>CM070036.1:59020674-59046917 GCA_036250615.1 Ptychadena robeensis | reverse complement strand
ATAGTCATTCATGGCTACCACTTGAGTCCACATACAAGGGTGCCATAGTGCCCCAGTATCCCTTATATAACAAGAAAAATAGGAAAAAGAGAGAAGAAAGAAGGAAAAAAAGGGAAATAGTGAACATGCCCCTTGACAAATATATATGTTAAGTGAGTATTGTGTAAACTGTTAAACCCCGTGGAATAAAAAACCAGAACAAAAAAAACAAAAAAAAAAACAAGGGAAGACAAAGGGAAGGCAGGGAAGGGAAAGGAAGACAAGAAACAAGGGAAACAAAGAGGAGAGAGAAGAAAATAAACAACCAGAAATATTAGACAAAGGGGAAGAAAAATGAAAAAAAGGAAAAAGAAAAAGAAAGCATAGTGATTTAATATCCCAAGTCATGAACAACCCGCCCTCTTATGACGGTTTCCCATATGTGTATGCATGGCTATATAGTAGTGTTCAAAGGTTGTGTGTTGTGTGTGTGCTGGTGTTATTGATAGTGCCCAGTGCATGAATGTGATGCCATGTAATTGTCTATATATATCTACCCTGTCTCGCGCAAACCCCGTGTGTGACTTCAAGGTGGGACCCACCCTATCCTGACAAGGATTTTTTGTTCAGGCCATAGGTATTTTTAGTAGTAACGAATTACTTGATATACGTCCTCTATATATATTTATACATCATTGCCATGTATTAAAGTACAATGCCTCTTTCCTCACTCACAGTAAGAATTTAATACAGTGTCAACTCCTGAAGAAGCAGCGAGAAGCAGCGAGAAGCTGCGAAACGCGTCGAGTGACATCAACTGTAACGTATAGGCCCAAGTGTGGGCTATTACTCTGTGTTTGTTTTTTTGACTGTTAAACTTATTTTTGTGAATACTTTGTAATAAAAATACACTGATACAAATACTTATGCTTTGACTGAAGTGCCGCAAAAGTCCCCAGGAGGTCATCTTGATCTTTTTGATCAGACTCCCTCGGGTGCCAAATTGGACGCAGGTATATCCTGCTCCAAAACTTTTTTACTTATGTATCTTATGGGATGAGGCACATACCCAAACAATACGGTTGCAATTTTGTATTTTAGTTTATAATAAGGAAAGACAAACTTTATTAACGCTGGCAAATTCAGGTAAATAGGAAAGGAAAATGGGGGAACAAGGGGATATTCATTCAATCCTCATTTAGCACATGTCTGGAATGTCAGGGGTAAATTTGTGCAGTAATTAGGGGGTCCTATACCATGACCTTTATGGGCTTAAGTAACATTTTGAGTACAAAAAAAGAAATATTAAATTAAATATTAAAAAGAATATTAATTTTATTCTAGGTATAAAAAACATATTCACAGTTATGTGTTAGGAAAATAGAAACAAGAGAGGACAAACGAACTATACCCTTTTTTTCAGGGGTATAGATAGAAATGAACTCCAAGCTCCATAGACATTTTTTATGGGGCACCCCCTCCTGGACCTGCCACTCCAATTCAAATTCAAGTGCAAAATTCAACTCAAACATCTCGACTTGACTTTGTACTCTATTTATGAAAGAACTACAAGTACTAATACAATACTTTCTTCTCTACATCTCAAGCAATTTGGGGGATGATACCATGTTCAGTGGACTTTTCAAAATTTAATTGCATCAAGAAAAGAAGGAGCTAAATGTCCTTATTGTTTTTCTTTGTTTAACACTGATACCACAAAGCTTGCAGTCCTGTTACCACAATGATGACATAATGTTTTGCATAGGAAGAAAGATCCTTCTGATTAGATGTTTTGGGATCTAGACATAAGGTGGCCATACACACACATCAACTTTTGCTCCATCAATTTTAGATTTCTGCAATTTAAACATCGATTGCGAGTTTAATATTGCCATCAGTTCACCAGTTAAAACCAATCAATTCCTTTCCTAGGTCTGTGCACATGCTCCATCGAAAATCCATTTAAATACCTACAAAAACCTGTTAGATACTTGAGTGATCAACATGTCTGATCAGAGCTTGATTTTGATGTTCAATACTTGTTGTAAATGCAAACAATCCAAAAACTACAGAAACTGTCTTTATGCACAGAGCTAGGTTAGAATGTAAGTAGCCTGACTGCATTGTGCAAATTCCAAAGTTTGTTGGAAATAACGACATGTAGATGATTTTAAGGATTACTTATGCCTCTTATTTTAATTTAGGGGCATAAGTTTCATAAAAACATAGAGCCGTTTCATCAACCCCATAAATAGTGCCTGACCTCACAAATACTCTTTAGGATGAATAGGCCAACATAAGCTAAAGAAGCTTGATAAATGACAGAGGGTACAGAAGCTTTTGGGTTAGTAACTTACCCCTGAGACTACCTGCAGTCAAAATGTAAACCTTTCTTAGTCATATTTTAACTGTCAACATTCCAACAGTGCTTTTCTCTTGTCAGATTTTGAGGTCCGCAGTGGGGAAAAAGACGCAGTTAGGACACTTCCTATTCTCCTGAACGGGACAGTGTCCATTCTGCGTTATCTAAGCGGCATGCCCGCAGTGCTGACATGAAGCTGTGTAATGCTGTGTCTTCATTGCAGCGTTTTTTTTTGCATTTTTGATGCAGCAGGAGCGTGCCCTAAGCCACAGGAAAACTACCCACAAGTTGTGGGCGCATGTCTTTTTTCAGCCAGCTCAAGGAAACAGCAGTGGACACATGGCCTTACATATGCCTACTCATACTCTCAACCCCCAGATCTCCAACATTTACATTCTCAATTTCACACCCCTAATTGTTTCCTTGCGGTTATCCAACTGACATAAATTGTATGCATTTAACAATAAAAACTGAAAGAATTTGGCAATCCTAAATTGTAACGTTTACAGTGAAGATGTTTGTACTGGTATTGAATGTGTTTGAGCTGCAATACCAGTTTCAGCCACTGGAGACACATGCCTGTAGTGAGCATGTCAGCTTCCTCACACTCTTACACATAGCGGAGGGAGAGGGGGTGAGAGGGAGCAGCCGATGCATGACCGGCAGAGACTCTGAGACTTCTCTACAGCGCTCTCCACAGAGTTGATACGCAAATGCGTTGCATAATGAAGATATAGCTGGCTTTTCATCCCATTTGCATACTGGCGGACCACCAGGGACCACCCTAGTAATATGTTCACGCCCGACATTTTAAATCTAAAAAAAATACATAAAAAATGGTCTTCACAATGCTCACTGGTGTCTGCAGAGCTCTCCTTTTGAAGTCAATGAATGACCATCCAAATGCAATAAATAATGACAGAAAGCACACTGCCTGATATACCATGCCACATTTTCAAACGCCCTCATAGACTCCCATTATTTCTTGGCAGTTTTTAGTCTAACACACAAAAAGTGACATTATAAATGACTACGTAAATGGGACTTTAAAGACATCCTAAGTAGATGAGGCCAGTAAAGAAGTGGGATAGAGGTGGCTGGATGTCACTTACTGAAAAAGCTAGTTTGTTTGTTTAATGCAGAAGAGCCTAGGCCTAATAAAAACTCTCTACACTGAAAATACAAGTTTTAGTTTTATTTTATCCAGATTTATTTTAAACTCTTTATCCCAGTATACCAGTTATTAATGATCACTTATCATTTGATAAGTCATCTATCAATAAAACATGCATATACACTTATCTAGCCCATTTAAAACCACTTTATTTATTTTTTAACATACAAATATTTTCAATGAAAAAAATACAGTATTTTGTTACAAACCGAGAAGAGAAGACAATTAACAATATTTATTAATATAGGTTACATTTTAAAGTATTCCATTATTCAAGTAATTATTGTTTGTAGGAAGAGGTATGTAAAGTAGTGCAATAGTGCAAAAGGACAATAAACTGGTTTTAGGTAAGATCAATATTCGGAGAACAAAAAATGGTATTGCATAATTTATTTTGTCAATTTTTTTACAGATTAACATTTATTAAACTGATATTGCAGTACAGTAGTGGCTGACTGCTGCTCTGCAAGGAACAAGTGCAAAGTACAACTATAAAACAAGTTTCCAGTGAAAGCTTTTGTGTTTCTATTCTAAAAGGTTCTCCCAAAGGTCTGGTTTATACCGTTTAACCTGCAATGGGAATGCTGGGCATGTCCAAAAAGTTCACATGATATCCAATGGGCCTTCTCACATGAAAATACATATCAATGCACATAAAGCTGATGCGTGGTATGAACTAACTTTATGGCAGTATAAAATAACTTTAGGTCTGCTACATCAATATATATAATATATATATATATATATATATATATATATATATATATATATATATATATATATATATATATATATATATATATATATATAGTATAATAAGTGTTAAAACTATGAGCTGTCAGTATGTTTTCTTAGAAAGATAATAAATAGTTGCGCACAACCTTCAGCAGTGATTACATAGTTACAGTGATATCAGTGGCCAGAAGGGCCCTCAGTGGGTGTATGGGGCCTGAGCACAGATTGCAGAGTAAAATAAGGTCAGTATGAGGGATGCTTTTCGAGCGGAGGCTTTTTTTCAAATAACAAAATGATGGTTGAAAAAGAGCCTCCACTCAAAACGCGTCCCATTCTTCTTGTTGAGCCCTCCAGCATCTGTAAGCAGGAAGTGATCTCATCTCTAACCAGGAAGTGGGGTCATCCTGGAAAACACATGGCCCTGAGAGATCAATCCTTGTAAACCTCTTTAACCTCCCTAGCGCACTGCCCATACCGTGCTGTTTTCTTCCCTGAGCTGCTAGGGCTAATACATTCTATATAGCAGTGATGGCGAACCTTTTAGAGATTGAGTGCCCAAACTCAAACCCAAACCCCACTTAGTTATCAAAGTGCCGGCATGGCATTTTAACCTGAATTACACACACACAACTCATTCACACACAAAACATGTAAACACACACACTACTTTCTAATAGGATAGAATAGGAGAGGATATTGGATGTTGTGTGCAATCAGGAGAAGGAGGGGAAGAGAACTGACAGCATTGAGAGCCAATAGGCTGCAGTTCTCTCCTCTGTGCTGGCTGACAGCTCGCATGTCCACAGAGAGGGCTCCGATTGCCACCTCTGGCATGCATGCCATAGGTTCGCCATCAATGGTATATAGGTTCCAATCCAGCATTTATAAAAATGCTAATGGACTGGTGTTTGTAATGCCCATACTTCAATATTTTTCACTGCTGACATGCTTTCCACATCCTTTGGGACCCCCTACGCTAAGCGCAGTGCTTAGTGGGGATCCTGATGGATCACATACACTTTAGCTGGCCGGCAGATGCTGTTCAGCATAGTTAACGTACTGGACTTAACCCTGCATCAGCAGAATGGCTCAGCGCTGTGAGAACACAGCATACGCCTAGTAGGTAAAGTGTATATGCTCTGTCAGGACCTACCGCCAAGCAATGCGTTTAGCGTAGGGCGCCCCAATGGATGTGAAAACATAACATGAGTCAGTAAAGATTTAAAACCTCTCCAGCATCTTAACAGAATGAAATATACAGTAGTCAACAAGAAGTCATCAAGTGAAAAACAAAACATTACTACATGCTACATATGTGTTATACTATATGTTGGCAAATATTTGTAAACATTGTAAAGATTTGTGGGGGATATATCTATATGGATATAGTAATAATGGTTCTAATGAACCATTTGGCTTATTCGCTTTATGTAAAGTAGCCTATGCTGCTGTGGAGAGGGGATGTGCCTATGTGTCTATCTCCCAAACAAATGTGATCTTTCTTAATAATCCTTTAGTGATCTGGTACTCTCAGGAAACTTGTTTAAAGAGGACCTACACTACTCTTCTAATGTGCTCCGTGTCTCTTGCAGTCAACACCCTTAACCAGTACTACTGATTTTTGATCAGTTAATCCTGATTTAATATATATAAAGGAAACCTACTTTGGGACTTTAAATGGAACCACATATCCTAATAATTGTGTGGTTTCCATCCCTAGTTAAACATACATAGAAAAATCCAACCTTCATTGTGGGTCCTAAAATGGCACCCCATGGTGAAACAATGCACCAGAGATATTGAAAATCCAAACATGTTTAACATATTTTATTTAATAAAACAAGCTTAATTCACTTTATAATTTTATTGATCTCAGAATTTGCAAAAACACCTTTAATAAAATATGTTAAAACTTGTTTGGATATCCAAAATCTCTGGTGCACTGTTTCTATGTGGGGTGCCATCTAAAATCCCACAATTAGGGTCAGGTTTTTCTATGTAAGTAAATCCTGATTGTCCTGCAGCACCCCTTCCCTTTGATGACAGAGCTGGCAAAAGACTTGGGAAGAGAGATATCAGATAAAATAATGTGCCTATCACAATCCTCCTGAAATATATTTTCAGCATTAAAAACACTGATCTATCAACATCTAATGACCATTTGTGATACTGCATGAATACATGTAAACAGGAAAACTGGCAGAAAGAAAACTCAAACACTATAAACAGCAACTGCGGAGGGCTGATGGAACATTAAGTAAGTATGTATTTTTTTAGGATTATGGAGCACTTCTCCACCATTGTGCTAGCTCAGAGGTTAGCAAAAATATACTATACTATAAGACACACCGGACCATAAGACATTTTGAGAGCAAGAAACCCAGAAAAAAATATATGTGTTAAAACCAATTGGGTTTTGACCATAAGACGCAGGCTCCCTCCCTCCCCCCCAATTTTGGGGGTGAAAATGGGTGTCTTATAGTCCAAAAATACGGTTATATATATATTTTTTTTTCAGAAAAGGTCTGCTTTAAGTCTTAATGCAAGTCTTTCTAAAGTCTAATAAGAGAATAAGATTGTCTCTGTATAAATATCTAATGTGTGTAGATTTATAATTTAGTGATCAGGCAGAATAAAATGCTAAATGACTAACCTGCACAAGGCAAAGTTGTGGGTTGCTGCTCATCCCCCTCTGTTTATAGAACAGAACAAAATGTGTCTATAGGCTGCTTATTTATTCACTTATTACTAATGATCACAAACAAGTTCTACCTGGGGCAATTATTTTATGTCTGTGCAAGACATAACTGAAGTCAAAACAAAATCCTGTGTGACCTACAATTTAATTAGGCACGTCTTTGGCAACAAGGCTATCTTTGGTAAAATTTCCATTTCTATCATATACATTATCTTTAGCAAGTGATCATACGATGGACATTAAAACAATATGTACTGGCTTAAATGACTTTAAGACAGATGGGACATGACTAAAATATTTAAGTACAAAACATTTTAGGGGGGTAGTGTTTTCAGTAAAAAGTTACTTCAAAGTTGATGTTTGGAATGAACTTCCAGTAGAGGTATTAACTCAGTCAACAGTAAACATAACGGAGACATACCACGATCTATACTCAGCCAAAAGAGTAACAATAGACTTATCAGACCACTTTGTAATTTTCTGTGTTTCCTCTAATCAATGGTAGATGCATATTTTGAAATTTAAATAGATGATTAGATTATATTGGAATAGATGCTGTAGGTTGTCTTTTTACTGGACTGGATTTACATTAGACTGCAGGACTGTTCATTTGTTGTATTTTGTTTCTCTCGTTCCAAGAATGCACTCCAGTCAGGTGGTGTTACTGGTAGCTTGATCTGAAAATGATTCCAGAATCTGAAAGAGACAAGGAATGTGTTAGTGTAGATAAAAGGGACTGTAGATATTTTATACAGTAAATTATGAAGAAATGTTCCATTGCCAGAGCCTCCCTTATGCTGGCCATACACATACCGATAAACGGCCGGATTTTAATCTGACCGACGGGCGTGCGCGCTCTTGTTGCCAAAGATGCCTGTCGCCCCACTTCTCGGCCGGCCAGAGATCCGACATGTCGGAAAATCTGAGCCGATGGGAGCCGATTGCCATAAGCAGCAATGAAGACGGCGTCTCCATCGCTGCTTATGGCCGGCACACAAAGGGTGCCTGGCCGATTGTGGGGCCCCAGAATGCAATGGGAGGCTAACGTGATGACGTCATCACTTTAGCCTCCCGGAGCGACATCGGGGGTAGTCTGCCTGCACACATCGCGTGTGTATGGCAGGCATTAGCTGCTATGCAATCTTCAGGGGTTCATTTGAGGATGAGGAAAGTTCCACTAACTAAAGGTGTATTGACCCGAGAAAGGGCCACATAACTATGTTTATATGTGCTGTATTATATGCTTGGATAATACTTATTTGCTTGGTTTATCCCCTTAAGGGTAGCACCTGCTGTATACATGATGCTAAAACCATAAGTCATGGCTAGGTGTGCCAGCCCCTGTCTGAGGACATAAATAGGCAGACCTCAGAATGTTCTGGCCTCTTCTCTCATCTGCTTCTCCCTGGAGTACCACAGCCTCAGCTCTGGTCCCAGCAGACAATTCCCAACGAACACCCAGCCGACGCGGTAGCAGCACAGTAACGCTTTCCCTATGATTGAACCTCTTCTCTGCCCTCGGGAGTCAGAGCTGCATGTGTACATAATCCTCAATAAACTGTAAATAGCCCCTACCGGCTTGCGAGGACCTTCAATTATTTGGGTGTGAGCTCAGCTTAGAAAGTGGACAGAGGACATCCATCCTTAAAGAACCTGGTGTCGTGAGTACTTTACATATTGCACGACACTACAAATGTACTGAGGTTTGGCAATTGTTTGATAAGACACCCAGTGTGCAAAGGGAAGCAGAAAGGGAAGCAGAGTGTGCATAATCCTAATATTAATATTCTTAAAATGGAACAAGAAGCTAAAGCTCAACTGAACAAAGCGATACAATAGCTGCTTCAGGGCATGGAGATGATTGTGAGTAGGGCCGTTTCTATTGCTATGCGCAATATGTGTGCGCATAAGGACCCATCTCCCTGTCATAAGCGGCGTGCCCATACAGTTCTAGAAGAGACCTGTGTCTGCAATCACTTTGGTCTGCCGACAGGAAGGGAGGTGTGTGGAGTATTGGTGAGGAGGAGAAGGGAGGAGCAGCCAATACGACCCCCCCTTCCAGGTCGGCAGGGAATCCCATCCAAGAAACTTGCTTAGGGCCCCCAAAAGTCTAGAAAAAGCATTGATTCGGAGAGCTGCAGATGTAAAATTAGACAATGAAATGTGCAAGTAAGCATAACCTAGGAGTTTTATGGGCCTTTGTTTTGCCTTTTTAATGACTGTTGGGTGTCTATTAGCGCAGACCAGACCACTTGGCCATCTGGTTTAATTGACATGCATAGTTACTAGAAAAACAGAGCTCTCGATTGTCCAGAGATAGATGCCACATCCCAACTTGAAATATACCAAAATGTTCTGCCGGGCCCTACCACAGTAAACTTTCAAATGTTATCGTTTGTCACAGAAAATAAAAGTCTAGTACTTATAACATATTTACTTGACGCGTTTCGCCTGTTGCTTCATCAGGAGTATCATACAGTACATTGTAGACATTCTGCGAGAATCTGCAAGCAATAGACATCCGTAAGTCCATGTACATGTGTTTGTAAAAAGAGGAGGAAAAGGTAGGTATCCTTACCACTAGAAAAGCCTGGAGGCTTTCCCTGGACGCAGCTGCGATCATCCCTGGAGGGTGGTTATCCCTTTCCGCTGAGCTTACATCACTACCCTTGTACACTATGGGTTTCTCTATTAAAGCTAACTACTGGTGATGGTGCCCCCTTTTTTTCACTTTTTAGCTTCATTGCATTGAACTTGATTTTTTTTGTAGTATGTAGTGGGACAACACAGGGTTGGTAGGGACACTTCAACACACATGGAGGCACGACACACATCTATCACCACCTGTAGACATACACCCCACAGCACATATAGGCACACACCATGCCCAACCTCCACAACAATACACATATACTCCACATTGTTTTCCCTAACATTCACAACTCATCACCATACACTTGGCAAATTTTTAACCACGGCTCTTTTCCCTTTCTTGTTTCTTTCTTTTTCTTTCCTTTCCCCCCTTCCTTTCCTTCTGCTTCTCTTTCTTTTGCTTCTCCTTCCCTTTACACACTGACAACACGCTCAAACACACTCCCTCACTTGAACACATCCCTCACTATCCATACACCCCAGCTCACACCACCATAGTCCTTCATATTCACACATTAGCCCAGGTATTCACCTCTTAATCACATCTATACATTCACATCACATAGAGACACCCTTTAGGTACCCGTCACTCCTAGACACCCCCATAACACACACACTTCAACACAGAGCACTCCTTAGGTACCCGTCACTCCTAGACACCCCATTCAACACACACATATCAACACTGAGCACTTCGGATGGTTTACAGGTTTCTATATTCTTAATCCCCTTGCTTCTTTTTCCTTTCTCACATTTTCCTATTTCTGCTCATATTTTCATATCTTTTCTTCCACCTCTACCTAGTATGTTCATGCCCCAATTGTCAATGTCACTTATTCAAGGATACCTACTACTATGGCTACTACCCCCTGTGCTCGATCATCCCAGATTCCCAGGCTTCCGGGCAGGGGAGGAGACAAACAGGTTGAGAGGCCTTGGGCTGGACCACATCAATATAATTTATTTTCTAGTGGTAAGGATACCTACCTTTTCCCCCTTTTTTTACAAACACATGTACATGGACTTACGGATGTCTATTGCTTGCAGATTCTCGCAGAATGTCTACAATGTACTGTAAGATACACCTGATGAAGCAACAGGCGAAACGTGTCGAGTACATATGTTATAAGTACTAGACTTTTATTTTCTGTGACAAACGATAACATTTGAAAGTTTATTTGTTTATGATTACAACTGCGAACTTTAGAATAAATATCTATACACCTTATTTGGAGTTATGTTGAATGCCTTGAAAGTCCGCAAGCTGTGGTAGGGCCCGGCAGAACATAAATTTGGTCTCTTTTTCGTATATGCATAGTTACTAGTTGTGCCCAGACAACATTTTCAAATGAATACTTCACCTTAGATAGATGTCTTAAGGTCCCCATGCATGGTTGACAAACATTTGAACGGCAACATGCTTTGATTTCATGCTTTGATTGTTCGTCATTCGAACAGCGCATAGATGCGCACCACTTGCACAATCGATTCCCATTTGATACTTTTGAATGGCGATCCTAGTCCCCATCCAAATTAAAGGCGATTGACCGGGATTTATAGACATGTCTGTTCCCTGTTCGATCGACCTTTGATCCCGCTAGAAGAACGGGCTTTTATGCTCCATTCCAGAACAATCAACGAACCAGTGAAGGAGATTGATCGTTCATTGATCGAACAGAAAATCTATCCATGTAAGGGGGCTTTAGACAAAACACTAATAAATGAGGTTTTCAGTCCTGGAAAACTGTATATAAGAAATATTTACAATTTTTACCTATTGCTAGTGTTTGTCTTACCTGCCTAAGGAAGTGGCAACACCCCTTACTTGCTCGCTAAACTGATTATTCAATCTGTGATGTTAAGTAATCTCTGCTTATGCATTTCTGAATTGCATCTTTACCTTTTCTTTAGTTGAAGTCATATAATACATAAAAGACAAGCCACATTGTGCTGTTTAAAAATAATCAGAAACCTACTGATGGTGGTAGATATCCGGGTTCCTTTGAATTCGTGTTTGAAATCCAATGTATAAATCATCCCATAGTAGACCATTTTTCACAACATGTCTCATCACAGTAGCTCTGCTTCTTATCTGTCATACAACAAAACATAATTTCTTTACATACCATTTTGTCAACATTTGTTTAGTAGTGTTAAATATACCCCAAAATACACCTAAACATAAATGGGCTAAGAAATGTTGGATACAGTTGCAAGATTATGGGGAGTTTTGCATGAATTGCACTTAAAATGTGCTCTGATCTTCATCTAAGTCACACCAATAGAAAAACACAGTCTGCTTAAAAGAATAATACACAAACATTATATGTTTCCATGTTTTTATTGCACAAGACATATAAACATTCAAAGTGCAGGGTGGAAAAAGTATGTGAACCCCTAGTCTAATGACTTCTCAAAGAACTAATTGGGGCCAGGAGTGAGCTAACCTTGAGTCTAATCAGTGTGATGATATTAGATGTGTTGCTGAAAGCTGTCCTGCCCTTTAAAACACACACCAGTTTTGGGTTCACTGGTATCAAGAAGCACTGTCTGATGTGAACCATGCCTCGCAGTAAAGAGCTCTCAGTAAACCTACAATCAAGAATTGTTGACTTGCAGGAAGTTGGAAAGGGTTACAAAAGGATCTCCAAAAGCCTTGATGTTCACGTGTCTATGGTAAGACAGACGGTCTACAAATGGAAAAAGTTTATCACTGTTGCTACTCTCCCTAGGCGTAGTCGTCCTGTAAAGATGACTGCAAGAGCACAGTGTAGAATGCTTAATGAGGTAAAGAAGAATCCCAGAGTGTCAACTAAAGACTTACATTAATTGCATTATCTGCAATAAGGAGAACATTAAACAAGAATGCAGTACATGGAGGACACCACGGAGGAAGCCATTGCCATCAAAAAAAAATTGCAGCACATTTGAAGTTTGCAAAAGAGCACCTGGGAAAATATTCGAGGACAGATGAAACCAAAATTTAGTTGTTTGGAAAAACCACAATTTGTGTGGAGAAAAAAAGGCAGAGCACACCAACATCAAAACCTCATCTCCACTGTAAATCATGGCGGAGGGAGCATCATGGTTTAGGTCTGCTTTGCTGCCTGGACAGATTGTTTGTCATTGATGGAAAAATGAATTCCAGAGTTCATCAAGACATTTTGCAGGAAAACATAAGACCATCTGTCCACCAACAAGTTCCGCAGAGGATGGGTAATGGAACATGACAATGACCCAAAGCATAACAGAATGGCTTCAACATAACAAAATTCGCCTTTTGGAGTGGCCCAGTCAACATCCTGACCTCAACCTGATTGAAAAGAGGGTCAACCAATTATTAGGTCCAAAGGCTCACATTCTTTTTCCACCCTGCACTGTGAATGTCTACATGTTATGTTTACTAAAACCATAAAAACATATAATGTTTGTGTATTATTTTAAACAGACTGTGTTTTTTTCTATTGGTGTGAATTAGATGAAGATCAGAGCACATGTATGAATACTTTATATTTGATCAGACAACCAGCAGGTGGAGCTATTGGTACCTTATGTTTTTCAGCTTATTATAATATGTGCATTGGATTACTCCAGCCTTACTTATGTTTTATCCTAAGGGCCCTTTCACACTATATGCCTCCTTTAAAAGCATGCGTGGCTGCAAATATACAAAAACGCATGCATTTTTCACATTACATCTGCATTTTGTATTTGTGTTTTTGAACAAATCAATAAAAAATGCATGAAAAATAAGCAAAAAAATGCATACAGCAGGGCATTTTAAAAAACACATGCGGAAACGCTGCATTTATAAAAATGCAACGCATGCAGTGTGAATGGTAACATTGGTTGCCTATGTAAAAACGTTTCCAGGAAAAAAAGTGTGCATTTTTAAAATGCAACACAAGGCATATAGTGTGAAGGGGCCCTAAAGGCTTTACTCCAGTTTTCTTCTCTCTGGATCCGACATGCGGCAGATTCCTGGTCAATATGACCAGGGGGCGCACCTGTTTTTCTGCCGATCTGACCGATTGCGGGAACGCAATGTAAAAAACTGAAAAAATGTCTGTGATTTTAAAAAAAAAAATACATTAATAGTAGCTAAAAAGCTATTCAGTCTCTAATTAATTAATAAATGAACGTTGGAAAATTTTGTTTGCTCTACATGTGGTTGGCAAAAGCAGAAAGCAGAATTTTTTTTCACCCTGGCAGGTCTATAAAAAAGAGGATTAGATTTTCTTTATTGCAATAGTGTTGATTTTTATCTATATACCGTATCTTTTGGACAATAAGATGCACCAGAAAAAACATTTGAAGTGTTAAAATCAACTGGATCAATGCACTTCTTTAACGGCACACATGTCATCGTCCTCACTGATCTTCCTCACTGATCAGGTAAAGAGGGGGACCATTGGGGGGAACGGCTGCAAAGTCTCTCCTCTCCCTCTACGGCTGTGTCTGTGAAAGCTGCAGAGTGATTGCAGATGCCACACACAGGGAGATAGATAGATAGGAGTTTATCTATCTCTCTCTCTCTTCATTGCTTATACCAGCAAGGCTCTGGTATTACCAGTGTGTTAAGCGATCATCGAACGGCCAATTGCAGCGTGATGATGTCATTGGAGCTCATCCTTTGTGTGCTGACTGATGCGATCGGCAAGAGAAAAACGGACATGTCAGTTCTCTGGCTGATCGCAAGAACTGATTCATGGATTGGTCGCTCCAGGTGGGCAGCTTTGTCTGAGCAGTCAGCTGTCAATCACCTTTGTAACCTGACATGTCACTTCTATCCTGTGGTTGGATTTCACAGTCAGTTGGGGACAATAACCAGATGGTTGGGTCTAGTCAAGGAAATTAATTATAGCTTTACTGAGTAACCTTTATATTGTTTTATAATATATTATTTATATTAGTAGATCAGTGAACATTAATGATAATGGTAAGCTTACTTCTTCATAAGGATGATCCCGGCTTGGTCTCTCATTTGGAAAAGAAAGGTCTGAGAAATCTACCAAATAGTTGTACCCCTGAGGCAAGTCAACAAAATCTTCATCAGTTTCAATCATCTACAGAAAAAAGAAAACATTACATAAAAATCTTCTTTAGCATCATTACCTGTAGTTATTATCTCTTATTAGCTGCTTAATATGTTCAAAATCTTGATGATTTAATACTTAAAGTGCATATAAACTCACATATTTAGTATTTCTGGTAAGTAAATATAGTTATTAAATGTTTAATTATTAGTAAAAATCCATAATAAATGTTGTGCCCCTTGTCTGTGCCTCCAGTGCTGAGACTAAAGCTGGGCATACATGGTTCGATTTTTTATTCAATTGACTTAAATCTTATTTCATTTGGATCGTTTTTACCACCACATAATGGAATTGATTCAAAACCAATTCATTTCCTTAGCTCTGAGTACATGCTTCATAGTACGATTGGATAAATATCGATCTAAATAACTAGAAAACCCTTCAGATACTTGTACGGCCGACTAAAAACATATCCGATCACTGCTTGATTGATTTTCATTTTGATCCAATATTTTAAAATAGAAAAACCTATGCATATATGCCCAGCTTTAGACTAGATTCACAAAGGCATTTTTGCCACCAGAGTATAACAGGCCCCCCTGCCCGGCATAGCCTGGAAAAGGGGAGCCGCATGTTTACAAAGAGTTATGCTTCCAGGCGAAGAATCTTCAGACAAATACTGTGAGTGTTTGTATTGACATTTGTTTTTCACATGAAATGTAATACAAGTGCAAAAAAAGCCAGAAAGATCCCGGATTTTTTTTTATGTCTGTACGAACCCAGCCTTATATAATAAATGGACGAATGCTTGCTAACATTCACAAAATAAAGCTGCACAGTGCAGAGTGTTCCCTTTCCTGACAACCATAAGACAATGGGAACACAGTGCAGTGCATTAACTATGAGTTTAAGTCTGCTTTAATGTGGTTTTCAGTACAATGAGTTAATACAATAAACATTTTGTTTACTTTCAGACAAGTACAGAAAGTTAAACTTGATCCAGGCAAACAGCTAAATACACAGTTTAATTAATAATGTTGTTTAATCTAAAGGATTTGCATCTTTGTCTTAAAATTCACACAACCCCTGCAAACAGCAAAGCCAGACTTGTGATAACATTTCCCTTTAATAAAGCAACACAGTTTGGTCATCTCCACTGAAAATGGGAAAGGCTATTGTTTTATGAAAACAAATATAGCAAGAATGTAAGAATAACAATCCACAGGAAAAAATTGCAGAAAATGTGGGGACTATTATCTATGATACATAATATCGATAAGGGATTAAGAGAAGTGCCAAGGTCATATTGGACGCTCATGATCTTTGGACCTTCCGGCGACACTGCATTTAACACAGATACATGGTAGAACACACACAATACAGAATCATTGTATAAGCACAGAAAACGTGAAAATGATTGTCTTCTAACTGAATACACAAATGCTTATCAAAACTATACCATGCAAAGAAGTAACCATATAAGAACCAACCTCCGGGCCTGAGCTGATTAAGGATAGAAAAAAGGTAATGTGTAAAATAATTGTACTTACCCTGACAACCAAGTTATAGTCTTTAAAACCAGCCCAGGTGAAATATTCTTTAATCCAAGATTTATAGTTAAAGATCTCATCTGTGAATGAAGCAGCTATGGCATCCAGGTATGTACTGAAGTCCCAAGAATCTTTACATATTTTGGTGCCTTCCGGGGGATCAACAATGGCCTCTCTATCACATAAAAAGTTTAATGTTTGTTAAGAGAATGTTTTATCATTATTGTATTATTACAAAGATATAAAATTGTCTGCCAATGTTTTTTTTTATTAAATGTGAATTGAAAGTAGTATTCCTTTGGTATTACACCCATGACCACCTCCACTGCACGTTCCCACAAGTGCCAGACTCCTGCTGGCCGTGCGGGTCCTCTCAGGGGAACCCTGGAGCATTTGTTCTGGTTCTGCCTCCACATATACCCCTTCTGGGTAGAAGTCAATACACTGCTGACAAACCTTATAGAGACGGACATAACTCTTGACATCTCTACCCACCTATTAGGCCTCCCGGTGATCTCTTGTAGGTGGAAGCAGACCCTTCCTTCCTCCTATCGAGAGCTCATAGAGAGGATCCATGACGTTCGGCTCATGGAGGACCTTACGTCTAGTCTCCATAATGCCCTGCCCCGCTTTGAGGATGTATGGTCAAGGTGGAATGAGTGTTTGCCCTCTAGCCATTATTGGTGGACTCCTCGGGACGGATGAGACTTTTCTCCTCTCTACTCTCTTTCTTCTCTGTTCTGACTCCTCTATCTATTCTTGATATATTTGACCTCTTTATGCATTTTGAAAGATGACTCTTTAATATTCTGTCTTTCTCCACGAGTTTGTTTTTCTTAGGCATAGTTTGGTTACTGGTTCCACTCTTTTGGAGGTCCAGCCTCCTCTCCAGCCTTGGTCTAGCTATATAATATTATGCCGAGTCTTTATCACTTTGTGCTCATTCTGGTGTTGCTATCGCTTGGTAAATGTATCTCTTTGATCTTTTATTTTTGGTTTTTGAAGTTGGTTGTAAAAACCTTTCTGTGTTTAGAATGTAATAAAATAAAATTTTCTCAAAAAAGAAAGTAGTATTCCTCAGAGCAACATTTTAATGTTAAAATTGTTCAATAATGTTGAGCGTGAGTCTGCCGAGTAGTAGAGATGGTTGAATTTTTCAACTAGCTGAATTTGTGAGCTGATTGCAAAGCCCCTGGAGAAGGGTTCATTTGCTGGAGATGTAGAGAAGGGTTGTGGAAACATTTGAAAAAACAGTTTTTGCTTTAGCACATTTTGCATAAATGTAGTTCAAAGTCAAATTTACAAATTTTTTCATTTATGCAAAAACTATTTGTGTTAGAGCAATAATTTTTTTGTAGTATACCCCCAACCCTTCTTTGCAATTAACTCAAAATCGTCAAAATGGTCGAATTTTGTCTTTACATGTAAGTTTGTAAACATTAGTATTATATATCACTTTATGGAAGTGGTTCCAAAATTGGGGGGCGGAGTTATTCTGGGGGGGGGGGGGGGGTCAGCCGAGGTTGGACAATCGCAGAGGGAAAAGAGTCTGTCAGTTCCTCTGGGGATTGCACACAGTCCAACAACCCTCACCTACCACTGCCAGGCAATCAGACAAGCCTGAGGAGATGAACAAACAGGAAGACAGCCATGGGGGAACCAATTGCAGACAGTAGGCATGTAACATGTGTGTCTCTGTGTTTGTCTCTATGTGAATGGTGCATGACTGGTGTGTGTGAAAAAGGAAATATTTCAAATAAAGTTTGAGGGCCATTTCACACCAGCCGCATGGTCTGTTTTTTTTTTTCCAATAACGGACATGAAATCGGTAATGCTACTGCCTCTGTTACCTTTAATAAAACCCTGTGTTTCTGCATTGCGTGGGCTCTCATTATGAACCTGTGTAATTGAAATGCGGGGCCTTGATAATGTTTCTATAGAGAAAAGGGGGGCCCTGCAAGGACAGTTTGGGAACCACCGCTTTATGGTAAATGATTACAGATTCACTACCTGTCACTTGACTCGTTTAATAGCCTGCCCACATCCAGCATTGCTCCTGGCTTTGGCGTCCAGGTTTTAATGTTTGATATTTTCCTTATTAGCTGATTCAATGTCGCAGCATCATTTTTAATGTTTGTCTCCTTAATATACCTGAAAAAAAAACACAATTATTTAACATATCAAACAATATACATAATCAAAGAATAGAAAACATACACAAGCCAGTTGATTTCTCTAATTTTAGAGCCATCAATGATAAATGTGAAGGAATTCATATAACACTCATGAACATTTAAGTAACATTGAAACAAAATGACACCAAGCTAATAATACAGGCTAAAGATATTACATACATATAGATACATACATACTATCTATATACATAGTGCATAGTGTATTCTATGCATCTCTAAGGACAGCTTACCTCTGAGAAACAACCCTGAAAAGTTGAATGTTATATACATTTTTTGTACAGCAGGTGGCGCTCTATGTACGCTTCATCTATTCTGACATTCTGGACAAGTTAGGAGGAGTGGAAAGGTGAATCTATCATAGCCTTACAAAATTCTTAAAAGTACTGTTGTAAAGGTTTGCATGATTATTTCCTCTGTTCGGCAACTGTTAAATGAGATAATTATAACTTGATGCAATGTTGTCAGCCTCAGATCAGCCTCAACAATAAAACTAAATAAATATTTACTAAAGTAAATAACACTTGTTAAATTAAAACTTGTGTGTATGTGGTATATTACGCAGCCAGTGAACAGTCAATTTTTAAAGGTGATGTGTTTGAAGCATGAAACATGAGCAAGCACAAGAGTCTGAGAGACTATAATGAAGGCCAAATTGTACTGGGTAGAGTGGGTCGGTCAGAGGATCTTGGAAAGCAGATCATAAACAATTATAACTGGACTTCTCTGTGAGGCCTTTAAGGGTGATGCTGACATTTACCCTTTTATCTGCAGTGTTGTTCAATTTCAATGTCTCTCACAGACACCCCTACAGAATCGGGGTATGGTTGTCCTCCTCATTGAGGTATGGCATCGGCCTAACTGGACAAGGAGGGGGCAGCTTGCTTGTCTATTGACCAGGTCTGCCAAAAGGGCCTGGTATTGCTTGGAGTGGAAGAGGGCATGCTATCCGCAGGCCCCCACACTCTCTAAGTTTGACAGGCTATACCAGACCTGATGCAAAAAGAGTGTCTGGTTATTGTTTTGGGGGAACCCAACACTTTAAAAAAAGTTTTTTTACAAAAAAAAAAATCTTGAAGGGGGGCCTCACTATTTGTTGTCCCCACACATTAAAAAACTGTGTCAAAAATGCACCATAAACACATCACTAACTCATCTTGAGTGCATGCAAATATAAAAAAATAGCAATACAAAAGCATTATAGAAGCAGTGGAAACATAGCCTTACATTTCTGACAGCTTGTCTCAAGCCAGGATTCTACTATGTTTTGCCGAAACATGTCAAAATAGCAGTGTCCACATCTTCTGTAGGCATCCCACTAATTTTAAGTAGTATTAACGCAAACAGCAAGTCCTATTTTCATCAGTAGGACTATTAATCGAGGTTGTGCTTTGGTGCTGGCATATCTACTTAATAATGATCCATTTTCAAGTCTCCATAGATCAATTTTCAGCATTGAAAGCACCTAACGCAATCTAGTGGCCATTCACCATATTACAGGAATACTGGAAAAAGAGAATTTATTTTCCAGTACCCGAGATGGCAGTGGAGGAAGCATGAGGGAAAATCAGGTAAACATATATTATTTAGGTTTGTAGAGCAATTCTCTATTATAATGCCAACTTTACTTAGGTAAATTTTTCACAACCTGCTAATAAAATCCATATTAAACATTTAGTTGCCCATGTGATGCCAATGTATTGTTAAAATGTTTTTTAACAAAATTTTGTGGCCTTGTTTGTCAAGACTTGTTTGTCAAGACAGTTTTTGTTGTCCATATGTTGTAATGATAAGCCATATGCTGCCAGTGTATTGTCATAATTCTCATTTGTTGTGCAGATACATTTATATTGCTGTGGAGCCATTTTTACCTATTGGTCGAAAGGGGTAATTTGGGAGGCATTACATGACGAATCAGTCATCTACAAATAGTATCTGCTCATTGCATATGACAAAATCAAGTAAAAAAAAAGTCAGGTTAGCCAAAATAAAGCCTTTGTGGAATGCAATATCATGGGTTCATCCCTGACTTAGCAGCATCTTACCTTATCCCTTAAGGCAGTGATTCCCAAATAACTGCCTTAAGGTGACCATACCTTGCGATCGAATTTAAAATCGTTTGTTTCGTTTGTCAGTTGAACATCAATGTATTGTACCACCACAGTGTAATCAATTCCCAACCGATTGATTGCTTTCCTGAGTTTGATGTGCATGTGCCATAGTACCATCGGATACAAATTAAAAGTACCTAGAAAACCTGTCAGATACTTGTACGATCTACCAAAATTCCCCAACATGTCCAATCACTTTTCAGTCTATTTTTGATTGTACCAGGTTTGCAGAATTTATTTTTTTTGTAGATCGAACGGAAATATTGAGCTGGGTATGGCTACGTTTAATCCATGTGGTCCAACCCCACTAAGAGGCATATGTTTTACTGAACCTGAGATTCAGCTTCAAAGTTTTGTATACTTATCTCATAGTTGTGTAGAAGTAACCAACAGCATGACAATACAACATTATTAAAGAGGATTATAAACATCCAATGTATTCAATTTATCTCTTAACACATAACGTATACTTGAGACCATTTTTCCCACCTCCAGTGATAGAAGGGATAACACCTGATATAAAAGTCAACATACTTATCTGATGGATGTGCCTCCACAAAGTAACCAGCAAAGGGGCAGAAGATATGAGGATTTAAGTCCTTTGCAAGCTGTGCTTTGTAATGCAACAGTTTTTTTCTCTCTGTCTGTATGAACTGAGACTTCCATTCCTCTGCAGAATAAAAAATATTTAATAAATTCTCTATATCAATATTAGCACAGTCTTCCTAAAACAGAAGGTGTTCACATGACCCATCCCATCACAAATCCCAAAAAGTTAAGGGAGAAATCCTTACTTCAGGACAGTGGGTGGAGCCATGCAAATTATTCCTTTACAGCAACTTAAATGTATGTAAATTGTAAAATGTTAATTATATTTTCATCACCTATTTCATAATCTAGAGGGTTGTAGCTCTGTCAAAACACATGTTTCCCATGGGAGAGGGAGCTCAATCAGTCAAAATATTCGATGTATAATGGAATTTTCGGCCCTTTCCCATGCATCCATTATAGGGGGGTGCCCTGCTGTGATGCACAGCCTGAAGTGTTTGCAGGAGTCCACTAGAGAGAGCTCCAGGCCTAAACTGATAAAAAGTGAGCAGGCACTTATGGGTATTTACTGTTATCTGTTTACACTGTTGAAGATAAGTAAAGTTACTCACTCACGCTGGTCTGTTTCCTCTGTTCGCTACCCCCTGCTCTCGTACATTTTGGCGCTGCGAGCAGGGTAGTGAACATGGAACAAGACCTAGGCAAGCCCGCTCCTGGGGTGGCCACCATGTTTCCGCTGGGCGCAATAGCCCACTTCTTGGCGAAGTATACGGGACCGACACAAGACCGATGCCAGCATACAAGGACTGTACGGCGTTAGGGCGCTATGTCTCAAGTACAGCAGGGCCAAGGGAGGGTCATAGCATATGCCAGCCGTAGCCTCCATGAGTCAGAAATGAACCCGTCAAACTTCAGCTCCTTCAAGCTGGAGCTGTTGCCTTTGGTGTGGGCCATGATCGAAAGGTTTGCAGAGTACCTGATGGGCACTCGTTTTGAGGTATGGACTGACAACAACCCCTTGGTGCATTTGCAGAAAGCTAAGCTTGGGTAGTTAGAACAGAGGTGGGTGGCCCAGCTTTCGAATTCTGAGTTCACGTTGCATTATCAGCTGGGCAAAAGCAATCCACACGCAGATGCGCTGTCTCGTTACACAGAAGCAACCCCGGAGGGAACCCCTGATGAGGAATGGTAGGAGATAGAGATCCCGAACTTAGCGTGTCTAGGACAGAGCCCGCGGCTAGGCCCCCGGCCGAGGCAGTACAGTGCGCCTCCTTAGTCTTGAGTGGGTGGGACTGGAAGAGGACGCAGAATGGGGACCCCGTAATCCACCCCCTCTTAGGTCCGGTGCGGACAGGGGTACGGCCCTCCCTGAGAGAGCAGAACCCGTGGCCCAGGGGCCCACCACAGGGGATGGCCGGACCCGGCAGTTACACCGTAACATGCTCAAGCCTAATCCAGGAGTCCAGCAACCGCCCTTAACTCGCCCCGGAACCCACCAGCTCCAACAGGGTCACCAGTGTCACTCGAGCTTTTGCCCAGCCTGGTATGCATGTGGCCTACACCAAGGGGCCAGGAGGAAGGGCCAGCGGAGCCTCCTCAAGAATTGAAGCTTGCAGCCCCTGCTCCTGTCCCGGAAGTTGTCAAGTTGAGACGTTCTCAGAGGGCTAATTTGGGGCAGCCTCCACTACACTATGCTCATGACAAGTTTGTTTGGGGGGCCCCTGTCGCTCTGTCACCGGGGACCATGGGGTCAAGTGGAGTGGAGTGTAGGGGGGTGCCCTGCTGTGATGCACAGCCTGAAGTGTTGGAGGAGTCCACAAGAGGGAGCTCCAGGCCTGAACTGATAAAAGGTAAGCAGACAACAAGAGAGAAGCTACAGGGAGACTTGCTCTCCGTTGAGGGGAGTGTGAAACCAGCGAGGAGGGAGATTGGAGCGTACAGGTGGCTCTTTACAACCTGTGTCCTCACCTTATCCCCAGTGTACTGGTGGCCTGCACGGTAACTGGCATTCTTCGGAACGGCCCGTGGTTCCCAGACACGCCGGACAGGCCGATGTTGCAGGCCAAAGAGGGGGAAGCTAATCGGATAGCCGAGAGCTGAGCGCAAGACGCCCGCTAGAGACTGGTCCTGTATTGAAGCCTATGGCTATTTACTGTTAACCTGTTTATACTGTTGAAGATAATGTTGTTTGCTCTGTTTGCTACCCCCGAGTCTGCTCTCTTACACCATCATGATTTATAATAGTAATTGTTGTTATTTATAGCTAAGCACTACCACTGTAACAGGTGAGGGTCAGGCAGGGGTGAGGCAGGTGCCTGGTGGTTTCTTCCAAGGCGAGGGGCCACTTTCATCCTTCTAGCAGCCCTTGCCGGATCCCTGTGTGCAGATGAGCTGGTAAGGACGCACTCTCCCTCTGCCAGCCGTCCCCAACCCCCTGGTTTCCTCATGTAGGCTCTTACACAGTCCACTAGATAAATAAGATAAATGTCCACACACTTGCAGATAAACAATAATCAGTGCTTTATTAGGACAGAGGGTATTTACAGGCTTTCACTGTCTCTGGTCCCAGATAGGGTACAGACTTAGGAAAGTTCCTGCAAACAGTGATACCAGTCAACCTGTGCCCAGTTAAGGTGGCGTTTTGTTTGCCCAGTCTCTCTACAGTAAAGGCCTCTATAGTAGTGACAGTCCCAGGGCCTTAAGTTACTCTCCACCCTTAGCTCTGGTGAAGGGGGCTCTAGCACATATACTACTGACTAAAGTTGGGCATAGACAGGCTGATTCCTGCCCGATTTGACTGCCAATAAGATGCCGAAGTGATCCGACATGATGGTAAATTCACATCCGATCCCATTAGTTTGGATGGGGATGGCTGTCCCCAGCCAAAGTAATGGCCGGCACACAAAGGGTGCCTGGCCTATTCTCTGCACTAGTGGCCGTTAGAGATGGTCGAATTTTTTGACTTGCTAATTTTGTGAGCTGATTCCAAAGCCTCTGAAAATTGTATCATCGCCAAAATTGCTGGAGATGTAGAGAAGGGTTGTGGGAACATTTAAAAAAAAACATGTTTAGCTCCAGCATATATAGTTTTTGCATAAATTAAGTTCAAAATCAAAGTCGAACCTCCGATTTTCGAAATTTTGACTTGACTTTGAACTTAATTTGTGAAAAAACTATTTGTGTTATAGACATACTTTTTTTTTTGTAGTATACCCCCAACCCTTCTCTACATCTCCAGCAAGTTTGGTGATGATATGATGTTCAGGGGCTTTGCAATTGCCTTGAAAAAAATTCGACCATCTCTAGTGGCCGTGCATTATGACGTCATCACGCCCGCTAGGTCGGCGAAATCGTCCCGTCTATGCCCAGCTTAACTGACTAAAGCAGGCCATACACAGGTCCGATTTCAGCTCAATTGTAGCTCAATCGACTAAAAAGCGATCAATTTTTAGTTGGTATAAAATTGTATGTCGATTGTATCATGGGCCATATGTAGTACAAGATTTTTGATCGATTTTTATTCTCAATCGACATAACAATCGATCCAAAATAGTCAGATTAAAATTTCAATCAGAAATGAGGTAGAATAGGTAGAAAAAAATAAATCAAAAATTGGTTGACCACACTTGGTTCTCAAAATACGGAACCAATTTTCAATCAACCGATCAAAATTTACCATCCAGTCCGATCAAAAATCTGATAAAAAAATTATCGTTTTAAGTCGATTGAGCTAAAATCGGACCTGTGTATGGCCTGCTTAAAGCTGGCCATACACATGCCGATAAGCGGCCGATTTTTAACCTGGCCGACGGGCGTGCGCGCTCACGCCGTCGGTCAGGTTAAAAATCGGCCGCTTATCGGCATGTGCCCACATGGTGCGACAGATCCCTGTCGCCCCACTTCTCGGCCAGCCAGAGATCCGACATGTCGGAAAATCTCTGGCCGGCGCGAGCCGATGGGAGCCGATGACATAAGCTACAATGAAGCGGCCGCTTCATTGTAGCTTATGGCCGGCACACAAAGGGTGCCCAGCCGACTGAAGCGCCCCAGAATGCAATGGGATTGTAAACGTGATGACGTCATCACGTTTACAATCCCGGAAGAAATCGGCGGCAGATGTCGGCGATGGTCGCCGTGTGTATGCCCAGCTTTACTCACTTGCTGATTACAATCCTCCTCATTAGTCAGGCCGGGGGACCTGCCTTCCCATTGAACAAAGGACCTCTCTCTGCCAGGTCACGCCGGAGGAATCTCCTGTAAACTCCCTTATCACTCATACTTATATTTCTGCTGCGGTTTGCTAATGTCCATGGCCACGGGTGGTCACTAGTGATGGCCGAACTGTCCGCAAGCATGTTTGCCCATCCTCTCGCCGGCGGACAGTACGGGTGTTCGACCCGCCCCGTTCGGGATGAAGCCGGTCTTGTAGTGAAAAAACCGTCTCGGAGCAGGAAGTGACGTCAGTGACGTCACATCCGGCCCCCGTAACCAGGAACTATGCGTTCCAGGATGCGGTCCAGGGAATTTGAATGTGTCTGCGAACAGGCGGACGGTGGACTTTTTTAAAAGTCCGACCCGCCCGTTCGCGGACAGTCCAGGCCGATGTTCGGCCATCACTAATGGCAACTATGAACACATCACTCTTGGTGACTGACTACTGGTAACAATTTCTCCTCTGAGTACCTTGTGCTATGCATTACATTTTCCTGTTGAACATTTTCCACTGTGTTTTACATGTAGCAAAAATAAAAGTTGCTTGGAATGCAGTATTCACGCTGCTGAACAATGAAGAGCCTTTTTCTATAATATAATTAACTACAGTGGCTTGCAAAAGTATTAAACTTTTCCACATTTTGTCACATTACAGCCACAAACATGAATCAATTTCATTAGAATTCCATGTGAAAGACCAGAACAAAGTGGTGTACACATAAGAAGTGGAACGAAAATCATACATGATTCCAAACATTTTTTACAAATAAATAACTGCAAAGTGGGGTGTGCATAATTATTCAGCCCCCTGAGTCAATACTTTGTAGAACCACCATTTGCTGCAATTACAGCTGCCAGTCTTTTAGGGTTTTTCTCTACCAGATTTGCACATCTAGAGATTGAAATCCTTGCCCATTCTTCTTTGCAAAACATCTCCAGCTCAGTCAGATTAGATGGACAACGTTTGTGAACAGCAGTTTTCAGATCTTGCCA
>CM070036.1:59000974-59020574 GCA_036250615.1 Ptychadena robeensis | reverse complement strand
CCACATGGCTTGTGGCAAACTGCAAACGGGACTTCTCATGCTTTTCTGTTAACAATGGCTCCTTGCCTCTGTTCCATAAAGGCCAACTTTGTGCAGTGCACGACTAATAGTTGTCCTATGGACAGATTCCCCCACCTGAGCTGTAGATCTCTGCAGCTCGCCAGAGTCACCATGGGCCTCTTGACTGCATTTCTGATCAGCGCTCTCCTTGTTCAGCCTGTGAGTTTAGGTGGACAGCCTTGTCTTGGTAGGTTTACAGTTGTGCCATACTCCTTCCATTTCTGAATGATCGCTTAAACAGTGCTCTGTGGGATGTTCAAGGCTTTGGAAATCTTTTTGTATACTATGCCTGCTTTACATTTCTTAATAACTTTATCCCTGACCTGTCTGGTGTGTTCTTTCGACTTCATGGTATTGTTGCTCCCAATATTCTCTAAGACAACCTCTGAGGCCGTCACAGAGAAGCTGTATTTGTACTGACATTAAATTACACACAGGGGCACTCAATTTAGTCATTAGCACTCATCAGGCATGTCTATGGGCAACTGACTGCACTCAGACCAAAGGGGGCTGAATAATTACACACACCCCACTTTGCAGTTATTTATTTGTAAAAAATGTTTGGAATCATGTATGATTTTTGTTCTCATGTGTACACCACTTTGTATTGGTCTTTCACGTGTAATTCCAATAAAATTTATTAATATTTGTGGCTGTTATGTGACAAAATGTGGAAAAGTTCAAGTGGGCCGAATACTTTTGCAAGCCACTGTATACACAACAAACAGTTATAATTCTTGCAGAATTCATCTTTCAAGGTTAAAGGTTTACCTGTAAACTTTCCACCACTGAATGTCATTGGAAACCCAGACGCGCCTCCGGCAAAGTCACTCATCATTACAGCAACATTTGCGGGGAGCTTTCCACCATTGGGTCGAGTGCAGTCCACTGTGTTGAGGATTTTATGGCCTATCAGTATCAAATTCATACACTGGTGTTAGAATGAACATGAAGAATATTTAACAAACTATGTTTGGAACTGAAATAGAAAAAGGCTTTACCTTTGTATTCCACAATAATGCAAGTGTCCATTTCAGGATGAACGCCATCCATCAGTATCATAAACCTGAGATCTGTATTCACCTTAAAAAAAAACATTTGGAAAATGTAATACGCCAGTAAATGGTATGGGAGTGAGGGCTGTCAGATGCTTGGTCCCTGATAGTGTAGTCCCCACCACTTCTGTGGATCCATTGTGAATCACCCTATGGGGACTGGTTGGAGATTGTTTGTTTATTGGGGTTGGTCATAGGTAAATATTTAGTTTCTGGGGTAGCTCTGTGCCTGTGATAGCATCAGTTCTTCAGTACTGCTGGGTCTCTTGCTCTTTGCATTGTTGCTCTGTTCATTGGACTGATCTGCTGTTTATGACCTCCGCTGTGTACCTGGACTAATCCTCTGTTAAACCCTTTAGTTTCTGCATTTGTTTGCCTGATCCCCTGTGATTGACCTCCACTTTGCTCTGGATTCACTCCCTAGGGATCCCTGGCATGTTTTATCAGTCTGCTCTCAGGTTGGGTACTCTGTGTGCTTAAGTCTTGGGAGAAACCAAAGTTGGGTAGGTTTATCATGACTCCAGCTAGGGCTTGGCTGAAGGTGAAGACTGCAGCAGAGATTGGGGTATCCTACCTGAAGTGAGACTGGTGATGCCTCTGAGACCCCTTACAGAGGGGCATGGAGAAAATAGGGAGTATAGATCCTCTTTAAACAATAACATCATCTTGTATTACTATCGGGTTTCCTTTAAAACCCTGTAACTACATCATTACACATGACACATGCCTTGTGTGATTACAGATTTATTTTTGGCTAACAAGATTGTATTCACCTGCTGCCAGATTCCAAAAGGGACAACATTGATGTTAGTCAGGTTAACACCGCTCTTGTCCAGGTACCAGAAGACAGGCCGTTCAGTTTTTCCAACAAATATTGGAATGTCTGGTCTTTTCGCAGCAAGCTTTTTTAGTGTAGGATAACTAGATTTGGGGAAATAGATACGATGTTACGATTACATTACAAAAATAATCCTGAAGAAAATTAACATTAAAAAAATGATACTGGTTTCACTAGTGTTTGTTAACCTGGAATAATAACTATGAATATCAATTAACTTGCGTAGAATTTTCACTGTTGAGTTGCTAAGCTCCCTTCTTAGAGAAATATATCTTGCACAACAATATGTGTAAATTTCTACCATTATCACATTTATACTTCTCCATATCAAGGCTCAGCAGCTGGCTTTGGAGGTGGTTAGCTGAACTCCCCAAGGTTCTGATCTCCATAGAAATGCCATCTCTTTGGTCTGGTCTTTGGACACGTGAGATCTGCCACTGATGACCACTGATAAATCTTCCAGTAAAATATTGTTCTTGTGGCTGATATGAATGTGTACCAGCCGAAAACTTCATATAAAAGCCAGCACATCACAAAACAATATGCATGATTTATCATAATCAACGATGCACATGGAGACTTACTCCTTTGTTAAAGTTACACAGTATCAACAAGTGACTATAGCAACCCAGAGAAGACTTTATTGCAAACTAACATAAAGGGAATCAAAAACAGAAAAATTTTAATACATTTTTACTTACCTCTGAGCCATTGTGGAGGAGGGAAAGCACTCCCAAAACCTTAAAATATACTTACCTACTGTTCCCTCTAGCCCTGTCAGTTGCCATCTACTAATTCTCTCTAGCTAGCAAAATAGGGTGGATTAATTAATTGCAGCGATGCATATGACCATTAGGTATTATGGAGAAATCCCTCTTCAACGTTCATTCCTCACCAGATGTTCTAATTTATTTGCTATTTCAACATACTTGGCAGCCTGAAAGCCCTTTAAGGCTCATTCACAATACAATGCAACATATGTGTCACATTGTGTCACATTGTTTGTTTTGGATGTGCTGCCATTTCCAAAATCAATGAAACAGTGCCTTATGTGTGTAGCACATAGCAGTGTTGCACAGGTTTGATACAAAATAGTAATAGTTCATGAAATTCAAAGCGCACACTTACCTAAGGTGATCTGAGTGCATGTGGCTTATATAAATTAAGTCAGCATGACACAATCTTTCCAGCCAGTCAGATGGAGGCTCATGAAGCAACCACCATCCTCGAGCAAAAGCAGGACCAATCAGCCAAGGATCAAATACCATATACGTCTGGCCAAGCTTGAGTTCCATGCAGGCATGCGTTAAATAAGTAATCTGAAAACCAGGTTATATGGGAAGAGATGTTTAAAAAAGTTAACCTTAATCAAATGATTAATTAATAATAATGATTATGATCTTTAACAGAGAAGTCATCAAGTTGCCAAATACCTGCAAACCAAATTTGAATAATGGGCTATTTTAAATATCATTAAACTGAATGGAACATATTTACCCATAGAAATCCATTATAAACGCCCCCAGTGGCCACTCATGATATTGCATACAGAGTTATACGATTTCAGGCAACAGTAGGTACGTTTTTTTAGGGGGGTTGTGAAGTGCTATGCCGTCATCATACTAGCTCAGAGGTAAGTCTAATATTAATATAACATATGTATTTTCTAAATTTTTAGTATACATCTGCTTAAACACATGTTTATAAAAGGCCAGTAACACACATACTATGGTTTCGTTCTAAAGTTAGTGACATAACCATAAGATTTCTCCTATGAAAGTCTAAAGGCATTGGTGCAGTTTGTTGTAACATGCTGAGTTGCGCATTACCGCAAAATGCAAACACAGGGCCAGTATGAGAGGTAGAACAGGTTTCCTATGAAACTTGTGTACCTCACGTTATGCAAGCCATGCAGTGTTGCGGTACTGCAACATAAACATGGGAAGTGTGAACAGGGCAGCCGTCAGAAATCATGGCGGCCCCGTACAGCAAAAATGTCTGGGCCCCATGCCAGGACTTGTTGAGGGGGGGGGTGCTAGCAGAAAAATACACCTCCCCCCCCCACAAGTGGGTTGCACATCATACACAGTGGTGGCAGTCCGGGAAGACAGTGAGCAGAGGCTGCTGTACCGATCAGGCAGCACGCCAAAGCCCCTACGTGCTGATCGTCGGGCCCCCCTAGCTGCCCGGGCCCAGGACGGGAGTCCCCTCTGTTCCCCCCTGACGGCGGCCCTGAATGTGAATAGAAATAGATTCTCCTATGTAAACTTCAAGTAGATGTAAAGTCTTCTAATTGGCCCTGCAGCATTCATTGGAGCATTTATGGTGATGTAACGCACAAATCATGGGTTCTCATTGGGCAACACTATAAAGATGGCAACAATACAGATTATTTATAAAAACCCTTTCCATGATAATGTAAAGCAGAAATTGCTTTGCTAGAAGCAATGCGGATGTCTTTTCTCCTTGGTTTTATGTTAGACAACCTCTGATTGCTCCAGACCAGCAGAACCCTAAAGTTCCTGCTTCGTATAAAAATCAAATGTATTTCATAATCAGCCCCTGGCTGCCACTTACTATTATAATTTTTTGACGTGTTGTATTTTGTCTTAGTGTTTGTGAAATATTAACACAATATAATATAGCATGTGTTGTTGTTTTTCATATATAAGACCTACATTTTATTTTGTCCTGATACATAAAAATAACATAAAAGCTATCCTGACTGTATACTTTATTGCATGTTATATTTAATGCTTTGTTCTGGTGGAGTTTATTTAGTTGTTTATTGATAACAGCATTCACTTGCTAACTAAGTACACCACTAGTGGGTATGTTTGTGTGGCAATGGCATAATTCTGACCTCTATCAGTTTCTGATACTTCTGACTCCCCTACTCGGACTCCTCTGTATTTAATATGCTAATGTATTTTCTGGCTTTGTTTGTCTTTATTGTACCGTATATGCCGGTGTATAAGACGACTTTTCAGTACCTTAAAATCCTCCCCAAAGTCGGGGGTCCTCTTATACGCCGGGTGCCGCAGGCTGGGGGGGTGCAGGGGACCATCTCTGGGAGCCGTTACTGTATCTGTGCGAGCCGGTTACTGTATCGTGCTGCCTGAAGCTGCCAGCGCTGACTAAGATACATTGTAGCAGAGCAAGAGAACTAGCAGGGCAGTGTTACCATGGCTACAGGATGCTACTCACGGAGAACACACGCTCTGTAGCTCGGTTGAACATTCATAGCAGGAAAACCATTTCTAGTATAATGATGAAACTTTCAGGGTCAGTAATTCTCACCTACTACTACTTACACCCCAAGTTTCACCACTCTAGCTATAATACTTATAAGTTACATTTCAGCTAAATTCCAGCCACCAGACAATGATTTTTCATGGCCAGTGATATACTCCTATATGCAACATTTAACTTGCCTACATACATTTTTTCATTTGGTGAGCGTTGGAAGAGAGGGTAGTCTTATACGGCGAGTATATAACAAACTCTATATTTTAACTATAAAAGTTGGGGGGTCGTCTTATACGCCCAGTCGTCTTATACGCCGGCATATACTGTATTTATTGTTGATACATTATTTACACATTTATAATCTTCTTTTCTCTTTATGTATGTGACTGCATCAACCATCATTGTTTGTTCTATATCTGCTTTATGTTGTTATCTATTAAATATGATATACCATTTTAATCTCTACTCCAGAACAATGTTTCTTGATGCCTGTGGCCTAAAAAGTCCCCTTGCCCCTGGTTAACCCTAGGGGGAAAAATCCAGGTGTTAGTATCCATCTTCACCCCCTGAAGTAAAGGACAGCAACATACATGCTTTTTCATTAGTGTTCTGATCTTCTGCTGAAGATAGGGCAGTGGAAGGCACCAGGGAGGGGCCCTTCAAACACAACTGAACTGATAATAAACTGATGGACAATTTTATCTATACTCCTACTCCTAAATATGATTTCCCTTGAATCCCAGAGTCATGTTTAAAGTTTAAGCTGGTTTATAGCTTAAAGCTAGGAATACACAGCTCGATTTAAGCATACAATCGATGTAAGATTAGATGAAGAACCTTGATTTTGGTATTTTATCGATTGTACCGTGTGCGCTATAGTGTCATACAATCGTAGTACAATATCGATGTAGAGAACATCGATTATTGACTAAAATCATCGATGCTATTAATGCCCTACAAACAGTAAACTATCACTTCATCGAATACAATTGTACGATGAAAATGAAAAAGTAGTACGATCATGGGACAATTCGGCGATAATTTTCCAACTAGTCCGATCACTTTTCAATCGATGTAAAGCTCTTCATCGAACTAAAATCGTCGATTGTACCATGTGTCCGTGCTACGATTTTGGTACAATCTATGTAAATCTTCATTGATTGTACGCTTAAATCGAGCCTTGTGTTCCTAGCTTAAGTCTTGAACTATTGGCTATACATTCCCTTCACGTATACAAGTGTCTCTAGTCCTGCAAAAAATATTTACTTATCAGTGAGAGTTAGGCTAGGTTCACAGTGTGCGCTGCGTTCCCTGTAACAGCGGAACACAACACAATGGAAAGCGATGCCGCACCGTCACTGTGCATTACATCCCATCTAGTGACGCATACAGTCAATGTGCAGCATGCTTCATGGTCATTTAATGTGGTTGTTTTGCGGTAATGTAACACACTGCACGCATTTATTCTTACAGCAGAGAAGTAGTTTATTTAGGGATGTGGTAATGGCATGATTGTCACTGTATAAACAAGACATTTGAGCTTTAATTTCTCCTTCAATTCGTTTTTTGGCTAAGCTACACATACATTTTGTTTAAAACAAACAAACGTGTGGGTGTGCGTGTGGGCATGAAAATGAAAAAGATGCTTAAATGTTGAGATCATCTATTACAGGCATTGGCCTCTCAGGTGGATAAAGACCCCCATACACGTCTAGATTTTTCATCCAATCAACTTAATTCAATAAATTTTTTTGGTTGATTGGTTGATTGGTTGATTGAAAATCTATGGAGGCCCACATGGTTAGATCAACCTAAAACAATTAAAATTGAGAAGAAAATTTACTTAAAAAGGATTGGACGTGCTGGTAAATTTTTATTGGTTGTATTGAAATTGATTACACTTTCAGTCAATCCCCAAAAAGTTGATCAAATATGTGTTACTACAGTTGGCAAATATACAATCACCAATTTTGCTGAACCAAAAATTTTTATCTTTTTAAGTTGATTGAACAGAAAATCTAGACGTGTATGGGGGGCTTTAGATGTTTTCCCTCAGATCAAGGTGTGTGCATATAATTGGAAAAGTCAAAATCAAACTCCAAGAAAAAAAAATAGAATGCCATGCAGCTTCAAATCCCAACCAGGACACTGACAGAAAGGGGTTTGCATGTTCTCCCCATGTTTCTAATTGCCCACAGCCTCAGTGATAAAATCAGTTATATGCCAAGGCCATCCGCACTGGAATGACACCATAATAATACTAGAGGAGGGGTGGCACCAAACTTCCCAACCAGTGCCGGTTTTATAGCACTGCTTTAAGTGCAGCATAAGGACTCAAATCTCTGTCAAGAACCACAGCTGAACATCTATGGCTGCTTCATCATGACGATTATCCCTACTAATAGGATGCCCCATTAAGCTGAGCAGTGCTGGGGAATCTTCTCACTAATTATTCATATGCCATAGATAGGGAAATAGGACTCCTGGGATTAGGTGAAATGTGGCTGTGTCTTTCCTTGCCAAATCCCGATTCCAATAAATCCCGAAATTTGAAATCAGGGTAACGTGGGAGATAGGGGGTGATAGGGAATAACACCCCGCACATCATCTGCACATACCAAAAAGTTTGGACATCCCTCTCTTAGACTTAAGCTAGCCATACACGCACCGAGTGGCAGTCGATTTTGCTGCCGACCGTTGGGGGTGCGCGTGGCCATCGGTCAGCCGGAAATGGCCACCAATCGGTACGTGTGTGGGGGCCTTAAGGTTACATATGAAGTAGATTGCCTATGGCAGGGACATTAGATTGTGAGCTCCTCTGAAAGACCTCCTCCTTCTCTGAGAGTATGTGTGTCCATACCCCGGCCGACATTTGTATAGATAAGAATACAATAGACCGCCTTGCTGGTGCACGGTGATATATTGTACTCGAACTGATGGCGGCCACCAGTCTCTTCAAGTGGGATCAATCCCGCTTCAAATAACTCTTTTGAACAGGGAAGCAACATGTTGGTAAACCCTGTTCGACTGTTCGTAAACCCTTTTTGGCTGAGCTCAATGAGGCAGCAGTTATGCACCTCAAGCTCCTTCGATATCGGACGCAGTGCGATGAATCATCACACTGAGCTCAATGGCTCCTCTACCTTACCACCGTGTATGGACACCCTTAGTAATTTGTCTATATATTCTGTTAAGTGCTGCATCATTTTTTAAATAATTATTCATTTAATCTCATGATGCATGGAACACCACTGATAATATTTCTCTATAAATGAAGACATGCATACAATCTATATATTTAAAAACTATGAACAGAGTATATACACAGTATGATTGTGTCACCACAAAATCCTAGAAATCAAGTCTAATAGCTTCTTTTCTTTAAAATAAGATATACATACAATAGAATGATTCACCAAAATACAGTGATCTCACCCACATATAATGGACTCATCCTGTAATTCAGAGCCACATAGGCTGAATGGAATTCCTTCCTGCCAAATGAAATCTGTATATTTGTAGATATAATTTGGCTTTAAATAAAACAGCCTGCTGTTTTTACCTAATAATCCTAAACCAACCCATTGAAAAATCCACAAATCATTTGTTTCATATGATTCCTATTGTCTCCATGTTTCTCTGTATCATTCCAATAATCTGATCTGTTTCTACCTAGTTGCAATCTTAAAATGGTACTTGTTAACAAACTCTTAAGCAGGGTACAGACCTGCAGATATGGGCCAGATAGATGGCCATTTCGAGCGCCGTGTGACGATCTATCTGGCCCATAAAATATGCAGCCATCACTGTTATAGACAGCCATAGCGGACATGACCATTAATACGGCAGATGTCTGTTGCTTTGCCTAGAGACCGCGAGTTTCCAGGCAAAGCATCGGCATGACGTCATCACACTGCTGCAGGGAACATTGGACGGCTTGAATATCAAGCCGTCTGTACCCTGCTTAACAGTTACATGGAGCGACTGTGTATACCTAATAAAAAGGTAGATTGTTTATATCTAATAAGAAAAAAATCTGACCTTTTACACCAGCTTACATTACTTCCAGTTTTGCTTGTCTAAAATGCTTGTTTTGTTATGTTTGGATAGATCATATTAACATATCATATTAATTGCAATCCTTGCAATTGCCTGTTGATTATGCCTGAGAAGGGGTGATGCTGTAATTTTCTTTAAAATATCAAGCACTGTTGTCAACTCTGGAAAGTTCTTTTAAACTAATGTTGTTGGGACCAGTTGGAAGAGTATTGTTCTGTAATACAGACCCTTTTCCAGCTGCTTATCCATAAATACAGTATAATGAGAGAACCTTGTTATGTAGAATAATGGTGAACTTTATAGGGAGTGAAACTTTCGTACATTGCCCTGAACCTTACAAACCAAATAAGTAAATTGTATATTAAGTCCCTCTGGCAAAGACATTCAGCATCTGTTATATGCTGCAGATGCCTGAGCAAAGACAATGCAATGCCACAAATGCAATTCAATGCACAAATAACTATTGTTTTACTCCTGGCTTCAAATGCCAACATACAAATTACTGATCAAACATCCAAAGGTTTCTGTTTACACTGTGTTTTCTGTACTTTTTATATCTTGTGTTTATGAACTAAGTTAATGTGTTTATGTATATAAAAGAGCAGATGGGATACATGATAAAATAAGTTTATGTAGGTGCCACTTTGCTATACACAGGTGGCAGCTTTTATTACAAATTGGACTTTGTCACAGATACAATAAGAAAGGGAGTTGACAACAGAGCCTTTGTAACTGTGAAAAAAAATGTTTTATGAAAATATTCTGTTGCATCCTTATATCAGTAAGTGAATAATATCTCTCTAGTAGGATATAGGCACCAGCAAGATAACATAATAGGTGTTATCCTTCCAAAACTGTAAATGGAACAAAAGATATCTTGCTTTTTAGTACACTTTATTTGCTGTGCCACAAGCAGCAGTCTCGGTGTGCAGGGTCAGGAGTAGGTAATATATTAAGTGAAGAGTCAGGAATGTGGTATGCATAAAGTTAATAACTCAAATGCATGTAACAGACATATTACTTTTCCCAGTGCTTATCTCTGAATGTTACCGGCCACGTACACCTCCTGGAATGCCTTAATTATTAATTTGCTTTTGTCTTATTCCTCTGCTACTTCCTTTAAGTATGGATTGGGCATGACATTTGTTTTTTTTCCATTTGTATTTTAGCTTTGTTGGCCTGAACTTTCGTTGATGTACCTAACACTTTTCGAAAGACCCATACCTTTATTCCATTTAGTCCAACGCCCATGTCAATTCTTGCAGCCTCAAATAGAATCAAGTGCAAACTTTAGTCATGGGCATAACTTAGTGGCTGGGATAGTGCATATTCCCTCCCAAGGCTGAATGGGGGGCCAACTATGAAGACTGCGGCAATGATCTGACAAGCATTTACACGGAACTAGACCTTGCGGTGGGCATACATGGTTTGATTTTCTACTCGATCACCTTAAATCGTATTAAAGTCCATTGTATTACATTTTGATAGTTTTAATAACCACATAATGTGATTGGATACAAATCAATTGAAATACCTAGAAAACTATCCAGATACTAGAACAATCCACAAAAATTTACCAACATGATTGATCAGTGCTTGATCTATTTTATGTTCAATATTGATACAAATATTTTCCATCGAAAAAAAAAGGAATCGATTTGCAAACAATTGATTTAACCTACCTGGCAGTCAGCCGCTACGTTGTACTCTGCTTAAATTTCCCACCCTTATTTTTCAAATACACTCCAGACAAACTGGGTTTGTCTCAACCGCTAGGGAGGGCAATACAATTGTTTTTTAACCCAAAAAGAAAAATTGAACTGTGTATCACCACCTTTACAACATAGAGGAACAACCATGAAGGTTATGGTGAGGAGGGATTTAAAATAATTGAAAAGTCTCAACTCACGCAGTGCATAGCACAGTAAAGCCTTCTGCAGTTTGGAATAAATGGCTCTGTACCATAAGGCTATATTTGCACTGTACACCAGCGGTTCTGGATGTGCATTTGGCTGATGGTGCATAAAGGAATGATTTGCATGGCTCCACCCACTGCCCTAACAAAAAAGGATTTTTCCCTTAACTTTTGGAGTTTGTGATGGATTGAGGCATGTTAATACCTTCTGTCTTTACTGTGCTAAGAACCTTTAAAAAAGAAATTTGGTAATAGAAGAGATAAACTTTTGCTGCAAAAAGGAATTTATCTGACCCCATTGGCCTGTGGTCACTTAATTTTGCACAGGGGCTTCTGTGTTACGTATTCCTTGTGCATTTCAGACTTTTAAACCACAGCATTTTGTATATTTGCTATTTTGTCACCTTTTACCATAAATCCATATGAGCAGCTAATTTATACTGAAAAAAAAAGTAAACAAAAAAGTACTAAACGTGTTCTCAGAAGTGACTCTTTCTATACACTATGTGCAGAAAGGAAAAAATATTAAAAGTAGTATATTTAAAAAATGTCACTACAGAACATTTTATGTGTTTGTAAGGGGCAGTAATTATAAGCCTATTTTGGAGGGCTATAAGGACATGTGGACTACTTATATTATATATAGTGTTAGCCATGTCTATTTAGGACCTTCCTGCTGTTGGCACTGTTTGCTGTTGCTTCGTACACTATATTTACCAGAGAAGTGCTCTTTCAATAACAATAATTTCAATAACAGTCCTAGCAACACCCTAAGGCAGATATGAACAAACTAAAGCATGCTGGTTCTTTAATATGGTCCATTATGACCTTGGTAATATGATCCTCTGGCTCCCCTTCAGACGTTCTTTAAAGAGTGAAGATAATGCATAGAGGTGTTCTAACGTCTCTATTAAGGGCATGATCAACTGATAACACTGTGGCATCATTCACATGGCAGGTAGGCTTATAAAAGTGTCATTCTGGTCTCATTCTGTTAATTCATATATGCATAAAGTTAAAAGGTGTTTATAGTACATACATTTTTTTTTGTCTGCCGATTATTACACCTATACAGAGCAACCATAAGGCCAATAAAAGTGTTGTGGCATATGTGTTTCAGGGAATGATTCATGTATTAATATTTATACAGAGAACAAGAGAACTTACACAAAGGGATCCAGAGCAAAGTCATTTTATAAGCACAAGGTACAATGTCAAGAGCAACATAAATCTGTTTTGAATGTTTTAAGCTGGGCATACACGTCACGATTTTTAGTTAAATTTTAGTGCGATCGTTTATCAAAAGCGATCACGTGATCGGATTGAATAAAAATTTAAGCATGCCAAAAGCAATCAATTTTGTAAAAAATCGGACAGAAAAACGATCGTTCACAGATCCGTTCTGATGGATCATTTTAATAAAAAGCACATGAATCTACTGCTGTTAGTTGTCTCATGCGATCGTTTTAAGAGATCCATCTATGATTCTTGTGGAAATTACCTTTGTTTGTTTGCTGTTGGTCACTGGCCAGTTCTTCAACTAACACCACTCCAAACCCATAAATGTGTGCAATGGAGACTTTCAGGATAGAATCGCCCAGAAATTGAATGCATGGTATGTTGCAGTTTGCGATCGTTTTCACAAATTAAAATCGATTCCGGAATCGGATGGGCGATCGGATTAAAAAACGATCACTGGATAATTGGTACTTGTATGCCCAGCTTCAGAGCTATGCTGGTAAAATAGATTATAATGTTTTAAAAGCATAAATGTGGTGAATAGTTTGATGGTCTCAGTGGTTCAATGTTAAATATTAGCAATTAAGACTGAATTTGATGAAGATGTTCAAGTTTTCACCTTTCAATTAAAGCTATATACAGGCCACTGATATAACATTCATACTTATAAAATAACAAGTCATTTGATAGGATTAAATGATACAGCCTATGGCACGAAAGAGGGAAGGTTAATACTTGATACACAAAAAGTAAAAAGTTACATTTAATTTGAGCTACCTTTGATCATGAAAAAAACATGCTTACCTGTAACTCTCCATCCTTCAGATCTACCGGGATCTTTGGATCACAATCCCAGGGATTTGGTGGATTTAGTTCAACAAGTGATAGACCGTTGTCCTCATCTCTTTCAATCACTGAACAAAAAAGTATCAGTTATACAGTTTGTTGGGGATATTTATATTCCAGCAAACCATCTTGATGTATTTTAATATTATTTTCCTCTCTCCAAAAAGTAAACAAGATGCGTATTAGTATTTTTCTCTAGTTTAAGCTCATCCATTAAGCAAGTTCATAAAATGCATATGCTCCCTTGACTTATTACTGAATAAATGAAAAACTATGCCAGTCTGTATTCATTCCATATATTATATTATATACGTTTTATATAAGAATTGCAAATTAAAGTACTGACAATCAGGAAAGGATAAAAAACCATGTCCAGTTTTAATCACTGTCTGCGTATAGTCACAGGACCAGAAAGCAATGGGGAAATCAATATGAGAACTCCTGATGATGAACTGACTTTTTGTTTTTGCAAATTAAACATATATGAAGTACTGTCCATTTTACACATATAATTGTGTATTTTATGACACCCAGGGTGAGATTTAATGACACATATAATAACATTTAGTCGGTCTGGCAGGATATATATGTATTCTTTTTTTTTTTTTTTTACAAATACAGTGTAAGCTTCTTGAGCACTTACCAAAGAAAAGGTCTGACATCTGACAAGAACAATTGTTTTGGGCATTGCACAAAACTTAGCAATGGGCGCAAATACTGTAGTTCAAGTTCCCTTTTTTTTGTTAATGCTACACTGACAATAAAATACAATAGGAAGTCATGTTTATCTTGAGAATATGTAAATATACTTGAATGGCAGATAAGGAGCCTTCCATGCATAGCTTAAACATAATCAAGTGATTCGTCTGGAGAATAATATAATAATAATAATAATAATAATAATAATATTTATGTACGAAGAGAAAAACAGACATCTTATCACAAAATGTATAAATGCATGCACATAGAGGGGAGGTCATATTTGTGTATTAAATGAACCAAGACCTGCAGATCTCCCTGGATGGGTTTAGATGGAGGATTGCATTGGTAACCTCAATGTCCCAATGCCAAGACATAGGTGGCCAGCAAATACTGTCTGAAGCTGCAGAGCCAAGACTGGTGGCTGCTGAGATGGACATATCCAAAGGTCTTCTCTCACTCTACTTTGAAACCATAGGCATGGATCAGAAATGTAAAGCACTGCAAATGATAGGTATGAAATGTTCAATTTTGTTAGCGCAACAAGAAAATTGTTTCATTTTAAATGTAGTATGTGTGCAAAGCAATTAAAACCTTACCCAAAATAACCTTATTACTGCAGGAAGAGAAAAATCTGGTAATTAAGATAGATAAAAACTATTACAGCCTGAAGAAACCAGAAACCAGTACAACAAAGAAAGACTTTTGTAATTTAACTAATGAGACATTCAGAAAATCATCAGAAAACACTGGCAAATGTTAATGCAGGATAAATATCTGAAAGCAGCCTTACCACTTATCGGTCGAGTGACATTCAAAAGAGGCCAAACATTAATAAATTATCTTAGCCCCCAGCAAATTTAGGACTGAAATAACAACAAAGCAGTCACAAATGCCGTTCTCCAGAAGTGATTGTGCACAAAACAAAACAAAATTCAATCCACTGATGACATGTGGGACGAACTATGTTATATACCTATTAGTATATGTAGGGAGAACCACACAGAATCTACGTCCCCACATAAGCCAGCATCCACCACGGCATGTACAATGGATCTTCATGCCGCCCTATTTGAAAGAGACACCAGTATTGACTCGATAATGTCAGACATTCTACCCAATCTCCCGCAAAGGTCAAGCGGAGGTCAGTGCCTTTATGTAATAAAGTGGGGGTCATACGTGACTATTTTAAAAACACCATGTTTCAGATCAGAAGGGAAATTTAATGGATAGACCATTGCTACACACGCACCCTTAGCCTATATTTATGCAACTCCTATATAAACTCACCTCCTACCCTTACTTCATTTTTTCACATCTTCCCTTTCTAAATAGCAAATGTAATATCGTGTTAGCCACAAGAGTTTTCTTATGTGCCGGGTACTTGCTCTTCAAGTCTAAACTTGCCTTCCATAAACATTAATATATTTACAGGGTTACTAAAAATATTTATTTATACAGCTTTATAACTCCAATGTGTATCAGGTCATCAGATAATAACCTTAGAACAAATAGAAAATTGGCTAATCATTTTAACTATGATATTACTAACAATTATTTAATACAAAAATAGAAAACTACTACTTACTTTTATTTTTATAACCCATTTCCGATTGAAAATAGAACAACATATTATTTATTATGTACCACGAATGGCTTACAACTATTATACTTTGTACTAAGAAACCAGCATTGTGGTTATTGCTTACTTTAAATAGCATTTTTTATTATGTATCTTTTTTACAGACAATCTGTAAAATAGTGTTCATCCTGATGAAGTGGATTTACTGATACGGGGCGCCTTGCACGAGCCTTCTTTTTGCCTGGGAACCACCCATACTCTCAAGATTAGATGATTACACACCAAAGCTGGAACCAAGATTGCTCTTCCTGTTCTCCCTCTGTCACCCAGAGGCAAGCAGAGCGACCACTCCAATTTAAGACTCCATAATAGACTTAAGTGGCCTATAAAAAGGCTCCAAATCAACAGGGCTGTTGGTGCCTAGGCAAGCAATCTTGCCGGTACCGACAGACAAATTGAGAGGAACACTTATTTTTAGTGAAGATCTAAGAAGCTACTGCCATGAGCTCCCTTTATCTTTTTCCAAGAGCCGGAATATCCTGTTTTGGATTGGATCCTAATTACCCTACCAACTATCTCGAACAATAATACTCCATAGAGGATAGGTTTGCCCATAGGGATCACCTATTTGTACGCCTGGGTACCAACCACCATGAAATCAAAGACAATGAACCACCACGACCATCATCGAATTCAGACATAGCCTATATAAGAGAACAGATTTTGCCAAATGGTCTACCCCATCGACCTTTCCAAAATATAAAGCATATACCAAACGTTGGTATAACCTTTTGGAACTCTGCACTCATAGTATAATGGAATTGATTATTACACAGAGAAGTGAAATCTGTTCAACAATGAACACTAAAGGCCCCCATACACCATACAATTTTACCATACAATTTCTGTACAACCAATTTTTCTTCTACCAAAACCATGTATTATGAGGACATTTCTAAACCTTCCAATCACTATGTATTCTATCAGGGAGCCCACTATACTACATAGTTGGTAGATCTAATGGAAATTGTATGAAGTGATCTTAAGGTGTATGGGGGGCTTAAAATAGAGTAAATAAAAACAACTCTATCAGAGCATACATGTCATCCGGAATATCCATCATTAATGAGACTTTTAACATCACATCTTCATAAGTATGAGGTCGAGACTACTAACGATAAACTACGCAAACTCCTGAGAGACAGAAGGGACTATATGCAAAAAACGTCTACTTTTCATAGCAGCACTAGCAATTATAACCAAACCGCACATAGAACTACAAACCACCTTGTGTTATCAGATAACACTAATTATAATAATTATAAAAATAATAAAAACACTTATCAAACTGCTAAGAGGACCACAACTTCCTCTACATCTACCATCCAAAACACCAAATACCTACCTTATACCCATAATCATAGTTGTCCACACAATAAATGCAATAAAACTTTCTGGAATCAAAAAACGCAGAGCATATCGAATTGAGAAAGTAAGTCGATGACCCCAAACCACTTCTAGACCACCAAGACTCAAGAATTTGAAGATTTAATACATTTTTCAACGTACAATTCTCCGGAAGCTTTTGAGGATACTCTAACAATGAGCGGACTTAGATATATCCAGGGAACAAAAGAAATTATAATCAACAAAACAGCCCAAAAGACAGGACAAAGAAAAATACACAACACTAACACAATAGAAAGGGAGGAGGTCAGGACACCCAGTTCCATAGATGAATCAAATGAAACTATATTGGAATCACATAAATCCCCAACTCAGGTCCTCCCGACCCAACTACCAGAGATTCAAAGACAGGCAACCATTATGAGTGTATCAAGCAATGAATCTTTTTTAGAGCTTCCTCAAATGATAGTCAGCCCCCACACAATAGCCAGTCCCCACCAAGTATTCGATCAAATACAAAGCCCCAAAGGGATAACGGTAAAACTTTACTCCACACTTCACAAAACATAGACCATTGGAATTCAAAAAAGAGGAAGAAAAGGACGAGTAAAGAGAAGCAGAGAACCATCAAACAAAAAGAACAAAGACGAAACAAAAGAGCCATCTACCCAATTACAAGAACACGGCATCTTCAATTTATCAAAATTCAAACTAGATAAAGCTGAGTATTCATTACTAAAGAAGGGCCTTTCATTTGCACCCACATCCGTACCCAACATTTTTTTACTTTTTGTCAATCTACATCATTTCTCTAGAAAAATCACCCTAAAAAAACATTTCGCTATTCAAGAAAAGAAAGAAGCCTATAAAAAAATAACAGAATCAGAAACACCATCCATTACATCAAATCAAAGAAGCTGTATCGGCAGCTGCCTAATGCCACTGCAGCCTCCCTACTTACCGTAGGCACCGCCCTGTTCAGCGGTGAGTCTGTTTTTTCTACACACTTCCTTAAACACCAGTGCATGTCATTTCCTGGGATTTAAAGCGGAAGTAAACTCAAAAAAAAAATCCTCCACATACATTACACGGACATATTACACACCTGTCAGCAGTATACATGTGTGAAAACTGCTACACAGAGAAAAAAAAAGGTACTTACAATCTTCATTTCCTCATTCCCTAAGGCACCATCTTAAGTACTGGCGCCTGAAGCTACTTCCGCCCATTCTATTGAACATTACTAAGGTGCCCCTCCCCTGCAGATATATTTACCAATCCCAAAGGGTTTGGTATGGGAGGACAGTTCTGCTCCTTCCAGAGATCTATGTGCTGCAGTTTGCATAGGAGACAGGAGAGATTGAGACTGAAGTGGTGGTGAAGGGGTTCAGTGTGCAGGTGATATGGGGGTGACATGGATTTGGGGGGCACACAGGTAGGCTGCGGTCATAAAATATCTTATTACCTCCTCTGCTGCCAGTCTGTTAGTCCACTCCCTCCTGAGAGGGTAGGGGAACCGGGATCTGGGAGAGGAGTCTATGCCCGTAGAACCAGGTCTTCCACCCAGAGCCCCCCTAATGGGAGATGGGCCGATGCCCCTTGAGGGGACACCGGTGGTGTTCCTGCGGCTGCTAGGGCAAGGTCTCTCCCTTTACCTGGAAACCCCAAAAGACAAGAGGGCGGCAAGGCTGGGCTGCCCCTGCGTGGAGGTTGGCGCAGGCAGAAAGCGTGGTCAGGGATTAGCAGTATCGTCAAGGCTGGCAGGGTTCTTGCGTGGTCTCGAAACTAGCGAAGGTCAGGGCTGGCGGCAGACGAAGGGTAACCGGAAAACAACGATGGTCGGGACGGGAGATAGCAGGATGGTCAAGGAAAACAGACCGGGTCATACACAGGAGATCTATCAGTAACAAGGATCGCAGGTTCAACAGGAAACACATGCTGATCAGGCAGCACACATGCTGGCTATGAGCACACCTCTTCCTTAAATAGCCAGGCTGCCTGCTCTGTCTCCGCCCAGGGGCTGGGGCAGCGTCAGCTGACAGAGGTCATAAATCCAGGGCCTAGAGGGAGACACTGCTCATGCGTGGACCCAGCTTAGAGAGAGGGGGACAAAGAGCGGACTAGGGGTCTCCTTTTGGATCCCCCAGCAGCAGAGCTGGCACCACGGGACCTCCCAGGTAAGGGGGCACTGCCTGGCAGTAGCGTCACGTGGTCCCTAGGACCCCCAGACCCCCGAGACCCAGCGGGGGGGGGGGTAACAGGGCCCCCCCCAAGGGCGGACTCCGGCCTCAGGAGACGAGAAAATTGGAGGCGGCCCCGGACCAATCTAGAATCGAGAATGGAGTCCACCATCGAGCTGCAGTGGTGGAGGGGGAGCAGCGCGTCTAGCAGGGAAGAGATCGGGCGAGACGGGTTTCAAGGACGACACATGGAACACTGGATGGATAGCCCATGAAGGGGGCAAGATCAACCTGAGGGCAGCAGAGCCCACCCAGCGATCCACAACGAACGGCCCACAAACTTCGGTCCTAATTTACGGGAAGGACAACGCAAACGCAAGGTGGCTGCAGAAAGGGACTACAGGCGGGAATGGTCTTCTGTGGGCATCCACACAGGTTTTCATAGATTGTCTGGTCTCTTCCAGCAGACGG
>CM070036.1:58973649-58991472 GCA_036250615.1 Ptychadena robeensis | reverse complement strand
GATACATTGGTCTGTTTTAATGGATGCTAATTTTTATCTCAGAGTGTATGGTGAGCATTATGCTTACATGCTGGGTTGGAAGTGTTGTAGCAGAGTGTCACAGTATTTGGAATGGGGAAGTGACACTTTATATTGGTACTTCCAGGATACAAATACTGGAAGTGATACTTCACGATGTTACCTCTGGGGTCGCAGATCTAAAAAGGTTGAGAACCACTGCTCTAAAGTGTTTTCAGGACAGCATGTATTTATTGATTAAGTGGTTGCCTACTGGGATTAAATATTGTCTTGTCTACTTTCATACTAAGAACAATCACATTGCTAACAACATGCATCACAAGCTTGTGGATTTTCATCTTATTTCCTGTTAATTGAATATTGACTTATCCAATTCAGACTCATCACTGTTGCTATTGTATTTACCAGGGCAGCACATAAGTGGTACTTTAGTATGCAAAATGGACCAAAAACTAGCTATGCGTACCTGAATTATTCTTACTAGCATCTGCGTGCTAGCCAGAGAGGGGAGAGATCTCTAGCACACAGCGTTCCTCTCCACCCTCTCCAATGTGTGAGAAAGTAGCCAGTGATGTGCTTTGTCCTTTGACAGCAAGTGTCCTTTGACAGCAAGTGTCTGAAGTTGATATTGCAGATTGAATTGAGATTAAAGTTTGAAAACATTTAATAGCTGCACCAATAATTTCTCTTTATCATGTATACACTACTGTAAAAGTAAAAAAAAATGTTGATTGCCAATTGTTCTTTCAGGTTTTATTGTTAAATGTATACAATTTATGTCACTTGGCTAACTGCAGGGAAACATTTATAACTATGAAAGGTTGCAGTTAGGGGGGTGACATTGGGAATGTAAATTACTAATCCCCCCCAAAAAGATTGGACCCCCATACACCTTTAGATTCCTTCATACAACTTCCATCAGACCTACCAACAACTATGTAGTATAGTGACTTCACTGATAGAATACATAGTGATCGGAAGGTGTAGAAAGGTCCTCATATTACATGGTTTTGGTAGAAGAAAAGTTGGTTGTACAGAAATTGCATGGTAATTGTATGTGGTGTATGGGGGGCTTTAGGGTGTTGGAGAACTGGGGGTTAAAAGTCAGAGTAGGCATATGTAAGAGTAAAATATGGAGTGAGTGCCAAACTGTGGTATGTGGTGTGGTGCCAATATGTGGTGTATGGGGGGCTTTAGATCGATCGTGCAAAAGTCTACTTGCTTAACAAGAAACAGGGAGATTCCAGGTCAATGGCAGATCAATATAATTATATTGATCAAATATTGATAAATAATGCTCAGGTTTTTAGTAGATTCATAAAATCTATATGAATTATTTTTATATTTTTTCTTCCTTACACCTAAAAGATTTCAGTTTCAGTTCAGTCACATTTAAGGTGGAAAAAGTTTTTATCTTTGTTAAGCATGAGCAATAAACAAAAGTCAGTTTTTTCAATGCTGTTTTCCCATTGACACCAACAGGTGACTGTTGTACCAAGCATCTTGTGTATGAGATTTAAATCCAACTCTTCTGAAATTTTATAGAGGACGTAAAGCCGGTCATAGACACCCTGATCCATCCACGTGCGATGCAACCTTTTTGGGTTGAAACCTCAAGGTGGACGTCCTTGTAGTTGCGGGTGACCGACCACCATGTGTTTGGTGGGAGCGCCCATGGCGGTCGATCGCCCAAAACTATGGTCAGGAATCGGCATGTCTTTGGCCGGCTTAAGAGAGATGTCAGTGTTAGAAAAATAAGATATACTGGAAGCCTGGAAAGATTTTGGGACTGTTGGGAGATGTATGGAAGTATCTCAAGAACCAGAGGTAGGTCAGGTATACAACCAATTTGCATAAAAGGACTGGTTGTAAATAATAAAGAATCATAGACAATAGTTGAGCAGTTAGTGGTTCTTCATTCTGACAATGGATGGCAGTTGATCTTGTGTATTCTTCTTGTAGTCTTGATAGTTGATCTTGTGTATTCAAACAACAGGACCTATCCCAAGTATAGTGGTGAGGAAAATAAACTTGAATGACAAAAGATATCAAGGCGTAGATTTCTCTAAGGCTGATAAAAAAAACACAGAAGCATTGATAAACAAACTAAAGATTGTAGAAAATGTGCCACATGGAAATAAGTTAATGCACTTTGCCAAGTGGAAAACACCCTGTACTTAAGATGGATGGTACTCATAAAAAGATATTTTACATTTACTTATGAAGGTAGAAAAGCTATAAAACATCCATCCCATAAACATATCCTTATAATGTGCTAAGCTACTGTAGTAAACAGCGGTTATAACATTATATTACATTACCACAATAGTAAAAAACATATAAAAATACTTCATATTGAACAAGGAAATATACAATTAAAGGCAGAACTAAATTACAATTTAGATAACATTGCCAGAAGGCAAATCCTGTTTAACAAAAAAAGTAGAAAAGAAAAAAAACTTTACAAAAGTAAGTAAAACATGGTCCAGGATAGTCATAAACAACATCAGTCACAGAACCAAATATAAAGTGTTTATCATAGTATATAGAAAAATAGTAAAATAATACATGAGACTTGTGCGATATAGGCAACATTACCAGGGAACAAAGGGGTAAGCATGAGGCCACAGAAGGTTTAGTTGACCAGTTATATAAATATACATACATATAAAATAATAAAACAATTTAGTTCATGCAAAAATGCTAAAACATACATGGTATGAAAAGCTAGCAGTATAATATATAATTATTAATGTAGCATTTACCTGCTATCCAGGTCCTCAATATCCTTAATGAAGGTTCCTCCTTGGTGTTTACATAGATTTTTACATGCCTGCAACTCATCCTTTTTCTTAAACACAATGAAATTTTTACCACTTTCCTTATTTCTTAAGAAGTTAATCCCTTCTTTTATACTTTCTACATCTGAGGCTGAGATATGTAGGAGAGTATTTGTTGTTTGTTCCATACTAGAAAATAAATATAAAAATGTTTCAGATTACATTCAATTCATTTTAAAAAAACTGCTCTTAAATTGTACAATGTGGCAAGCAACACATTAAAAGTCATAGAACTGTGTAGCGACGTGCCGTGCCATACTTAGAGCATATCAACTTCACTGGCAAATGATACAAGATACAAGATATCACTTTCCAGAAGGAGTTGTAAAGCTCTGGATTGGAAAATCAGGCATCTCAGATTACTGCGCACAAATTATGTGGCATCCTATAAGCATTAACCTATTACTGATTGTAGAGAGAAAGAGAGAGGGAGAGAGATCATAAATATATCAGGGATTGTACCCAATTTGAGGAAATAACACATTAAAATCCACTACAGGGCAGCCACACATCTATGGGGCACATCCAATGAATGCGATACAGCAAACCACACTCTCAATCAGATAGGTTAACTGGAACCCAGCATCAGTGTATCCTTAATGAAAATCACAAGATCCTTTTCGGAGGTGTTTGTATGACTTGTATGAGAGGAGCGTAAAGCCGGCCATAAGCCCCCCTTAGACAGGCCGATTCCCGGCCATAGTTGCAGCCGACCAACCGGTGTGCTCGCTCCTGCCGAGCACATAAAGGCTGGTCGGCCGCAACTATAAGGGAGCCCACCTTGAGTTTGTTAGAAAAAAAGCCAGCAGGTCGGATCACACACGGATCCGTCCTGCTGGTTCTTTTTCTGCACGATCCTGCTGCAGGCTGTTAACTCGGAGGGGGAGTCTCCTCCCCCTCCGAGTTAATTGGCTACAGTCTGACAGGAATCGTGTGTGTTAGTGGAACACACGGGATTCCTGTCCTCTCTGTAGCCGACTCCTCACAGCGTGGTGACATCACCACGCTGTGAAGAGTCCGCTAAAAGTCGGCCATAGATCAGGACGTCTATGGCCGGCTATAGACACCTTGATCCATGGCCGGCTTGTAGCAGACTCATTACAGAGGAGTTAGCTACAGAACCAACAGGAATCCTGTGTGCTCCACAAACACAGGGATTCCTGGCAGATTGTAGCCAATTAACTTGGAGGGGGAGGAGACTCCCTCTCCCATTACAACAGGATCGGCCACAAAAAGTAACGGCAGGAAAGATCGGAAGGAAGGAACCAGCGGGAGTGCCCATGCCGGTCTCCCGCAACTATGGCTGGGAATTGCTATTTCTATGGCCGGCTAAACTGTGTTATGGTGGAAGATCGATAAAGAAATATTTATATATATATATATATATATATATATATATATATATATATAAAACACTTTTGTTTTTTTTATTTTTTAAATAGCTTTTTTGATGCAGTGTTTGAATTTTTAAATTCATTCTCACCTTCTTGCTTATTTTGCCATGAAATGTCACTGATCTACTAAATGGGCATACCGTATTTTTCGGCATATAAGACACACTTTTTCACCTCTAAAATAGGCGGCAAAAAGTGCCTGCATCTTATATGCCGAATACGCGACCCCCGCGGCCACTCGGCAGCCGGTGGTCGCACCTTGGCTGTCCGCCAGCTTCCCCGGCACCAAAATCAGCTGGGGGAGCTGGAGAAGCTGTCAGATGTGAAATGCCAGCTTCTGTCGACTCTCCCATCTGAACTGTCTAATTTCCTAAAAGGTAGATGCAAGTTCATCTATGCTTTTAGGAAATGAAGAGAAAAGATAGATGAACTTGCATCTACCTTTTCTCTTCTGTCTGTGGGAACAGCATTCACTCCCCACGGACACACAGCACAGGACTCACAGCAGTGAGAAGAGATGTGACAGCTCAGCACCCCCCTTCTCTGGTGTACAGTGTAGAGATGACATTGTGTAGCTGAGAGTTTACTGCTGCTAGTGACACCTGCTGGCTGAATTGGATATTGCATTCACTGAAAATATTGCATTATCCCAATTGATGTGAAAACTTATTAAACTGGGTATTATATGGCAAAAAATACGGTAAACATGAACTCATAGAAAGGCTGTGAATTTCATAGCCAAATGTGCATTTATATATAAAAGTCACAAATATGAATTCTATATTGACCAGTAATCATTTAAAAAAAGTAGAAGTTGTCCAATAATGTAAAATCAATTATGTGCTTTTACTTTTTTTAGCTTAAGTAAAGTAAAATTATTTAAATTCTTAAGTACAAATCATATTGGTAAAGGCAGTATTTTGTTCGTTGACTTGGCTCTGAAAAAGTGACTAGGTTAAAAAAACAGGACAAGAATACTTGAAAACCCTTGAAGTGAGGACTTCAAGATCTTTTAAATGCACTAATTGACAAAATACACCTTTAGATAACTCCATACAGTTTACTTAAGGTCTACCAACAGCTATGTGGTATAGTGGCTTCCCTAGTAGAGTACATGGTGATTGTAAGGTTAAGAGAGGTCTTCATATTCCAAGGTTTTGCCAGAAGAAAAGTTGTACAGAAATTGTATGGTAAGATTGTAATGTGTATGGGGACCTTTAGGTATGAAAGGTCTACGTGCATCTTTGAAAATGTAATAAAAAATATTGTAAAAGAAAGATCTATATGTATCTTTGAAAATGTAATAAAAACTGTTATAAAAGAAAGGTCTATGTGAATCTTTAAAAATGTAATAAAAACTATTGTGAAAGAAAGGTCTACATGCAAAACAGACTTATAACATATTGTGCCGACATGTGTTGCAGACATTGAAGGGGTATAAATCTGAGCATCTATTTTTAATCCGCAAAAAAAGTATAATGGCCTCATTAACATTAACAAAAGAAAGTGTTTATTTTAGGCAAGCCATCACCTTAAGCCCCCCATACACCTTCAGATTCCTCCATACAACTTCCATGAGACCTACCAACAACTATGTAGTATAGTGACCTCCCTGATAGAATACATAGTGATTGGAAGGTGTAGAAAGGTCCTCATATTACATGGTTTTGGTAGAAGAAAAGTTGGTTGTACAGAAGTTGCATTGTAATTGCATGTGGTGATCTCTAACAAAAAATCATTCAAAAGGTCATCGAATATGTTGGTAAATTTGTATCGATCGTAGTAATTCTGAATGTATTTTCATTTAATATCGGGATGAACGAACAAAAAAATCTAATGTCACATTCGGGAAATAGACAAACGATGTTCGACAAAAAAATCTGTCAAAAAATCGAATCGGCAGTTGAACGAACAAAAAAATCTACATGTGTAAGCCCTCCTTAAGCTGGGCATACAAGGTTGGATTTTGCATCTGATTGACTTAAAATACAATGGTATTGTATTTGGATAATTTTTTCAATAAATTTTTTCAATAAATTTATCAACATGTCCAATCACTTTTTAATCAATTTTATGTTCCATTTTGATCAACCTCATACGATAATTCTAGAGATTGAATGTAAAAATTGAAGCATGTATGATATAATGTCACTCTCTTGACTCCCCTTTACCTCCCTTACACCAGCACCCCTATGTCCCTATTCCTTTATTCACATTGTTGTAACCAGTTCAAGAATTGCCTTTTTTTTATTCAGCTCCCATGATGCTCTATTTGTTTGTCTGTGATTGTACAAGTAGCTTTTGTATTGTATTGATTCACAACTCTTCCTATTCCTACAACAGGTCCGGTTCTTTCTCGATGTATAGAACCGTTCACCAATACGTAATATCCTAGCATACAGAACACAGTCTACTATATCAGCTCCTTATTCTGGTGGTGGCTTAGTGTGTCTGTTATACAGTAATAACATCTGCACGTGATCAACTGAGTACAGATGTTTTTTAACCACTTGGTAAATGAGCAGAAATCCCAACCGACTGGCGGATGCGACATGAGGCATCCACCAGTTTTTTTTTCGGCTTTGCCTGCTATACCTGTCATGGGGTTGTTTTTAAAATGAGCCCAAGTGCCTGCACAAGTTTGCAGGCTGCTGCGGGAATGCCCGGCATTTTACAACAGTGTAAATTTAGCCTAACTGCTCATTTAACACTGGTGTGAACCTAACAATACTTTTTTATTGAGCAGGGAGATAACAGAAGCCGCACAGCTGAATTATGGATTAGTGTTGTCACCTGCCTGCCTATAAGGTGTGATTCATGAAACTTAACAGATTTTCAGACATTTTTTGGGTGTATGTGGTTTCATCAGGATATGTCCCCCAGCTCCCATGTTGCTGGGTCCCCTCTAGGAGTCTAGACTCTAAGACATCCCCAAGGAGTTCTGTTGGCTTGAGGTCAGGGCTCTGTGTAGGCCAGCCAAGTTCATCACACCAAACTTCCTCATCCATATCTTCCATATGGTGCTAGTTTAGTTGTGTCACAGTCCACGGTGTCTCTGCTTATTTTCTAGTCGTGGAGGAACATCACCAATCTCTTGCAGCTATATCCTGCAGGATCCCTCTAAATTCTACACACAGACACACATTTTCACCCTTCAGAATGGTTCCTAGGCATGATGCAGTTGCACACTTTCCGTGATGCCATGTCCAGCACTCCAACAGTGGAAATGGAAAGTACACAAGCAAAGACCTCTTTTGAATTTCTGTTCCCTGTCTCCTCTGTGTTGTGATTTCTGCTATTACTCAACTCTACTAACCTATTGGAAGAATAGCTTGACTTAAAATACAAGAGTGGATTTTTTGATTGAGAATTTTCTGTAGAGTTTATTGATTTATCCGTTTGGTATATTTGGTCTATTTTTAATTATATTTAAAAGTTTCCATTGTATGAATAAAGGAACATAAGTTTTAAGCAAGCTGTTAAAAAGTTTGCATACAAAACAAATAGGGCAATGTTTTACTTCCTTTTACTTCCTATATTTAGCGCCAAAATTTAAAAAACACAAACTGTGTATCTAAAAATACACAAATACATACAAACTTATCATTGATATAGTTCCAAAAACATCACTTTAGGTCCCAATCCTGAACAGAAATCCCTACCAGTACAGTTATGAACACAATTTTTCCACTTAACATGACCACATCAGCAGGACCCTTTTGTAGATATTGTGTTGTGGCTGCACAGAAGATGGGGTTTAGGAGAAATATTTCAAAGGAGGGAGTATACATGTAAATGAAACACTTTTTCATGAATGTAGACTTAGAATTATGTTAGCTAAATGATTCAGGGAAGAGAATCAATCATAAAATGACTGAAGTTAGATAAAGAGCTTCTGAGTTATACGCCATGTCATTAATTGGTACGGTACACTGATGCATTATTATTTGTGTTGTAATGTAATAGAGTACATCTTGATCAGTAAAATGATTAGGTGTTGCAAAAAATTATATATTAATATTTTTAAATAATATACTATATATATATTTATATTTATATTTATTTATGAACCTTGAGCAAACTTGTGTACTTAGAAAGTAATGATCTTTAATACATCATAGTTAAACCATGGTTATGGCAGCACAACCAAATGCCTACATAAAACAGACACCAATGGCAGCTCCATACTATATCTGAGGGGGGTCAACTGCATTAGCAGTGCAATATAACCACAACTGCATTATACAGTATTCAGTGATTATGTTTGATTACTAGTATAATATAATTATAATATAATATACAAGTAAAATATAATGCCCTTTGATTCCAGTTAATGTGAAGTATAATCCGTTACATGATCTTGACAACCAGAGTAGAGTATCAATTTTCGAATTTCAATGAAAAACACATTAACCAAAAAAAGTTTATACATTGTCTGCCAAAAATCAACATCCTTTTCCAATGTGACAGAGAATGTATACATGTCATATGGGAGCAATATTTTTCTCTTTAAGTATATTTTTCTCTTTAAGTATGTCTTTGTGTTCAATGGAATATAACTAGAAAATTGTAACCATCTGTTATATGTTATGTGTTCTGTTATAGGGTGATGTAGTGTCACACAATAACTTAAACATCTTTTGATTTAATATACTCTTGGTGGTTAATTGTCAGTAGTCTTCAGAGACAGGGCATATGCTCGGTATGAATACAGTAGTATAAGCATTACATGGTTGTTATGAAGATCTTTAAAATAACAATTCTGTGATATAATATTGCCTAAAAAAGCTTATCAATTCTCAAACAGTTTGTACGCGTCCATCAACAATGCAGTTTCCCCACGTTTTTTATATTTAAATGAACAAGGTGCGTTAACAGCAATGCAACAGTAACACCCCCTTAAACACAGTAAACCTGGCAACAATCCACGGGTCAACAATCCACAGGTTGGTCGTCATGGATCAGTCATGGCAACCTATCCATGATGCCCAGTGGCACAAGCCTTAAGGAGGTATTTTTGGTGGATGCAAGGGAAATTTTTATTTCTAACAGCAAGGTCCTGATAGTAGATGGAAGTCCTGAATATTCTTGAATCGATTGCGTCCACCTGAAGAAATATTGATCGAACAGGAAACCAACATGTTGGTAAAACACTGTTCCATTGCCAGGATTGCTGAGGGTCCCCATTCAAAGTATAAAACGGGATTGACTGCACAGAAGTGCTGAACATTTATTCTCCGTTAAATTGTCGAAGCTTGAGTGCAGCTCGGTGACGTCTTCACGATGCCCTTGAGGGTTCATTGATTAAATGTGTATTGACCCGTGTATGGCCAGCCTTACATGAGGAATTACTGTGCTTTTAATGTTGGTAGATGTAATGTCAATGGCAAAATTTTAATCTCTTTCAACAATCTCTATTGATACTAACATCCCTTGCAATAAAAATATTAAACTCACAATAATTACAATTAGAAGCCTCATTTTGAGTTGTGTAACACGTTATTTAAATAAAAATATATACTGTAAATAAAATTTTACATTTATTTTATAACTATCTTTAGTTGAAGTACCTCAACATGGGGGATTTCTACTAATTATGGTAAAAATTTAAAGCGCACCTAAACCCACCAGACAAACTTTTCCCCCTAGCTAGCCAATTTAACATTATTGAAACAACGTGTAAATTAGAAAATGTTACCTGTCTGGAGATATCTGTATAATTCTCCCCTCACACTGTGGATCAATTGCTTCAGCAGCTTTTCGCAGTGATTTCTTTTTTTTTTTTCTGCTTTCACTTTGTGTCCATTGACACACATTGTATCTGACGTGCCACGGCATTAATGCAGCCTTAAATCATGCAAGCCTGGAAGCTAACATTTAATGTAAAATGGCGGCTCCCACAGACATTAGCAGCATAGCTAAAAATATATTTATTTTTCAGCAACTTTGAGCTATTGGAACAGTCTAGAGGTAAGTAAAAATGTAATAACATTTTTTGGGGTATTTTTTTTTTGAGTTTAGGTGCGCATTAAAAAAGGGGCACGTAGAAATACAATCATCACATTTCCTGTGATCCTCTCTTGTGAATACTCAGAATTTTCTTTGTGGTTTACATGTCTGTTGCAACAGGAATTTGTTGTTTACATAGCAATAGCTGTAAATGGTTTTGCTTGTCCGTACAAATTATAATATTGTAACAAACAGCTTCAGCTTATCAATAGAGATGGGCGAACACCGGCCTGGAGTGTCCGCGAACAGGGCGGGTCGAACTTTTAAAGAAGTCCGCCGTCCGCCCTGTTCGCGGACACATTCAGGCGGGGAATTTGAATCGGAAAAACCGGATGTGACGTCAGTGACGTCACATCCGGTCCCTGGAACGCATCCTGGAATGCATAGTTCCTGGTTGCGGGAGCCGGCTGTGACGTCACTGACGTCACTTCCTGTTCTGAGCCGATATTTTCACTACAAGACCGGCTTCATGCCGGTCTTGTAGTGAAAAGATTCTTCCTCCGGCACGATCTCGCAGGTTCTGATCCTGCCGGAGGAAGAATTTAGATCTTCTTCTGGCCGGCAAACGGGGCGGTTCGAACACCCGTACTGTCCGCCGGCGAGAGGATCGGCGAACATGCCGAGTTTGCGGCCGAACTGTTCTCCGGCGAACAGTTCGGTCCATCCCTACTTATCAAGTTATCCTAAATATTTGTGATAAGCTTTATCAATATTACAACAGTATTATACTATAACAGTATACAGTGTCATTTTCTTTATCGGATTTAAATGTTTTAACCACTTACAACAGTAATACAATATCATTTAATCCAATATAATTATGCCTGTAAAATAATAATTTGAACTAATGCAAACAACTCCATCACTTAATGTTAATTATTTATGTTTTTTAATGTTTGTACCTTTTTTCTTTAAACATGAAATCAGTACTCCTAATTCCTAAAGGTGTTAAAACAATTAATTAGTAGAAAACCCTACCACAGTCTGGAAAACTAAGCAGTGCTTTTTTAAAGATGATTAAAGTCCAATTTGACATATACAGTATTCTAAACATGTATTCATCCTTGTATATGGAAGCTTAGTTATCAATTTGTTGATATGCTATATATATTTTTTTATAAAGGGAAAAGAGAAAAGAATGACAAAGACAAAAAAATGACAAATTGGTATTTCTATGTACATACCCAAGTGTTTGTCTAGTAGGAGCACAGCGCTGGTAAAGATGTAGCAACACAAGGTATGCAGAGTCTAGAATGAATATTGCTTTTTGTTAAGGGCTCTGTCATTTACAAGGTGACCTTATTATGAACTGACATGTTTAAACAACTATTTTTGTTTTTCTCTGCATCACAACAAACCATCTCCATGCAGAACTTGTAAGATATGTTTTGAACGCTACATCTGGGTATGTACAGGTAAATGTTTACTTTTAATACTATTTTAAATCAGATAAACTGAATTAAGCTGGACATACACATTCCAATTCTTGCACGATCCAACCGCCGATCCGATGCTGTGCGCGCTCCCGCATCCCTTAGGGATCGGGTCGTGCAGGAATTGGAGGCTGCAACTGAGGAGGATTGGGCTAAAATCAGCCATCCTGTCGGATCGCACAGTTATCCGACAGGATGGTAAATTTTTGCCCGATCCCATTAGTTCGGCTGGGGACGGCTGCCCCCAGCCAAAATAATGAGCTGCACATTAAGAGTGCTGTCCGATTCTCGGCACTAGCAGGCGGGCGTGATGACGTTATCACGCCGCTCCTAGTGCAGAGAATCGAATAAGGAATAGATGGTAAATCCTACCATCTATTCCCAGCTTTACACATACAAACTTTTGCTTAATTCACTAGTGCAATTTAAATTTGGACTGTCAGTCTCACATCTATCAATGGTACAATCACACACCAAAATCGTTGCATGATTGCTGTGCGTGCGTGTTGAATAATTAAATTGGATGCCCAACATTGCCCTTTTGGACCATGCTCCGGTTACTCTTGTTTTGCTTGCGGCCCTGCAGACTTGAGCACCCTCTAGCTGGACTTTCCCTAAACACCTCTTGGAGCAGCCTGATGGGGTGAAGGAAGCGACTAGAGAGCTCTCTGGTTTCTTTTCAGTTCATGTCCAATTCTTGTCCAACCTTCTCTGGCTTCAGGACATGCCTTACAGAGAGGCGCTATCCATGTTCACATTTCTGTAATCCCGAAACAGGATAAGGACCCTCTAGAGTGCTCCAACTATATTGGAGTAGCATGGCTGTTTACAAACAATTCGGGGATACATCAAATATAAGTCTGTCTGTGCATCCATTGACCAGTTTATGGCCACCTTACTTTGTATTGTTACTTTACACTGTAAGAAAATATCTTAGTAAGAAAAACTAATATTGGCAACTTGTGCTGATATCCAAGTAGTGAAAGCTTATTACAGACTTGACTGCAAGACATGTATAATTTTATAATTATGCCACAAAATAGATATCTTTTTACAGGCAAACATTTACCATATGAGTATTTTAACAGTAACCATTTTCCTGATCTTCAGCTATTAGGGTTAGAAATATTATTCTTTGTCCAAATGTCAGCTGCATGTTATATAATATCTACACCATGTGTAATATCTTTAAAAAGTTGTTCTTTAGGCTTAAGGTGGCCAAAGTCGGGTTGGTATTTGAATTGATTCGAGCACAATCGATCGCCATGCACGTTTGTGGTGATTGATTGTTTTCAAATTGATTGCGTCCACTCGAAGAAAGCTTGATCGACCTGGAAACCAACATGTTGGTAAATCCCTGCTCAATTGCCAACTATAGCCAAGGGTCCCCATCCAAAGTATTAAACGGGATGGACTGCAAAGAAGTGCTGAGCATCAATTCTCAATCGATGAAACTCAAGCTTGACATCACTACGCTCCGCTCAAGGGTTTATTCATTGAATGTGTATCTACTCGTATATAAAATGATATATTTATTGTATAACTATCTTTAGTTGGAATACCTCAACATGGGGGACTTCTACTAATTGTGGGCAAAATTTTAAAAAGCTAAATAGTTTAAAATGTCTAGTGCACGTAGAAATACAACCATCACATTTCCTGTGATCCTTTCTTGTGAATACTCAGAATTTTCTATGTGGTTTACTTGTCTGTTGCCTTAAGCCGGCCATAGACGTCCCGATCTATGGCCGACATTTAGCAGACTCTTCACAGCGTGGTGACGTCACCACGCTGCGAGCAGTCTGCTACAGAACGGACAGGAATCCTGTGTGTTCCACTAACACATGCGATTCCTGTCAGACTGTAGCCAATTAACTCGGAGGGGGAGGAGACTTCCCCTCCGAGTTAACAGCCTGCAGCACAGTCGGGCAGGAAAAAAACCAGCCGGACGGATCCGCGTGCGATCCAACCTGCTGGCTTTTTTTCTACAAAACTCAAGGTGGGCTCCCTCATAGTTGCGGCCGACCAACCTTTATGTGCTCGGCAGGAGCGAGCATGCAGGTTGGTCTGCTACAACTAGCCCGTCTATGGGAGGCTTTACTTAAGCTAGCCATACACGTGTCGTATTCCATGGCAAATTGATCACTCACCCAATTGATTCCGTCAATCTCAGCGGGAATGGGAGCTGCAATCAATCAGCCACTTAAGAGGATCCGATCGCTGCACACCACCTTGTCCGAGTGATCGCGTCCAATTGATCAGGGGCTCAGAATTGGATCAGAATTGGATCCGACAGAGAACCAACATGTTGGTTCTCTGTCGGATCCAATTCTGAGCCCCCGATCAATTGGACGCGATCACTCGGACAAGGTGGTATGCAGCGATTGGATCCTCTTAAGTGGCTGATTGATTGCAGCTCCCATTCCCGCTGAGATCGCCGGAATCAATTGGGTGAGTGATCAATTGGCCATGGAATCCGACACATGTATGGCTAGCTTTAGACTGCAACAGGAATTTGTCGTTTACATAGCAATAGCTGTAAATGGTCTTGCTTGTCCATACAAATGATAATATTGTAACAAACAGCTTCAGCTTATCAAGTTATCATATAATTTGTGATAAGCTTTATCAATATTACAACAGTATTATACTATAACAGTATGCACTGTCATTTTCTTTATCGGATTTAAATGTTTTAGCCACTTATACAAGTTATACAATATCATTTAATCCAATATAATTCTGTAAAATAATAAAAAAAAATTCCAATATAATAATTTTAAGTAAAGCAAACAACTCCATCACTTAATGTTGATTATTTATGTTTTTCAATGTTTGTACCTTTTTTTCTTTGAACATGAAATCAGTACTCCTAATTCTATTTAAAGGTGTAAAAACAATGAATCATTAGGGAAACCTACCACAGTCTGAAAAAACTAAGCAGTGCTATATTAAAGATGATTAAAGTCCAATTTGACATATACAGTATTCTAAACATTTAATCATCCTTGTATATGGAAGCATAGTAAGCAATTTCTAGATATGCTATTGCTGCTGCCTTTTGTTTAATTGGTATGAGAACATTGTACATGGGACGCATTGTACTTTTTTTATAAAGGGAAAAGAGAAAAGAATGACAAAGACACAGAAAGCACTATTGGTATTTCTATGTACATACCCAAGTGTTTGTCTAGTAGGAGCACAGCGCTGGTAAAGATGTAGCAACACAAGGTATGCACAGTCTAGAATAAATATTGCTTTTTGTTAAGGGCTCTGTGACACCGCCTATGTTCACATGTCATTTAAAAAGTGACCTCATTATGAACTGATTTTTTTTTTCTCTCAACAAATCATTTGCATGCATGTAAGATTTGTTTTGAACGCTACATCTGGGTATGTACAGGTAAATGTTTACCTGTTTACAAAATCAGATAAACTGAATTACACATACAAACTTTTAAACTTAATTCACTAGTGCAATTTATTTTGGACTGTCAGCCTAACATCTATGAATGGTACTATCACACACCAAAATCGTTGCATGATTGAACTGATTGATTCCTTTCAAAAGACCTGTGCTGTGCGTGTTGAATAATTAAATTGGATGCACAACATTGCCCTTTCGGACCATGCTCCAGTTACTCTTGTTTTGTTTGCGGCCCCGCAGACTTGAGCACCCTCTAGCTGGACTTTCCCTAAACACCTCTTGAAGCAGCCTGTTGTGGTAAAGAAAGTGACTAGAGAGATCTCCCAAAAGCCCAATTTGTCTCCAACCCTTGCACTGTTTGTGATGCCCATGAATGTTATGTTAGAGGAGTTCTCCTTAAAATAATGCATAAACTAAAGAAACAGAGGGAATTGTGTATGCTGGATCTGCAGTCTCGTATTGGACATTGCCACATAAATGCTCTTTTTCGGCAGACACCCTTAGCACTCTCACCGTGCTCCAGGAGAAACCCTGTTGCTTTTTCAGGCCTCAACCAAATTATAATATGTCCACAGACATTAATATGTTTATGCCAACAAGTAGGTCGTTGGCAAATTTGCTCCGCACCCTACACACATCCACTTTGTTGCCTGCATTCAAAAAAGGGCAGAAGCCTTTAAGCTGTAGTACCATGACCTTTATAATCTACAGAAAACCACAGACCCCTCAGTAGTTGAGACACGACAGGACTCCATCTTCTTGAAGAAAATTTACCCAAACTACCTGAGACAGCTTTTGATTCTGATGACGCTGAAATCACCACAGATGATGGCACTTGGGAACATGGACCCAGACAAAGCGCCTGGCCAGACTGCTTCACACTGTCTTATTACAAGACATTCTCCCAGACCCTGCTCCCTTATATGTCCACTACCTTCAATGCTCTGTCTTCAGGACATGCCTTACAGAGAGATGGTCTCCATGCCCACATTTCCATAATCCCAAAATCAGAAGGACCCTTCAGAGTGCTCGTACTATAGGCCTATCTCATTGTTAAACTGTGGTATTAAAATCATAGACAAGATTATCGCCCTTACCTCCATCATCTGATTCTGACCAGGTGGGGTTTATGCCCTCTTGAGAGGCCAGGGATAACACCAATACCCTTGATCTGATCCACCACTGTACGGCTAGTAACATCCCACTTTTTCTGCTATCAACAGATGCAGAAAAGGCTTCTGACCGGGTGGACTGGCTCCTCAGAACTACATTGAACCACATCGAGGCTCCTCTATGTCTTCTCTCTTGGTTTTTGGCGCTCTATGGTAACACTTCAGCTTAGGTCAATGTTCATGGGGTCCCATCCAAACCATTCCCGATCAGTAATGGGGGTGCCTACTTTCCCCTTTAATATTCATCTTGACCTAACAACCTTTCTGTTACATCCATTGTTTCTTAGAGCAGTAGAAAGGACACACACATATTAATCTAATACACAACACTTTCCTCCGATGCATTAGGGCCATCTCTGACATTGCGGGGGTCTACGTTGGGTGAGTCCACCATAAGGTGTTTTCTTTTTTCTTAATTTTTTTTGAAAACCTCAACGTTTCAGCCCCACACTCATCTGGCAGCAGCCCTGCTTTAATTTGGCCCCCTCCTACATTTGAAATCTAGGTATGAACATTTGGCAAGGCTTGGTGAGGTGGTGCTTCTTAACTTTGGGCCGCTCCTAAAGGTGGATCAGCAGGATCTGCAGCAATGGACTTGACCATTTCCTGGTTTGGGCGTGCAATGTATTAAAGATTAAAAAATGGCATCTATATCCATGGATTCTTTAACTGTGCCCATTTACTGTCTATTGTCGCGATCAGGCAGTAAGTAGTGGGGTGGGACAGGACATTTTGCCACACCATACCACTTCCTGTCTGCAGGTCTGTGCTTGCTGTTTGAATCGCTGGAGACTGCGGGAGATCGCTAGCACCCGGGGCACCGCACCACAATTCAAACTGCTGGCAAATGCCTAAGTGGAAACATGAACTCTTCATAATACCTCTGAAGATGGGGATAGACTTTCCAGAGCCTCTTGTGGCAGGATAGGCATAACGAGGCAGAGGCATAGCCATACAAGCAATCAATCAGGGCAGGTGGCACAGTTACAGATCAGGCAGTCTGGGTTGGCAACAGGGAATTGGGAGCCTTAGCAGAACACAGGGACCTTGACACTGAGGCGCCTGTGAAAAGGGCAGAGCCATTCTTATACCTGCAGAAGGCCACTGTTGTCCAGTGAGGACACATGACAAATCCCCTAAATCCCAGGAAGTGCTTCATAAAATGCTGCAGAAAACAGCAGACATGCTGTGGCCAGAACTGAGAAGATATTGTGCAGTGGATCCCAGCACAACAGTAAATCATCGCTGAACATTGCGCCCAATTGCATTGGCTGTTTCAGTATGTATTCAGTCACTTAAACTTGCATCAGGAGTAAATGACTGGGCCATGGCTGGATGTCATTATTTACCGCAACAGCAGCGCATGGCAGCCGCTGTTTTAGTAAATAATGACATTATTTTCCTGGACTTGAGCTGTTTGGGTTAGGCAAATAGCAGTAATATGTATTACAATATCTACATCATGGGAGATATCTTTAACCTCCCTAGCGATATGCCCGAACCCAGTTCGGGCAAAGGCACACTGCAACT
>CM070036.1:58956587-58973549 GCA_036250615.1 Ptychadena robeensis | reverse complement strand
GTATCACTTTTGGTACAGAAATCTGCACCTCAGTGAACCGCCAGGGAGGTTAAAGGGTTGTTCTTGAGGCTTAGATGAGGAACTGCTATGCTTCTACAATCTCACAATCACATTTCTGTGACTTTTTCCTGTAAATGCTCAGGATATTTTTGGATTTTGTGGTTTCATTTCTTAGTTCTTAGGTTGGATGAGTTACCCATTATTTTGTATCTAGTATTTGTATTTTTACATAACAGTTACTGCTAATGTCTTTGCTTGCCTGCACAAAATGTAATACAGAACAGCTTACATAACATACGGTTATTTTAATGTTATGTAGTGGTATGCTATATTCATATTTTCTGTATCTTTTTCTAGTGCTTGGCCAGTAGTAATAAAAAAAACATTTACAATATAATGTAACACAATGTAATATATGAGTACTGTAAATGAATATGTTTAATTTGAGCAACAATTGACAACAGGTGTATTACAAACAATTCCATCCCCAAATGTTAATTGCTTTTGCATTTTTTTTGCCTTTTTTCTCTTTACACAAAATCAGTACTCTTAATTCTAGTACAAATGCCTGATGGATAATATAAGGTTAACTTGTTTAATTAAAGTTTGTACATAATATTTTTATGGAAGTGTGCAGCAGGCTGTTAGAAGTGCTCATAAGTTCTGCTTTTTACAACACCTATTGAAAACAGATCTTTGCAGCTTATACCGCAAGTCTCACTAACTGACGCACGTACTTAGAACACGTGATAAGGGGGACATTTGGAAAACCCATTAAACGTAATTAACTGAAGTGTATAACAATTGCTGTTTGATACAATAAAACAATGAAATAAAAATATGAACTTAGCAAAGTGCTATTTCAAAGATTTTTTTATTATAAATATAATTTGAAGTAAAAAGTATTCTAAGGCATTAAATCATCCTTGTATTTGGAAGTTGACATTAAATTTAGTCTTACATGAAATACTCTAAGAGGTATACAGTTGATAAAGAAATGTTTTGAGAACATTGCTATGAGAACATTGTATATGGGATGTATTGTACTTTTCTTTTATAAAGGCAAAAGATTAAAACATGATAAAGACAAAGAGAAGCAGTATTGGTATTTCTTTGTACATACCCAAACCTTTGTCTAGTAAGAGTGTAGATCTGGTAGAGAAGATGCAGCAAAAGGTGGCACAACACAAGGTAAGCACAGTGCAGAATAAATATTACTCAACATCTTCTTACATTTTGATAAGGGCTCTCTGACTCCTCCTATGCTCATATAACACAATTTACAAAGTGATTTCATTATTAACTATTTAATGGTCAAACAAAATCCTACGGCCCTTTACAACCCATATTTAAGAAGAAATATTTTGAATGCCGGATCTGGGTACATACAGGTAAGTACTTTAAATTTCATTATGAATCAGATAATCTGATTTATTCTAAAGCTGACTAACCAAGACTGATTTGCATATCACTACCAGAGCAACACTTTATAGCAGGGGTGACCATTAACAAAACGAAAAAATGGCAATTCACAAAACCCTACAATTGCAAACAAAAATCACACACTTTTCCAATACTAAAACAACACATACAAATGTATAAGCCAAAATGACATTTAATATTAAACATACAATGTGATATTAATCCCTATAGAAATCACAAAACATTAACACCTTTAGCTGAAAAGCAGCTATTAAAAAAATAAAATTATATATATATATTTTGCGGAGGAATGCAGGGATGGGTCCTGGATGGCAGATATGTCTTCCCATTTTTAGACTGTGGTCCTCAGTGTATTCCGGATAGGAATCCGGGGATAGACGAGGGCAACTGGGGTTTGCCATTTGTTTTAGGGTGTTTAGGGTCCCGGACTCTGGAGTGGGAGGGAAGGAAAAAAAATATGTGCTTGTCGAATGGGAGGGGATCTCGACCCTCCACCAACGTGCTTTTTTTGGTTTTAACTGCACATTAACGGCCTAAAAAATACAGACATTTTGGGTCAATGTCTGATCCTTATTTTGCTTAAATGTTTTTTTTTAGGTGGGTAGTAAAGGGATTAATGGTTTGCATTTGGTATATCCCCTCCATCTTGTCTTCAGTAGTTGTTACAAGGTCAGTATTTAATTGTGTATGTTTATGTTTTAGTTTTTAACTGTGTATGTTTATGTTTTAGCTGTTTTAGCAAAATCAGCATATTTGTAGCCTTGAGGGTCACAGTATTCTTATAGGCTGTAACTCCCTTTACCAACTTCTATTTCTGGTGGAATAAGTAACCTTGAGGCAAAATAACATGTTCTGGTTCTCTTTGTCCCGAACATTTCAAGTTATTTGTAGATATTGCACCTGTGTAGTTGAGGTCATCTTCCCCCTCCCTTATTTTTGTGTTATAATATGTTATTTTTGGAATAAACATTAGACAGTTCTTTGATACACTGTGTGTGCGTGTCATTTTGTCGGAGAGCTGTCTCCAGATGCATCTGATAGAACAAGGTGGACCAGTGACCAGCAGGAGAATATAAGAGTTGGCTGACTATTCGAACGAACGCGCAAGCTTATCAATCATTAGGGAAAACAACAAAAATTTGATATGGGTGTAGGTAGCTTTAGATATAAAAATAATTCACATATAGTTCCTACAGCCCTAACAATCCAAACACTGCCCACTTATTGATCTTCTGCTCACTGTGTTCAGTCCAGAGAAAACCTGTCTGATAAAATTATTCTGTTCAACCTAATTCTGCTAACTGATTTTGTTGAGAGTCGAATATGCAAATCTTTATAATTCCTAGCTTTTTTCCCTAATCATTCGAAATTTACTGATTTTATTTTAGTAACCTTCAATTATAAGGTTAGCATATAAGCATATAAGAACAAAAGAAAATATTTGCTCTTCAAATTAAGTAAATATAACCTCAGATGAACAACAATACAACATGCATTTGTCACAATTTATTTAACAATGACTATATGTTAATGATGATATGTAAATGATGTCCATACACTGGTTGATGGTTGATTCAACCCAAGCACAATTGATCGCCATGGGTGTTCAAAATACCTCGATTGAACAGGGAACCAACAAGTTGGTAAATCCTGTTAAATTTCCAATACTTTGGTGGGGATCCTCTTCTCAGTTTAATCGGGTTCCTCAATTGGATGCGCAGTGGTCTGTATATGGCCAGTCTAAGGGGTGTGAAAATCTAAGTACCATCTATTCCTTCCATAAGAATAAAAATGGTGATTAGCAGCCCGGTGCTCATAAAAAAACTCAGTGGACTAAATCATCAGCAAGTGGGAACACCTTCAAAGAAGCATAATTTTTTGTCCGTTTTCTAGACCTAAAGACGAACCACGTATCGACGCTTGCTTGGATCGATCTTTGGGGAATCGAGGGCGCCCACTTTGACAGATCGACCTAAAAGAATCGAGATTGCCCCAAAAAAGTGATCAAACAAGGATCCAACTTTTTTGGGGGGGTTGGTCGGTCTTGTGCAGAACAAAGCAGTTGGTCGAGGGTTTTGATCCTCTCCCATTCCCCCTGTCCATATTTCCCTATACTAGCTCCCTTTCCTATACAGAATAAATATTTGTCTGTTATAATAAAAATAAATGATTACAGAGAATAACATGGAAGGAGTAATGAGTCGTATTAACACCTTACTCCTTCCAAAGCTATTAACCCCAGTGTTCAATAAGCTCTAAACCTAGAAACACACAGTTGTCAAATACAGAAAAAAAACTGCTATCCATAAGGGGATGTTCTGTGTATGGTCAGTTTCATTCCCGAGATCGGCTTGTGAAATATGAAAACAAACTTGGAGGGCTAGTGGACTAGTGAAAATTTGTTCATTTGTACTGGAGATGGTGGAATATCAATTAGAAAACTCCACTGCTTATGATTCAAACATGAAAATAAGTTTCCATTCCATGTATTGGTCCCAATAATAAAAAAAAAAACTTTTTTTGTTTAATACATTTTTATAGTTTTATTAATCTATTTTATAGATTATTCTCTTATAACAATCCTCACAATGTTAAATATCCAGAGTAAATCAGAAATGATGACGTTAATATCAAAGTAACAAAAGTGAAGAGGAACAGTAGAGAGCTTTGCATATTACTGTAAATAATATCCAACTCAACAGCGATCAAGGCATCCAAAACAAAAAAACAACCGGGTAAATGAGCCATTCCAAAGGTTATAAGAAAAAAACAGACATCAATACTAACTAGTTTGTAGTATTGTAGTAAAGCAGGGTACAGACATACAGATATGGGCCAGATGGATGGCTGCTTCGAGCGCCGTGCGCACTCATGGCCATCTATCTGGCCCATATAATATGCGGCCATCGCTGTTTTCGAGCACTCAATAAATCCCGATCGAAAACAGACATATCGGACATGACGGTTAATACGGGTCTCCAGGCAAAGCTTTGGCTGAGCTGGACAGAGCAGAGCTGTCTCCTCGGCTCTGCCGATATCTGACAGCAGCGTGATGACGGCATCACGCTGCTGCAGGCAACATCGGACGGCTCGAATGTCGAGCCATCTGTACCCTGCTTAAGTATTGTAAATAATCTGTGATTTTAGGGCTCTATCTAGTGATACATTTGTAACTGAGTTGTTTTTCTTTTCTAGCATGTATTCCATTGAGCCCTGTAGATTGAACTCACTTATAATTTCCTGAAAGAGGTATAGGTGTAAACATTCCCCTTTTCCAATTAAGAAACTGAGAGGAATCAATTCCCCAGTCGGGAACGCAGGGTTTCCTAGAATTTGGTGAAGTGGTCCAAGATAGAAAGAGAACCTATGTCAAGATACCAGATGATCCCTGGTTCGGAAAAGAGGGGGTATAAGAAAGGGGAGAAGTGATGGAGAGGGACTTTGGGGAGTATCCATGGTAAGGATGACAGGGGAGCAGGGGAGATGCAATCATGCAGCAGTACCCACAGTTTGTTGTTGCTGCAAAAAATAACATCAGTTATATGAAACAAGTGGGCTGCCATATGATATAGCTCAAGGTTTGGTAGTCCTAGGCCCCCTGAGTAAGACGTGCAGGAGAAGAGGACCAGATAAAGTCAAGCAATTATGTGTGTAATTAATGCTGTGCCCCTTATCCAAACCACGAGTGAAGTCCTGATTTTCAGGATTTAAGCATGGAAGGAATAAATGACAGAATCAGTGCATAACGTAAAGAATATAAGAGAGAAAATATTTTGGAATATTAATACCCAGGTGTTTAATGTGGTCTTGTGCCCAGGAGAAGGGGAAGGCAGATTGTAGTGCTCTAACTTGTTCATTGGTCAGTGTTATGTTCAAGGCCACTGATTTAGTTAGATTTACTTTAAAGTTACTATAGGTTTGGAAGTTCTGAAATTCAAGTTTGTGGTGCCTAATTCTATGGCACTCCAGGTTTGGAGCGGATAGCGTTCACCAGATGCTCCATGCAAAGGATATAGAAGAAACGGGGAAAGAGGGCATCCCTGCCTAGTGCCATTATAAATGTAGAATGTATCAGATAAAGTGCCATTAATTCGTAGTCTAGCTGATGGTTGATCATAGAGGGCCAATATTTGTAAAAGAAAGGTAGGGGGGGGGGACCCTATTTGTTGCAAGGTGGCTTTCATAAATTGCCAATCCAGGCGATCAAATATGAGAGATAAGGGAATATTCATTATTTTCGCATGTCCAATAAGAAGGAGAGTTTTTATGGTGTTGTCTATTCCCTCCCTGTGAGGGACAAAGCCCACCTGTTCAAAATGAATCATTTGGGGAATAATGGGTTAAGAGTGGTCGCTATCATTTTAGTGTAGATTTTGAGATCAACATTAATTTATGATAATGGACAGTAGTTTGTGCATTTTGCTGGAAGTTGTCTGGTTTTAGAGTTAGGATTACATGAGCTTGCTGTGATTGTCTTGTGAAGGGCACCTTCTCGGAGATAGCATTATATGTATCAGCCTTGATTGGGGAAAGGGCCTCTAGAAACGTCTTATAAAATGTGAATGTATAGCCGTCAGGTCTAGAGCTGGGCATACACGTCACAATTTTCCTGCGATAGTATTTTAATCCGATCGCCCATCCGATTCCGGAATCGATTTAAATTTGCGAAAACGATCGCAAACTGCAACATACCATGCATTCAATTCCTGGACGATTCTATCCTGAAAGTCTCAAATGCACACATTTATGGGTTGGGAGTGGTGTTAGCTGAAGAACTGGCCAGTGACCAACAGCACACAAACAAAGGTAATTTCCACAAGAATCATAGATTGATCGCTTAAAACGATCGCATGAGACAACTAACAGCACTTGATTCCTTTGCTCTTTATTAAAATTATCCATCAGAACGGATCCGTGAACGATCATTTTTCTATCCAATTTTTGACAAAAATCGATCACTCGATCACTTTTGCCATGCTTCAATTTTTATTCAATCCGATCGCGCGATCGCTTTTGTTAAACGATGGCACTAAAATTGAACAAAAAATTTGACGTGTATGCCCAGCTTAGGGCTTTTCCCTCAGGGTAGAGATCTGATAGTGTTAGTTACTTCTTGTAGGCAGAAGGGAGTCTGCAACTCCTCAATGCCTGTTGGTGAGAGAGAGAGGGTAGAGCTGTGTTTGAAATATTTAGAAGTAAGTCTGGGGGAAAAGGTTCAGTGGGAGCTGTTTCCATGTCGTAGATTGCATAAAGAGGTATAGTATTTATGGAAGGTGAACATAATGTCAGATTGTAGATGAGAAATGGCACCTGACGCTGTATTGGTTGTTGGGGATATATGTTCTTGCTTGTTTGGCTTTTATGGATCTTGCAAGGAGGTGACCTGGTTTATTGCCAAATTGATAGAGAGTGCAATATAAGCAATCACTATGACTGACCAAAGAGACTATGTAATTCAGAGCATTTTACCAGAAATTGTTGAAAGGTTTCAGTATCAGAAGTGGTCTTATGAGAGCATTCTAAATGAGTAATCTCTTCTGCGTCTTGAGCCAAAGTCTCGCTTAAGTCTTGAGCCATGAGCAATTCAAGTGCCTCTCATTATGCTCCTTAAAGGCCCCCATACACCTTACAATCTTTCCATACAATTTCTGTACAACCAACTTTTGTTCTATCAAAACCATGTAATATGAGGGACTGTCTAAACCTTCCAATCACTATGTATTCTATTAGGGAGGCCACTATACTGCACAGTTGTTGGTTGATCTAATGGAAATTGTATGGATCGATCTTAAGGTGTATGGGGGGCTTAACGTTTCCAATTTAATTGGAAGAGATTGTTGTTGTTTGAATGGTTAACTTGGAACTGTGAGATGCTACGAAGAATATCCTGTTTGATCAAAGGGTCTAAAATAAATAATCTCGTTTCCCCTCCAAGTGGGGTATGGTTTAATAGTATCAGGAATAGTTAGACTGAGATGAATGGGGCTATGATCGGACCAAATTTATGAGCTTATACTAAAGGTGGGACTCCAATCTAGCAGAGGGTGTGTAATGAAATTCTGCTGTGTGACCTGTGGAGGGTAGAATAGTGTGTATACTCTCGAGTTTTGGGATGTATAATACGCCAGACATGGAGAAGTTGCAGTGATTGGAGTTTAGATTTAGGTTTATTAAGTTTATTGCGAGAGAAGTAACCTCTTCCAGAGGAAGAGTCTATTTGTGGGTTTAACCTCCCTAGTGCACTGCTGAGGTCTAGATTTCTGTACCAAAAGTGCACCATAGACTTTAATTTATTTTTTTATGTTGTAGGCCTGTAACTTTCCGTACAAGGGTCTAGTAGACATCCTGAATATAATAATGTTTGAAACACACAATTAGGTAAAAAAAATTACATAAAAAATAATGATAATGATAAATGCTAAAATATCTAAAATACTTATTTTGTATGATAGATTTCAAAAGAGTATGTATTTATATTTATGTTTTGTTTATAATAAAACTTTTATTACAATTGGAAATATGCTTTGTGGGTTTTTTTGTGCTTTGAATTGTATTGCATGCAGTTATCACTGTATCCAGTACAATTACCTTTGTCACCCTCTCTCCTCTGGTGTGAAGAACACACCAGGGGAGGGAGGGTTAACTTCAAAGGGGAAATCTGGGGAATCACACGGTAACAGTTTTCTCCATAGAAAACTGTCTTCGTTCAATTTACTTTTGAATTTCCCGCTGCCTCCCCGATGTGACGGTATCACGTCACTTGGGGGGTGGGTTCGAACATTGGCTTCAGTGCAGAAGTCAGCTCAGATGTTTGCAGCCACCGGCCATTCCCTAGTATGAGCTCACCATTTCTTGTAAAGATTGAACAGCAGATGTTAGGGCTGCGGTGGAGGTCTCCACAGGATCAATATGTTAATGGAGACTTCTTAAGTCTGCCATATCTTGTTTATGAGCGTTTTCAAACTTTTGAAACATCATTTCAATGTCTCTTTTAGTTAGCAGAAGCGCAAAGTACTTCCTAAAGAAACAGGTGGGGTGAATTCCGGGTCTTCCTGGCGATTCTTTTTTTTTTTTTTATACTTTATTGAATATTGAATTTTTTCACACATTTTTTTTGACAATCACACCATTACTAACATATATTCTTTTTCGAGCAATCCAGTCTTACTTTCATCAATAAGTTGGTTAATTTTGCATGTAATATTGCATGTAATATTGCATGTAATATTGCATTGCTCAAACAAATGAATTTCTATTTACTTGAAAACAGTCTCTATATTGTTGCACTTTTCATTTCTTTGAAAGTCTTATTGCTACTTAGCCTCTGTTTTCTTTTCCAAAAATAATTTTTCACGAATATACATACATTACACACAATATATCTAAATAATAATACCCTTAACGAAAAAAGAAACAAAAAGATAAAAAAAAAAAGTAATCGATCAACCGGTTTTCATAATCTTTTTGGAATTCTCGATTTACATTGATTCATTCAGGTATCCTAAAGCCCCCCATACACCACATACAATTACCATGCAACTTCTGTACAACCAACTTTTCTTCTACCAAAACCATGTAATAGGAGGACCTTTTTACACCTTCCAATTACTATGTATTCTATCAGGGAGGTCACTATACTACATAGTTGTTGGTAGGTCTCATGAAAGTTGTATGGAGAAATCTGAAGGTGTATGGGGGGCTTTAGTTCTTTATACGTATCCTTAAATAGTTTCATAAAGTAGCATGTTATGTTAAGATTCTGTATGGGTCCCTTTTACATATTCATTTCATTACTTATATTGAGTCCTTAATAGTTGAATCTCTTGCTTTGTCAGTATATGTGGTAAATATTTTTGCCATCTTCTGCCATCATCTTCCTGGCGATTCTGAACTTTGTGGGGGATTTTGGCATGGAGGGTGTTTGTTGGGAGGAAGGTGTTTTCCCAGTCTTTGCACGACCCATCGAAAGTGGACAAACGAGTACCACCACAGATTATAAAGATCAATATAACAGGTTTATGGAAGATAAGTGTTGTCAATGCACACTACCAGCAGGAAAATAGACAGATCAATAGTGTGGCATCTGAGTTTGAGGTTTACAGAGGAAGGTATCAATCAGCATAATCTGTATGAGGTATAGGGCCTCACAAGTATATGTCCAGGTGTCCAAATGTTGTTGCCTAGGGATGGTTTATGGGTGGGCTGAGGTTACAGTTTAGGAGCACAGCCTTTAAAACCAAGCCCGTATAGGACTCCTCTGTAACAGAGTAGCAGCCCCTGGAGGACTCCAACAGCACCAAGAGCAACTGAAATGCTTTAGTATTGGCCTTCAAGGATCTCGGAATGTGTGATGTCGCTGGTCCACACTACTTGGCCGAATCTGCGGTGCAGTGAGCGCTCCCAGCTGCGGGTAGAGGTACAACATTACCTTTTGTTCATGGGTCTTGCGATATCAGTCCCTGCTGACTGTATTAAGGCTTAGGCAGGACAGTCCAGGCCGGCAGAGTGTAGTCATGGTGAATAGCCGTCGCCACCTAGTACTTCAGGCCCTGGTCAGGTAGAAACTGGCTCAAAAAGTATGCAAGTGCATTGGTAGGGGTCCCGGAGTGGTCAAGGGATGCCGGGTCGCCAAAATAGCGCTGTATGGTGGCTGTGGATCGCAGATGGTGGAACCCTTTCAGCGGAGCTCACAGCATGGCGTCCATGTTAGCCTGCATCAAGCCACTCCCCCTAGGCATTTTGCATAACCATTAGAATGGCAATTAAAATCTTTTTGCAAGCCTATGTCTTCAACACTAAGAAGTACATTATGATTAGTAGAACAGAAAAATATTCATTATATTCTCTGCAAATTAGCTATTGTTTATATTAATTGGGCTAGACTTGCTACAAAATAGCCTAGACAAGTAACATATTGTAGCTGGATACAAACCGGAATTAGTTTTTTTTTTTTACGTTTTTAAAGATGTGTTAAAGACTTGCAAACTGACAGAAAGCTAGGACACCTGCTAAAAATGAATGAGGATTATTCAGCCCCTAACAATACTTAACCTCCTGGGAGTTTAGCCTGATTTTACTCAGGGTGAGTTTGTTTGCTAACAGTGGGCATACTCACCTGTCCACTAAAAGCCCGCGGCTGTACTCTGTATTGGCTAACCCGCCGATCTTTCCGATGGTGCTGTATATGACGCTGGAAGGGGGGTAGGTGGCGCTATTGACCTCCATCTAATGGGGTCACTTTTTTTTAATGCACATCACTAGCATCACCGTTACACCAAAATCCGCCGCGATATTCTGCCCTCCTTTGGATCCCAAAACACATCTTTTTAAAAAAGTGTGCCACAGGCGAACCGCCCAGGAGGTTAAACTAGGCATACATGTAAATATACTAGCATAATCGATCACAATGTTAAACAATCTGTGCAATTTATCAATTATGATCAATCCTAAATCATATACTGCACACATGGTTCGTTCTGCGAAAATTGTTCTATAACAATCAAAACATTGATTGAAAAGTGATTGTACATGTTGGAAAATTTCAGTGATTGTACAACGATCTAATTAAAATCAAAACATTGGGTGTGTTGGTCGGGTCGATTGTATTCCATGAACACATTTACCGTATATAACACTATTTCCTGTGTTTTTGATTGAAACTAAAATTGTCAATTTTGGTCATATAACAATCGAACCTTCCATGTGGTACTACTTTGGATTTGATTCCGATCGGTGTTTGATGAAAAGATCAAGATCTAAAATGTAATCTAAGATCGATTGTGCTAAAATCAAACTGTGTATGTCTAGCTTTAGACCCCATCGCTGTGCCCAGAACGTCCACAGATGTCCCTTCGGCTTGCGCTGAGTATGGAGAAAAATGCTGCAGACTTGCGCCACCTACTGGACACAGAGATCCAGAGACTGCGATTCTCAGCATTCTTAGCAAATATACGCCCATTTATCTCCTCAATAAAAATGTACTGGCAGAAAAAAAGATGTGGGAGATTTCATTTCCTTAGTTTAAGATTAAAAAAAAAATAGTTTTTGTCAACTTTTGCATGATCAATCAATTTGATCAACTTTTTTTGACAGTAACAGTGGTGTAATTTGAAGCAACCTGTCACAGGCATTATTTGTTTAATTGGGCAAAATAAGGATTTTGAATAGAAGACCAATCTTTGCCTTTGTTTCCCATTCCCGTTGTAGAGTCTAAGCAATGTCTCCACATCCGTCAGGGCCCCCTACGCTAAGCGCATTGCTTGGCTGGGGTTTGTTCCGACTGATCACATACACTTTACCAGCTCAGCGGATGCTGTGTTCTCATGGTGCTGAGCCAATACGCCGATGCAGGGGTTAATGTAGTGCAGTACCTTAACCCCTTCATCGGCAGGTAAAGTGTGTGTGATGCGTTGGAACCCCCTCCAAGCACTGCGCTGAACGTTGGGGTCCCGATGGATCACGAAACGTGGTGGAGACATGGCCTTAAGCCCCCCATACAGCACATACAATTACCATGCAACTTCTGTACAACCAACTTTTCTTCTACCAAAACCACCGGCGGCAGTCCACTGGGTAGGGGTTTGTTCTAGCCGGCACTAAGGTCACGGGTATACCTGTTATGGACAGCAATCAAATGTTTGCACATTAGTCAGAGTGCCAAAAACACATTGCATTGGCCCTCAGACTATACTTTCTTCCTGGGGCACAACCAAATGTCAATGGAGAGGGACGATTGATCACTGTTTGTGTTACAACTCATACCCAAACCCATTGACAGTTAATAATTAGGCTACTTACATGATTCATAGTCCACAGTTTTACAGGGTTGTTTCATGCAGAGAACCGAAGGATGCAATCACTACGGCAGCATCCACATCTGGGTGTACTGTCATACCTTAAACTGTGTCTTCTCTCCCCCTGTTTTATACCCAGGACTGGCAGGCCGGTTTCGCGCCACTCGAATGCACATGGGCACGCGTACTGACGGATACCGGTTGAACCGGCATCATCCCGTCCCCTGGCCAGGGCATGCGCCGCGCGTGTCACCCATAAGGGTGCACGGCGCCCGCCCGTGCCGGGGACACAATCCACCATGGCGCCAATGTCACGCCCACCTCGCACATGCCGAATGACGTGATGGCATCCCTAAGCGCATGTGCCACTCCGCATCATCATCATCCTCTGATCTTCCTCTATCTAGACTGTCACCTCTTCAGTCCATCATGAATGGTGCTGCTAGACTCATCTTCCTCTCCTCTCTACACTGGCTTCCAATTGTGCAGAGAATCAAATTCAAAGGTGTATGCCTTGCTTTTAAATCACTCCACACCTCCTGCCACATATACATTTAACATTATCACATGCCGGGCTTCAAGACTTCTCTAGGGCCACTTCTACTCTCCAATTAGTCTTGCTCCTACTTTAAATACTTAAAAAAAAAAAATAAATAACTTTCAAAAGACCCCAAAACCCACCTCACCTACCAATCATTCCTTCGCCTACCATTCATTCCTTACATCACCACCATGCCAGTCCTCCACCCCACCTATTGTATACTCTGTTTCTATTAGTTTGGAAGCCCAATCTGGCCTCCTCCTGTGTCATAATCTTAACCTGTGTGGTATCTTGTGTGTCAGGGCTATGTTAGCAACGGCTTTATAACCTTTAGGAACCATAAAAATGTGTAAGCAGGGGGTCCCAGAGATGGACATTATTTTCACCTCACAGAATTCAAATATAAACCACCTATTGTATACTCTGTTCCTATTAGATTGGAAGCCCAATCGGGCAGGGTCCTCTACTCCACCTGTGTCATAATCTGAACCTGTGTGTTATATTGTGTGTACAGCGCTGCATAATATGTTGACACTATATAAATAAAAGTTAATAATAGGGCCATTGGGTGAAAACCACACAGAAATGTCTTGTATTTTGGATCCACACCGCTGTAAAATACGAACGTTTTACACAATAATAACAATCATTTGCAAGGTGGTGGTGCAAAAATCGTCGATCGTTCATGGAATCGATGCACACCGCTTTGGCCGCTCGAACCCTGGCGATACTTTGGATGGGGATTGAGGGTCCCATTCAAAGTAGTGGTGATTAAACAAGGAATTACCAACATGTTGGATCCACGTTTGACCGACATTTCATTCGAGGGGGGTCAAGGTGGCCATTTGTGAGTCTATGTATAGGTACCTTATGAATTTCAGAATGGAACCGCCAATATACATGTACCAATGGGTAGCCAGACAAAATAAATACAAGTAAGGTAACACTAGCCCATAGTCACAACGGTAAGGCTGTTAGGTTAGAGTGGATAATCTAGCAAAAAAGTTTGTCAAAATTTAGGAGATGTCTGCAAAGATATATTTGGGTATAAAGACAGGAGCGTTAGCTGGGATATATACTGTGTTTCCCTGAAAATTAGAAAGTGTCTTATATTACTTCTTGTTCCCATAGATGCCCTATGTCTTATTTTCGGGCATGTCTTATTTTTCCATTAAGTAGAATACAGCAGGTATCAGGATGGGGGGATCACTTAAAATGACACAGGGGGGAATCAGAGGGGGAATTAACATTTTAGTAACCCCTTCTGATCCTCCTGTGTCCTTTTGATTGCCCCCTCTGATCCCCCCTGACCAGAGTTACAGTACTGTATCTTTGGGGGTGCCTTATTTTTGGAGGATGCCTTATTTTTGGGGAAACAGGGTAGGAATCATTAAGTTAAGGGGAAAAGAAGATTAGAGATAATAGCTTGGAAATTAGTTATAGCAAAGGACGATAGTGGATACTGGATAATTATTCCTAGATTCCTGAATCTTTAGGTGGACATGAAGGGAAGAGAGCAGTGTTAATGTCAGTGGTTGAGAGAGAACACATTAGATTTAGAAAACTAAAAGGAAAACTACAATTACTGACATGAGCCCCACATCCATTATGAATGTAAGCAATGTTTGTTTTTAAACAGTAGACCTGATTAACATGCGCCCTAATACCATCACCTGGAAACATTGTCACATAACTGAGCGATCGACCGAACTAAAAGTCATGTCGCACTAGGTGGGCAGGAATCGATTTCCACTTGATCAAACAGGAAAAAACGATGCGTGTATGGCTACCTGAAAAGACTCAACATTTCAACTGGTGACTCAGGGCTTGTTTTCACTATACATCAGAACCCCCTCCGCAAAGTGTATTTCTTGACCCAAACAGGGCATATAGACTTTACCTGCTCGGTGGATGCTGTGTTTAGACATCCGCTGATGCAGAGGCTCAACGCACCCTGCATCGGCGGAAGTGCATGGCGCAGTGAAGACACAGCATCCGCCGAGCAGGTAAGGGAATGTGCTTCGTCGGTATACCTGCCAAGCAATACAGTTAGCGGAGGGGGTCCGATGTATAGTGGAAACATAGCCTAACGCTACAGGAAATGACAAATTCATTACTATGGTACCAAACCAGAACTACTTTATTAATCATTAAACAGGATATGAGTATACAGCTGGTTCCTATACTGCCGTAGTGTGAAATGGGTGGGATGTTATTTAGAACAGATGATATTATTTGGAGACAAAAGCAGGTAAGATAACTGTATGGGCAATAAGGAGATTTACATTTCATCTGATACCAGACTGTAATTCCACTTTGAAGTTCAATACACACTTGTGGTTAACACAAAGGCTAGTGTTGGTGGTAGGAATGATTATGGGCATTCGGTGATTATGGGGCCTGGGATCTGATGAGAAGAGTAAAATTTTTAATTCAACTAGTTCAACTTTGCGAGTTGATTGCCAAGCGCATGGTATCATCACCAAACTTGCTGGAGATGTAGAAAAGGGTTAAGGGTATACTATGAAAATTCTACATTTCGACTTCAACTTTGAACCTAATTTATGCAAATACTAAATATGCTAGAGCAATAATATGCTAGAGCTGTTTTGGAGGGAACTAACTCTGATCTGGAGGTGGCCAACCTCCTTGGGACTATGGAGGTGAGTAAAAATTAAGGTTCCAGTCAGAAAAGTGAGGTTTACCATTTTAATTCAAAACTAGTCAGTACATACATATTTAAAAAGGATTATTCCAAGCCCATATGCTTCCCCCATACATATTCAAAGGATTCAAAGGATACATATTCATGCCAATTCGAATGTTTGATCAAAATAAAAAGTCCGATAAATGTCCACAGTATAAAGATGAAAATATATATATATATTTTGTGAGTCACTTGCACAACTCCTTTTGTCACAATCGGTCCACGGTATACTCTTGGTTTTTCCAACGCGTTTAATCCACTATCTGGACTTCATCAGGGATCCGGGGTATTGTCAATAAGGTGCATATATCAGATTTTCTGCTATATGCACCTTATTGATGAAGTCCAGATAGTGGATGAAACGCATTGAAAAAACCGAGAGTATACCGTGGACCGATTGTGACAAAAGGACTAAAGGCTGGGATACAAGGCTAACCGACAGAGAGCTCTCGGCACTGCCCGGCTTCCACGCTCTCAGCCGGTCTATACTCAAAAAGCTGTTTTAAAGCATACATCAAGGTAGTATAAAAATATCCACAGGTTTTAATCTTCCTGTAAGTCCAGAGAAATATCTGTCGGAAATGCTGTCAGCCTCAGATCCTGTTGTCTGCTGATAGAACACAAAACAATTTTTGCGCTCCAGTGATATCAACACAGACCATTATCTTATTCAACAACTCAGGCACACCCACTCTCCTGTGACTACAACATAGGCCAAGATAAAAAAAGGATGGCTCATTGAGAAATCACAAAACTATTCTATCTTTTTAATATGGTCAATAGCCTGGATATAATAAATCACCTGCAATAGTATATGAGACTATTTATTTAACTCGATGATCACCCAGACCCCCTCGACCCATTTCAGCCAAGATGTCTGGCCTCCTCGGGAGGGGATGGTATGCTATCCCAGTAGGTTCTATAGTTGTGATACCAATATCAATTGTGCAATTGTTTGTGCAATCAACTGTGTAATTTTTTTTACACTGTAAGGACTTATTAATACTTTACTGGTCATACCCAGATGACTTTTGTATGAAACTATTTTAAGTACTGGCACACACTGATGCAACTTGTTTATTTCACATAGACTGTACCTACCGGGATTATACCCAGCACTGATCCAACATATCATCCCCTCCTGAGGAGGCCAGACATCTTGGCCAAAATGCATCGAGGGGGTCTGGGTGATCATGGAGTGGTGGGGGCACTAAGGGAGAGTGCGTTGCCCCTCTCCCCCTGATCCCCCTGACATAAAGGATTGTGCCTAAAATATGTATTTAAATTTTGTTTTGTCATTGCTGTGTGCCCAATTTGTCTTTGGGACATATGTTATTTAAGGATGCCTAAAGCCCCCCACACACACAATGAGCGGTGGCCGACATGTCCGTAAATCTCTGGCCGATGCTGTTAGTTTCAATGAAGACCCGCGTCCCCATTAAAACTAATGGCCGGCACACAAAGGGTGCCCGCCGATG
>CM070036.1:58937801-58948550 GCA_036250615.1 Ptychadena robeensis | reverse complement strand
GACACTGTGCTGCCTGAGCAGTGGATACCAGGGGTGACACAAGGAGTGTGGGGCCCAGGCTTGTGACTACTGAAGCAGGGTACAGATATTGTGACTACTGAAGCAATGTACGATATTCGAGCCGTCTGATGTACCCTGCAGCAGCGTGATGACGTCATCACGCTGCTGTCAGATCTCGGCGGAGCTGGGGAGAGACAGCTCTGCTCTTCCCAGCTCAGCCGAAGCTTTGCCTGGAGACCAGCAAACAGATTTTCCTGAGGCAAAAGAATCCCTTTGTGTTCATGCCTGCACACCACAAAGCTTGGCATTTTTGTGGACTTTTAAATTCCTGCTATTAACCCCTGCAAGGGTATTTACTTTGGACCTTTCGTTTTGCGAATAAATACGGGCAGGATACCTAGAGGGAAGCAGATTGTGTGGACTGACGTCATTGAGAGCACCCCTTTGAGGCTGATCCCCCACACTACTTATATTTAACCAATGTAATGTTAGGTGGTGAAGGATGGGACTTGGGGATTTTAAGCAGCAGAGAGTTGCCACTTCAGTGGTCCCAACACTTCACTGGCTGCATGATTGTTGCATGCAACTCAGTAGTAAACTAAGAACAAGTATAACAGTGCTTGCCTTGCACCTACAAAAACAGGCTAAACATGGCATACCCTATATTTTCAGTCTATCTTTAATGCAAGAGAAGGATGTTTCAGTAGTGTGGAACTATGGAACAGAGGATTTTTTTAGTGCCTACTCTATGTGATCAGTTTAATTTTGCGTGTTTACACTTCAACTAGTAAAATTTATTATTAATTATTTAATGTAATTACGGTACATTCAAATCCAGCATCCCTGATAAAGTTCTTATGAATAAGAAATTCATTTTTCATATTTCACTTTACAAACTCAGTTGGTTGTGATGCTTGTGACAATATAGAGAGGAATTACTGGCTCAGGCTTTCACGCAGTTTGCAAATAAGATCATTAACTAGAAAACAGCCTGTAAGTGTGTTATTTTGTTGCCTGCCCTCACAATCCGCTTCCATCTGCTCTCCCTTCAATCTTCAGCAAACTGTGATGTAGACGTCTACAAACAAGCTCAGCTAGAGGAGGAAAATGATTGTTACACCAGCAGATGGCTCCCAGCGACAGCCAAATAACCGTTAGTACCATGTAACTGAGATTTCTACAACTGCATCTGCTCTTATAAATGAAATATACAACATTCTGCAGTTAGGATCAAAGAAGTGTGCTATCCACTCAGGTTATGTGCCGTAAAAAAAAAATCTGAACCAAACCATCTCTGATATAAATAGAATTTGCTTAAAACTAGTGTGGAAAGTATAATGTCAGGGGGCTCAAGTTTGGTAATGGCCATCCAGTGAACCTTAAAAACACACATGCACCATGCAACGCACCATAGTGCAGAACAAAGAACTGTGTCCTGTGTGTTTCAGCCTATTCATTTTAAATGGTGTTTTTTCAATGCATCATAATTTACTTCAATCTTCTCATTCCATCACACAGCATTATCATGTGTATGATTTGTACCATGTGTAAGGTCCCCAGGAGTGCCTTAACATACCAATAGATTTTTCCAAAAATCTAGCAATCCATGAACACAGGTGCTCCTGTAGAAGAGAGTAATATTGAATATGCCTTTAATAAAGTGATGATGTGGCTGTGATCAAGCCAAGAGGGAGTGCAGAGGTTCAGGTCCTGGAGAGTGCATAGAGGTTCACTGCTGGTTCCTGTGGAAAGCGGGTTTTGCATGCCTGTGGAACTGGAGACCTCTATCTAGCCGAGATGTAATAACAGGCAAGGGTTCCCTAGCCCTGAGGAGTTGTCACCTAGAGTGAAGGCTAGGCCAGACACTGTAAAGAGGCAGAGGGATCTTCCACGTGGCTGGCAGAGAGCTGATGGACTGTACCTAAGGAACCTCAATAAATACCAGTTCTTGCCATACCAACCTGGCAGTGAGCATATTGGCTTTAATGGGAGTGTGCAAGACCCCGTGATGGGGTGAAGGAAGATGGAGGTGCTATTTGGCAATGGCGTTTCAGGCATAACTGCAAGGTGATGGTTAAAGCTGTTCCTAGTTGACCCTGCAAGTGACAGGGCATGCAGATGTTATTGTGGCAGTGAGTACCCATTCCTAGTGGTCTCCATGATTTGCAGGAAGCTGTGATGGAGGGCCTAGTAGAATGCTCTGCCGCAGAAAGGTGCTGGAAGACGCCAGACCCTGACCCTGACCCTTGGTAATCCCGGTACATGTTTGTTTGTTTACTCATCTCACAGTGGGGCGGTGCACGTTACATTCTGTTGGGCAAATTTTATTTAAATTTGGAACTTGCATCTTTGACTTCCCCACTATTTGACCTCTAGATTTGACCAACAGGGGACCACAAGAGCAAAGAGACAACATCCTAGCTGAATTCACAACTTTCCACTGTTGTAGGTGCTGCTACTGCACTTTTGAAGAAATCTGTGACGACTGAATGGTACAGTATTTCTGTATTACTAGCTCGTCTGCTCAGATTTGCTACTGGGGGGTACCAGGAAACCAGTGCTCCACTTTTTACAGACTGTATGATGTAAGATTTTTGGATGCAATAAAGGTTGTAACAAATACATATTTAGCACATAATGTCTCCTCCAGCACAGGGGTTCCAGTACTTTTCAGCCTGATTACAGCCATGGCCCTGTGGCCACCAGTGACCCTATCTACCATAAGCTCAGCAAGCTGTATGAGGCTAACTGTGCCAGTCTCAACCTGAGGAAGCTGTTTGAAGGTGACAAGGACAGTTCAGCCATTTCAGTAAAACCCTGCAGACCGGCAATGGGTACATCTCCTTCTCATCACTGAAGAGATCTTAAAGCTTCTCATAGAGCATGCCCAGTCCTGGAGTGTTGAGGCAGCCAGAAAGGGCATGTTTTGTGCTGAGAAGATCAATTTCCCTGAGAACCGAGTTGTGCTGCACATTGCTCTGTGCACTTGCTCCAACACCCCCATTCAGGTAGATGGAAAAGATGTCATGAAGTCAATACAATCCTGGAAAAGATGAATGGTGGCCCAAGCCTTTTGCCAGTAAGTGCAACGCCGAGAATGGAAGGGCTATACTGGGAAAGCCATCACAGACATTGCAAATGTCGGTATCGGCGGCTCCAATCTGGGTCCATTGATAATCACAGAAGCCCTGAGGGCATGTTGCCAAATGTGGCCCCCGTGTTTGGTTTGTGTCAAACATTGATGGCATGAACATGGGTAAAGCTCTGGCTTGTTGAACCCAGAAACCACCCTCTTCATCATTCCTCTCAAGACATTCACCACTCAGGAAACCATCACCAATGCCAAAACCAGGAAACCATCACCAATGGTTCCTGCAATCCTCCACAGATACATCTACTGTCGCTGTGTCTACCAATGCACCAAAAGTAAAACATTTTGGAATAGACACCGCCAACATGTTTGGATTCTGAGATTGGGTGGGAGGTCGCTACGCTCTCTGGGCAGTAATTGATCACTCCACTGCTCTTCATATTGGTTATGATAACTTTAAAAAGCTTCTGGTTAGAGCTCACTGGATGGACAATAATTTCTACAACTCTGAATAACAACATCCCAGTTATTCTGTCCATGCTAGGCGTCTGGTACATAATCTTCTTTGGGTGCGAGACCCAGGCCCTGCTCCCCTATGACAAGTATATGCACCGCTTTGCTGCCTACTTCCAGCAGGGTGACATGGAGTCCAATGGCAAATACATTACCAAGTCAGGAGTACGTGTCAACTACAACACCGGACCTGTATTGTGGGGGGAGCCTGCAACCAATGGCCAGCATGCCTTTTATCAGCTCATACATCAAGGAACCTGCATATTTCCTTGTGCCTTCTTAATCCATGCACAAACTCAGCATCTAATCAGAAATGGGCTGCACAAGATCCTTTTGGTGACCATCCTGGCCCGGACAGAAGCTCTGATGAAGGGAAAGTCTACAGAAGAAGGCAAAGCTGAACTTCAAGCCTCTGGATTGAGCGGAGAGGCACTAGAGAAGCTGCTTCCACAAAAGATCTTTGAGGGAAAACGACCAACCAATTAAATTGTGTTTGCAAAGCTGGACCTATTTACCTTGGGGGCTTAAATCGCCATGTATGAACACAAAATCTTTGTCTAAGGTGTTATGTGGGATATCAACAGCTATGATCAATGGGGGGTGAAACTCGCAAAACAACTGGCCAAGAAGATTGAGCCTGAACTTGAAGGCAACGCACCAGTCACCTCTCACGACTCATTAGCTTCATCAAGACTCACTGGAGCTGAATTGGAGTCCCCTTTTCAGACGGCTGCACTCTGTTGCCCCTCTGTTCACGGCTTTAGCATAAAAGCACTTTCCTCCTGACTGTCATCTGTCTATTTGTACCCTTATACAAATCAAGGCTATAGATCAGCCAAGGTATTTACGAGGTAAGTACAAGGTAAGGTAAGTACTGTAATTTCTACAATATTATTTCTCATATGGCACACACACACATTTATTGAGATGGTTGGAAATTAACACGTGAAGAGGCCCATCTTCTAGATTTAAGAATATGACTCAGATCAGTATCTCTGTCCCAAAAATTGTGATTTAACTTGCACCCTGTCAAGAGGCAGTCTTATTCCATTCATTATATATCTAAAATGAGACACCGTAATATTCCCAAAGTCACTTCCAGGCGCCGGATACACCCAAAGGTACTTCCTGGTGTAACCCCCCGGTCCGGTTGTGTGGATGGAGATAATTCTTCTACCCAGCAGCAGCGCATGCGCACATCATGCCCACACACGCTACTCGTCCCCAGCACCCCTAGACAACCTATGTGGATAGGGGCCGCTGAACAACAGCGGTTTAACGTAGCCCCCATCCACCTCCACTTGGGCAGCCATTCAGATCTCTCCACTGGGGTACATCAAACAGGTGTCCCCCCAGAGACATTGGAGATCTGCTCCCCCACCCACATACAAATAGTTCCCATCAATATATTGAATTATGTTCTTTTATATTATATTTTTACCACATCTTTTTCTGGGCCCTTGTGAAGAAAACAGTGGCAACCTCATTCCTCTCCGAGTCTTGTCACAAACATATGAAATCATCAGCAACATGGCCATGATCCATTTATACTGAAAAATACAAGTGTATATGTTTACATATATATTTCTCATATTACTAGTCATTAACATTACATTTCATATGCAATATTAATTTACATCTCAATTATTAACTTTGTAGCATCATCTATCATTTTATATGTATAATCAAGACACAGTTCACTGGTATTGAATAAAGTAATGCCCACACACTAGTATGTTGTAAATGGAGTCTCGCTTTACTAGGCAGATGAATCTGTACACACTTGTCACTATTTCTGGTCCAAGAGATAGGGTAGAGCTTTGGGATAATCGCACAGTTGCAAAAGTTTATAACTTAAAGCCCAGTCCTGAGAGGTGTGCTTGTAATCCGAGAGGGAAGAGAAAGCATTGGCACTTAGCATTGGCAGGTGTCTGTCCAGTACTACCGTAAGCCCTCAGGGGTAGATGATTAACTTTCTAGAAGCCTGTCCCATGTGAGATCAAGGCAGGAAGCTGCTGCAGACACAGACAAGCAGGGTCACATCCAGGGCAGGAACTGACTCGCCCCTCCTATGTATCATGTTTATATCTCTCTTGGAGCAAGGCACATACCTTTAACTGAGCTGGCTCATCTACAGCATGAGCAAACACAATAACTGTTTCATGGCCAATTCCATTACACTACAGCTGTATGGAGTCTTTTTGTGCACCTAAGAAGCTCCCTTCCTGGCAAACACACATGCCACATGGTAAAAAGATGGGGTACATATATTACACGTCTGGGTCTGGTAGGGATTAAGCACGTGCCATATATGCCTTGCTCAGAGGATTCCAGACCACATCTCTGCGGTAATCTCCCTTGTCCTGGAACCTCATGGGCACCTCTCTCTCAGGCCCTGTCCCCAGCTACCGGTTACTTCCTGCAGGTTCTTCTGTCACAGTTCCCCCAAATAAGTGATGTGAATGTCCACAACAGGAGTACTAGAGCACTTTATTTTTTATTTTTAAAAAAAGGGAAAACCGTTAACTTCACTGCAACCAAGCCTGACTGCAGGGTACAGACTTAGGGAAAAGTTACAAACAGGAACTCACTGTGCCAGCTGTTGTGGAAGTTGCTCTGCCACTCTTGGTAAAAGTGCATATAATCCTCTAGCTAGGAGACACCCATTCTCTGGTGTAGGGAAATTAAGTCAGCTCACATCCCAAGAGAAATCTTCAGCCTCGGGCCTAGGCCCATGGGTGATCATTTGAACCAGCAGCTAAACAGCAGTCCCCGAAGACCCCACGCCCAGCTGAATGGGGCGTTTTTATACACTTTGGCTGGCAACTCCCACTTGGGCTGTTACAGCAGGGGCAAGATTTCTCCTTTCAGAAATAGGAAACATGTTATCTGTTTAACTCCAAAGGGAGGAAAGGGCTTACACATTAAAACCAAAACATCTGGCACCTGCTACACATCTCTGCCCACTGTCTGCTATGTCTGCTATGTGATAAGACTGAACAGCCACCACCCAGGAAAAGAAGTGAATAGCTGAGGTAGGGGTCCAGTTAGCCCTGGCCCTAGAAAAGACCACACCGTGGATAAAATGGAGAAGCCCCCTGCATGGGTCTGAGCAGGAAAAACAATGTTGTTAAAGAGTACCCTTGTACTGCTTATCTAATTCCAGATCAGTCAGGGTTAGAGTTAAAGATCCTGAAACTAGTCCTGATTCTTCTGCTACATTTAACCGATAGGTGGCTACAATTAGAATTAGGACATTGGCTTGTACATTGCTAGGGTCGGCAAATGTTGCTGACATGACCGGAAACAATTATTGTTTTATTAATGGTCGAGTGTTTGGAAATTTTGGAATCAAAAAGAAGGGCCATTAACCACAGGGTTTTTTAGGCACACAAAAGCTACAAAATAAATATTCAAAAAATTGCCTTTATCAAACATGTGACCTAGGTATAACTGCATTAAAAAGCACAGTAAAGCATCACAATACACTATAATAAACTTAACACAGTATTACATCACCCTCACCCTCCAGATACAAGGTGGGTAAGGGTCGAACCACTTTGCCCTCCAAGATCTAGGGGAGTTGGGGAACTGTATACTATCAAATGATGGTGATGTTCTAAAACGCGACTTGTTTCGGCCCTTGATTTTTCTAGGGCTTCTTCAGGAGAAACAGTATACTGGCATAATACTGTAAAAAAATAAATATGTGTGTTAATCATAACAATTATAATTTCAAAGCAAAAACATAATTGCGGATATCATTTTATACATATTCCAATGTCAAGAGCCGGATTGGGGCAGATATATTATATCATCAATATCGATGGTGACTATTAATTAAACTATATCGGAAGGTACCTACCTACTGGTGTAGGCTTTCAAATAAAACTCACAATAAATAATATGAGTTATCCATTGTCCATATGAATTTCTAGAGTTAGATGATAAACGAGAAAAGTCATCAGGGAGGCCAGATATCCAAGAAATGGCTCAGGATAAACCACCACAAAAGTTGAGGTAGGAAGAGGGGAGAGCTTACAAGTTCTACCACGATGCTCCCCCTCATCGTTCCAGCCAGGCCTCTATTCTGTTTGGAGATTTTGGCTATGATTTCCCATTATGCCAAAGGATATGATGGATGTCATAGAAAAGAAAAACAATTGAGGCAGTTCAGATTTCAGAGATTTCTTCAGTGCATCTTTTGCTCAAAGGACCTTTTCCAGCATATATGGATAACTTTAACAGCTGATGTCTTCAGGCTATTGCCACATCTACAAATACTACAGTGTGATGAGGAGACCAGGCAAAGAGCATCTTGTGTGTATTTGGACGGCAAAATAGGAATAATTGCGTAGTGAAAATTCACGATTCATCCTTCTACGAACAGCACACAGAAGATCCCCTTTTATATCAGTGACTGTGCTGCAAATTTCTACTTTAAAGGATTTGAAAATATTTTGTGTATTTGTTCTGTTTTATATCCTGTTGATGTCTTTGAAACTAAAAAGGGCATTGGAACTGCAGTTCTGGGAATTGCAATTTTTTTAAGAATGTGCCCTTAGTCACCTTGACTGCATGAATAGGGAAGATATGTTCTGTGTTAAGCTACTTGACTGGGAGCAGTAGGCCTCAAAGCGTTACGATTATTTTATGTAAATGTGTGTTCATGCAATGTGAATGTCTTCATTCTGCTTTTTTTTCCACAGGAGACAGAGAATCCACAAAGAAAATCTAATTACTACTTTTTTTTTAATGGACTTTTGCCATTTTGAGTTTTCACCACTAGGTGGTGCTAGCTAGACAGGCAGGGATGGACCAGTGGAACCATGACTTCCTAACTTAATGTGTGGTTGGTTGTAAATCATTTCCCATCATATAATAATAATAATATCATAAATAATGTAAGTACCCATAATTCTTTATGAAGCACCCCTTGCCTGACCTTTTAATAATGCTGTTTGATAACATTAAAGTTTCTTGCAACGCCTTGTAAAGTGAAATTGGTATGTGATTTTACAATTTGAGATACTGTAACAAAAGTTTTCCCTAAATTATAATGAATACATCCTGAAAGGACGTCCAAAACCATACAACAATGCAATCAGCCCCAGGATATAAAGATAGGCATCTAAGAATGTACCTATATGCAATCTACCAATTCTACTTTTAAACCAGGGGTGTCCAAACTTTTTGCAAAGAGGGACAGGTTATGTGAAGTAAAATGTGTCGGGGGCTGACCATTCAGCTTGTCATTCTTTGTACCATTAACATATAAATGAAAATGAATGATACTACTGGGGCAGATCTCTTTCTTCACATATACTTAGCATTTTTATTTTAAAATATACATTCATTTCTGTTATACTGATACAGACTTTCCTAAATAGGCTGGGACTTACAGTGAGAAGATTCCCCAACACTGCTCACCTTAATGCTGCATCCTAATAGTAGGGTAAATCTGCATAGTGCACCACAGTTTAAGCCAAAGCCATACTTTTATTAAATTTGATGTGTGGTCATGTTGAAAGTGCTGGATGTTTCTTTTTCAAGGAAATTTTTCTGTCTGACAATCCTACCTCATAGTCCAGACAACACTTGAATACTTACCTTTTCCACTGCCATGATGCTAAACCTGTCAGTTCTAAAAAAAATACTCATCATAGCCTCTTGAAAGAAATAGGGATCATCACTGTTCTTGCTGGTCTTATAGTAGCTATTCGGAGTTCCTCCTTTCTGCATCCACGTTTGGACTTCTGATGATAAACATGGTCTCCTGGGATGGAAACTACTAATCCAGTAATTGAATCATCAAGTAGTGGCCTGTGCGCCACTAAACACATCAATGTTACTTATTACTATATCTAACAAGAATAAGGTTGGTGCCTCCAAAGAGCCTTCTTTTCATCTGGTAAATCCTGATCCAGATCTCACTTCTACAGCAAGGGAAGGATGGCCTTACAATAAACTACCTCCGGTTACCCAGAGGCAGAGCGTCCACACAGGACTGCACACTATGAAGAGACAGTACCAAAAATTCTCTAAAGGCCTTGACATGTTACGGTTGTTGGCACAAGAGATCCTAAAGCTAGGCACACACGGGTAGATCTGTAAAAAGATCCATCAATCAACGTGCAACGTCACGGTGCTTGATTGGACTCTAATCTGTTTACAAAGCTACCCGTGTGTGCCTTCCAACATGTTGGAAAACCATGTTCAGTCTCCATTAGTTTGCATGGAGACATGAGTCTCAATGCAAAGTATTGGAGGTACTGCTGCCTCCTGCACAGCCGTCCGCTGTCAGTGTGAAGGGGGCAGAGCCAGCACTCCTCACTCGGAAGCTCTGAGAGACAGGCTGCTTCTCTCCAGCTTGTAGCGTGTTGTGATTCACACGTGCTGCCAGCTGGGGAGAATGGGTCCCCATTGAACGGTAATCCATGTGCCTATGTGGTGCACATTGATTACTGTTCAATTGATTCCCGATCAATCACAGCCTGGTGACGTCACCACGCTGTCATTGATCGGGGGTCGATTGCACGGGAATCTACCCGTGTGTGCCTAGCTTAAGTTTCTCTTGTCCCAAGCACAATCTTAAGTAATCGTCATCACTTTAAAAACCACCCACACGTCACTGACTACTGTGATGCTTCCATTTTCTCTTTTTTCTGTAATGTCCTATAAGCATCAATCAAAATAATCCAGAGCTCATAATAAATAAGACAAAAAAACCCTCTTAAAACTTTGTCAAATACAGGGGAACATAGGCCAAGTGTTGTACAGGTAAAACTTAGTTAAGTAGGTAGCGACAGCTTTATCTGTCTTTGGAACATGACGTAGGCTCTTCAGTAACTGCTCGCACATTGCTGCACTCCATTGATTCTTAATGGCCAGCTGCATTTTGCTTCAAGAGGTGAACCATGAGAGAGGTGGACCCAACGTGTCACCAGACAAGTGTAAACCAAGGCACGTAGTTTAAGGAGCCCGGTATCCACCAGAGCAAGGAGTGATGGGTTTTTCTGCAGCGGATACCCAGGTTGCGGTCCCTAGTTACACTTACGGCGGCGGTAAGTGTAGAATTCCAATACGATGTACAAAATCAGCAGGCAGAGGCAAAATCAGACGGACAGGCAATAAGTCAGGGCAGA
>CM070036.1:58916329-58937701 GCA_036250615.1 Ptychadena robeensis | reverse complement strand
ATAGCCACCCGCTGTGATTGTATATAATTATGGTATGAAGCACACATAAACTGTGTCCTTGTTTGTAGAAGAGCAGTTACTACCTGATTGCGTACAGATTATGCTATGATGCTCACACTCACATATACCATGGCAGTGTATCTAGAAGAGCCACCAGCTCTGGCCAGATTACATATATACCATGGCGTTATATCTAGAAGAGCAGTCACTAGCTGTGATTGTGTACAGATTATCCCATGAAGCACACATAGACCGTGGCGTTATATCTAGAAGAGCAGTCACTAGCTGTGATTGTGTACAGATTATCCCATGACGCACACATAGGACATAGACCGTGGTGTTATATGTAGAAGAGCAGTCACTAGCTGTGATTGTGTATAGATTGTCCTATAGCGCTCACATAGACCGTGGCGTTGCACCCACGACCATGACTCCCAGTAGCAGCAGCAGGGGATTACGCTCCCCCGGATGAGTACGCGGAGACGTGCAGCAGAAGGAGGTGAAATGCCCGAGAAATAAATGTAGAGGGAAGGCAGACAGAGAGCCTCCCCTCCTCCTATCTGGTACACCCCACCCCCACTCCCTGTGTGTGGAAGCCTCTCCCCTCACGAGTCAGTGCACGGCATTTCTCCGCCGGTCGGGATACGCTGATTTCCTGTTGTATCGGAGTAGTGCGGGGCTCGGGGCATGGAGGGCGGCTGGGGTGTCATGTCCAGTAGCAGACAGCGCAGCCCTCGCTCGCAGTGACGGGATCAGCACATTGCGCCGCTTGTTGTGCTGCTCCAGCGCTGTACATTAGTGTGAAGATCACCGCCTGGCACCATCACTGACAACAAGGTGAACATGACAGAAGACAGCTCGGAGATCCCCAGGGAGCTGCTGGGTAAGAGAGGGTTAAATCCGGCCTGCCACGGCAGCTGCGGCCACCCTGCTATGGGGGCAGATAGGCGGGCATTAGCCCTGCGCCGGGGTGACAGCGGGGTGGGTATAGAGTGTACCGGCGGCGTAGGGGTTAATGTGGTGGGCGTGGCCACGGGGAGTACGCAGGGACCTGTGTGTATTGACAGCATTGTAAAGGGGGAGGGAGGGCAGCGAGTTTATATGGATTCAGTGCCAGGGGCATGATATGCCCAGCATGGCTCTACAGAGCAGGTGTGGGGGTACAGGACGGGCACTATATTGTTGTATTGCATTTTACATGTACATAGGCAGGTACACAGGGCTGGCATCATCAGCTGGGCACAGTTTATATATAGTCTATAACCCCATCACTAAACTGTCATAGAACCTACTACATGTACACAGGTGTAGGGGGTACAAGGCTGGCATCATTAGCTGGGCAGAGATTATATAAAGTCTGTAACCCTATCATTAAACTGTCATAGAGCCTACTTCATGTATAGAGCAGGTGTAGGGGGTACAAGGCTGGGTACAGAAAGTCTATATATGTGTACAGAGTGGGGTACATGGCTGCCATTATCAACTGGGCTCTGCCCAAGGGTACAGATTATTTTTACTGTATAGTCTGATTCCCCATCACTACAGCATGTACAGAGGCAGGTGTGGGGGGTATAAGGCTTCATTAACTGGGTAGTTCCTAAGAGCACTGATTATATTGTCTATCTATCACTGTACTCTCATGGTGCCTTCAACATTTCCCTTTTAATCTATGCAAATATTTATTATTCTGGCTTTTCATATAAAATCTGGTGATCCTGCCACGAAGGTCCTTCTTCAAACGCTACCTGAGTGACACATTTCAATTGTACATCAGATTCTTATGCAGACTCCAAGTTGTCATTCCAGTACATGGTCATGACTCGCTGTTGTCTCTATCAGGATACCTTTCCTGAAAAATGACATGAAGTCATTGCTGGGGTACATGCATGTAGACAGGAAGTTATTGCAAACAGGCTTGTGCAATAGATAAGCTTTGCTTAGATGAATAAGAGTGGAAACGAGTATTTAATTCAAACAAACAAGATGTTTGTTTATGATGATCTAAGGTTTACTTCTGCGTAATCCCTTATTATTATTATTACTATGTTTTCAGTGTTGCTGTATTGGAAAAACGTAGGCATGAATGTACGTATGGTGTGCTTTTGCAGCTTTATGTTACCCTGCATGATGTATATCACCTTCAATCATGTCATTAGCATGATGAAACATTGTGATTGGCTGATATTGGGGAATAATTCTCCGATCGGCTACGCCCAGAGGGCTGACAACCTATAGTCTGGGGACACGGTCAGTAGTGTGGTCACCGGTGATGGACACTTTGTTGGCTGCTGACAATATCGGAGATCTATTGATTCCCGGACATTGTTACATTTGGGTGTCATCGAGTTTCTTAATTTTTATGAGAATAATATAATTTTCTATATCTGTCAGTATACCTACTGCAGTATTACCACTAACCTCGTTTATTATGATCACCAGCGCAAATCAGACATCCCATGCTAATTAATATTTCATGTAATAAATGCAAATCACCATCAGCTGGTATAGAAGATAAGCTGCGTTCTCATATGTTGTGTGTACTGTCTTTGTATATGTCCATATACTGTATATACGTAGAATGTATAGTCTAATACAGCTAGGTGATTAATCTGTATTCCTATCACACATAATCTCCTTCCCTACCCCTGAATATACGTACATTAGATTATATTTTCTGTATATGTAGCATCTACAAGGCAGAGACTGTCTCTGAATGTTTAATCAGTATGTAAGCTCCTGGGCAGAAATAAATGGCTGCAGTGCTTTCCAAATTTCACCGTGCAGGTAAAAGAAGCATGGATGTGACATTGTTATTATAAAATAATATTGTAAGCTGTATCCATTATTGAATGTACAGAGCTATGTACTATATTGGCGCTTAATACATAAAAGATAATGATGACAAAATGTCATATTTAGAGTGACTCTGTACATGGTAGGCGACCCCCTGGTCTTTTGCCATTATGTACTGTATACTTACCACTATGGTAACTTGCACAGTGTCATTCTATAGCAATGTTGTATGGTCATAGGAACTGAGTATATCATCATATCACTGAAGAAGGACACAGCGTGACCGCACACAATGACCCTAGCCTGGACTCTAGGGACTAACTTGTAACATAATGTACAGTAATGCAGCCCCCAGACTATGCTGACTACTAAGCCATCACTAAACCATTAGTAGACTATGAGGATGAGTTGAGCATGAGATGATGTCTCAGCCTTGGATCCATGCCAGACGGTTTGGGTTATCTAATAGCTCTATATACCGTAGGGAGTTCTTGTAGAGAAAACACTTCTCAGCTACACCCACTTGCTTTAAACATTTAAAGGATTTCAGTTCTCTTGCTGTTTTTTTTCTTTAAAGAGACCATGTTGTCTTATGCAGGGCAACAGTCATTGAGGGTATCCCTGGCTTCCATTTACAAACTTCCTTTTAATTACTTTCCTCCTTACGAGTGCTGACCAGCTTTGACCCTTCCAGGTTTGGGGGAGGATTTACAAGTGATGACCATCTCTGTGACAGTACTTAAAGTAACCAATTGGTTGGCCTGAGAACTGTTACCAGGCCAGGGTAGTGATGGTGCCACTTGCCTGCTTGACCTGGGCCATCTCATTTATAATGGGCGCTGTGCATAGGCCGCTCTTCTCTGGATGTATTGCAGAGAATGCTTTTCTTGGTGGATGACATAAGAGTTTTACTGTGAGCACATGGCAGTTTGTATTTTTGCTTACTTGTATTGTAATTTTTCTTATTATATATTGTATAGATACTTGATGTTTAGTAACTTTAATATAGAAAATTCCCCAGCACAATACTAATGCAGACTCCATGGCTATGTACTCTATTCTGCCTGATTGAGGATGCTGTAGTACGTAATAAAGTGATCTGGGCTCTTGGGTTACGTTAAAACATTGATTAAGGTATGTGGTGTCTGCAATGATATTCTATGCAGTAGAACACCATAGGGCTCATTGACACTCTATGCACTGCATTCTATATGCACAGTACACACCATATGTGTTATTCAAAAGACTAGCGCTAGAGCCTCCAACATGCATGCAGCAGTGCTTTCTGCAATAGTGCACTCCAACTCGTAATGCACAAGAGTGTCTAGCAAGCACAGTCCATAGCCGTTGGCGCAATATGCTTATAAGACCTTCATTTACTTAATATATAACATGCCGGATTGCAGTATGTACAATCTATGAATGTCTGCCAGATTTCATGGTGTACAGTCTATGAATGTCTGCCGCATAGATTGCTGGAATGCACTGCGTACATTGTATGTATGTCTACCAGTTTGCGATATGTATGTCTTCTGGATTGCTTTGTGTACAATCTATGTATGTCTGCTGGATTGCACTTACATGTATATGCTATGTATGTCTACCAGTTTGCGGTATGTACAGTCTATGTATGTCTGCCTTTGTTTTATCTATGGGAATGCCTCTGTCTGGATGTCTGATGTAAATCAATACACACCTGGTAGTAGTAATACAAAAAAAATAGTTAATCTCCCTTGCTTTTTGGGCAGATTTCCAAAATTAAAACCGGTTTACAAGAATTGAATGAATGGTCTATTACAGTGTACATACAGTATATCCATTCTTTTATTTTTATTTTTTTGGATAGACTAGTTTTGCACTTCTTTTAGGTTTTAATAAGGTGCTATCTACACTGCCCAACCCATGAATTGCCTGTGTTTATGGGCACGCTAAAAGTACACATAGCGAGCCGCGACCGATTTTGCCGCCGACCGATGTGTGGGTGCCAACATGGGGTGACAGATCCCTGTCGTCCCAAAGTTGGGTCGGCCAGAGAACAGACATGTCTGTAAACTCCCTTTGTGTGCTGGTCGTTAGTTTCAATAGGGACTCTGGTCTCCATTAAAACTAACGCCATTATTTTGGGGCGACAGCCGATTTGCTGCTCGGTGCGTGTGTGGCGGCTTTAAGGGCCCCCATACATCTTTAGGTTTCCCCGCTCAGATTTCCTTTAGATCTCCTTTTTGTTTTACTCTGTAATATGAGAGACTTTCTAAACCATCAAGTCTCCCTGTGTTCAATCGCAGAGGACCCGGCACTACATAGTTAGTTTGCGAGATCTAAAGGATATCTGACAGAGGGATCTAAAGGTGTATGGCCAGCTATATCAATAGGTTATGGAATTTCTTCTTTCATCTTATTGTGCTTGAGACATCTTTTTTTGTTAAACTGAGGAAGGGTTAGTGCTAGTTAGTTAGTATTACTACTCAACAAGAAAAATCCAGTATTCACAATCACTTTTGGATATGAAGGTCAGCTGAAACTGCCTCACGTGAGGACAACACAAGAAAAGGAAGAGCTACACTCTACCCATGCATAAAATCATTAAAGTACAATTGATCAGTAGTACACAGGCCATAGTGATGCTTCCTCTTGGGCCAGGCCACATCTTCAGGGGGCTGGATTTACTCCCACCTATGGCAGACCAGAAGAGTGGAAGAGGCTATGATGGAATATCCTGAGAGCAATCAGGAGAGGGTAGGGAGAGGGTAGGGTTATACAAGGTGTCCCTGTGTGCAGAGAGAAGCTAGGGGTGTCACGATGGCCCATTGGTGACATGCACCCCCACTTATGTTTCAAAGCAATTTCTCTTCTACTCTGCATTGATACTTAATTGTTCAGTTATATGGGCTTCAGGTAGACAGCTCTCACTATCTCAGGGGCCTAGCTATTACCCCAATCTGATCACCCCCTGTATAATCTTGCATGGCAACATCCTAATCCCAAACAAGAAGCTGGCAATACATTGTTTTGATTTTTTTCTTTCGATTGGCTAAAATCATCAATTAAGATGGAAATTGAACATAAAATCAAAAGAGCTGTTATTGGACATGTTGGTAAATTTAGTCCATTGTACAAGTATCTGATGTTTTTTTTACTTATTTGGATGGATATGTATCCAAATTTCAATGGAGCATGTGTATTGGACTTTGTAAGGCAATTGATCAGTTTTAAATTGATCAACCTGTGTAGTGGTACTATTGATCAATGTTAAGGTGGCCATACACAGGTCGATTTTCCACACGATTCCTGGCCGATCGATCACCAGGTACGTGCACGCCGATCGATCGGCGAGGAATCGAGTGCATCCCACATTGACCGATCGACCACGACCGATCGACATGGCCCCCAAATCGGATCGGCCAGAGAACCAACCTGTTGGTGTTTTCTGATTGATTTAGCACACATCAAGGGGTGTTGACATTTGTGAATCGATTGACTGGTAACAGAATCGTCCAGGAATCGGTGGCCTAAGGTGGTAGGCACAGACTTGTATGGTCGATGATCAACGCCTGTGTCTTCACCGGAATCGATCGGATGGTTGATCGATCGCTCGGGAATCGACACGTGTATGGCTAGCTATAGACTGACAATCCATATTTAAATTGATGTAATCAAAGGTCAATCTGGAAAATATGTACGGCCACTTTAACTGCCCAGGTTCTGTACACTGTATCAAAGCTGCATACTGATCTGCAGGACTGATTACTTTTTTATGTCCCTTTCATTTCTCCTGCAGGTTGTTATTGCATTTATTCAATAATAACAAAAGCTAGCCAGACTACTTGTAAATGTTGTGGCTTGAAGGTTCCCCTACCTATAACCCTTCTGCCTCTGCCACTGGTCAATGAATATCATTATAGAAGATGCAGCCTTGATTATAAACTTTGCCACAGTATCTTGGGATGGTGCAAATGTTTACCAAGCAATATTTGTTATTTTTATATGACCAGTAAAATGTTTAAATCCTTCCATACGATAGGGTTACAAAATAATCTCTCCACCATAATACAATAATTCTTTAATTTCTATAGAAAACAGTTTTTTGTCATCTTTTAATTCCAGAAAGCATAAGGGATGTCATCGGAAGAAAAATTAAGATCGCAGTTCGGAAGAAGGTTAAGCTGGAGGTCAAAGGAGACAAGTATGAAAACAAAGTGCTGGTAAGTTAATAGTTATTTCTAACTTTTTTTTTAACATTAGTGAGAACTAATGAGAATAAAGGGACAGAAAGAAGGTGAACTTTGGTTTACCAGGTGGGTTCGTGTACAACATCCCCTACTAATGTTTTATCTATCGGAGAGACTTTCCTACTTCCAGTAGGAAATAATACAATGTGTACTTTGGCAGGTGAGCAGGCAATCTGGTGGGTGGCCCAGTCAGAACCTGCTCATGAAAGATTATAGAATAAAATGATCTGTAAAGTAAATCCTAGCAGACAATGATTGCGGAATATAAAACATTCAATGCTTCTAGTAATTGTATCTACTGAATTGTTACAAAGTATCTTTAGTAAACAAACCCATACTGTAGTTCCTAAAAAAAAATAGCCTGGGCACTATACTCATAAAGAAGAATAATTAATAAAACGTTTATTAGTCCTTCAACATAAAAGTTCCCACCATGTTCATTTATTCCTGTTTGCTGAACTCTACATTGCAGCATGTTTTCCAATGGTAGTATTACCCCAGGGGTACTTCCTTGGTTTGTTGTTGATGTAGTAAGCTAGATTTTTTAGTGCAGTCTGAAGAAAAGATTCCTTTATTTATTCAGTTGCTCATGTTTTGTAAATTACATTATCACATCTCAGCGACCTTACAATGTTGTTAACCCTAAAGAATTAAACAAGATATTTGCCATACTTGTCATAAATTAGTACCAAATCAACCTGAGATACAACAATAATTTTAAGTTTATCTTAAAACCAAAGTCTTGACTTACGACCAACCCTTGGGAATGAATTAGGTTCATAGTTAAAGCATTAAAATTGATTTCGGATTCCTTGTGATATATTTCAGTTTGCATTTCTCTCTTTATGGTTTTGTGGGTGCCATACTGTGTTTCTCCTCATACCTCTGGTATTTGTTATACTGCTGTCACATCTCTCTCAGGAATCCCCTTGCAGCTAGTATGTCATCAAAGTAATTTTTTTTAATAGTTACATGGAGATCTTATTTAGAATGTTGCAACACAGGTACAACCCACAATCCAATGCATGGTATATGTTTAATTACATAACGTATCTTTGTGTTTAAATGTAATATATTCATGTCAAGTGGTTTGTAAGTGATTGCTAATGGTCGTATTAGACAAAAACTATCATGGCGAATCACAAAATGGCTAGATGCCAAGAGCATACCTTATAAGGGAGAACCCAAAGTGGTGTTGCCATTTTTCTGCATCTTCCTTTTGTTATTGCATGCTGATAAATAGTTAAGCTCTTTTTGGAACTTTGGAGGAATGGTTTGTGATGATGAAACCGTACAAAGGTATACTATGACCTCCATGGTTTCTAATTTGTATACCACATATATTTTATCACAAATGTTCTTTGTGGTCCTCAAGCTACCTTGAAACAGACTGACAGGCAACCAGCATGTGAGGTCTGTGGGCACGTATCTCCTATGTGCAGCCACAGCATAGCTATGGGTGAACTAGAACCTGCATATGCTATTTATTGGGATTTCGGGACATTGACCATGTGGCCACTGCCCATTTGAAGTTAGCATTATGTTCTCTTTCTGCAGAATTTCTGACATAAGTTCAGTACTGTATATGTATAGAAATAAAGAGAATGCAATGAAAATACAATTCAACAGTATGAAACTCGGAGCAGCTTGGTTTATTTCTTTGTTTTTCCCGAGTTTAAGTTAAGCCCTTTTTTTTGCTTTTTCTTTTTATAAAGGTTTATATACACATAAATGGCATTCCGTTACTGAATTGTAGTAACTGCTGCTTGGGGCAAGGCATTGCTAACATTTCTTTGTCTATGTGGAACTGGAGCATGAAGCAATGTCTCTGCACTACCTGTGCCTATGTTTACTTTCTAATGAATCATTCCCAACTAATAAAGCCCAGTGAAAGTTTCTTCCTGTAGGAAGTTAGTCATTCTTAGTCATTGCCATTGTTTGCAAACTTTATTCCTCATCTTAACCTTTACTACCACTGTGCTAAATTATATTATATTTTATTCATTTAATTGACTAGACTGAGTATAAACCTAGTGAAATCAACTGAGATGGTGTTTCATTTTAAGACACACATGTTGGTTAAATAGAAATAAAAGAAAACTGCTATAGGAGAAAATAAGTATTAGTATTGTACTGTAATTGGAGGCCGGATAATATATGCAGTTCAGTGATGCATGGTAATAAATTAAATAGTGTTTTGGTGCACTACAATTCCCATGTACTAGCAAAATGCTGCGGTGACGTTCAGGTACCCCAATGCACCACATCATGCACAATGTTTTTTGTTTTTTGCTTGTAATGCAGTAAGGTTTTGATTTGAGAGTTTTTAAGAATATCAACATTTATGTGGTTGTCTTCATATCTCAACAGCCATTATATATTTCATGATCAATTTTTTCCTGATATTTTGCTTATTTTATGTTAAAATATCCTGATGACTGCTGCCAGATATGGCTTCTTGATGTGTCCTAGACTGCTGTAGTTTAATTTTAATGGAGACTTTGCTGACTTTGATATTCTTGACTAAAGTTAAATGTCTTCTATCTTTGTGCAGGACTTCATTTGCATAGTATTTTTATTGGCAAACAATTCTACCAGATCTGGCCTGCTGAAAACTTAGCAACTGAGCTGCACATAAAACTTTTTATTGGAAAGGCTGCAGAGCATTGTTAGAGAATCAGAAAACACTGACGTTTTTCCTGTACAGTTACAGTACAGTTTTCTACTGTTATCATGCTATATCTATCTAAGGTTCCAATAAATAAAGATTTCTTAGAGGTTTACCATGTTGCCTAAATTAATGTCGCCATAGACACCTTCCCAACAATCTCTTGGCGGTTGCTTGGCTGCAAATCATGTGCACCCACCTGGATAGATCGACCAGGATGGTACCGCATGTTGGATCGCATGGTGTCCATAAATTCCCAGCCGATCACATTACTTACCATTGTCCCCATCCAAAGTAATGTCCGACACACAAAAGGTGCGCACCAATCCTCTGAGCGACCGGCTGCAGAGCGGTGACGTCATCGCGCTGCAATCGGCAGCTATACATTTGGGCATATACATAGATCGGACCATATACATACAATTTAACACAATCATGCAATTATATCTTGCTGCGTAAGGTAAAATAAAGCTAGCCATACACGGGTAAATTCCGGTGCAATCAACCCCCGATCAATCACAGCATGGTGACGTCACCACTGATCGTGGATCAATTGACGGGAAATCAATATGCACCACATGGGAACATCGATTCCCATTTAGTGGGTACCTCCAGGACACATGTTTCTCCCCAGGCTCTAGCCCGTGTGAATCAGAACACATTCACACAGGATAGACGCTGGGAACAAATCTATTCAGCCTCTTTCTCTCACAGCAGCGTCGGCTTCAGTGAAGAACACTGACTCCGCCCCTTCATACTGAGCCTGGGCGGAGTCAGAGCTGACAGCCGGCTGTGTGAAGAAAGCAGAGCCGGCTTTTCCTATATTTTACTTCATGTAAAGTATTGGTGATTGAACGGGGTTGTCGAGGTTCTTCGTGCAGGCTCTATCGAACCCGCTCAAAGAAAAGCACACACTGATAGTATTGTAAGCAGATTAGAGTACAATCAATCACCGTGACCGCGCACATTGATTGATTGTACTCAAATCTTTTTACAAATCTACCTGTGTGTGCTGGTGAAAATCAGTTATTCATTTCTAATTGTCTTTTGCCAGAAAGAAGACAGATAGCAATGACAGTGCACAGAGGAGCGAGCATCTAAAGGCTTGCTCAGACAAGCAGAATTAACTCATTTTATCAGATTCCATGTGTCAGATACTGAGCAAGGTGCACACGGGAATGAGGCTTAAAACTTTATCACCATTCTACATTGATGTATTTATTTGGAAAATGTAGATTGACAATAAAAGTTATACTTGCATAGTTCTCTCACCATATGTAATTGGTGTATAAATGGACAATCAATGAGCTTACATTTATAACTTTATGGTAAATGTACCAGCCCAAACTGCAGGTAATACAATTGCGCTTCAAATAACAGCCAGTACAATTTTGGCAAACAAAACTGAACATAGGTTGATGAAAAATACAAAGACAGAAATTATGTTTGGTGAAAAGCATATGTTAAATAATCAGTAGGTCCAGGAATCTTACCAATGAGCCTGCTGATTAGTCGGGACAGGAAGTGACAGTCGGACAGAATGGATAAGAATTTCCTATAGCATGGGCACCATGTATATCTGTTTCCAAGGGTGAGATTTCTGTTGATCACCTTTCATTCAAAGGAAAATAAATGACCTAAAAAGTCATGAATACATTGATAAGCTAGTTGAGGTGAAAGAATTTTGTCCGTAAACCCTCATGAGCATCAGTCAAGGGGAGCATCCATCAAGTGCCCAAAAAAGTGTAAACTTTTTAAGTTGGCTTTCTTGGAATACATCCACAAAGTGGCAAAAAATTACCGCCATCTACATGCCAATCATTTGTTCATCTATGAACAGGAACAGAATTATATTTTGTTAGGGGGTGATAGAATATATTTCTTTCCTTAAAGCTAGCCATACACGTGTCGGATTCCATATCCAATCGATTCATCATCCGATCGATTCCGGCGATTCTGCCGGGAATCGCAGGTGTGATCAATTGGCCAATTAAGAGTATCCATTGCAGCATACCACCTTGTCCGAGCGGATTCCGGCACGATTCCGTGTGCGATTCCACCTCCGATTCCACCTCACAAATGGCAACTACCCCTGATCCGGGCAGAATCGGATGAGAAAGACCAACATGTTGGTTCTCCGTCGGATCCGATTCTGAGCCCCTGAACGATCGGACCTGATCGATCGGACAAGGTGGGCTGCATGCGATTCCGGCACGATCGTTTCGCGTGCATGCGCCCGGAATCGATCGTGCCGGAATCCGGTGCGAATCCGACACGTGTATGGGGGCCTTAAGGCTTGTACAATAGCTAGAGATCCTGATAGATCATATTGGGTAAATTTGTAAATATTGGATACCATGGTCACGATCAGTGATATAGAGGTTATAGAGGATGACATAAAGGGGTGCGTCTAGATCATCCTCTATATAGGACAGATCAAGCACTTTTTCTGCAGAGGTGGTTCATTCTCTTATTTTGATTCTGTGACTACAAATAAATAATTACTGTAGACCTGTTTTCCTCTTTTACTGCTTTCATACAGTCTTTTGGTTAGACAAATAATACGCAGACTAAACATGATTCGTTATTTCTATTTTTTAATATGTTTAACTCAACAAGTATGTGGTGGTCTACCAGAGTGAGGGCTGAGGTTAGAAAAAGTTGTATATATGAAATTCAGGGGTTATGTCCCTAAAGGCAAAGCCAGCATGTGATTTAAGCCCTTGAGTAAACTGTGCATGCAAGTCTGAACAGATTGTAAATTCCATTAGGCTCTCTTAGAGAATTAGACGTGAAGTGGGAGAGAGCAGTAAATGGCAAGCTGCCGGTGTAGGAATGTACAGATTCTGCCGGCATTATTGTACCGAATAACAATAACAAATATGTAACCTTTCTTAGCCAATTTACGGCAGCGCGCTCTGTGTACAGCTCCCTATAGTAAAAGCCTTGCAAATCCTTACCCACAGTGACAAACACAGATTGGGTGTTCAATGAAAAAGCAGTTTTCATGCAAGGTTGACTAAAATGTGTGTCATTGATTCAGCTGCTTGTAAATAAACATTCTTTATATAAGTCCAACTCTCAGACTTAAGGTGCCCATACACGGGTCACTACCTGTGCAATTGATTGCAGCGTTGTGACGTCACCACACTGCACTCGATCGCGGATCAATCGAATGGGAATTGATGGGCACCACTTTGCACATCTATTCCCGTTCGATGGGGTCCCTGATCCACAGTTATGGGAAATCTCCCCTCGTTAGGGGATACCTCTCCTTTATTGCAAAATTATGAAAAAACACCAAAATATACATTTTGCATGTAGGACATTTGAAAGGATCGGATTTTGCATTTTCAGATTCTGCCAATTCTTCCAATTTTAATGTTGGACATTTAAAGATAAATCTGTCATGGGTATATACATTTTGTACTGTTCTGGCCTTATTTGAGATCATTTTCTGCCCAGTTTTGTGCATGGAACATTCTTTTCTGCCTCCTGGCATATGCGACGGGGCTTTTCCAAGATGCTGCAGGTTTAACATGTCAATCATCATCATCTAGGCAATAAAATGGAGAAGAAAACACAAAACATCTAGTAAATTATACAAGATAAGAAAAAATTAAACTTTAAATACTAAGAAAAGTAGCACACATTGACAGTAATAAGTCATGAATCACATTGACATTTTTGGTCAAAGGTCCACTTTAAGAGGTTTCAAAGAAAAGCGGTAACAGGCTGGTCACACACAGGTCGATACACCTTCGATTGACCACAGCGTGGTGAAGCTATGTCATAGCACTTTGCGCAAATGATCCCATTCCACACTTTGGATAAGGACCCTGGTACCCATCCGCTCGAAGAAAGGGTGGCTGTGTTTGATTCCTGAGAGATCGATCACCACGAACGCGCACATTTGGGAATCAAACAAAAAGTCGACCTGTGTGTGGCCAGCTTTAGGCATTTGCAGAAATCTAAATATTTATGCTTAAATTATAGGTGTGTAGCTTTTAGAATGAAAGATTATTATTTACCATATTCTTAACTCTATAGGACCCCCCCCCCCAATCAGGGGGGACATTTGTGTGCATCTTATAGAGCGAATATATAACAAAAATCACCTTGATCCCAGGTAGTCTCCTGACAGGAGAACAATTGCCCTTCCCTCTTTAAAAACTGTAATTTGAATAGGGCTATAAGCCCTGGAGTGCCTGACTCTTGTTAAGGGGAATCCATTACATATTTTCTAGTAAATAATGTAGCATTAGTGTTATATTAGTTTATTAGTTTTAAGTGCAAACATAAAAAAATAGATCAATATGAATATACTGTGGAAAAGTTCCCTAGTGGGCATCCATGTATTTTTAACAGATGGTTGGATAAAGGCTTAGAATCTATTGCTTTAGTTGTGTAAGTATAAAGCCCCCCCCCCCCATACACGCTTTGATTTCCACACAATTTTTCCGTGCACGCTTATTACGGACGTGTCCGTAAGTCTTAGATTGTTATCATTACAAAGTAAGTGCAGGCACACAAAGGGTGCCCGGCCTAGTCTTGACAGGACCGGCTGCACGTGATGACGTCGTCATGCACAGTCGATCTGCCAGGAGATTGGCAGCAAATCTAAACGTGAGTGGGGGGCTGTATAGAGTGTATTATTTGTATTATAACCATTAAAAAGATTGTCTGAGCTGATGACATTCATGTGTTGTAGGACTAAAAATATATAAAAAGTCTGATTTCTTTTTGATGTGTTTAATAAATGTTTAAACTTTTTGCCATCTTTTTATTTCTTGTCATTTTTTTCTTTTTTTTTCTTCTTGTGCACCCATGTGCTATTTCTTTAATCTATAAAAGGGATGAAGGGAGCGTGACAGGTGCTGCCTACAGCAAGCAATAATTATATGTCTGGCATCATTTTCTCACTCCTGCCAAAGAAATGAAGGAAGGCTTCGGTAAGCCATGGGCAACATTCCCACATTTCCTTGTTCCAGTTGTGCATTTTAGGCCCTGCATTTGGTTTAATACGTAATGCCAAACGTGTTTGGTCTCTTTTTTTAATTTGGTAATTCCCACTAACCATGGGATGGCTTAAAAGGGGTCTTCCCCCTTTCAAATCCCATTGTACAGCACTCCAATTGTATGTATTGGAGGATTGCTGCCAAAGTGTCAAGTTAAGAGAGGTGTATTCACAATCAAGCTGGTGGCAAGGAAAAATGTGATGGGGAATCCAACATTTTATAGCTGACTAAAACAGAGGGGAAATCTTCCAATTGGGACATCTTTCTATCAAAGTAGACATGCCTAATTTTGGAGGACATCCTTCTACTTTCTGTTATTTCTCATAAAAACTATGACTAAAGATATATTTTGACTTATTAATATATCGGTAGAAGTATATTGTTCATATACAAGTGTTTCATGAATATTTCGATGTAGTGTTCTTGGAATCCTGAATTCCAAGGCACTCTAAAGGTGGCCATATTCTGTACAATCTTTCCAGTAGGTTAGATGTTCCATTTGATTATCATCAAATCTAAACTAAATCTATTAAGCTGGGCATAGACGGGACAATTTCCCGTCGCTATCCGACCTACATCATCACGCCCGCCCGCTAGTGCCGAGAATCGCCCGGCACCCTTTGTGTGCCACCCATTACTTTGGCTAAGAACAGCCGTTCCCATCTGAACTAATGGGTTCGGATCAAAATTATCCGTCATGTTGGATCACTGTGCAATCCAACATGACGGCAGATTTTAGTCCAATCTTGCAAGTTGGTGCACCCGATTCCTTGCGGACCCGATCCCGATCGGATGCGGGAATTGACCCGTCTATGCCCAGCTTTAGGAATACTAACATGCTTGATCTCATTTGATGATTTATATTAAACATTGGTTGGTATTGTTTGTTCCTTGCAAGATCGATAAATGATGGAGAGTGGTCCCTAGTGACCGTCAGCCTATAGGGGTCCTCTGTCTTTTTCTTTAACCTCATGACCACTGGTTATACATTTTGCTGGTTAATGAGTGCACTGTAGTTTATATTCACTGGTAGATCACCTACAGTGTATAGAAGGGTCTTTTCTGGGGGAGATCAAATTAAGCCTAATGACCCTTTTCCAATTTGTGCCAATGGGAACAAGTCGAATGTTTCAGGGTGGGTGGCAAACCTAGTGTAGAGCTACCCTGCCCTTGATCTGTCACGGATGTTCCTTATATGATGAATGCCCTTGCTGAATAATATTTGGGTATGAATATGAGGCAGCGTGAAGGTCGCCTTACCTTCAGAGGGTAAAATCTCCATGTGTTTGTTGGGTCTTAAGTATTTAATTGCTCCTATACATATCTACTTGTTGGCACTAATGTCTGTTTACTTTAAGATGTGTATTTATTATGAAATGTTAATGGCTGTTGATGTTGATCCAAAACCAGTAGTTGGGGATTTTAATGTAATGCATATTTTATATTCTTACTGTTGTGTAGTTTTTCAATAAGGGTGTGCTCTTGTTTCAGAAATAATCTGGACTTCTTTGTGACTGATTTATTAAGCATGATGGTGGATGATCCTAAAGCAAGATGTCAATTTATTATTTGAAAAAATGTCACTTATGCATTTTTCATGGTTAAAACAGATCCCACTCTTCTGAGCATCTATTAAAAATACAGAAACAGAGAAGCATAGAGATAGAAGTAATTCCGAACATTCATTGTGCCATCTCCATCATGGGGAACTTGAAGTGTTGTTAAAAATTATCTTTGTGCAGGTTTTCCTTTATTATATATATGTATATTATGTATATTATTATAGCTGTGGGCACAAGCAAAAGTGTTGGAGTTGAGAATGTTTCTCAAAAATCTATTTCTAGGGGGCATGTTAGGACTAGACTTGACAAATTGAAACCTTGTCCACTTATCTGCACCATTTTTCTAAAGAAAAGTTGTTGCGATTACAGAAGAAAGAATAAATCTTGGCATAAAGTCTACTAATTAAAATAGCATGCATCACATGTATGCTGGAAAGATATAGTTGCAGGCAATACTTTTTAATATTATTGATTTTATTTTACAGTAGCCTGCTGTAGTTCCCTGCACATTGTACTTCTGTACAAAGCTGGTCCTAAACAAGGTATCTGTAGATCTGGCTTTGAAGTTGTTTGAGCATATGGCAAGGGAGATTTGGTCTCAGAATTTACTTGCAATGATGACATTAAAGGTTTACATACATGGTGTAGCATGTGCTCAATCAATGACCCGTTGGAACGCAGTAGGGTGATGTCACAATGATGTCACCATGCTGCGCTCAGGTGCCGGTCAATTGAAAGGGAATCAAGGAGCACCACTTTAGGTGCTTGATTCCCCATCCAAAGGAATGATATATGATCAGGATTTTACAGACATGTTCGTTACCTGACAGACCTGTGATCCCGCTCAAAGACAGGGGTGGCCACATTATATGGGCGCTAGATAGTGGTCATCTATCTAGCGCATATCTATGTGTGTATGGGGATCCGAAGCCCGCTCATGTCCTTGTACCTGCTCGGGGATTCTTGCGGAGTGACTGTTCAGGGTCTCTTCCTGGCTTAACTGTTTACTTTAAATCCACTCCCTCTGCACACATGGGCTACCTTTGGACAGTCTCTTACCTGTAGATCTAAAAGCACTTGTGGCACTTCCCCTTTAATAATCACTATCATGTCTGTACACTCCTTTAGTTGGCTTTTAAGCTCCTACCAAGTTGTGTATATCTGGGAGTAGTCCAATATCCAACTGTAGGAGTGCACCCAACAGAAGTGAAAAAAAAATAGATTTTTTTTATTATACATATAAGATTAATTGCAGTGAACCAATAGATGTTGCTGTATAAAGAAAACAAATGTATTACAGGTTGAAATTACAATGTGTCCTGTGTCTGATAACATGGATGTGCTACAGTGCACTGTAACAGTAGGAAACTATATTTGGGTATTCACACCTATGTGTGTGTGTGTGTATTAGTATGAGTTCCACAAACTCATACTACAAACTGAAACTTTTACTACTCAACAGATATTGGCTTGCATCAAATGACCTTCCATAGTAAGATTCTTACATTACATAGGAATCTGCACTTTCTTTGTTGGGAATGTTTTTTCTTTGCATACAATTCATGACAGAACTGTGCTCTCAGCTAGTCCATACTTGTTTTCTAGATAAGCTGGCGGTAAATCATGAATACCTTGTATTTCTGACCTTTTCTGTTTTCATTTACCTCTTCATGATAGTAGAGCCTGTAAGCTAGGTTTTCAGTTGTACTAAACGACAGCAGGAATAGTACTTGTGTCATTTCCGCTATTATTATTTTTTACCTTTTTAAAACTTGTAGCAATGAAGACAATTTTAAACTGAGTATAGATGAACAATTAGATACATGCTGGTTACTCTTAGTGAGATTAATGCATCCCAGTCAACAAGAGATATTTATGCAGCACAAGGTTTTTGTGATTTATAATGTGTTGTCATAAAATGGGTAGAATTAGGGAGTTTTATTAGCATGTTTTGGATATACTTAGTATATATAAAAATAGGGTTTTTTGGTCATGAACACATATGTTGCAGCTTGAGTTTATGGCAGCAATGTTGATCACACATATCTGTAATCAATGCATGTTTGGTCTGAAGTCCCATGAGTCTGACCAACTAGAGAAAAATAGAACAAACAAAAAATCAGCACACAAAGGCAAGTCGTATTGCCTGTGTCTGATGGGGGTTTCAAAGGTGTATTCTGGCCCGATTACGCAATTACGACCAATTGTAGATTGACCATGGACCATGGTAGACTTGCCCACTACTACTCTTTCTTATCAACTAGAGAAAAATGTATAGTTAATATCCTAATGATTAAGGACAGGATGACATTATCTAATAAATGGCACGGAGTAGCTGTATGAACAATGGAATTCCCAAATATAATTGTAGATCTATTTAAAACCTACTACAAAGTTGAATTATATGGCCACCCTGGTGACCATATGGCTGCATTATCCATGATGATGTAGTGTGTCGTCTGATGTTTACAAGCCATGAAGATCCCATGGTTGGATAAATTATAATGCTTAAGAGTATAAAAACAGATAAGAGACGGTGTATGGATTGCTTGCATAAGGAGATTGTTCAAGATCCGAGTTGCTGTATATTGAACAACCCAGACCTTAGTGTGTGTGGGGTTGATTACCACTGTCTCCACTTGGTGTGTTGGCGATTGTGCTCTAGAGCTAGTCATACATGGGTCAACTTTTGCTTGTTTTGCTTGATTGATTGCCGATTCACACATCATTGATCATCAAACATTCCTATTACAGTTGTTCTTATTGCAATTGTAATACAAACAATCACAATATGAACATATTACACATGCTATGATCGTAAATCTGTCATAATACCTAGAAAACGTCAAAAAGTCTGATAATTAATACCATCATGTTCAATCGTTTTTCAATCAATTTGTCTATCACTTTTGGTCGATCATACCAGGTGGGCAGGAATCTATTTTCGTTCAATTGCTCGTAAGTCGATTGAATGGAAATATCGAACCATGTATGGCTACCTGCCAGCCCGAAACAACCAAGGGAAGGTCCTTTCAATGTCTCTGTGGGGATATGGACAAATCAAACAAACCTGGACCCATTAACCTCCCTGGCATGAAATGGAGCGGGGGCCATATGAAAGATAACAGCAGAGTACACTGTACTCTGCTTTGCCTCCTCGCCCTCCCCTCTACTCCTCACTGGCGTCATTGAGAAACCAGCCGGGAAAAGCAAAGCACCCTCTAATAACATGGAGCAGCCCCCACCTCTTTGTCGTCACCGAAGACGCAGCAGAAGCCTGCAGCGATGCAGAATCGATGCAGGCTTGAAGAGTGCGGGCAAGTATGCCCGATCCTGGCGCGGGCACAGTTTGTTTTAAGAGCAACACCCAGGAGGTTAATGAGAAATGTTTTGGTTATTTCCTTCACATGACCTTATTCATGATTTTCTTTCATCTTGGTTTGTTCAGTTACTGACTGGTCAGCAGCTGACCTGTTAAGCAGGGTACAGACATACAGATATGGGCATAGATCGATGGACCAATCAATCCTACTTGAAAACAGCCATATCGGACATGACCTTTAATACCACCGATGTCCAGGGGTCTTCAGGCAAAGCATCAGCTGAGTTGGGGAGAGCAGAGCCGTCTCCCTAGCTCGGCCGATACAGCAGATAAGACGTGACACGTTACATCTGCCCACCAAAGTGTTTTCCAGTGGCAAACGTGGATGTCTGAACTAAACTTAAAATCTTTGGAATGCTATCTTTCTATAGATATGATTACCTATTCATGGTTAATGTACTCTTTAGCCATCCATTGCTGCAGCATTGCTGGCGCTAACTTTCTCAATGAGCTATCTCTTGTAGAGAGGTATCTTTAGAGCTACTTGTTTACTTCAGTATATTTGAAATGTATCGCAACACTCCAACCATTATTGTCTGTGGCTATACTTTCTATTTGTATTTATGACTTGGACAATGATATTGTGGGCTTGTGCCTATGATATCCTCTCTATGCATTTTGTAACTAGAACCCATCAGCAGTGAATAAGGTTGGGAATAAGAGCACTCCTGAATGAAGCATTATCTATTCAGTTTATACTCTGAACTCACTAGAGATAGATTTCATAGAAAATAGGGCATGTGTAGGCCCACACTGAGCACTTCATTGTTATTCCGATTCAAGTGAATCACCTCCTGGCTCTTCACTGGAGGTGGCCTGCAAAAGCCGCTTAGTAAATATGATTCTGTATTATTTTAGCTCTTGATGTTTATATACAGTTGACAGTGTAATGTGATGTTTTCTGCTGTTTACTGTAAAGTAAGCAAAATATGCTTTCCCCACATCTTTCTCTTTTGGAATCAAATTAACCTTTTAACTTTTCTACTATATAAGCCGGGGTACCAATTTTAGATAAAAATCTTGAAAAACTGAACAACTCAAGTATAAGCCTGGGGGGGGGGGGGGGATGCAGCTGCTAAGGCTCAGAAGCACACAGCAAATGTGCCATTGTTTTGATATGTTCTTATTTCATCTAGCTGATTTGTAAGTTAATTGCAAAGGCCCTGAACATGGTATCATAATCAAAATAGCTGGAGATGTAGAGGAGGGTTGTGGAGACATTGTAAAGGAAAAAGTATAGCTCTAGCTTATATAGTTTTTGCATCAAATTTTTTTAAAATGAAGCCTACTTAAAATGTTCAGACTTAACTTTGAACCTAATTTATCCCAAAACCACATATGCTAGAGCAAAATAGATTTTACAAATGTTCATACAACCCTTTTCTACATCTCCAGCACATTTGGTGATTATACCAAACGATTTTCATTTCTTGATGAGTTACATTTTTTGAGCACATTTAAGGTCAGGGGTGGGCAATCTTTTTGACACCTTTTTGACACAGGAGCCGGACAAAGAGCAGATGTAACACTGGGCAATGAGAGCCGGGTTGAAAATAAAGTGACACTGAAGCATCAATGTGTTCTGTTCTATTGATTATCTATGATAACATTTTTAACCTCCCTAGCGGTTGAGACGAGTCCAGCTCGTCCAGTGCTGACTTGCTGGACTCGTCCAGCGCTGATCGGAGCCCTGCGGCGCTCACTCACCTGTCCAAGCGTC
>CM070036.1:58892465-58903227 GCA_036250615.1 Ptychadena robeensis | reverse complement strand
GATAGTGGGAGTAGCAGCGCTGGACGAGATGGTGCCGCCCCGAACGCTAGGGCGGTTAAATAACAAAAAATTATACTTCAAGTATTAGGGAACACTGTAGTATGGTAATGCACATTTTGTCATATATAACAGGTTATGTGCCTCATAGCTAGCATCAAAGCCTTTGAGGATATTTATGGGGCTCATAGCCTTAGATTCCAAGATTATGTGCCTCTATTCTGTTCCTCTCCTCCTGTTCCTGCTGTAAGAAGATTCTGTGAGAAGATGCGTCAGCGGGGGATCGGCAAACAGGCGAGCTCCTTTGCCCTATGCATTGTTAGGTTTCTAGGGCCGCCAGTGAAGCACTGAGGGGGGCCGCTGTAGGATACTTAATGGGCCGCAGGTTGGGCACCTGGGCCCTAGATCATGCTGTTTGTGCCTAAATAGCCCAGAAGGATCCATCTGACTTTCTGGTCAAATCAATGCACATTAAGTAAAGCCCTTGATGACCAGAGTAATTAATGTTAGTTAGAAGAGATATATGTACAAGACTAAAGATCAGGGTGGAGCTCAGCTGTAAACAAACTGCTTAAATAGTTATGTACGGTATGTTATATAATCTTCCAGTTAATGTAATTATTGGGCAGGTAAAAGATCTGTAATCCCTTCCAGTTCCCCAGATTGCCCAGGGATATAGGTAATTGTCTACATGTATACACAATACTTGCTCAGCAAATAATATGCATTAAATGATGTGCTTGATGGTCTTATCTGTGTTGGTCGTATGATGAAGACTGATTTTACACACACACACACACACACACACACACACACACACACAAACTGATGAATGTCTCTGTTTGTTAGATCAGCCAAATATTGTACAAGACCAATCTTGTGATATTTGTGAGGCTGCTTTGTACATATGACATTTCTTTTTGAGTTTGTTTGATGTGTCACCCATTAACACAACATCTTTATCCGATCCTTTTTTTCTTGGTATTTTGAATTTACTTGAAGGTATTACAAGGTAAAGGCCCCCATACACCTATCGAGCCATGGCAGATCTTGCAGCCGACCGATGTGCATGGGGGCTTGCGGCTGTCGGTCGGTGGCAAACTTGGGTCATATGTGCCCACATGGGCTAGGTCAAAGCTCAGCTGACCAGAGAACGGACATGTCCGTAAATCTTTGGACGATGCAGTTAGTTTAAATGGGGCCTGACGTCCAAAGTAACGGGTGCCCGCCGATGCTCTGAGGGATGGAGTGCTGCGTGCTGACGTCCTCATGTTGCACTAGGTTGCTTGTCTATCGGCCCCAGCTTGTCTGGTGTATGGGGGGTCTTAAGTTTCCCCATTGTAACTGATTTTCTCTTATGTCCTGTATCAGTACATAACTGGTTCTAGAACTACAATCCGTAAAACCACTTCCCTTCCCACAACCTTCCCATCAAAAATGCGGGCTGCAGGATGTTTTTGGTAACGTAAGGCATTGGCGTGTTTACACACATTAACATTAACATGCATCAAAATATATATCAACCCACTGAATATAATGTGTGCAAGCTGGATGTACGTTTAAGTGCGTTGGTCAACATGTGTTAAACCAGATCAATGTGAATGGCCAACAGAAACAGAACGCTAAATGTAATTTTCTTAAAAAGCAGATTATATAAACCTATTTTGTAAAACTCCCATTATTTGTGTAGAGAATCTGCAGCCGAGCCTTGGTTTGCTCATTTGCATGCAGTTTGGAGGGTGTATTCTATTACTCGAGATCTAAGTGAATGTATTTATATAGAATGTTGTTTCCTGAAAATGTCATTTTAAAGACACGATCTTGCTATTTCTTTGCTTCCTCATATTTATGAAATAGTCCCTATCATGTTGTAAAAACTGTTTTGTGTATTTGCAAAAAAAAATTATAAAAAATGTTCTGTGTGTATCAGCAAAGCAAATGATTCATTTCCTTAATTCTCTTCTCTGCTGGAGTCTTGGTGAAACAAACAGCTAATGATTTCCACTGCCAGGATGTGAATTTGTATTTCGGTCATGTGCAAGTCTTTCCTTTTATTCTGCCACTTTGCACAGTCTGTGCTTGTATAACAGGCATTTCACTTCTGTGTATTTTCTGTGTCCAACTTACACTGTGTGTGTGTGTGTGTGTGTATATATATATATATATGTGTATATATATATATTTGTCATATATATATATATATAAATACACACACACATACACTACTGCGGTGTGAGTGCCCATGTGTCCATTTTATCTCCCAGAACAGTGTACAAGGCGCAAAATACAATAGGAAACATGTGTAACATTCATGCTGCCATTTTGGACGCATTTGAAAGTCCTGTATTAGGACTACAAACACCTGTGAACCCAAAAATAAACAGTGTTTTTGGGCATAATGTATGCATAATACCTGCGTTGCTGGCACCGCAACAGTTTTGGATCCCAGAGATAGACGATAAAATCACCTCATTTAAAGCTTGTCGGTAACATGATCATATTATCTGTGATAGCCCGAAAGCTTGCTTCTTTAATGACTTCAGTTAGCCAATAAACGGTATCACTTGAACTCCAAACTCTCTATAATGATCATATTATGCAATCGACAATACAAAGTACGGACACTTCTTACAAAATCTAATATAATTTTTAATAATATACAAGGATATATACAATATTTACCGAATTGCAAACAAATTTAAATGGTAAACGCCGAATCTTGCCAAAGCAATGTTATACATCCCAGACAGATATCATAGGCCTGCTTTTACACTCTGCAATGTTCCAAGGGCAGGCCTGATCATGTTAGAGGAACGTCTATTGTTCTCCCATGGACCATCTGAAAATATGTCTTGCATAACTCTCCTCAAACTACAAAATTGAGAATACAAAACAAAATGGCTTATGTATATATGCCATTAGATATTACAACTAGGTGAAATAACATAAAGGCTATATATCTATATTTTCTGCATGCAAATGCACGAAAGCGGTAGCACTACCGTGTCTTTTACCAACATTACCCATTTTGCTCTGCACTTGCGGCATTGCAGGTTAGCTTTAACACAAACGAGGTGCTAGTGTGAAAGGTACCCATGATTCCTATGGAAACCTGTGTATCTTGCATTAAACCTAGCTGTGTTACGTTGCGGTACTGTACTGCACCACCGCTAGTGTGAACAAGCCCTTATAGTGTGAAAGAGCCATATGGCAAAGCAGTAGGCTGCCATAACTTTCTCAGTGTTCACTTTTCCAGCTAATTAACCAGAAGTAAAGGAAAAAAATAGGGGGAGCAGAAGGTGAATATTAGAGGAAGGTCCAATTCATCCCACAGCTTCAAGTTAATGAGGACTGAGGGGTTCCAAGGCTTCTGCATGAAATCATTGGGATGTGCCATTAGATATTCATAAGTAAACATTTTAGGGCTGGCCAATAAACTGAAGTAACATAACATTTACTGTACATGGATTGCAAAAATAAAGCAAAACAAAACCTATTTATTTTCCAAGCATAGGTTTGGAAATTATATAGTACTTTATACTTTTTTAAAGAATGGCTTTGTAACTGGTTCTTATCCATGGAAACATGTCACGGAGAAGACATTGGCATTGGGATAGACTGCCAGGACACAAGTACAGGTCGTGCAGTCTCAAACCTAATTTTAAGAAAAATCATTGTGTATTCTAGTCCTGTGTGAAAGGGATTATAGTTTAGGACTGTGTTGAGGCACGTTCATCCTTTCCCTGAATCCACCCATTGAGTTCAATTTTGAAAACAAGTTCCACTCTGGCCAAGAAACCAAGACAGGCATTTCCTGCACATATACTGGGATTTCAGAGAACCTGCCGGGTGAAACCCTCCGCATATTGCCAGTTTACAGCTGATTAAACAGCTCAGCTCTCACAAGTGGTGAGATCATAGCTTTCTGCTTTTCTTTCTTCTTACTTCCAAACTGATGTCGTTTCTGTGTTCTTCATGTAAATACTACTCGTAAAGCTCCTGACCTGATCCTTTCTGCGGGTTTAATGTATAATATGTTAGATAAACATACATGTTCTAGTGCAGTTACTGTTCCATTGAAAATGGACTTTTAATGTGGTGTGTTATGACCTTCTCCAGGTTTGCTGGCATGCCTCAGATTTTCTATCGGACATTGTCCTGTTGGTAGGAATTTTGCATTAGATTCAGGCACGGCAACTGATTGCTCGAGAATTGAAAGTTGCCCACCTTGAGCGTTCAATCCTGTTGAAACGAAATGTTGATCAATCAGGAATTCAACATGTTGGTAAATACCAGTTTGATGGCCATTACTTTGTATGTTGGCCCTCAATCCACATCCAAAATATTGGCCAGGGATTGAGCACCCAAAGTGGTGAGCGCCGATTTACCGAATGATCATTAAGCGATCGTTTGTCTAATGCGCTGTCAGCACATTTATTCGGCACATACTAACCTATTAAATGCATGGTGCTACCACCTTATAAGGTCCTACGAATATCTATATTATTGCCAATATAGACACTTTTAAATGTACTTTTCAGTAGTCTTTTACCTCTCTTTGAATACATTTAGACTAAAATATAGTTGAGCTTATCGTATCCCCTCCCTGTAGATACAAAATTGCCATCACATGATTAAAACCCTGTCCAATAAATGGTATAAGGTATATTGTTAGGGTTGGGAACATTCTTTACATATGAAGCAGTAATGATTGGTCGGTCTGGGGAATTCTGCTTAATTGTCCATAGTACATCATGCATCATATAGTTTGTGATTGATACTGCCATTGCATTGGGCACGTAACAAGGAAGAACAAGAATAACCTTTTATTACAATTGCACTTACATAGGTTCCAGAAATTTGCCTTGGATCAGCAGTCATGTGGTTCACAGAAGGAATGGCAAGTTCTTCTAGGAAAAGTTCTCCTGTTAGTGAACTCATCAACAAGCACATGATAAGTTCCATCAGCTGCTTAGTTAGCCCTGCACTGGCTAAGCATACACAGAAATTATATCTCTTAGGGCACGGTCTCTTAGTGAGAGGTTCGGGCGAGTATTGCCTGTGCTTAGGGCACATTAAACATCACATTACTGTAACACACCGATAACGCGCCCCTTTAAACCCTTGAGCTTAACGCATACAGAATGCACCAAATACCTTTTATAGATCCCTAGCAGAACTAGCCAGTAATGGTAAGCACAAGGAGACCACTAAAGCTGATTTCTGTAACAATAAATGCTTCGCTTGCTTTAATGGTCAACTATCTGCAGAAAGTCAATTGAGGTGGGGTCACACATACATACATACATACATACATACATACATACATACATACATAATGGCTACATAGGTGGGTGGGGAAAATATTAAGAAAAAATACTCTATACCAGTAGTCAGGTCATGCAGTAAAAATTAACAAGGAAGCTTTGATAGATATCTATATCCCATTTCAAATGTTTAGAATGAGGAACTGACTAACCACAGCAAAAAAAATATTCACTCTTCAGACTGTACTGACTTTCCTGACCTTTGTACTTTTAGGTAATGAGGGTTTCTGGTATGTGCCATATCCCTGTCCTGTGTCCGTTGTATGGTAGCAAGCTTAGCCAGAAAGCAGGTGAATTAGGCATTAATACTGATGTTTACCATGGAGTAAAAGAATGATGAACTTTCATCATTAAGCCCACCATACACCTTTAGATCACTCCATACAATTTCCATTAGATCTACCAACAACTATGTAGGGCCGGGCCCTCTCTGATAGAATATATAGTGATCGGAAGGTTTAGAAAGGTCCTTGTATTACATGGTTTTGGTAGAAAAACTATTGTACAGAAATGGTATGGTAAGATTGTAAAGTGTATGGGGGACTTAAGCCATATGCTCAAAACATTGCATTTACTAACAACAATCTATGTAAAACAATTATTTTAATAACTGTAATGATGATTTCCATCTCTAAGTTGCTTTAAGAGATGTTTTTGTTCTAGTAGACTGTTTGCAGTCCCTCCTACACAGGAATGTGACATTGATCAGCAAATAACTGCAGAAATGTCATGATATGCTGTCTGTCGTCATTCTCTCTGATGTATTTGTGACTGTTTAGGTGCCCATAGTAAGAAGACCCCAATTTATATGTTACATATTTTTAAACCAATATCTGTGGACTGCAGCTATGTCACATTTAAGTCTATGGGACCTACTTGATTCTTTTCAATGACAAGAGAATGAAGATGTGCTGTGCAAACAGCAGTCGTTCTGTCCCATGAAGAGGCTAGGGCCAGAGTTCAGCTTTGTTGTCAAAGGAAGAAGTTTGTTTTTTAAATAAGCCTAATCGTCTTTATTGTAACAAGATGTGATGGTGTAGTTAGTGCACAGTGCATTGCCAACAACGTTTGTTTTCCAGGGTGTGTTTCACAAGACCTTCAAACGGAATCGCTGAGTGGAAAATATAAAAATAGTTAGGGAAATGTCCTTGGCATTCATACTCTGGTCTATGTGACTAGTGTCTTAGTCTAGTGAGGCGCAAACCTAAGGAAGTCCTCCTTTCTGTGTAAGTGGTTTATTCCTTTTCCTGTCTTTGTATACGTTTTCCAGTGACATGAAAATAAACTAGGTTGAAAACCCAAGGATTCTAGTAGCTGATTATGATCGGAATACAAATACTGCTCTGATATATGCACATTTTATACATTTTGCTATAGCCTGCAGGCTCATAAATTATATCCATGAAAAACAGAATTCTATAAAGCCGAGCAAATTCCCAGGAGACGTGAATTCATGGTGGTGACTACAGCACAGAGGAAATACAGTTTGTGTTTTTGAGTGATCCTCACATTTGGATGTGTTCCTGTCTGGTCTTGGCAGTCTATCTCCATCAATGTAGAATATGATGCTGAAACGGAATGAATGTACAAAACTGCCACAGTCTTTAAAAACAATATAATCAGCATATATTTTGTAGGGTTTTTTTTTTTAAGCTTTTATACTACAGATACCTTTCTGTCTTGACTTTTCATCATAATGCAGTGTCAGTTACAAAGCTTATTATGCCTTAGTTTTTTGCAATGTAACCAAGATTGACCTACGAATTTCAACTTTTCTTTGGCATTCTGGCAGTTATTTAAATCGGGCCATATGCAGTCTATGCCTGCTCTTCTTAATGTTGGTAGGTGCCAGGCCCAACCAAGTTTCAGGAACAGGCAATCCAGTCAGATCTATTGCTATGTGCCGGGTGTTATGACCTCCCAAGGGTCTCACCCCATGGTTTGTAATGTTCCCCCCCATCTTAGCACTGCCGGCAAATATCAGAGTAAAGGCCCCCACACATGCACCAAGTGGGGGCCGACAGATGAGCGGTGGAGTGCAGCGTGATGACGTCATCGTGCTGCTCTCCATCGGTCACAGCATCGGCAGGCACCCTTTGTGTGCCGGCCGTGAGTTTCAATGGGGACGCCGGTCCCCATTGAAACTAATGACATCAACCAGAGATCTACAGACATGTCCTGAGCTGTGGGGTGACAGGGACCTGTCGCCCCATGTGGGCACCCCCGATCGGTGGCCATTTTTGCCGACGGCCGTGAGCACGCACGCACATCGGTCGGTGGGAAAATGGGCCGCTGCTCGTTGCGTGTGTGGGTGCCTTAAGGTAAGTATAAATCTATCTTGCTTGGGACACTTTACCTCCTTAATGAACATTTGATTTTTACAAAAAAAGTTTGATTAATTTGCTATAATGTCTTTGAAAAAGATATATAATGCCAATTTAGACCCTTAGTACAGAAAGTGTAGAAATATTGGGGTATGCTCACTTCCTGGGGTATATTTCACAATGTGCCTGAATTTTCTGTTCTATTTATATAATGTGTTTCCTAATGTAATGTCTTTGATGGTCCACTGTATGTTCTTTGAATGGCCCTTCAGAGAAAATTCCAAGAAAGAAGGATAGACTTTCCCATGTAACATTTTGTCTTCTTCCTGCAACCACCAACACCCCCAATCGATCACAATAAATGTAGCCATGCTTTCTTAAGAGTACTAAAGGAAGCTACACATAAAGCACATATATAAAACATGAACAAGTGCGCATCTAATAGAAAAGTAGAAAATCCATGGTAAGGTCCTCTCAATGCTTTATAAATTGTCCCCAGTGCGTACAGATGGTACATGATTATTCAGCGTTCCCAAGAGATGTATGATAAATGTTCTTGTCTTTGGCGCCACTGACCGTATACAGCGATCCACTTGGCACATTTGTGAGATCTCCATGTAATCTTACTAGTGTGCCAAGATAAGCGGTTTATTACTCAACAAAGTGCTATTAAATTTGTATGTCAACAAAACACTAGGAGAGCTGCATGTTTTCAGAGGAAACCCTAAGAAAGCTTTAAGTTACCAAAGAGAACTATGAGAAATACATCTACACAGGAAGCTATTATGGTGGATGTAGATTACTCATAAGTGAAGAGTATGTTGGGAGATAAACATTAACAGTGACTTATAAGGCATCATGCCATCCAAGGGAATACTATAGAAGCTTTATTGTCACAAGAGTAACATGACACTTGAGAAACTTAAAACTTGAATTTACCAAAGAGAATGCTGTATGCCTGTGCTTTGGATATTGCTTCTTTAAGCACACATCTGTCTTGGTAAGGGCTGGTTTAATGATCTGGGCTGGACACCATATGATAAAGGAGGCTGGTTGGAGTGGGAAATTTTGATGCAGCAGATAATCTGGAGGAAGGCACATCACAGGGAGTGCTGACAGACCATATTGATTCCCCCCCCCCCCCAAAAACAAATGGGCATACCACACATTTAGACATGGACAGATAGGTTGAACTGAAGAAGCTAGGCATACACGGTTTTATTTTAGCATTTGATCGACCTAAAATTATCAAAATTTACATCGATCAAATTTAAATCGTATACAGCACACATGGTTTGATCGGCAAAATGTTCGATACCGATCTAAACATTGAAAATGTTGGGACATGTTGGAAAACCTTCGTCGTTTGTACAACAATCTAACTAAAAAAGTAGCATTTTGGTTGTTGGTCGGTCGAGTGTATTCGATGATCACATTTCTATATGATTCTTAAGCTGGCCATACACCTTCAGATTTCTCTGTCAGATTTCCTTCAGATCAGATTTTGTTTTACCAAAACCATGTAATATGAGGACCTTTCTACACCTTCCAATCACTATGTATTCTATCAGGGAGGACACTATACTACATGGTTGTTGGTAGATCTGATCTGAAGGAAATCTGACAGAGAAATCTGAAGGTGTATGGCCAGCTTTACTGTGTTTTGTGATCGAAACTAAAATCGGCGAATTGGTCATATTACAATGGTGTTCAGCTCGAACCTTCCAGGTGGTGCTACTTTGGATTGGCTTACGATCAGTGTCCTATTAAAATCTTGAAAACCATACTAAATATGATCATACGATCATACTTAAATCGTGTATGCCTAGCTTTAGATTGAGTGTGCCAGAAAGCCTTGATAAAGAAAGAAAGTAAACACAACAGATACAAAGAATGTCATGGATAAAGCTTTGGCCAGTAAGGAGTTTAGAAATAGGATTGGCACACTGGATACAAAAACAGTACCTCGCCTTACTGGATAAAGTCTTACCTGCCAAAGATTGCTTAGACATGAGGCTTAGCTGCCAACATGGCATCTTTTTAATGTATCTCAAGATGTGTATATGTTATAGTGTATCTGTAACATGTTTGCTGCTGGTGATGGAAAAAGAATATCAACTAACAATATCCTTGAGGGCAGCAAGTGGAAGGAAAAGATGAAAGGATATGTTTGAAAATTCTATCACCATGGCTAATTAAATGATTGGAACAGTGGTTATAGTCAGAGCTGTGCACCTCCAGCAAAACACTTAAGGTGCCCATACACGTCTAGATGGGAGCTTGATTGATGCCCACTTCGAGTGCTGATGTCACGACGTGTACACTCACGGTCATCGATCGATGAAGATCCAAGCGCAGTGTGGTGACGTCACGATGCAGCACCCATCAATTGTTGATCGGACATCAAAGGATTGGACGGGAATTGAGGCACACTGCTTAAGGTGCTCGATTTCTGTCCAATCCTTTGATGTCCGATCAACAATTGATGAGCGCTGCATGGTGACATCACCAAGCTGCGCTTGGATCGTCATCGATCGCACGCCCATCTATATGTGTATAGGCACCCTTAACTGGCCATACACGGGGCGATACTTGCTCAATTGATGAACTCTGTACTGCAACATGATGACGTCACCACGCTACGCTCAAGCTTTTAATGACTGAACGGAGAATGGATGCGCGCCACTTTGCACAATCAATCACATCCAAAGTATTGGAAATCGAACAGGAATTTTGCAACATTTACCAAAGTTTGGTCCTGCTGGAAGAAAGGGTGGACCCAATCTGTTCTCAAACAATCAATTATCACAAACTCACAGTGATGGATTGTTTGGGAATCGCTTGAAAAATCGACCCGTGTATGGCCACCATTAGTGTATATCATGAAATACCAGTATCCAGTACCATATTTTTCGGACCATAAGATGCACTTTTTTTCCTCCTAGAGTGGGGGGAAAATCAGGGTGCGTCTTATGGTCCGAATGCAGAAGTTCCGGATGCCTTTTTTTAGTTACGGTAACGTGTCCCCGCCGGTCCCCGGCTGCACGCCGCGCTCCGATCTCTGATACTCTGATGGGCGGACACGCGCCCTGCACAGGCGCCTTACGCACTGTA
>CM070036.1:58871012-58888507 GCA_036250615.1 Ptychadena robeensis | reverse complement strand
AGCCATCTGGGTGCAGGTAACAGCAGCCCGAGTTAACTCGGGCTGATCCTTTTAAGCAAAGAAAATACAATAATGTGGTTGCATAAGTGTGCACCTTCTAACTGGTGATGTAGCTGTGTTCAGAATTAAGCAATCACATTCAAAATCATAACCAGGAGTCAGCATACACCTGCCATTAAAGTGCCTTTGATTAACCCCAAATAAAGTTGAGCTGCTCTAGTTGGTCTTTCCTGGAATTTATTTAGTCACATCCCACAGGAAAAGCCATGGTCCACAGAGTGCTTCCAAAGCATCAGAGGGATTTCATTGTTAAAAGATATAAGTTTAAAGTTTTGGAATGGCCCAGCCAGAGCCCAGACCTGAATCTGATAAAAAATCGGTGGCGCTGATCTGAAGAGGGCTGTACACAGGAGATGTCCTTACAATCTGCAAAGAAGAGTGGGCAAATCTTGCCAAGTCAAAATGTGCAATGCTGACAGACTCGTACCCAAAAAGACCAAGTGCTGTAATAAAATCAAAAGGTGCTTCAACAAAGTATTCATTTATGGGTTTGTTTTAAACTGAGTGGTACAGTTTAAAGGGCACCTTAAATGTGGAAAAAGTTCTGAAATGATTTATCTTTGTCTTAGCACAGGAATCTGATATTGAACCTGGCTTTCTATATCCACTGTATATCATTTTGCATTTATCCACACTGTTGAAGACTGCACTCCACAATACATTATTTTTAATTGACATTCCATTTACATTCTAGGGGGCATGTCAGTTAAATAAAATCACACACAAGGCATATGGGTTTGCTGTTCCTAAAATTAGAAGTCATTTTGATTTTTTTTTAAGTCATTTGAACTAAATAAAATCCAGCATGCCACGAAATCATAGTTTGACATATATTCCTGGTATGAAACAAATGAGTGTGGATTTTCAAATTACGCTTAAATAAACTTAAATGCAACAGTTATTTAGAAAGTTCTCTCTAGATACCAATTAGGGATCGTGTTGCCAGGCTGGTTATTCTAAGGGACAAGAGATGGGAACAAAAGCCTGGCTCCATGAATAAATAATGCCAGTTTACAATGTTGCATCTGAAATTCAGCTTCACACATCGTACAAAACGAGACAGCTTGAAAACATATCTAATTACACTTTAACGGGGTAATGAAAGTCACATGGCTATATACTTTTTTTTTTTCTCAGTCTGGATGGGATCTGTTTTTTTTTTCAATACATCTTTATACCTTTTTCAAATAAGATGGTACACACACAATACAGGTAAGAAACAGAAGCACGATATCAGAAGGACACCCATCCCAAAAAGAAATAAGGCCAGTGTCCATTAGAACGTATACCTGAAGTATTGTGCAAAATAAAAGTAAGGGCTTATGGGTTCCATTTTAAACAGGGGACTACAAATTTTAGCTCTAAAGCAGGTCTCTGTATAAACCTACATTACAAAACTTGTTTGACCTTTCTGATAAGTCTGAGAAAATATCAATCACTTTTGATCATCAGTCTAAAAAAAGAAGCTTCTTCAAAAAATTTAAATTAGAAACCGCAAATAATTTTTGGTTTAAAGAAAACACCTTTATTGTGAACATAAGAGGATAAAATCCAGCAATTCAAAAACATTGCACTGTCAAAGAACACTGATCTCTCACAAGACTAAACACACTTATAACATATTTAATGACAATTTGGTGCATCAGCAATGCATTTCGCCTTTGCAGCTTCATCAATTGTCCCCCCTCCCCCCCATTTTGATTAAATAGAGAACTATACAATAATTCCTAATGGTTAGAATAAGTCATGATATCATACCCAATCTGTAGTGACAAATAGTGCAGTCTTTGTAACACATGAGTGGGTTGGCATTGGTATCCCTAGTGTAGTAATTTAAAGGGCTCGAACCAGAAGGTGGAACCATAACCTAGCCTCAAATAACCACTCGCCTTCACTGTCCCCCCAAAAACACATGCGTTATGCGTTTTGATGTTCCTAAAGGCCCCCATGCACATTTCGTTTTTCCTGTTCGGTCAACCTAAACCAACCGATTTTAAAAGCAATCGACCAAAAATCGATGCCTGTGCACAAGGTTGACCAAAAATTTATCAAAATGTGATCGGACATGTCGGAAAATTTTGAAAGATGGAGTACAAATCGAATATTTTGTTGTGCCCGACCGATTTTGCTTAGATTTAAATAATAAGCATACTTATGCATCCTTTGGCAGACATTTTGGACATTTTGGACTTCACTCGATTATGCTTTTGATCGATCGAACCAACATTGACCAAATATCAGTTTCTCCATGTGGGAGGTAGTTCGATCGCACTTCATCAATCGAATCTGACATAGATCATAGGGAATTTGAAACGTGTATGGAGGCCTTTAGTCTCTTGCCTACTGATGGTTAGAGGTGGGAGAGGACAGCCCTGTCAGAGGGGCTGAATGAATCATTCTATTAATTCTTGAGTGGTATCCTGAGTTTAAAACCTTATTCAGTTCTAAAACCTATAAGAAAGCAGAAGGTAAAACACCCATTTATACCCGATATCAGATGAGCATAGGAAAACAACTGTCAGGTAGGTCAGTCATTTTCCAATTCATCCTACCAGATCGCTGTTAAACCTCAACCGGACCTTCATGTGAGCGTTTTGGATAATTTTTTTTCTCCGGTCTGTACAAGGTTTAAATTACATTGAAGTTCAGCTTTGCCTATAACCTGTGCTTTGCTTATAATATGTAAATGTAATCCCCCCCCCCCCCCCCCCCCCCCCTTTTGTTAGAAGTTAGAAGTATGAAGAGACTATTAGGTAAGTAGGCTTGGAATTTAGACCATAAATTTTTTGATCTCCACTATGGAATATGTACCGCAGAATAACTGTGCAAATAACGAGAGTTCTTATTACCTCCCTTGGTTACAGGACATTTCACTTGGAAGCCATGCTTGCTCTTCGTGCTGTTTTACTAAATCTTGTTCATGTTTCTTTTCTATACATGAAAAGAGGTCAGACAAAATAGCAGGAGTACTGTTCTCCATCTCTTTGCATGTTCTACCTTGTGTGCCCTCAGATTCCAATCTTCTGAAAAGAATTCACATTCTGTGTGCATAGGCTAACCCTCTTAATAATGTCTCTATAAGATTACAAAATGAGCAGTATGGATGTGAATGCGGCATTATTTTTGGAACACAATAAAAAATCCTTTTCTCCATTGTACAAGAATCAATATAAAAGGCATATAAGGCTGTTGCACATGTCATTCTTGACTTTGCATAGTTTCTTTTTTTTAAGAATAGAAGTTTTCTGCTTTAAAACCTTGGTTTTCCAAGTTTACAAATCCAGTGGTTGTGTATATGCTAATGCAGTTATTTAACATGAATACCTAATGCACGATGAACATCAGGTCAGCTAGTCAGAATTTGCCATTGACATGCAGGGCATTCCTTGATATTTCAAGATTTTAGAAAAATGTGCTTGCTGGGTAAACATATCTATTGATCTGTGGTAGACAGGCTCACGAAGCAGTAGAATTATGATGTGGTTCTGGAGCTGACACGTCAAGAGAAGCTAGCGGGAGAGACAAAGTGGAGGTAATGAAGTCGGCAGGCTGAGTATTATTGGAAGAGACAGGTTACTGATAGCGATAGCATTGCCTCAGCAGCTCAGTGATGTTCTTTGCTTTATTCTCTGCAGTAGTATATGAGTTTTGGCTTTGCAGATTATTTTATGGCAAGCTAATAATAACCAGTTCCATGGAATAAGCATTAAAAATGCAGGTTTGTTATCACATTCACAGAAAGATATTTGGCTTACACAAACAGTATTATAATAATTAAGAGAAATAAGTCATTGTAATCCGCTGTAATAATAGAGATCATACAGGTGAAAGAATAATATGTTAACATCCTCTATTGCCCAAAAAATCTTCATAACAAATGTGTTCCTGATGTAAAGGGACAAGTCTGTGCCCACTGGGTTCAGCTGGCAGATCTTTGCCAATTTCTTGGAATCTATCATTTGCATTCTCTCATTTCCTCATCATTTGGTTTATTTGTATGTTTCTGTAATTTTTGTATTGTTGTTTTGTTCAAATAAAGCTGAGAGATTATTCAGATGCAAAGTAGGAAAGGTTGGCCTCTCCCTTCCTGCTTACTACTATTGAAATATAAATATTTACAGTGTTCTAGTGATGTGTCCTTCGCTAACGAGCCGGCTGTAAGAGCCGAGGCTTTGAAGCGAATGAGAGGAGACGATGGCCATAAAGCAGAGCTGATGCTTTAGCCACGCCTCTTCAACTCTGCTTGTAGGCGGGGCTTTCCCTGTGTTATGTCAACAAATACACACACACTTGCAAGACTGGGCATTGTCCCTATAGGACCCTATACATGGTTATTGAGGCAATGTGAAAGTGGTCACCTCAGAGAACAGTCGCATATACTACACAGGAACGTTAAAAAATAGCTTGTATTTATGTCAATATTTCCTAATGAAAGGGCTTTGTGAGCAGTGAAAATGTCCATCCTAGGGTTCCTCAGGTCCTCCTAGGACCTCCTAGTCCTCCCAATAACCACTTAAATACATATTTGGGAGGTGCCCCTTGTCTTGTAATCAAATACATTCTTGTATGAATCACAGGCATGTCCAGTATAGGAGATGGTGTCCTGTATAGAATATAGGGAGAATCTTTATACTGTAATGTAATACTGATGATCAGCTCCCAGTATATCCTCTATGGAACCACTTTTACATTATAGTAGGAGTACAAGCCTCAGCAGACCCTGATCACCATCGCAGCCCCTTTGACAGTGCTTAGCCTTGTAGTGCCTCCTCTGAAGCAAAGAGACATTCGGGAGCCATAAGAGCCGGCTCCTTTAAAGGGAACTGATCCAAAAGAGCCGAAGCTTTGAAAAGAGCCGGAGTTACCATCACTATTGTGTTCATGGATTGATGTCACAAATTGCTAGTCCAACTAACTGATAAGCCTTTACCCCTTCTTAATTCTTTACAATTGTTCAAGCCCAAAGACTAATCACTGTAAATAAATGAACCATATGTATTCCAATATAAGCGAATCTGAATAATAAGCCAAGATACCCTTAACAAAATCTTGAAAAATACTGACCTGGGTATAAGCCTAGGGTTGGAAAGCTACAACCCTGCCCTTCATCTCTAGCAATGTTGGTGAGGAGTTTTGCAATAACTCACCTGCAAAATGTCATAATGTTCATCTCTTTCAAAACAATTCAGCTTATACTCGAGTATATGTGGTAAATAAAGCGACTAAATCTTATACTAAAGTGAGACATATTATTATTACAAGAACGTTGGTCCCTTAGTAATATACTGTGCGAGTCTCTATACTGGATCAACATAAATAATAAATGATTTAGCATATCAGACAACTCTCATTTGTATTTCTCTTTGTATTCAGCTATTTTGTTGCAGTTTAATATTAAAGTATAAAATTCATTTATTTGGTAAGGTTCTTTCAGGTTACACACCATCATAGTGTCCTGCAAAGCCTTATTGTTCAGGACATGGATGTGCATTATGCCTTTCTGTACTTCTCTTTTGTATTTCTCTTTACAGACTTCTTCCAGCGATGACTTGTATATACAAGTTACTGAACATTCTTGTCACGGATCATATAATTTATTTTCCAAGTCACAGTTTGATTAATTTCTTTCTGTCTGATGCTACGCCATGCAGAGATTGCAAAATGCACATTTCAGAGATGATATTTCACTCTGTTCTGTACAACCCGAAGAAGAGATGTGCCTGCTGAGGACAATTTACTGGCTGGCCAAAGGACACCCAATATACAATCCAATTCCACATACGGGTGGTAAGCGGTCAGACACCATAGAGGCTACTCTGATAGAGCATCTAAGATCAGCATCTATTGATAAATGAAATTGCCTTCTCGATACATTCGGAACCTTCACATTGACTAAACTCTGTTGACTGCATCCTTTATTCTCTCTGGAGCATGAAATATAGTTTCACTGAAGACGCAGAAGAGAAGGATGTTAACCGTCATCACCAAACTGATACGTGTCATGGCCGATTTTCCACATTACTGACTGACCTCGGCATACTAACAGCTACAAATTGCAATTCCTCACTGTCAGTCGTTTCTTTGTGTGCAAAATAAGAAGGACATGGTGCTTCTTTCCACAGTGATAGCAGTGGCTACAGATCTAAATCTAGTTACACTTCTTCCTACAATTGAGATGCAAACTTCATACACTATAAAGTACTGATGCAAGCATTGTACAATTTGAGTTATTTTATACTTTCCCATATTAAATATTCCATCTTAGAATGTGCTGTAATTTCTGCACTTTAAGACTCACATCCCCCCCCTCCCAAAAACGCAGGGGGGAAAGTGTTTGCCTTTTTTACGAATGGGCAAATGTCGCACTGAGTTTAGCCGAGGTGGGGAACTGTCAGAGGGAGGATCCGCCCCGGCCAACTCATCCACAACCCAACTGCACATTCTACACTACACTTTATATAGATAGTTGGAATGGAGCATACTATATATTCACTTGAGCAACATCTTTGAGCATGCTGGTGGCATCCAACAGCACTGTTGAGACCATTATATGTTTTAACCAGTGAGACTTGCAGAAAATTATCATATACATTTTCATCCATCTTATGAGAACATTTGTGATATAAATAGCCTAGGAACAAGTTCTCTGTAAAGCTGGACCCCATAGACCATGAAATCCATTGCTGAGATATATCTCGAAGATGTTTATCTTCAATAAAGACTTGTATTCCTGTCCATCTAATGCTGAGGTTTACATGACCTTCATAAAAAGTGCAGCCTGGCTACTGAGCTAAAGCGTCATTCACACATACGATTCCCGTGTTGCTGACCATTCACAACCTGTACACTTGGGAGTAGCTTGTCAAGCATGACCAGCAACTCCATGTTAACCCTATAGACAAATGTCCAAATAGTAACCGTAGAAAGCCACGTCACGTTAGCTGGGCTTTTTGGGTGGCCGGGCATTAGAAACACTGCATTTCCTGATGTCCTTGTGAATAAGCCCTAACTTATCCATATTGAATTTTTTAACAGTGAAAGAGCAGCACAGGACTATTTATGTTTTGTTCAACATATAACTTGTCAATATATAGTCATGAATTGACTCAATGTAGGTCATCGGCTTAATTCTTACCCCTTGTAACCTAGTTTTTCATGGACCCACACTCGGAAGGGTGTTATAACACAATGTTTCAATAGTTTTTTTTTTTGTTATGTGAGCATACCTCCTTAAACTTTACCACAGAGAATGTAAGGACATTAATTGCTGTTTTGCTCAATTTGGCTTGTAAGGATCCATTAGATACATGTATTTTTGTATCTACCAAAATGGATAACCAATGTGGGTTGAGGGACCCTTAAATTTAAAATCACATTTAATTAAATTACTTAAAGGAAAATATTGTGATTTAACAGCTAGGTTATATGATGTTCTTGTCCCAGGGAGATTCTCACTTGTACAGGTTTACAGGTTCTCTAATTATGTGCAGTTATTATAGATGTAAATTGTGGCAGCTTATTAAGCAGGTGTAAAAATGCTGGGATTTGTTCCACTCCCTTCCGCCAAGCCAAAAGGCCAGTACCAAGATGCAGGTCTTGTAGGACAGGATGCAGGGCTGAAACTTTAGCATGTGTCTAAAGTAGTACACATTCTTTAAACCCACTGACAAACTTATGGAAAGTCACATTTTACAGTCTGGCATCCCATGAGCATCTATTTGCATATGGGAGGAGAAGGAGTCTGTATCACTCATACTACTGTTGTAATAGCTGAGTGAGCTCAGTGAATATATATATGCAAATGTATATGCAATAGCTGGGTAAGTTGAGGCTATGTTGATATGAGTTGTGTTTATATACATTTATCTTCTACAATTTAGCAAATATATTATGTCACACAGACTTTCATATGAAACTAGCTGCTCATGGGTAAGTTGTTAGTGCTAGATTGTTAAATGTGTCTCTTCATAAGATGGTCAGTGGGTTCAGTGAATGGGTACTGCTAGTGAATAGACACATTTTTCAGCCTTGCGCACTCAGCTGGAACTAAACTCTGTCTACTGGAACATGATTTATATTGACTTCAAGCGGACCTACCACCTGGGAGGTCACTCGGCATTATCAGCTACAGTAAAGCCAATAATGCTGAGATCCTTGATTGTAGTAAACAAATCTTCTTCTGACAGCTGGAGAAAAGCTTGTCAGGAGCGCTCCCCCTCCCACTGCATTACATCTTGCCTAGGCAGCCGAAGTGGTGTCTGGGAGATCTGCCAGGCAGGAAATGGTCAGCAGACGATTCCCCCTCTTCATAAACCCCCCCTCCCCTACGGAGTCTCTGCAGCTCCGATCTCCGAGTGGAGAGGGGGGGTCAGTGTGGGCGGAAGTGTGCTGATGGCAGGAGCCAAGATGCTAGCATTCCATCTGCAAGCAAGTGAAGACAGTTAAGTGTGGGGTTTTTTTTGTTTAGCAGTTTCTCAGCATCTGAACTGCTGACAGGTGAGTATTGTGTCTGTTTAATGTATGTCTGTTTGGTTTTTTTTTTTCAGTGTAAAACCGCTTTAATGTGTGAATGGCTGTGTCTGTGATTCTTTATTTTTTCTTCAAATCGTTCGGGTGGGTCTTATGATCCTGTGTGTCTTCTAGTGTCAAAAATACGGTAATCACTGTGTAAATCAGATTAAGTTCCTGGAAGTTTGGGAAAAAAATTTCAGTATCTATGTATTTACTTAAGAGCATTGCCAAGCTTGGTGCTTCGGTGTCTGACTGCAGCTCTGTCTGCTGAGCCATCTGAAAGAGTGAATATGCATCCTGTTGAATCCCTTGCACTAGGCTATGTGGTACCCTATTCTTGTTGAACCCTCTGCACCTCCCATAGACGTACTGTAAAAGCCATGCCCTGTCACTTCCTCATTGCCAGATTATTGTGCTCTAGCCAATATCTTGCTCCTGATTCCTCTTGTTTGCTCAATATCATCCTCTGTGTACCGACCCTTGGCTTCCTATTAACCAACCACTCTTCTGCTTGCTCCATTGATTATCTGACTCATCGGCTTCTGCCCTCAGCTTGTTCCTGACTACTCTTCTGCTATTTTCCTATGTGTCACTACCGCTTGTGAACTTCCCTGCCTACACCTTTGTTGCTGATTCAGTACCTGGACTCTGCCATTGGATGTATTTTATACTTCTGTATTTTAAGTATTTTATTCACTGACTGATTTAATAATTTTCTTCCCATAAAGTGTAGCTGGCCAGGCTGCCGGCCATCAATTATTTACATATTTTATATAAAAGCAGTAAATAAAAGAAGCGGTTATTAACCTGTGTAGCTACAGGGACTATATATACAATTTAAACTTAACTAGTGTTAAAAGTCCCAAGGCATTCACATTCCTCTGTAAAAAGTACTAATATTCTTGGATGTTCTTGGGTTTTTTTTTGCCTTTATTTGTGTATTAATCTTTTTTTTTACAAGTGTCTCTTTCTCATGAGAAAATTTTTCATTTTAGCCAGAAAGGCAGCCTATAATTCTAGTGGTTGGCCATGTTTTTGCCTGCACTAAAAGCTGAACAGCACACAGGGGTATCTCCAACAAAAAGACAAAAGCAGCTATTAAACATAGACCTTCAACTGGAAGTATTAACTACAAGCTTGAGACCTGAGGATTGCTTTTCAGTATTTAGCAGCAGCAACACTCCTGCTCTTTAAAATTAAGGCCAATTTACTGTGATTCCCTTCTCCACCAGTGACCACTTTCCAGCACTCTTCTGGAAGGGGCGATTAGGGTGTGCTACTGAGAAAACACTATTTGATAACTTCAGCACTACTAGTGACTTCCAGTTATAAAGGTCACTGAATGCAAATTACAAAGGTAGTCTCTGAGATAGGCGTAACTATGCCCCATGTGCCATAATCCATCTCAGTCTCTGCTTTTCCTAGGAGTCTTACAACAAAAACTAACTTTAGAATATAATTTGACCCATTCACTCTTGACAACATGGGCAGAACACCAATTTGAAGGCTTCAAATATCCAAATTTTCAAATATCCATATTCCAATTAACTTTTTTTTTTTATTCTGCATACCATCTGCTTATAGAAACTATACAGTGTTTGAGAATTTTAGGACATTGTCATGTGAGAAATGCCCATTTAAGTTATACATTTTGAACATGTAATACCTGGCTTATTGCTAATAGTAACTTAAATGTAATGTATTATATTTCTTTTGTATTTCAGGTTCTAGCATCATGTCGAGCCTTTATATTGACAGCACGAGTCCCATCCAAGGTTAGTTCATCTCCTTTTATTTTAGATATGGAAGTATGTTCATGGTTGAAGTTTGTTTTTAAGAGAGTATAATATGTGTCTTTACTTTCTTCAATGAATACATAACGGTAATAAGTAGAAAAGTCAGTATAACAAGTGTCCCTATTGGTATATTATCCCTCTATTCCTGTCATAGTGTCAACCATTACTTTGTGTAATCAAAGTTCACCAAGATATATGAAAAACACAGAAAATGGTACATTTGTAATTGTTATTATATTAGTAAAAAGATGCATAAAAACAAGCTAATAAAATACAAAAATAAGTTACTATGTACAGAAGTAAGGTGAGCTAGGGGCTGTTTAGTATATAGGGACACTCACTATACAGGGGATTTAAAGTTGTTAGATTATAGCAACGCCTAGTTTATTATGATTGAAGGTAAATATCATTATCCTTTGTCCAAATTGGCTATGGAAAACAGGGTAAATCACCACATCTTTTAGATTTGTGCCTACTAGGTAGATTAAGTCCGTTAGGCACATGTGTCAAATGGTAAATAAATTGAACAACCGTATATACATGAGTATAAGCCGACCCTAACATGAGCCGAGACACAGAATTTTACCCCAAAAAACTATGATATAATATTCAGGGGCTTTGCAATTAACTTCCAAAGTCCAATTCGGCTTAAATATGGCTTATATTCAAGTACATAAGGTAAGTCATTTATATTCTGATAGGTATGTATATTTCTAAAAATGCAAAACTCCAAAAAATGTGTTCCTATTATCGACCTTTTGAGATATCAAAACTTATCTATCATTTCACAGCAAGTCATTCTAATAGATTAATTAATGGACTGTAAGAGCTCAGTCATGTGGGTTAGAGAAAAAAAAACTAACAAGTTTAAACCCTGAACACATTTTAATGGTTTAATTGCTAGTAAACAACTATATTTGTTTAGTGGCAGGGGTAATGGTCTTCAAATAATGTTATATTGTTATATTATTTGTCCTACAAAAAATAAATAAAATAGTTGTAGGGGTCTCTTGGGAAAAGTCAAAGTTTGCAAACTTGAATCCTGCAAATGCATTTGAATGGCAAATGGTTTTTACTAATGAAGAAAAATATGAATCCTGTGATAATGTTTTTGAACCTCATATTGGTAATCTTCCTAGTGATATAATAAAGTTGAAAGCTAATCTCTCAAACACAGTGAACTTCTTCTGTAGGATGGATAGTTCTAAAACTGATATAGCTGTCAAGCTCTATGATGAAGTATATCTGTCTGGTGATGAATACCGGTTTATCATGAAAGAATCAATCATATTTAGTAGATTAATTTTGGAAGAAAGTGTCCTTTACTTTAGTGTTTGGTACCCTCAGAACCTCTGTCATTGTCTTTGTGTATAATCCATTGTACAGTGCATCCGGAAAGTATTTACAGCGCATCACTTTTTCCACATTTTGTTATGTTACAGCCTTATTCCAAAATGGATAAAATAAATGTTTCTACACACACAACACACCATAATAACAACATGAAAAAAATGAACTTAAGAACGAAGAAATCACATGTACTAGTAAAGTATTAGTACTATGTCAATGCACACCTTTTTGAATATGATGCCACAAGCTTGGAACACTTATCCTTTGCCAGTTTCACCAGGTTCTCTGCAGCACCTCTCAAGCTCCATCAGGTTGGATGGGAAGCATCGGTGCACAGCCATTTTAAGATCTCTCCAGAGATGTTCAATCGGATTCAAGTCTGGGCTCTGGCTTGGCCACTCAAGGAGTTCAAAAGCACGCTGGAGCAGGTTTTCATCCAGGATGTCTCTGTAAATTGCTGCAGTCCTCTTTCCCTTAATTCTGACTTGTCTCCCAATTCCTGCTGCTGAAAAACATCTCCACTGTATGATGATGCCTCCACCATGCTTCGCTGTAGGGATGGCATTGGCCTGGTGATGAGTGGTGGCTGTTTTCCTCTAAACAGGACAAGAAAGACTTCAATCTTTGACTCGTCAGATCAGAGAATTTTGTTTCTCATGGTCTGAGAGTCCTTCAGGTGCCTTTCGGCAAACTCCAGGAGGGCTGCAATGTTCCTTTTTACTACAGAATGGCTTCTGTCTGACCACTCTACCATACAGGCCTGGTTGGTGGATTGCTGCAGAGATGGTTGTCCTTCTGGAAGGTTCTCCTCTTTCCACAGAGGACTTCTGGAGCTCTAACAAAGTGGCCATAGGGTTCTTGATCACCTCCTTGTCTAAAGCCCTTGTCCCCCGATTGCTCAGTTAAGATGGCTAGCCAGCTCTAGGAAGAGTCCTGGTGGTTTTAAAATTCTTCCACTTACAGATGATGGAGGCCACTGTGCTCATTGGGACCTTCACAGCAGCAGAAATTTCCTTCCCCAGGTTTGTGCCTCAACACAACCCTGCCTGTAAGGTCTACAGACAATTCCTTTGACATCATGCTTTGTTTGTGCTCTGACATGACATGTCGACCTTGTATAAACAGCTGTGTGCCTTTCCAAATCATGTCCAAATAACAGAATTCAGGTGGACTCCAATTAAGCTGCAGAAACATCTCAAGGATGATCAGGGGAAACAGGATGCACCCGAGTTCCATTTTGCACTTTGTGGCAAAGGATGTGAATACTTATGAACATGCTTTTAATTTTGTTTTTTTTATAATAAATTTGCCAAAATCTCAAGTAAACCTTTTTTCTTTGTCATTATGGGGTGTTCTGTGTGTAGAATTCTGTGAATTCCAATATGAATTCAATCCAATCCTATAACAAAATGCGGAAAAAGTGATGCGCTGATTAATTGTATGTGCTCTTCTGCTTCATATAGATTGTATAAACCATAACCGTAATAATAAATGATGGACCCCCTCCATGTTATTGCTCATAATGTGTTGGACTGTGACTGTACATAGGGGATGTTATTATTCTGACTCATTCCTGTCCTGGCACAAATTCATATATAAATGAGATACGTGACATCAATTTCAATGTCTGCAAAATAAATATAAACGGCCATAGATATGCGTAGATATTGGTTTTGGTGCTTGAGGTGTTTGCTAATGGCTTTTCTATTACTTACAAGTGTTCTGCATTTTCTTGTTTTTATATAAAGCATATATAATGTAAATAGATAAATCCTTGAAAATCCTTCGGCCACTGATGCATATTTCTATCAATCATGTCCCCAGTTACTGTGTAGTTTATCTTCTGGAACAATATTTAAGTTACAATTTATTCAATAAAACTGTATTTTTTTTATGCATTCACCAGCATTGTATGCTTGCCAAACAGTAGCCAAACATGGGTCGGTTTTTATTCTCTATCAGACTGAGTGAACAGCTAGTGATCAATTTGTATTTCAGTTGAGTATAGAGAGTTAAATCTAAACAATCTAATGCACAATTGCAGTTTGTGGTACTAGAAACAATAGCCATACATGCAGAAATCTTTGCTTGTTTGATTTTAGATTCCATGGGCTTATGGGACTGCAAAATGGTCACTTGAGTATACTACCACACAATGTGATCGATTTCATATATATGTATATACAGGAGTGCACATCCTTTTTTTAGTGAGCTACTCAGATAAGCTGACCAGGAGATGGTGTTTGGTACTCACCCCATATGAATGGTGGTCTTCCTCACTCCTCTGCATCAGCCTCCTGCATGGTAGATTCTGCTGCAGATGGACCTCCCTGTTCTTGATTGAGCCTCCAGTTAGCTGTCTCCATCCACAGGTCACCAGCTGGCTTTGGGTCAAATGTAACTCTCACAGTACAACACGTTTGAACCCCCAGATCCCTTTTTTCCACAGATTTTCTTTATAAATAAAATTTTAAAATGATATATACCCTGTTTCCCCGAAAATAAGACTGTGTCTTTTATTATTTTTTGCTCCCATGCCCTACGTCTTATTTTGGGGGATGTCTTATTTTTCGATGATGAAGAATATGGCACTGGGATATTAGGGTGGGGGGGGGGGGTTCACTTTAAATGACACAGGGGAATCATAATGGCACAGGAGACTCAGAGGGGGGATTACCATCTTAGTAACCTCTTTTGAACCTCCTCCTATTTCAATTGCCCCCTATGATCCCCCCTGTCCAGAGTTACAGTACTGTATCTTCTGGGGTGCCATATTTTCAGGGGGGGGGCTTATATTTCAGCATGAGGCAAAAATGTAAGGGTGCCTTATTTTCGGAAGATGCCTTATTTTCGGGTAAATGGGTATATAAATTTTACATATAAAATGAAATTAATATAGGGTATACAGTTTTAAAATAAATACCCCCCAAAAATTATTATTTCATAGCACATACCAAGAATACACAACAATAAAATTTTGAATTATGACATAGAAGTTTTGCTTTTTATTGTTGGGAATGTGTTATGATATGATAATTATTATTATATTCAGAATGTCTACTAGACCCTTGTATGGACATATTTTGGAAACTTACAGGCCCACAGCAACAAAAATTATATTACAGTCTATGGTGTGCTTTTGGTACAGAAAACTGTACCTCAGCAGTGCACTAGGGAGGTTAAAGAGGTAAGAGAATATTCAGGATTGGAGCATTACATGCTTTTGGATTTAGGTAAATAATTTAAATAATGTATATAATTTTTCCATGCATTGCCAGCAGCGCAGCACGGCAGGTGTTGTGGGTTGTTGTCCAAAAGAGGCCTTATTGCCCTGCAGGAGGTGCATTGAATGAATAGGAACTCGCTGCCGTCCCATAGTTATTTTAATACCAATGGACATATTCATAAAACAGCTGTAAAGGTTAAAAAATATTCGATAAAGGTCAATTTAAATTATAAGGAATGAATAGCCCCTTGTAAAAATGTAAGGCCTAGGCAGGAGTCCTAGGATATGATTTTCAGCATTACTGCACCACATCCCACCAGCACGTGTATGTAAATCAGTCCTAACTATAATGCCCTTCTGATATTTTGGTGAATGGTAAGCAATGCTCGGATTGTACAAAAATGTTGGCGTCCGATCGCCAAAGGGTGCCTGCCGATCCCCTGAGAGATAGCACCTCATGTACAGTCAGTCCCTCATCTATTGAGGGAGGATCACGGTGTGTATGGGGACCTTAAGACACAATAATTAGAGAGGAAGCTAATACAGGAAGTATATAGCCTATTCAACCCAAACAGAAGCAGATTGAAAACAATGAAGACTATTTCTGCAATTTATGAACAAAGTGACAATTCCTACATTTACCATAGTGACCGCTAATAAAGCAGAGATTTTATTCTTACTAAAATTATTTAAATATTTTCAGATGTATTGAGTAATTACACAAAAACTTTTTTGTGGTTTTCAAAATATTTGCATTTTATTACCAGGCATAGAATCCCAGTTAAAATAAGCCATTTCTTAATTTGTAATGTATTGTTGGTGTGTATGGATGTTGTGAGATGAATATTTAATAAAATATTATTATATTAAAAAAGCCATTACTGTCCTCTGCAGGTACTGTGAAGCAATTCATCCCTAGACTTTACTGAAATTGCTTAATTTACTGCACATTGTAAGCCTACAGTATTGTATATTATAAACTGCTCAAGATCTGTAGTATCGTTTTCTAGTTCCCTAGATAGAGGATGCCCAGTACCATAGAGCCTTCTCATCTTGACTGCCCCAGGCTATTTTTTATAGATCTTATTCTTTCAACCTTCGCAGTTACTTAGGGAGGTCTACATACATGTGCTACCTTCTTAGGAACACCTCCTGCATACCGACCTTTACCAATTGAAGTATTTTAATCTTTGCTTAACTCCCTCCCTGCTTGCGTCAACCGTATTGCGGTAGGGTGCTGTTTTAACTATGCTTTTTTATATATATAGAGATTGAATGAGTTTTAACTGTAAATATGAAGATGAATTGCATCACAATATCTGAAGCTACAAAGCCAATTGAGAGTTTGTTTAAAAGCTCATATATCACCACCCAGGACTATTTGTCTTTATTGTCCCTTTGCTACAATTCTGCCTGGCCTAGTTCTTGTTCTAGTTTTAAAACCTGCTCCTCCTTTAACTGATATTTTTTTCCTTTCAGCTGGAATTAACCTTCAGCTATTTGGAAATACAAGGCATGATCTGCAACAAACCAGGCTACGTAAGTATCTACCTTCTACCATATCTCTATGATTATAATGACCTCAATTCAAAATAAATGAGAAGGGAAATCATTAAATGGATTTTTCATAATTCAAAACCTTTTTAACATTGGCAATTCCTAGTAAATATGTACAATTATAATTAATTGGAATGATGGTAGAAGAGCCTCTAATAAGAGTGGGCAACACTCAAAGGTGTATTGCCCATTAGTGTCCTGACTGACAGAAGGTATGCCAAATAACTGCGTGTTCCCATAGAAAAAAACGCTATCTCTTTTTTAGCTGTCAAATCTGAGGAAGTTTCCTGCTACAAAGTGTATTTCTATTTCTGTTATACTACTATATTTGTATGCCACATTCCCTGACTGTACACGGTACAAATTTATGCTGGAAGGATGACAGATTTTCATTAACGATGTGCCAAAAAATAGACTTGCAAGTGCTTGTGTGTAATATATATATATATATATATATATATACATATATCATACCAAAAGATGGCAGCTCATGTACTGCAGACAAGTGACTTTGCCTGTGCTAAGATTATGTTATCATTCTCAGCTTAAACTCTCCATTAAAATGATAAGTTTCAGGGTCAACTGCCCCTATCTCTATGGGTGATTACCTGAAAACCACCAAGCAAGTGGGACAGGTCTCCTCTGCCATGGATTGCTCAAATGATGAAAACAACAAGTTCCAAACTTCCTGAATGTGCCTTTTACCCCTGTGATTAGGCTTCAAAATTTACAATATCTTGCATCTGCACCGGCTCCAGAATTTACATTATGTGATATGGGGCCATTATGGTACCTAGTTGAGAATAAGGTTTAGTTTAACTGTGCATTAACCACAGGCCAGGCTCAACCTTAGGCATCTGGCACATGCTTGACCATTGTGATGGAATCAAGGTGGTTTGGAGGCACAACTGACACAGGACTATATTGCTATCCTCTGCACATACGTAGTGGTCCAATTACCCTCCAAATTCACCCTAACTAAGCAACAGTTAATC
>CM070036.1:58856598-58870912 GCA_036250615.1 Ptychadena robeensis | reverse complement strand
TCCATATACCATGATCTGGATGAATGATAACCCTCCCAGACATGGAAGTGTCATCTGTGAAGTGATTGTGGGAAAGTGTAGAGGAGACATTGCTGGGACTGGCAGCAGAGGAGGTAATAAGATATTTTATAACCTCAGCCTACCTGCGTGCCCCCCAAATCCATGTCACCCCCATATCACCTGCACACTGAACCCCTTCACCACCACTTCAGTCTCAATTTCTCCTGTCTCCTACAGTGTCCTCCTTCAGCTTCACTCCTCTCTCCTATGCAAACACATAGATCTCTGGAAGGACCAGAACTGTCCTCCCATACCAAACCCCTTGGGATTGGTAAATATGTCTGCAGGGGAGGGGCACCTTAGTAATGTTCAATAGAATGGGCGGAAGTAGATTCAGGTGCCAATACTTAAGATGGTGCCTTAGGGAATGAGGAAGTGAAGATTGTAAGTACCTTTTTTTTTTTTTTTTTTTCTCTCTGTGTAGCAGTTTTCACAGATGTATACTGCTGACAGGTGTGTAATATGTCCGTGTAATGTATGTGGGGGATTTTTTTTTTGAGTTTACAACCGCTTTAAGCACTTACCATATACCGTATACACTTGAGTATAAGCTGACCCCAATATAGGTACCTAATTTTAGAAAAAGAATCTGGAAAAACTGAATCACTTGAGTATCAGCCTAGAGTGAAAAATGCAGCAGCTAAAGCTCAGAACATGATATAATCACCAAAATTGCTAGAGATATGGAAAAGGGATGTGGAAATATGGTAAAGAAAAAAGTTTTGCTAGTATATATAGTTTTTTGCACAAAATAAGTTAAAATGAAGTCAACTTTAAAAACGTAAATTTAAACGTCGACTTTAAACGTAATTTATGCAAAAACTAGCAATAATTTTCTTTTGTACATCACCAGCAAATTTGGTGATTAATAGCATGTGCATGGAGCTTTGCAATTCACTGATAAAGTCCACCTACAAAATTCCCCGATTTTCATTTCTTGACCCGGATATGAGCAGAATTTTTTTGGCATATTTCAGGTGTTGAAAAATTTGGCTTATATTCGAATATATACGGTAACCATATCTAACGGGAAATATATGTTTCTTGGGTTTATTTCTTAGTCAACCACCTACAATGACATAATTTACTGTAGTTTTGCCTCCTTGCAGCCTATGAATTTTTGCAAAGAAAAATGGTGTGCTCACTCAATCATGCTAATAACATGGATGTAAGGAGCTCACCGGGAAAGATAATAAATCACACTATCATCTCCTCTCAGCTCTCGTGCAGCCAATGGATACGCCTGACACACAACAGAAATTGTTGATTTGATTTCTTTTTTTTTTTTACTTTGTGGAAGCTATAGATATTCTACCACTAGATTAGAAGAAAGAAGTCCTTTCAGTTTCTTGTTGTTTGCACCCGAAACATAATGCCAAGCTGGACATGTAACTGCCGAATTGCAGAAAACAATCTCACATCTTGCTATTTTGCATTTCTACTTTTTACCTTTAAGGTAGATATGTTATCTATATTATATTTTAAGGTAAAAATTTTATTCCATTTCCTATTGTATGCAGGTTTGCTTTTCTATTCAAATGATTAGAAAACTGGTGGGGATTAAGAGGATGATAAAGCCATATTAAGAAAAAATTTTCTTCTAGACATAGGGCATGTTTCCACTATAACAATCTGCCGCGATTGCAATAGCAGTGCAGAGACTGTGGGAGATCACTAGCACCCAGCGGTCTCCCGCAATTAGAATTGCGGCACCTGAAGGCAGGAAGAGGGGGGTGGGACAGGACATCTTGCCTCACCCCGCCTGATCGCGCCCATTCTCTATGAGTTTGGTTAAAGTGAGATGCAGTTAATGTTTCTTTAGGAGTAGACTGCCCTAGTCCAAGCTCGAATAGCTATTGATTAGAAAATGTATGGGGAAAGATGATGATCACTGACTTAATTAAACCTAGCAAAAGTAGAGCAACTGTGCTAACACCCCAAAAAATGCATGATCCAATGTGTATTGCTGAAAAATGTTCTCACAGCCATAATTGTGGCCTAAGGTGATTTCATCAAGTATTGACTAGGAGGGCCAAATGCTTATGCACCCAACAATCATCATTACATTTTCCTGAAATGAAAATTGTTTGCACAGACAGTGTGTTAAATACATGAATGAAATGATTAGTCATGTGACTACAACATTCTGAAAATAAAATTCTGATGAATATTTATGCAAACTACTCCATAGCTTATAATAAACCTTTTCTGGAAATATAGTTTATAATGCGTTTAATGTTTCTATAAAGATATCTTTGCATGTAAGGGTCCCCATACACCTTTTGATTTCTCTGTCAGATTTCCTTTATATCTCCTTTTGTTTTACAAAAAACATGTAACATGAGGGACTTTTAAACCATCAAGTCTACCTGTGTTCAGCCGCAGAGGACCCGGCACTACATAGTTGTTGGTAGATCTAAAGGATATCTGACAGATAGATCTAAAGGTGTATGGCCAGCTTTAGTCCTACTACAGATAAAATGCAGAGGTGTCCACCTGGAAGCACCCAAAACTTTCTACAAGAAAAACTAGGGTCCATGGTTAAGAGAAGTATTTTGTGGTATCTATGCAGCCATGCCTGTATAAACTGAGAATTACACCCAGGGTATAAATAAAGTGATAAAATGTTATGTGCTCATACAGATTAAGAACAAATATAAAGAAGCGTCTAGCATACATACCACAGGAATTGTGGATTTTATTCACATAGAATAAGGACAAATTCTGGTTTACATTAGGAATACCCTATTTTTCGGACCATTGGTCACTATGTTGTATTAGACGCACCTCATAGTTCGGATCATCTGATTCACGCAAAATACCTGTGAATTAGCCGGACTTCCAGGGGCAGAGCTTCATGCTTAAAGGAGTCATGGAAGCTGCCAGAGGCTTCCTCTGACAGCTTCCTTGTCTCCTGGTCCTGCTCGGCCGAGTGAGACAACCACCCATTCCATGGGTGGATCTTTCCTCTGCTGTTTGTATGTCATTTGGTCTCAAGCTGCCTGGCGGATATACACAACAGCTTCTCTACCTCCCCTCAGTGCTTGGCCGGCAGGCAGGGAGTGAGGCACAACCAGCCATGGCCGAATAGTCTTTCGGTCATAGGTGGTCCCACCTTTGCACAATAAGACACACACTTTCCCCAAGATTTTAAAGGGAATTACTATGAACTTTCTGTATAAAAACAGTATACCTATTTCTGATAGTTGTGCTTTCTAGCTGCTTTTGTTATCGCACGCAGCATCTAAGAATTTTTATGGCTGTCTACATTTGGTCTTAAACTCTCTTCAATTTACATAGTTTTCAGATTTGACATGCTTATTTTGTGTTATGATGACCTTAACCAAAAACTAATTAAATTGAACATGTGCCCAGAATACCCACTCTAAAATATTTACATATTCTGAACAAGCAGTAAAATACTTTAAAACAAACACTTGTTGATCCAAGTAGCTATAATGAAGAAATTCATCTTCAGAGCTGACAAGAGAAGCACTAAAATTAAACAGTTTGTGTTTTTTTTGTAATCTTCTAAAGAACTAGTGTGTAAGCACACAATAGCGGTTTTTAAATTTGCTAGCTTTTAGATTTTGTTTTGTGGTGCTGAGAACCAACATCTATACAATACAAGCAACTAGAGAGGTCTGTAATTAATTTTATTAAGGACCCTTACACACTATATGCGTTAACGCATATTGAAAAAATGCATGCACACATCCGTGTTTGCACTTGGGTTTTTTAATTAAAGCATCAAAATGCATGCAATAGGGTGTTATAAAAAAACGTGCATGTGCTGATGCTGCGTTTTTAAAATGCAACACATGCAGTGTGGATGGTAACATTGATACTCTATGACAAAACGCAGTACTGTACAAACCAATGCCTTTAAAAAAAAAAAAGCATGCATTTACAAAAGCAGCTTTTTCAAGGTAAATACTTATTTTTATATGAAAATACTTTAATCTATATACTATCTATATACTGGGAAAATGCACTTCATGTTTTGATTTGATTGATTTAAATTTATTCCTTAAAAAAAAGAAAAAATACACTGTGTGGAAAATTTTAGCTAGACTGTCCATTGTTATTGTATGTTAAATTTATAAATATATACCTATAAATGTTTTCTAACATTCATCTACATCTAACATTGTAACATGTAATCTAACATGTGTTGAAATTTAAGCACAAGTGCCAATAATCAGGTAGAATGCAGTTTAATTAAAAAAAAATAAAAAACAAAACGCTAAAAGTCCCTCGCAGCCCCTCCCAGCGCCACAGCACATACCACCTCCCATGTATTGGAGTGCAGTGACAGCCGGGAGAAAAAAAAACAACCCATCAGGCTATATAATGAAGTGTATTGATAATTTTCCTCATTAAAAACAATTGTAAACGCTCTCAGTGGCCACTCATGATATTGAACCCTGAATTAACCCTCAGAAGCCTGGCAGATAAAGATGGAATCTCTCAAAGGATTCCAGTGCAGAACAGGTAGGTATATTTAAAAAAAACAAAAAAAATCTAAACGTACTAAACCTACATGGGGTCTTAATCCAGACAAAGCGATCCCTGTAAAAACATTCTCATACTTGCCCCCCCTTTCTTGCTTCAACAACGCCATGACTGTAGTGTCTGATGCTCCAGCATCTAAGATGGAGGAGCAAGACTTTCTCTGTCTCTCTCCACCAATCCGGATCTGAATCCAGTGATGCTCTGTCCTTCCAGCATCACTGGATTTTTATCTGGCTGGCTGCCGGGCATACAGAAGAGACTACTTTACCTAAATCCACTACCTTCCTAAACTGGCCACGCATCTGATGAATTTTGAGGTACGTTTTTTTTTTCTTTAACCTCAGATCTGCTCTATTATCGGCGCCTCCAATGCTGATAATAGAAAGTAGTTACCAAGGTTTTAGGTCCGCTTTAATTTAAAATATATATATATATTTTTTTTAGTATACATCTGCTTTAAGCTTGTAGGTAAATTTGTATTAGTATTATATTATGACTTCAATTATTGCTTCAGTTTCGTTTTATAGCTAAACATATATACATTCATAAATATACAATACATTAATAGTTTGAAGACACCAAACATGAAAATACTCTATACTTTTACATTGTCATGTTGGCTTTTGGGTAGCCATCTTAACTTCCCTATTGAGTCTATACATATTGCCATAGCAACCAGTCATTTTCAGGATAATCTGCACTAGCTGATTGATGACAGCGGTAATGGAGATAATTGTTCTCCACAGAAGCACAATCCAAACTGTCACAGGGTGGCTGGCAATTGGAATGGACAGAAAACAGCAGCTGTGAATGAAATGTTATGCTACAAATATAGAATTGAGAATATGACAGCAGTTAGTAAGTGTTCATCTAGTGTAGTTGGGAAGAGTTAGATTTGTTATGTGACCTAGGATCTGGTGTGTTCTCCTCCAAGAGGGTTTGTTGAATCGCATGGTTCACTCTCAGTATGGAGATCTAAAGGGCATATTGACACTATAATGCAACATGTGCATTTCAGGGGGGATTAAAAACGAGCAATAATCGCAACCAATCTCAACAGCAACCAACCACATCGCCTAATGTTGCGTCCAAGTTTGCAGGCACTTGCAGGCAGTCTTTTCCCAGGGCTGTTTCTTGGAAACAACCGTGTAAATTTAGCCTAAAAGTGGGGGGCAATCTGCAACTAGGCATTCACGTTAATGCGTTATGTGATTCTCCTCAGCCCAGTGCATAACTCTTTGCTATGTGCATTTTTTACTTACATCGCAAGTTTTTCCAATACACTTGTATGCAAGTGATAATGCAGCATGTCTGCTAATACTTGCAGTGTGCTCTATGCAACATGTGCATTGTCGGTACACAGCGCAGCAAGTATAGCGTGTGTGTGTGTGTATATATATATATATATATATATATATATATATATATATATATATATAAAATCTCCCTAATATGTCAAATACTGTCAAAATATAATGTGAAATATAATACTGTCAAATGCATTTTGCTTGCTTTTGCATTTCAAGTGAAATTAATTGGAAACACAAATACAAGTACAAGCAAAATGTATTGCAAAACGCATGGGACATCAATGTTTGGCATCCTACTTCTGATTTGGCTATCAATGCAAAGAGAAAACTGAAAAGCTAAAAGTATTTATATGTGTTGTTTTATATCTCTTAATTTCCCCATACACTTTACAACCTTCTTATACAATTTCTACACAATGAACTTTTCTTCTACCAAAACCATGTAATATGAGGAACTTTCTAATCCTTCCAATCACTATGTATTCTATCAGGGAGGACCCGGCACTACATAGTTGTTGGTAGATCTAAAGGAAATTGTATGGAGTGATCTAAAGGTGTATGGGGGGCTTTAGATTGTTAGCTTTATTGGCAAGAGTTAAGCCACACACGTTTAGATTGTGACACAATTTTTCGTCCGATCGACCACGTGTGATGAGTCGGCCCAAATATTGGTCAGTCACCGTTTGTGTGCCAGGACTAATGGCATGTTCGTCAGGGCCTGAGCAGCTAGGGGGACCAGGCTGATTGCAGCTTGGCAGCTCTGTCAGACTATGGCTCTCACAGGGTGCACGAAGGGAAAGGGAGGTGGTACTGGTCTCACCCCCCCCCCCTTTCAATAGCTTCGGAGGGAGAGCCTCCGAGTGCAGAATGGTTCATACCTGTACTTTGGCGGGTCCCCATCCAAAGTATTTAACATGTCCGTAATGGCTTAGATCGATTTGGTGGCCGATTTTCGTTTTGCACCCGATTTTTCATGAGAGCACATGGCAGTCGATCGGCCAAAAAAACGGGTGGAAATCTAAGCATGTATGGGGGGCTTTACTGTTTGTATTTATTGCGTGTCTGTGTTTTTCAGCCCTCTATTCACAAGCCCCCTATTTTAAATATGTTGGTGCTTTATGAAGAAGAAAAGGAATACAATTGCTTTTGGTTTTGATTTGGCAAAATCTATAATCTGTAGTCCATGTTAAGGTTTATATCACTTCATGTGCGGATAGGTACCTCCTCCTCCAAACCTCCCTATGATATGCTATAATTAATCTATTAGTTCTTATAGTTGTACGACAAGTCCACACCCTAAGCCCAGAGTCTCCTATTTAATTGACTCACTTATAGTTAGATTTTTTTTTACATTTTATAATGACATGAGTTTATTCTGGAATACAAAAGAGAAAATAAACACCTATATACTGCTTGCAGAGGAACTGGTTAATATTACTTGCATTTGCCTTCCAAATCCATATCTCTACAGTCAGATAAATATTGATCAGCTATTCTCTGGGTTGTCATGGTTGTTTGTTTCTTTTCTTGTTTAATTATTTAAATTGAATTTAATCTCTTTGAATAGAACACCAGAATTATTCTTTAATCTGCATACTTATAAATACATTAGTGGAATCATTAGTTTTCCTAGCCAGAAGCATAACATTTAATAATAATATAGCTAGAGCTAGTTTGATTAAGCATGGCAAAGGTTATATTAAAGGTTATTAAAATGTTGCAACTTAAAGAGCCGGGTTTCAACGAATGTCTGTCTCAGATCAGCTTTCTGACAGATGAATGAAAGTTGCCTGAAACCGGAATATATGTTTGAAATGTGTCATCTATACGACATGACTTTTCTGGAAATCCCGATTTAGGTGATGGTAAATGCAGACCAAGGGAATATGTGTCTCGAATGTAACTTCAAATAAATTGACACTCCTGACAGCATTAAAGCCCGTATTATAGTGTAAAGCAGGGCACATCCCCTATACATTATTCTTTAATTACATCTCTAGGGAACTTCTGTGTGATATATGAAGCAGCTGCGGAGCCCAAAGCACTCAAAGCTTTCCTTTGTCGGTGATCTATGGATTTGTAATACAGCTTACAATCCTTTTCTATACTGCTTGAGACCTAATCTCAGAAAAACATCAAGTTCAAAAAAGAAGTACATTTAATGTGTGACATACATGTTCTGTCTACAATGTATTTGTTATCATTCATTCATTTTTTAGTTTTTGAAGATCTATGTTTCTTTTTACTTCAACATGTGCAGAAAGAATGCACTAGGGCTTATTTCTGGGTTTAGAAGAGGTGACAAAACGCTTCCTGTCATGTCTTCCCAAAATATGGAAGCTGTCTTTAAGACATGGTAGGCCTTATTTTCAGGCAAGGGCTTATATGAGAAGTGGGGGGGGGGGGGGGGGGGGGGATACCAGCTAGGTCTTACTTTCAGGGTAGAGCTGTTCTTGTGTCTTTGTAGAGGTCCAGGCTGGTCCAGTGTCTCCCTACTAGACAGGGGTAGGGGAGATCATACATAGGACTTCCTTACATTATAGGCTGTCTTGGCATTCTCTTTCTTAAACTGTAAGGCTATGTTTCCACTATACGTCGGGACCCCCTCCACTAAGCGCATTGCTTCTCGGGAGGTCCCGGCGGAGCACATTCACTTACCTGCTCGGCGGATGCTGTGTCTTCACTGCGCCGAGCCGTTCCACCGATGCAAGGCTGAATGTAGTCGGCGGATGCTGTGTTTAGACATCCGCCGAGCAGGTAAGGTCTATGTGCTCCGTCAGGATCCCAAGCAATACTCTTAGCGGAGGGGGTTCCAATGTATAGTTGAGACATAGCCTTACCTGGGCCTCTGTGGTGTACTTAATGCTTGATGCCTAGGTAACATCTTCAACCCCTCTCCTGTTTTTTTAAATGGGCACCCTTATCTTCCAGATTAAACCATGGGCATACAGAAATCTAGGTTGAAGATCCTATCTGAGAATAGGAGCATAACGTACCCACACACCCAACAATATTTGTGAGATGATCTTAAACACTAACTAGGCATTCACATTGTCTTAGACCTTGAAATAAATATTTACTTCTATAGTCCACTAAGAAGCTAAGGTATATGAACGTATTTTTTATGTGCTCTAAAATGGTCAAAATTTTAAACGAGCCAAAAAACGGTGCCGTGGCCTCCCTCCTCCCGATCAGTGAGGAGGATGACGTGCTGTGATAGTACTGCTGCTAGTGACATCTACTGGCTGAATTTGATATTGCATTAAAATAATCCATCGCATTCACCCAATTAATTTGAACACTTATATATTTAATATTTTTTTCTGGTTTTCCAGACCAATTGCTCTAAAAACTGGGTCTTATGGTCAGGTGCATCTTATAGTCCAAAAATACGGTGTATGTAAATAGGAGGGAATTGAGGCAGATTATTAGCAGTTTAAATTTCAGCTTAATATTACTTACTAGCTACACCTGTAGTGCTGTTGATATGTATATGATATGTAAATAATTAAACTGTTCTACTAACTCTTTATTAAAATGTGTCTTCCAGTTGGCAGTTGAAACAGAAAAGTACAACATGGGCATGAAAATGGCTTCTTCAGAAGATGTGAATGAGGTGATGGCACATATTGGAACATGTCTGAGAAAAATATTCCCAGGATTGTCACCTGTGTAGGTACCATAAAAGAAAAGTGATTATTTTGTAACCTATGTCCATGACCAGATGATATTTGCTACTTTTGTATGATATGAATATTCAAAGCAAAAGGTTAATAGTTTTGGTAAAACAATTACATGACAAAGAATTCAGATAATGGCAAGGAGAAGACAGAACTACAATTCTTTCAGACAGTCTGATTCTGAGGACAGTCTAAGCAAAAGTCATATGAGTCACTTCTCTGACTCCAAATCATTGACTCGTATGTAAGTGATGTTATATAAAAAACAATACATATACAGTGGGTCATTGACTTACAATTTAATTGGTTCCCAAGGGTTGGTTGTAAGTCAAGACTATAAGAAATACCCATAATGTGCTTTGAACCTCCCAAAGCTCCCCTTACCCAAACTTTTTTTTATAATAAAAAGTGTTGTAAAATATGTTTAAGTTACTAGAACATCCACCGGGCAGGTAAAGTGTATGTGATCGATCGGGACCCCTGCCAACCACTGTGATTAACGTAGGGGGTCCCGACGGATCACAAAACGCAGTGGAAACATAGCCCAAGTTATACACTTTATTGACTAATTGAAGTCATTAAAGTAACAAGATTTCAAGATGTCTAGGATCCATACTGCAATTGAAGAGAGTATTAAATGGAAGGTGATTATTGTTTGAAAGGACAGACCCCTTTCATAAGAACATCAGGAATCTGGCCTTGTAGACTTTTGTAGATTGTGAGGTTGGTCCATTTTGACATCCTGCACTTATTAGTGACATCAGTTCATGTGAATGTCACCATGCAAGCAGAAACATGCTTTGGCCTTGGCCATAAATGTGGTTGTAAGTCAAATCTTTGGTTCTAAGTTAAAACTAAAATTTTGGTTGTAACTCAAGCTTTTTATATTGGCAAAAATGTAAGAAATCTGATGGTAAACCAGTAAACAATTCTTTGATGTTGTTTGCTTTGTGTTGTGGAGTGGAGTAAGGCTTAAAAAATGTGTATTTGTACATTGGTCTCTTCTTGTGTGGTTTGTTCATCTACAAACAGCTGTGATATAATATTAACGCTTGTTACAGCATAAACATTGACCCATTTTGCCCAGTAGGATTTTGGATTTAAGTTGAGACTAGTGGGGTCCAGTTGGCGCTAAAGATTCTCCCTGGCATCACTTAGAAGTGACGAGGCTGAACAAACTTGTCAAACTCATTCTCCTTCATTTTGGAAGTGTTGGGTTATAGGACCACCTAGTGACCACTCCTGGATGCTCAGGTTGTGAAGCTGCCACTGACTACCCAAGAAAAAGGAATACTTGACATCATTTCCAAGTGCCAAGTGTTCTCTTTTACTGCAACAGCAAAAAACTTACTTTAGCTGCGTCTGCTTTTTTACTTTGTAATTTTATGGCAAGCATATGCAAATGACTTTGCCTTAAAGTGCATCTGCCTACTGCTTTATAATCGAATTTACATAATCTTTTCATACACTTTATGGTAGATGTTTTCTACTTTTTGTCTTTGGGACAGATTAGGGACAAATTTTTTTTGCTTTGCTTTTTAAATAAACTATTAGGCAGCATTGTAGGTAATGTTCAGTATAACAAAGGAAAATAAAATAACTCAATACATGAGTACTTATGGCTGGAGAGGTAGCAATGGGCACTGAGGTCATCAGTCTACCTTGTCTTGCTGTGCTATAGAGAAGGTGCTGGCTATTGTGCCAGCATGTCAGGGAAGAGATTCATTTATCATCTACATAATCTTGACAGCTCCTAGGTGCTGCTAAAGATAGCTAAGGACAGAACGAGCTGCAGTTGTTTAACAACATATATTTTAATACATTTGTTGTCCTTCTTAGTTGAATGATGGCTTTACTTAAGGTGATCAATTGGATAATAACAGTAGCCATATATACTAGATGGATGGGCAGAAATATATTTTGGGATGTTGGTATTCTACACCTGTGATCTATAATCTGAACACTACTTGCGATAGTATCAGTGTGACAATGGAGGCCAATTCTTGTCCACACAATAACAACACAAATTTTCACCAGGTTTATCCTCTCATTGTAATAATCTGACTGGTTAACTTGGTGTAAATGTAGTGTATGTGTCATGTAAATGTAGTGTAGTGTCTCATGTTTATGGGTTCTGAACAGTTACAGACAAGCCACTGTGTATGGTTTTTTTTCCGTATACTACAGTTTATTTTTTTCTATTGCTCTGTATTCTCTGCTCTTGTATCTTCTTTGTTTTCTCTCTCACTATCTGTCATACACTTATCCTCTAGCTTTTATTCTCATATTTTATTCCAATTAAACAGTTTTATTTTATTCTTAATAATCATAAGCTGTGATAGTTACACTTGATCAAGAGTTGATGGTAATTGAACTGACCTGCTTTCTACAGTTGAAACAAATGGAATTTTGTGCATTAGCTCCTTTACCCCCAAACTCAGTACAGCACAGTGATAAATAAGGTCATGCTATTCAAGCACAAAAACTGATGGGATGAGAAGTAGGATTGTGTGCATAGGCATCCCACCTGAACTGGCTGCATCCAACCTCCAGGTTGTGCGCCTCATTTATAATAAATCTAATGCAGGCAACGGATGCATGATACTAGATCAGAAGGCATTCTCGAAGCATGCAAAATATCAAGGGCAGCCAGCAAACTGACTTATCTAGCCAGCTTGGCAACCAGAAGTCAGAAAAGAACATGGTGCACATAGGGTCCTCAAGGATAGAAGAAGCACAAAGAATCAGATGACCAGGTTCACAGAAGCGCTGGAGATGAGGGTTCCAGGTCACGCTGGAGGCAACCTCTGCCTCCATTTGTCTTTATCCTCGCATGTTTTCTCTAGGCTGGTCCGAGGGATGATGTACAAAGGAAATCCAGATGTTTTTGTTTATAACATGAAATACTTGTGTTTTTATATGAAGATTAAATTGGATTCTTGTACAAGCTGCATAAAAAATTACATTTTGTTATTTTTAGATATCGAATAACAATGCTATTAATTAGTGCCTGGAATTGCACTTTTAAATTGGTTAAAAGCTAATTTACTTTTTGTATGAAATAGACATAACGTGTGATATATGGAAACGTAATTAGTGTATTTCTTTTATTATTTCAGTAAAATTATGAAGAAAGTCACCATGGACCCACCAGACAGGCTGGCAAATCTGCAAGCTCTGTGGGATAGCCAGACAGTGACAGAAGTCGGCCCATGTGGTATGTAACAAACACAGCAATTAACAGCTACTGAACAAATTGATTATCACACAGATATATACAGAGAATACAAGAGCCAAAGAGTAATGCCTGCCATACACACCCTGATGGTGTGCAGGCAGACCTGTCCCGATATCTTCCGGGATGCTAACGTGATGACGTTATCACGTTAGCACCCTGGTGCATTATAGGGCCCCTTCAGTCGGCGGCACCCTTTGTGTGCCGGCCATAAGCTGCAATGAAGACACCGTCTTCATTGAAGCTTATGGCATCGGCTTTCATCGGCTCGCGCCGGCCATAGATTATCGGACATGTCCGTTCTCTGGCCGGCCGAGCTGTGTGGGCACATGCCGATAAGCGGCCGATTTTTAACCTGACCGACGGCGCGAGCGCGCACGCCCGTCGGTCAGGTTAAAAATCGGTCGCTTATCGGCATGTGTATGGCTAGCATTACTCATAGCTGCAAAGGGAGCATAAACCACGGACACAGTATACATTAACCTGTCTCAATTATCTTGTTCATTAGGTGGTTTTTCACAAATGTATGCCTGCGTCTGTGATTGGCTCGGAATGCCGTATAGAGAAGAAGTACAGTGGGTACGTGTCTTTTTGTAATTTTCAGAGAATATTAAAATTGCACATCAAGCTTTCCTATGCTTGGCTTTTTCTATATAATCTTATTTTATGGTCACGAGCAACAAAAACGCCTATTTTATATTTTTACCATGTATAATTTTAGTCAACAGTATAATAAATGTGCCTTAATTCTTCAGTTACTATGGCCAATGACACAACAGTTATTTCAGTCCACAGTGATTCTCGCTGTCACTCTGATTATGTCTGTTTGTAGCTCATTGAATATATCTGGCTTGACTGAACATACCTATGGTGATGGAACGATTATGTATTTTTTTTGCTAGACTGAATATATCCAAGTGTCACATAGACATGTGTGTGCCATAGCAACTTTAATTCACTCTGCCATTGTAAGGATACATGTGCTGATCTTCTTTCTAGTCTGTGAACCTAGTATACCTATATTCTTAATTAAATATTACCCTTTTGGTCCCAATTCTCACTACTGACTTTATCACAGAATCATGTATAGAATGCCATAATGACATTAACCTATCAGCGTAATAAGTGGACTTTATGGAGTTGCTTTTTTATAAATAATACTCATAGTATGTTGTGCATCATCCGCACAGCAACAGAATTACCATCTCTCTGTTCTTCTGCACAGGATGTTGATACGATCTACTTAACGCAAGATACAAGAGAGCTAAACCTGCAAGACTTCAGTCATCTGGACCATAGGTAATGAGATTGCTCTATTTATTCCCTATTTTGTTTTACTGATAGTGTTTCCAACATATTGAACGCCGAATGGATGCGCACCACTTTGCGCAGTTGATTGCCGTTTGATATTTTGGGTGTGGATCCTGGCATTTACCAACATGTTGGTTCCCTGTTCGATCGAGCTTTCTTTGGGCAGGTGGCTGCAATCTATTCCTGAACAATCGATCACCAAT
>CM070036.1:58837277-58850411 GCA_036250615.1 Ptychadena robeensis | reverse complement strand
AGAAGCAGTCGCCAGGTCTTCCGCGCCATGGTTTTGCCAAGCTTAGGCAAGTTTACCAGATCCCAGCTCCGGGCAAGTTTGTTTTGTAATCAAACTAGCAAACTGCTAGGAAGGTTAAATACATTTCTAATCTAAATCACCAATTCATTTGAAAAGTGTTTACATTTAAGTTGTGACACCTAGTGAATTTTTTTTAATCTTTGTTAAAAAAAATTTATGCTATGCTCTTTTAGAAGGCATCTTTAGGTGAATAACACGTACATACATAAATGTCTGCAAAAAGGTGCAATATTTCCCAAAATTAAGGTTATCTCTGAAAATTTGTATATTATTGTACATAATTTTTTCCTTTATTTAATGGGCTTTCATTTTCCTAGTCCTTACCTTCTATCTTTATCTTATTGACGGTCACAGTCAATGTCGACTTGGCCCGCACATAATATTTAGTATACAGATCCTGATTCTTTTCACCTGTTTCGTTTCCATGCAGAGATTTTGCACAGAAGTTGTCCAGTGCCCTTGCAAACAATCCAAACTCAGGACTTCATACTATAAACCTTGCAAGCAACCCTCTAGAGGATAGAGGTAATGAGTTTTTCATTTTCCTATATATGATAAGGGGATTTGTGCTCATTCTCTAGGCTTTGCCTCTGTAATAGAGTATCCTGCTTCATTTAATTGTATTGTAAATATGTGGCTCATGCATGAGTGATAATTCTTTTTTTGTACTCGCATAGAGATTGCCTTATAGGTTTCTTCAGACTCTGTGGCTTAGAATTAGGTTTCACTGAGACGGCTTGTCTTTTTATAATGACTTTGTAAACTATTATCCTCCATGTATACACACAGAAAAAATAAAGAGCTTAAAGCCTGCCATACACACCCCGACGGGTGCAGACAGACCGGTTCCGATATGCTCCGGAATGCAAACGTGATGATGTCATCACGTTTGCACCCTGGTGCATTATGGGGCCCCTTCAGTCGGCCGGCACCCTTTGTGTGCCGGCCATAAGCTTCAATGAAGACGCCAGTCTTCATTGAAGCTTATGGCATCGGCTTGCATCGGCCAGAGAATATCGGACGATTCCCTTTAAATACTTGGGGACCAAAATAATGGCAATCGAACAGGGATTTACTAAAATGTTGGTATCCTGTTTGATCAATCTTTCTTGGCGCAGTGAGTGCGGGAATCTAACTGAAAATCGGCCTGTGGGACCTTAAGTGTGCTTAACAGGTTTTTAATTTAGCTAATTTAGTCAGTTTTGTCTTCTGTCTTTTGGATAAAGAAAAGTGGACGTAAAAGTTCTATATTTTCTCACACAAAAAAAATATATATGCGGAGAGGGAAGAGTCTTTTTTGAAGGAAAAGAAGGTGTGTTTTGTCTTAGTTTGAACTTTGTCTATGTAGAGTAATTTCTTTTTTTGGTCGCTCCTAATTGCTTCTGTTAAACCGGAGTGAGGCACAGTAAATTGTAGATACTGGTCTCAGACTTCGGTGTGTAGTACGTACTAGCAAGAGAGCATGGGATTAAACCCACTAAAAATAAAGAAGCATGTGAAAAGGCGCCCAGTGATTATTTTTCAAGTTAATTGTCATCGACGCGTTTCGTGGCAGGACAATGCCACTTCTTCAGGATGTATATTTTATTTTTATCATTTTTATCGAGTTGTCTTGTGTAGTTGGACTGCAACATGAGACCAAAAGGATCCACTCAAAAAAAAAAAAATATACATCCTGAAGAAGTGGCATTGTCCCGCCACGAAACGCTTCGATGACAAACTTGAAAAATAATCACTGGGCGCCCTTTCACATGCTTCTTTATTTTTAGTGGGTTTAATCCCATGTTCTCCTGCTAATACGTTTTAATTTAGCTAGTGTGATCCACTCATACAAGTGCTGGACCTCTGTGGAAATTGGAGTTAGGAACTGGTCCAGGACCCTGCAGTATCAGCATATTATAATGCTAATCCCCAAGTATTCTTTTTCAGTAGCAATGCTCACGTCACTTACAACTTTGTTGAAATAATTTTGGGAAGCCCATTTCTTTTCCAAGACGCCATGTGTCCAGTATGTAAAAACTTGACTGGTCCGCACAGAGCCCTGACCTTATCCCCAGTATGAAATGCAATAGAACAGAGACCAGATCTTCTGCATTTATAAAGCATGACATTTATTTGATGTTTTGTATTGATTAGTTAGAACTAAAGTTCACGTGGTTGGTGTTGTTCACAGTTTTATGTCTGCTCTCAGAAATGTGGTATTGTATTTCATTTTTAAAACACAAGTAGCTATTAAATAAGATACCTCACTAAAACAGTATTACCATTATTGTGGATTTTGGAAATCAATACTTAACAGTAAAAGCCCTCTTAAATGTGCACAATATTTTTACAGTACGTGTTCAGAATATTCAGAATACTTTATATGCACGTCTGAAAATTAAAGACAAAGATTAATTTACAGTTACCACCATAGGTGTCTTGGCACTATAGTAACGGATGTTTTGAAGACAGGCTTTTAAATTTGACTTTTATCTTTTTGGGTGCTTCTGTAGCTCATTTCCATTTATATGTTCCTCCCCCATAATTTTTAATCCAAATCTTCCAACAAATGCATGAATGAAAATTAGGAGGATGTAATTAACCTGACAAGGAACAAAACCGCCTGGAGGTTGATGAAAGAGGTAGTGATATTAGTTATTATCTAATAGGTGGATCTAAGAAAAGGTTGCACGTCATTTTATCTTTATTAGGCGCTGTAGGAGTGGGAGTTATCCTTGCTGAATGTCAGAAAATAATATATCCTTTCACAAACATTATAGATAGTTTCTGCATGTAATAGTTTTTTTTGTAGTTACATCTATAATTTCTTTTTTCTAATTATAGTGAAGTGCTTTCTCTCCATTCTATAAGTTTTGTAAGACAAAAATCAAGTATTTCTAATGTTTCAATAATCTTACAGTGGGAACAGTGAATTTTTGTGTCATACTGGTTATGATACCTGTCTGGTAACACAACCAACTGAGCCCTGGTGAAGAGGGGGTTAACCACAGTATGTTGATTCGATATTTATATCAGTGGAATCATGATACCTACATTTAGAATTGTTTAATTCAAGAAAGGTGCTGATTACTACTGTTGATACATTGTTGTGCTCTGTGATCGTTTTTTGTGATTGTGAACAAAGGGTATATATGTAGACTCAAACATGGCCTGAATCCCTTGTATTGCCCTTTTGTTTTTTGGGGGTTTTATGTTTTTGTTTTTTTTAATATACCGTATATGCTCAGGTATAAGCTGGGTTATACGATATATTAATATCACCCCAAACTCCATAGCAATGCACGATTAGGCCCTTTGACACTAGCTGCATTGCATTGTGTACACTCGATTCGACTTAGTTTTATGTTACGCTTACACAAAATGTCTGCAATGGGCTGCATTGTGGACCTCCTAATTGTATATTGGAGAAGCCTGTGCAGTGGTAAAAAAAAATTGTATCTTAATAGTATTAGTAATAGTATTATACATTAACACTCTGCATTGTATGAGAATGTTTAACACAACAGAGAGCAAGTGTAAACCATGTGGTAACAATAGTGTGAAAGGGACCTTAAGCTAGCCACACATGGTACAATTTATCATTCAATCGAGGTTCGATTACTTCGATTAAAAAACGAACACGATTGTTCATTTACTCGAAGTTCTCCACATGGGAAGCACGATAATCGAACATTTCGACTGAAGTAAATCAAGTAATCCAAATTGCGTTATTGAATCCTCTTACGTTTTAGTTTCAATGGAAGTTAAAGGGAAGTAGGCTAAAAATCGAGCCCCAAAATCGAGCAAAATAAAAATCGCTATATCGAGCAAAATTTTCCACTTGTTCCGCGATTCACTTTCAATCGCCGATTTTGGTACAAAAATCGTTCAATTTGATATCGATGCACTGTGGCAGTACATTGAACGCTAACACTTGTACCATGTGTGGCTAGCTTAGACCCACTATGTACGTTAAGAAAAAAATATGCTGTGCATTGTAGTCCACTCAGGATTATTTCCTCCCTTATTTGAATGGAAAGCATTCCACAGATGGACACAATACAAACACTGCGGAGGCCTTCTTGCTGGAACCTCAGGGCCTCCTCAGTGGTGATGAGCCCCTAAATAGTGACTCACCCCTACCTAAGACATATAACCCTCACTACCGGTGTACACGTAATGTCTCCCGGTGATAGATGAGCACTGAGCAGAGGCTGCAGGAGCAGGTTCAGTTGGGATTAGTTGAGTGCAAGTCTGGGAAACTCTGGGAAATAAGAATTGGCCTTTGCAACTGATTAAAGCATTACAAGATTTAGACAATGCATGTTTTTAAGCATTATCATAGAGAAAGGAAGGAAGTACTTATGCGTGAGAGCTGGAATAGGGGAGGAAAAAGTAGCCTCCAGATATGAAATGGCTTTACATTAGATGTAATGGTTTACGGCCAGATAGTGTTATATAAAACTCATAATCGGTTGTCTGCTGAAGAGAATACATACAAGGGAAAATAAAATTATTACTTATCCTTATACATGTGGGATTACAATAGTATCAAGATTTGATACTGTGGTTCCGGGCGTATAAGAAGACGGGTGTATAGACGACCCCCACTTTTTCCAGTTCAAATTAGAGTTTGGTATTTCTCGCATATACAGAGAGTGAATGATTATTAGAACAAGTGCGGATTTTTGAGGAATAATTTGTGTGACTATACTGCTGTGCAATTATGAGGCAACTTACCACCAAAACATTTTTTATACCCATTTCAATTATTGTATTTTTACCAGTGAAAACAACATACATCTCAACATTCCACAATATACAGTTCGGGAAATTCAAAAAACAAAACAAAAAACAAATCAGTGACCATATAGCCACCTTTTCTGAAGGCTTGTGCGGACTTCTTCCTGTAACCACTGCTGAAGAAGTGTCTCCAGAAACTGGCAGAGTAGGAGGGAGTTGAGCTTGACTCCCATCCTCAACCCGAAAAGGCCCCACAAGTCATCTGTGATGATTACCCAGCCCAAACCAGTACTCCACCTCACCTTGCTGGCGTCTGGAGTCGGACGGAGCTCGTCTGCCCTTTTACCAATCCAGGCCACATGACCCAATCAATCTGGCCCACAAGAACTCACTTCATTTCATTCAGTCCAGCAACGACCCTTAGAAAATGGAGAATTTCTGGGCACCAGTCTTGCGTTTGCAGCTGTGTGCTCTTGTTCGTGGTGGCCGTTTTTCAGGGGCCTCATTTCGGTCTCTGAGTATTGCACACCTTGTGCTTTGGGCACTCCAGGTGATGTTGCAGCTCTTGAAATATGCCCAAACTGGTGGCCAAGTGGGCTCTTGGCAGCTGCACGCTGCGCTTTTCTCAGTTCGATGGGCAGTTATTTTGCCGCCTTTGTTGGCCACACGCTTCTTGCGGACCTTGTTGAATATTTTGAATGAAACGCTGTGATTGTCGATGTGACAGCTTCAGAAGCGATTTTAAGAGGGCTGCATCCCTCTGCAAGATATCTCCACTAGTTTGACTTTTTAAGCCTGTCAAGTCCTTTTTGACCCCATTTGCAAGGAAAGGAAGTTGCCTATAAGTATGCACACCTAATATAGGGTGTTGATGTCATTGACCACACCCCTTCTCATTACAGAGATGCACATCACTAATAGCTAATTGTAGTAGGCTTTCGAGCCTATACAGCTTGGAGTAGACAAAATGGAGGATGATGTGGTCAAAATACTCATTTGCCTAATAATTCTGCACTCCCTGTAAGACTACCCCTTCCAACGCACACCAAATAATGTATGTCCACTCTGACTTTCAACCCACAGATCTCCAACACCCTTAGAAGTCCAATTTTTTGGGATCAGTAATTTACATTCCCAATTTGACACCCCTATCTGCAACCTTTCATATTTATTAATGTTTCCCTGCAGTTATCCAACTGACATAAATTGTATACATTTGACAATAAAATAGCTTTAATGTCAATACTGCAATACCAATTTCAGATTTCAAGGTTGTACATCATAGGGTTTTAAAGATCTGGGTGTTCATTCAAACGAGGTGAGTGAGGGGATGCATGTAGCAGAATAAGCCATTGTAGTCTTATGGAAGAATTATTTGATAACTAACTTCTTTGTAGGAAGCGTTGAAGCTAGGGGCATGACATTGGGCATGAATGTAGTCTCAGGGGTTAGCTGGTAACCCCCAAAATGTTAAAGTTCTACCATGCAGGGTATTAAAGATCTGTGTTTAAATTTGGATAAGTGAAAGCCTGTATGCAACAGAGTAGTGCTTTATGCTCATAGGGAAGCAATATTTTATAGGGGGCTTTAAGTAGGAAGGATTGTATATTGCATGGATATAGTCTTAGGGGTTAGCTAGTAAACCACAAAATTTCAAGGTTCTACCATGCAGGGTTGCAAAGATATATGTGTTCAATATAGGCAAGTGAAATGTTGCATATAGGAGTATAGCACTCTGGTGATGAAGAAGCATTTCTGTTAGCTGGACTTTAGCTGAAATTTAACATACAAGTGTTGTAGCTAGAGTGGTGAAACTCGGGGTGTAAGTAGTAGTAGGTGAGAATTACTATTAATGGTTTTCCTGCTATGAATGTTCAAAGTTACAATGCCAAACAGGTGTTAGTTTTGCTTCTAGAGCAGAGTAGAGAGGGTGTGTCCCCTCCTGCGTTTTTTATTGGCTAGGATGATGGAGAAGCATCCTGTAGCCATGGTAACACTGCTGTGGGCAGGAGAGTTCTCTTTCTTCCGGTCTCATTCTGCTTCTGCTTTTGTCGGGCACGCAGCCCCTGGAACATAGAGCTCTACCGGCTCCTCTAGATGGTCCCCTGCACCCCTCTGCCAGCCACACCCGGCGTATAAGACGACCCCCGACTTTTGCACACATGTTCCTGTGTTCAAAAGTCGTCTTATACGCCGGAATATACGGTATATCTTTTTTTCCAAATGTGTTGAATATAGAAGGCCATAATCTTTCCAGAATCACTGTTTCCAAAGGAAAAGCCATAAAGACATAAATGAGTGATTTTAGTGTGAAGAAACTTAACTGGCCCACACATAGCCCTCTACCCCTTTGAACATCTTTGCATTGACTATATTAGTTTGTAAGCCAGACAAATTCCAGAATCTTATGGAATGCCTTTCCAGAAGAGTAAAAGCTTCAATGTCTGCAAAGGGTGGATACCCTCCAAGGTATAGCCTTTGTACTTATAATGGGATGTCATAAAGTTTTCTGTTGGAGTGGTTCTGTAAAAACAAAACATAAATAACATTTATTGTGTATAACTTCTCCACATGTATAATTATGGTTTAGACTGACTTTCCTAATTTATTTTATTTTGTAGGTGTATCTTTCTTAAGCATACATTTTGCCAAACTCCCAAAGGGCCTGATGCACTTAAATTTATCGAAAACCTCAATATCGGCCAAAGGTAACTTGGTATTTTTAGTTTGTTAAATATATAAAATATAAAGCTCCTTCTCCAACTGTCACAACAAATTTTTCATTCAAACCTATGTTCTGTGATGCATCACATAATGTTTACAGCTAACATATACTTCTAACAATCAAGCCATTGAAATTGAACTTGAAGATATATTCATATTATTGAAATAATTTTTTCTATTTAAACACAATATAATATCTTTATTCTGTGGCCATTGGAGAACAAGGGTATCCCATTTTGTATAACTGTGTCTGTTCTTTATTCTCAGGAGTAAATAGCCTGTCCCAGTCACTAAGTGCAACCCAGCTAATAGCCAGCACCCTTACTCACCTTGACCTCTCAGGAAATGTACTCCGTGGTGATGACCTTCCTGTAAGTAAACCCCTCTCTAGTTTTGTCTTATGGGCAAGTAATTGGTGTCCCTAATCCTCATACGCAATATCTACAGTAAATCTTACAAAACGTTGCACTCTAAATTTACAAATTCTAATTTAGTGTATAACTATTTATCTTATAATAGACCCATCAATAATTTAACTTCGGTTTAGTTCAAGTTGACATTGGTAATTCAGATTTTGAGGCTCAAAATAATATTACTGTCTATATCCCTTCTCTTGCATGACCACTAAGATATGAATTGTGCTGAATTATAACAACAGAGACACAACTTGGGTCTTGTGTCCCATTTTGAGGAATTTTATTCACTTATTGTGAGCTTTCAAGCACAGGATGAATTTTAACTCCCCTATCGTTTGAGACAAACCCAGGTTGTCCAGAGTTTGTTTTGTTAACTGCTGGGATCAAAACGTACCTGTGCTGCTGAAAGCGACGTGATTCTGCATCGATCGGCACCCTACATTCGACCGTCATCGGTGACAACGAAGGCATGGGGGCCCCATAGACCTTCATGTTAATGGTGGGGCATCGATTTCCCAGCCCACATTGCTGATGCCGGCGATATGAATAGGGTAGGGTGGGAAAATCAAACAGTACTGTGACCGCTAGGGAAGTTAAAGCCTCTCACAGACAGCAGCGAAAACTCATGTGTTGGCATATTATTGTTAACTGTTTGCAAGGCAGGCATATACCTTGCTTACTAATAATTTCTCCATCAACTCTAAGAACCCCTTACTCTAAGCTTTTAGATCTGCCTAAAGGTAATGTTAAAACACTCATCTCCTAATAATGTATTTCACTATGAGTGTTTCATAGTTGCATCTGCACTGCATTGTGGGCTTCACAGTGCTTTGTCCCAAAAAGTAGAAAATTGCATGTAGATCTAGGGAAGTCTTATAAGAGGAGGAATAAGTTCCCTATTTCCTACTGTTTGTTCTATATGTGGAAGTTTTGTTATGCAGTTCGGTGTGCCCAACCACAAACACTAAAAGCATGTGCAACTTTCATCTTCATGTGATGGTGGTCCCAGAAGCTCATTAGCAGCTGCTTTTTAACTGTCTTTTAATGCTTGCCTTTAATTTTCTATATGAATTTAATATATGAAGCATTGACATATGTTATTAAGAAACGGTTTCATTCAAATTGAAGCATATGAGCAATATTTTCTTACACAGTCTGTGATTGTGAAACACTTGTTGGCACTGATTTTAGCATAGGCAAGTGCAGTGCAGGAATTACTACTGATGGTACTTGGTTATAATAAGGGCACATTCACACCTTGTGGTTTGATAACTACCCTTCTAAATTGCACCTTAATACATTGTTGCTCTACTGAATAAGTGGTGCAGAAATGCTTTTAGCAAATGAAGCAACGCTCGCCACTGCATACTCATTTAATGCACCACAGACCAGCCTGGTGTAAATATGCTTTGAAGATTTGTCTACTATCTGCAGATTTGCCTTTATTTAGTCTTATGTATACAAGTGACCCAGCATAACACTGTTTCTGTTTCTTTTCTAGTATTTGTACAATTTTTTGGCTCAGCCAAATACTATTAAATACTTGGATTTATCGAACACCGAGTGTTCTGTTGACACGGTAAAAATTATTTACTTATTTTACATGTACATCTCTAATCGAATAAATAAATACATTTTAATTCCTGTATTAGTAATATGTGACTTTAACCTGAATGACTAAATGTGTCTACCCTAAACAAAAAAAAAGATACATTAATTTCAAGATGAAACACATCTGATGTGATGTACTGAAAATAGTTTGGCTGTAATTAAAACAAAAAGATGCTTCAGGTTGGAAATATCCTTATAGGTATATTAGTGGTAAACCAGTAGAAAAAGAATAGGCTTCTTGGAGGCACCCAAATGGTGATAAAAAGTCCTTTATATGATAAAAAGAGGTATTTTCTAAATGCATCAACGCATAAAAGAAAAGAGCATTATTCAGTATATAGTAATTTGCCATGTTAATATCCGTGAAAGATCTAAACACCTCCTGCTGTCAAAGGCTAGATTTAGGGTCCACAGCAGTCAGACCTGGATCAGCGTTTAGATTATTAGAAATGGGGCTCATGGTTAGCAATTTGAATTTCCACTACTTTGCTACACAATAAAGAATTTAGTCTAAATGATCTTTCACAGAGATTTTTTTTATTTAAACATTTTTCAACCTCAGTGATTTAAAGTGTAGTTTATGCAGTATAAATGCACAATTAGCGCAGGATTTCGCCCCATAGACCTATCGTTATCTAAACTCCTCCTGAGCACCTACACAAGGGTGCAAATGCTTGCAGACAGGAAGGCCTGATCGCTTTCCTGGCTACTGCCGACTGCCAACTACCCAGAAAGCTCTCGTGTAAATGTAGCCTAAGTAAAGCAGGATTACATTATTTTTTATAGAAGTATCTTTATATTTATATTTCCTGTGGATATGTTCACATGTAAGCACTGATTTTGCTAGTACAATGTGTACATAGGAGTCTACAAGAAAGTGACACAATGCTTATGTTGTCACTATAGGAGAGGAAGCCTGTGGACACTCTTTAATTGCATCAAATGAAACAGAAACCATAAAAACATTGTTAGAACCTAGGTGCCCAACCTGCGGCCCGGGGGCCGCATGCGGCCCTTTGGGCATTCTTCAGCGGCCCTCCTCAGTCCTCCACTTGCGGCCCTCGAAACCTTACTGTTCATGAATAGGGCATAGGAACTCATATTGTATCACATAACTTCTGAATCAAAACATGCATCACAATACTAGTGTTACCCAATGCTTGAATTATCATTTAAAATAAGTAACATGAGTATTTAAAAATGAAAAATAATGTCTTCTAGCTCTGCATGCTGTCATTTCCACATTAAAAATGCTTATACAAGTCAGTATAGATTTAAAAAGTTATCTGCGGCCCTTTAATGATGCAGAGGGCCGCACTTGTGGCCCTCCATATCAACTCAGTTGCCCACCACTGGTTAAGAACATCTGAAACTACAGATTTGCTGCAGTACTTGCCATTTCAATTAAAAATCTCATGACACTGCTACTATTGCTGTTTCAGAGAACAACATTTTTAGGATTCTTTTGTAGTTGCATGTCATATTAAGTTTTCTACTTTTGTTTTGTTAGGTATGTAGTGCACTCCTTCGTGGTGGCCTGCAGCACCTTTCTACCCTCAACCTGTCCCGAACCATCTTTTCTCACAGGTAAAAGTTGCATCTTCCATATACAGTCAATGGTTACGCTACATTGGCATATTTGTTTAAGCTTCTTATAAGTGCACCATCTGTGTTTAGGTGCTTATTAGTGTATATGGAATAGCCATTTGTATTTATATATGACCTGTTCATGCTTTAATTGCCGCCTATGTATTAGTCTTCATAATGTATTCAGCTAGTGCCATGTGACCTTCTGTTATGTTGACCCCCCCTGTTCAAATAACATTTAATTTCTTCTGCATCTAAAAATTAGATTTGATGTTGATATATTTGTTGATGGGTAAATCAATAATACTCATTATCATACTAATAATGATATTGTAATGCTTTAATCACCAGGAAAGGGAAAGAATTGCAGCCATCATTTAAACAGTTCTTCAGCAGTTCTCTTGCTTTATCGCACATCAGTCTTTCTGGAACCAAGCTTTCTTCTGAGCCTCTGAAGTAAGTAGTTTGTCTCAGGTATTTATGTATCCTTACCGCAGTTCACTATGTGTAAAATGTAAATGTCATCTCCTAGAGGGTAGAAAAAGGGTGAAATCCTTTCCACAGAGAGAATGTAGAGGTCCATTTTCTACACAAATTACACTGCCACATAACTAACTTACGCTGGATGGATTGATTGATTACCTTTTTATACTGAATTACAATTATCTAGTTATTAATTAGCTGAATCCTCAAATGACTATAAGCTTAAGAAAATCTATTATGTGTTTGTTTTTAGAATCCTTGCAGATCTAATATAATAAAATAGAATTGGAACTGTCTTCCACAGTGATGTTAATAATGGTAATTCGTTGGCATGTGCTTGGTTAACAGATAAATATAGGTTTTTAGAAAATCTGGTCCCCGTGGATTGCCCACCTTCATTCTGAAGGTTTTGACAACTATCTGTTGACTTCAATATACATTTTATACTATATACTTTGTTTTGGAGATCATTTCTCTTTCCTTTCTGACTGTCTTGTTTCTTTTTCTCTCTTCTATCTTGTGTTCCTTCCTCCTGGTTTTTTTTTGTTTGATATATTTATTTTGTTTGTTCTTATATCTCAATCGGGTGTGCTTGTGTTGTATATGATAAGCTTTTTGTCTTGAAGATAGAATAGAAAATAGAATAGAATAGAAAAATAGAATTTTTGTGGTGTTCACTTTGTATTTTTGTTTTTGAAAATGTGGAAAAACTCAATAAAAACTCTTTTAGAACATAAATTTTAAGTATTGGTCACATAAAAGGTAGAAGGAAAAAAAAAGCAAATTGAAATATGGTATAAGCTGCTATATTTATTGTGTAATAATGTAGGAACGCCTCGTGAAAGGTAAAATTATGACCTTTGTGAAAAAAAAAAGCTTAGGATAAGGTTAGGCATGCATACATAGATCCTTCAGTTCTAATTGCTGTTTATAGTCACATAGAGGCCAACAGTTCAACATTTCCTTACAGCAAATCTTTCATACCTAATTCTAATAAAGACAAAACTTTGCCAGCTTCATCTGTAGCCTGCTGTTTTGGCATGACCACTTTTCCAAGATTTATTAAAATGTTGTTTAACCTCCCTAGCGCACTGCTGAGGTCCAGATTTCTATACCAAAAGCGCACCATAGACTTTAATGGTAAATTTTTCTTTATGCCGTAGGCATGTAACCTCCCAAAATATGTCCGTACAAGGGTCTAATAGACATCCTGAATATAATAATGTTTGAAACACACAGTTATGTAAAAAAAAATTTTAATAAAATTTGAGAAAACTCAAAAATCAGGGCACAAAGCTTTGCTGCTATGTACTAAATCTCGCCCAAATAAAGTCTCTGGTGCCCCAGATGTGCCCATTTGCAGTTAACCCTCTCTAACCTGGTGTGATGGATGTCGTAAAATCACACCAGGGAAGAGAGGGTTACTGCATATGGGCACATCTGGGGCACCAGAGACTTTTTATTCTACCGAGATTTAGTACATAGAAGCACATTGAAATCAGTTTTCTACATAGAAAACTGATTTCAT
>CM070036.1:58824867-58837106 GCA_036250615.1 Ptychadena robeensis | reverse complement strand
GACAGCGCAAAACCGTAAGTATGCGTTGCCTGGTGCCCCGATGTGTACTGGAAGGCAGCATCTCGTCCAGTGCTATAGTAGCAGTAGCAGCACTGGACAAAATGCTGCCGTTCTGACCACTAGGGCGGTTAAAACTATTCTTATGGCTTACACGCAGTTTTATTATATAGCTTGACCATGTGGTCATGTAATGGAGCAGTATTCCTGAAAAATGCCCACTGTGGCAAGCAAAGGTTTTCTGGCATGTCCAAATTTGGAACAAACTGCAAATTTGTGGTAACAAAATCACATAAAGTCAATAAAGGTTCAGACCACTTAGATAACTCATTTTATTATCCTACTGCCATTTAACATGTATCCTATGTTAAAGTTTAAACCTAATGGTTATCTATAACACTGTACTAACTTTTCCTTATTAATTAGACCTTTATATCTTTTATATGTTAATGGGATGTTCAGTCCATTAAATCTAAGGTAGAATGTACAACTAGTGCAATCAGCCAAGCAGTTATCTATACTGTAATTGCAAATTACAAGTACTAAATTTTTCCAACACACGACGATGACCTGATCCATCAACTAAGAAGATTCTCATTACTTAACTTCATATAGAAGAGAAGGTCTCCTAGTGGAAAAAAAGGCATAATAGAGGCGCCCTTAGTTATGATCTTTGTAACTTTACTGTTTAAAGTAAAATCCAGTTTAAAACGTGTTTCGTGGCTCTCAAAGCCACTTCATCAGGGTAACAATATTGATATGCAGTCTGTTTAATGCAGTCATTAATATACATTTGTTGTATGAACTACTGTATGGTTGTTCTTATAGAGTGTAATAAATTTTCTGTCTTCATTTAGACGAATCTTGTAGACTAGTGTAATATCAAAAAAGTCCTAATTAAAAATATTTCTATTAGCTAGTAAAACATATATTAGGTTATATGACATCACCTCTATGGGTGATATAAATATAAATATATAAACATCATAAAATTCTCATAATCTCAAGTTTCAAAATCTAGTTATGATCATTATCAAGATAAGTTAAACCAGACAAAATATCAATTACTAAAATGGTCCATATTGTTAGATCAAAGAATCAATAGATAAAGAAGTCCATATTGTTAGGATACTTCAATCAATTCCTAGGGTTATATATGACTACTTAAAAGGTCAGGACAGTAGATATTACCCTATTCAATAAAATGATCCTATCTGAACTTAGTTTTCAATCTAATAAACAAACAAATAAATACCTGTGTGATCATGGTCATGTGTAAATAAAATCATAACATAATAAAATCACAAAATCATAAAATAGATTACTTTTTTTATATATTTTTTTACTATTAACAGATACTTAGTAGATTTTAAATGCCCTACAGTGCATTAATACTGGTGGTACTGGTCAGTGCAATGTTGAATATGGCCATAAATAATAGTTTTATTACAAGTGTATGTGTCTGTGAGTGCCACTGTGAATATTCTCATAGATGCCACCATATGTACCATGCTAAAAATCACTGTAAATTTTGTCTTCGTCTGAGCAGTGTTTGAAGTAGCAACTCAAAAGATGCGACATTATGTATTTCGAAATAGACATCTTGTATGAAATGAGATACCTATCTTGTATTAGATGAGATATGCTTCTGGTTTCAGGCAAGAAACACGCCGTGGAAAGCTATTTGAGTAAAACCCAATAGGCATAAAAAAAATTTTCCCTCCCAAAATTTGTTTCCCTTTGTATATTACTAAAATTGCTTGCTAAACTGTGTTCTCGGTGTTCTAATCTACCTGGTGGAGCTTTTATTGAGAACATAACTGTACCAGAATCCATGTATTTATACACATGCAAAAGGAAAGAGGAAGGGGAGAGTGAGTATATTACTCCTCTTTCACCCCTATTTAGAGATTCGCACTCCATGTACATATACATTAGTTAGGCAAATAGGAACAAGGACACGAGGCACACAACCTAGTATAACAAAGTAGGGGACTGTAAATGGTTAAATAATATGGAATGAAATTAAATAAAACAAAACAACAGACAATATACTCCCATTAAAAAAATTTGGTTTATTTATCTAAATGAACCTACACGTTTATCATACAGCTTAATATTCACATGTAATTGAATTTATATGTGGCTTATTTAAAAAGACATTTTCTCCCACCAGTAATTGCACAGCTAAGTGATCGTTACAGTTACAAAGATTATCACATCTTCATGAAACGAAGCCTGATCTTTGGTGCCCCCAATTATTCTGATTCGTATTGAATCCTTTGTATAAAACCATAGAACAGCTAAGCTCATTTTACTGTAACATGCCCAATGAGAGCTAAAGGTCTTTATAAGTTTAGTACAATTTTGAAGCTTTGGTATGAAAGCACAACATAATAATAGTGCTGGGATTTTTTTTTAAATATACAGCGGACATTAACTCAGACCATAAAAAATAATACACAGTTGAGAAGCATAGGAGAAGCACAGCTATATAGATAAAATGAAACATATTTGCTTTTATGATGGTTTTCCAAATTTATATGAAAAGCGTCTGAATGCTACAGAATTAAATAACCTTTGTGATCTATAGTAAAATAAATTGTCTGCATTGCTACTGGGATGAGAAAACATAGAGGGTATATTGGAACATACAGTGTCATAGAAGGGCTAATAATCTGAATTTCTTTCTGCCTTTGGGTATTGTAAAGAGCTTTTTACCCAGCAGAGATTCTCATTCTGGCATCCTGGTTTCCTCTCTCCTAACTATAAACTGGGCAGACTCTTGGGTTCCCCTCCATAAACTGCAGGGCTATAAGCACTGCAATGTGAAAGATGACATCAGAAAAATCACCTAGACTTTAATATGGATATAATATGGATAACTCTTAAAGTGCAGGACCCCTAGAGATCAGCTTTGATGTCTATTGTATTAAGACAGACAATTTTTTTAAAATGAATTAGCCACTTTGCCGTTACCTTTGGCAATTGTTTGTTTTTCAAATGTAGCAAGTACAAATAAGCATTGTGGTATCCAACATTGTAATTATTCATGGTAAAATAAATGTGAGTTAAGTTCCAATTAAAATGAAAAGCGGATCACAACACATATGTAATTCTACTTGCACATTATTGCTACATGCACATGTGCATAAGGCCTTTGACTTGGGCTAAGGCTAGGACTACACTGGGCATCCAACGAGTGCAAGTCCCTCCTTTCGCTCTTTTAGTGCCACATTACAGGCCGTGCTACATAGTGCACCCAATAAAACGGCCTCTTTAAATCAATGGCCTGAGATATGAATAAAGTGCCTGGGCATGTTAGTCATACGTCAGTACAACCCATCCATTTACTGTTAATGGACGCGTTGTACATTAAGCATTCATTATGTTCATGTTGATGCGTTTGCGTCGACATTAATGTGACGAAGGTTCGCACAGACATAACAGGGGCAATGACAGGCTGTGTAAACAGCCCTTTCAAAGTCACATTGCCATCAATTGCGGGCTTGTGCACTGCAGTAGAATCCCTCAGTTAAACACAGGAATTTTAGCACAAGTGTAGCCATAGCCTTAAGCACAACCACCTGACCAATCTGTAAGTGGGCAGTAGAAATAAGAACAGCCAAAAGAACAGTTCTTAGGGCTTAGCCACCTCAATGCCCTAATAACAGATGAAACTAAATCTTAGGAAAGCAGAGAAAGGCAACACTTGTACACACAATAAGTTTAAAGTGTTCACATTAAAGCGTTTAATATGTATTGTTTTCATAATCTATTAAATTTTGCATATTATCTTTCCAGGACATATTTTGGTTGAAATCTAACATACTTTAAATATGTATTTGATTTAATAACTAGCAAGTCTCTATTAGTTTTTTTGGTTTCTTGCTACCATTGCAGGGGACGTAAAAATTATTTTGTTTTCCGTGGTCTTCCGAGTCTTTTGGTGTTGCTGAGCTCACCGGTGCATTCCTTCTTTTAAGAATGTTCCAAACAGTTATTTTGGCCATGCCTAATGTTTTTGCTATCTCTCTGATGGGGTTGTTTTGCTTTTTCAGCCTAATGATGGCTTGCTTCACATTGTGTTTGTTTCATTCCAAATCCACTGTGGTGGTTTATAGAGCCAAAAATTTTAGAATTGTGTTGATGTCCCAATATTTATGGACCTGACTCTAAATGACTGTAACTCAAGGGGATCATGGATTTAAACCAGGGTAATACAGTACTATTTCTTCTGCCAAAAAAAACCCTCAGATATGCATTCCTCATTTTTAATGAACATTTTCCTCTCTATAGACTAAGTAAGGTAGTATGCAGTTATACTTTACATTGGCCATGATGTAATAGTGCTATTGTTTATTTAATCATAACTACAATCTATTTTACAGAGCTCTACTGCTTGGCTTGGCAAGTAACCCTAACCTAAAGGATGTCTCCCTAGATCTCAGTAATTGTGAGGTAAGAAACAGATGCCTGCTTTAACTTGTAAAAAAATGATTCTAGCTTCGGAAAATAATAATTACATATACAGTAACAATCTGAGGTTTATTAACTTCTTTAAATAATGTGGACTTCCACTATGATGTCTTTGTGTCTTGTGAGCTGTAAATGTGGATTGTATTTAATCAAACTAGATGCACTCCTACCCCCGCTCAGTTATGTATTGTCTGCCAGACAAGTAATGGCCTCTAATTACTGCATAAAAGTCAACTGTTACGCTTTTTCTTCTCTTTTAAGACTGGTAAAAGAATTATTAAAATACATTTTGTGGGCCCCCAAGGAATTCTTCATGTAATTTTCTTAAATCTATTATGTATTTCAGGGCTGTTGACATGCTCTGAGTTGTTTCATGCTTATTACAACTGTTCTAATTATTTTTTTTAGAGCTTTGCTGGTATTAGCCTTATGCTTTGTATTGTATGTTTTTTTATTTTTTTGAAAAAGGCTCAGCTATTCAGATGAAGTTATAGCTTTGTACAGGTCACAATCACAGTGCTTTGTATCCTGTAATTCTTAGTAACCAGTGACATGTCATGTTATAGAGGTTTAGGGTCATCAATAATGAATGGTAGTGTATTGGTATTATAAGCGGGCCACTGAATACTTTGCCGTATCTATTGATTAACCAGTTCAGTTTTGCTGATAACATTATACTTAATGTAATAATTTGCAGGAAAAAGCATACTATGCAATTCCTATATAATTGAGCCTTAAGTGCATACCTAGCAGAATTGGTAATGCCTCCTAACTTCAATGTGTACTCCCACCTGTGTGTTTGGTCCTTAGTCAGTTTGAAATCTGTGTACTTACAGAAACCCTTTCAGTGATGGCAACTTCCCTTTCAATGAAAGCTTTTAGCAACTTCCCTTTTCATAAAGGTTCACAGCAACATCCCCCTTAAGTTATGCCATCAACTCCCCTTTTAATGATAGCGGAGTTCAACTTCTTCTTCAATGATGGCTAACATCAACTTCCCCTTCAATGATGGCTAACATTAACTTCCCCTTCATTGATGGCTAACATTAACTCAACCTTTAATGATGGCTAACATCAACTTCTCCTTCAATGATGGCTAACATCAACTTCTCCTTCAATGATGGCTTACATCAACTTCTCCTTCAATGATGGCTTACATCAACTTCTCCTTCAATGATGGCTAACATCAACTTCTCCTTCAATGATGGCTTACATCAACTTCTCCTTTAATGATGGCTTACATCAACTTCTCCTTCAATGATGGCTTACATCAACTTTTCCTTCAATGATGGCTTACATCAACTTCCTCTTCAATGATGGCCAACATCAACTTCCCCTTCAATGATGGCCAACATCAACTTCCCCTTCAATGATGGCTAACATTAACTCAACCTTTAATGATGGCTAGCATTAGCTCCCCTTCCAATGATGGCCAACTGCAAATCCTCTTTCAATGATGGCCCCATAGTGGCTCCACTATGAAAACCCAGCATTTTAAACTGTGCTTGTGTCTCCCAAACAATACTATGGAAAGTGTTTCTTGTGTTAACACTAGCATAAATTAACTGTGAAAGGGAATAGCACACTTGTTTATGCCCACTTTTGGAAGTTCGGAGTTTGGAAAAAATATATGCTGTGAGCTTTAGGCCAAACTTAGGCGTTGGAAAGCCCTGTGTGTAACTTTCCAACACATTAGGGTACCATTGTGTAATTTCACTTTGTAGTATTTTAAGTGCCAAGAGTAGCGACAGAGATTTGTATTCTAAATTACACTGAATTTTGCAGACTTATTTATTTTAAGGTATGTTCAACCCAAACTGTACACATAGTCCTCTTATGTATGTTCAGTAGCTTCCTCATACAAATCCTCTTCACATGAGGTTTAAATAAATTTGTTCACCACCTTGTAGGAGGAGACTATATTTCCAAAACCTATTGTGTAGCACACTACTGACAATGACCGTTCAGAAATCAATAGAAGCAGCACACGTTTTGTTTGTTCCTGAAGTCTGTCTTTACTATTGAGGCCTAAATGAATACGAGTTTGCACCAGATATACTGCTGGTGGTATAATGAATTTAAGAGTAAATCATCTGCACTATATGCAAATACTGCAGATCATTTCCTTTTTTCCCCTTTTATTTAAATAATGCTGGCACATAATACAGCTGAGGAGTGGAGGATAATTTTTCCATCTTCCAGGTAAATTAAAAATGTATTTTTACTGAATGGTAAAAAATTAAGTTGATTGATATTTGGCACACATTTAATGATTTATCAGAACTTGGGTACTTAAGTCCTGCTGGTAATGGTATATAAATGCAGAAGTATTCAGATTAGAGATGTAAATAGTTTTATTCAAATCTGAATTTTAATTAGGATCAAATCTGGTGCTTAACAGGTGCATTCTTCCCCAAGAAAACTTGCTTTAGAAGAACCAACATCCTAAATATACTAATTAGCAGGCATTTAAAAAAAAAATTTTAAATGATGGATCTAAGTAAAAGATTAGAAGTGGACAGTTTGTAAATACACTGTAGGCCAGGGGTCCTCAACCTTTACTATGAAAGGAACAATTTCCAGAAACATAAGTACATGCTGTGCTGTGTGTTCCTGTACCTTAGCTGCTACATTTTCCACCCTAGGTATATACATGGGTCATTCTGTTTTTACAGGCTTTTTTTTTATAAGCCACCTAGGCTTATATTTGGGTCTGCTTATACTCAAGTATTTGCAGTAGTTAGCACTCTTGTTAACATGAAGCCTTTACAAAATTCAAGAAATGCTTTTGTAACACATTTTTCTTTTTTTATTCGTAATGACTTAAAACATTTCAGATTAATCTCAGAAAAAGTTGTAAAAATATAAAACTTGATGCTAAACAGCGGATTTTCTAGATGAAGGTTCATTATGCTCTAAGACTGTGCCATTCTATCATTTATATTCTTTTGCATGAATATCCTTTGTGTACTTATATCTGTCTGCTTTCCCTGCAATGCTTCCTAAGCTTGGTCACTGTGTAAGTACCTTCTGTGTCTTATCTCAGCATTTCCCATTATATTGTACTTCTATGCAGCTTTATCTGTGTATTAAACAAGCGCCTCTTATTACTTTCTTACATTTAGTGTTAAATAAGTTTTTTCCGTTCTTTTTTGCCTTTAATTTATTGGCACCGAATTTCCTCTGCTGAGTTTCTCATAGTCAGAGCTGCATAACTGATTGAGGACTGGCGTTCTCACTCCATCATTGGAATACAAATGTCTTCCTTTGTGAAGCAGATAGTCATTTATTAGACTTATCAGTGCGTGAATATTCTCCAGTGTACCTGATTTATAGCACATCACACAGTTATGCAGCAAAGGATTGTGTAGCTATCTCTGGTCAGAGAAAGAACAGAGCTTCATGGAAGTATGTTTAATACATTTTGTTAAGTACATTAATGTCTTGTCTCACATTATTTTCATTAATGTCTACATCTAGAAAGTACAATCATGCTTTGTTTTGCTCTGGTTAGAAATTAAAACAGTCCTTTTTAACTGTGGTCTCCATCATGTTCCTCATAAGCAACAAGTGTCTGGCAATTTGAGGTTTCTTGTCTTAGCACATTCTCAGAAAGTAAATGTTTGAAGTAAGCAAATGTGATATTCTTAGGCTGGCCATACATGGGTCGATACCTGTGTAATCGATTAACCCTCCAGCGCAGAATGATGGCGTCACCATGCTGTGCTCAAGCTTCCTCCATTAAATGGAGGATCGTGGCACAGAACTTCTGCGCAATCGATCCTGTTTGATTCTTTTTGATGGGGACCCTCATCACTATCCAAATTAATGGCAATCAAACAGAGATTTACCAACATGTTGGTTCTCTGTTCGATCAAGCTTTCTTCAAGCCTGTTGGAAAGGATGGATGCAATAGTGTTGAGCACAATCAATAACTGTGAATGCACACAGCGATCTATTGTGCTTGAATATATAAAAAAAATCTAGCTGCATATGCCTAGCTTTTATACCTTTATGCCTATGGTGCGTATCTGCCATGGTTTGATATCCATTCAGATTTGTATTCAATGAGATAAGCTATCTACTGTATTACAAGCCACAACTTCCAGGAAGGAAATGCTAATGTTAAAGCCCATTTAAACATTCAGTATAACTCCACAAAATATATACCATAGCTGGTGCAGAAAAGTTTGCCTCCTTCCAACATTCTTGAGAGAAGGAAGCAGTGGTCTCTACAGAAGTCAGAAAAACCTCACACTGAATCAAACCAAGCACTCTCCAATCAACTCATGTTGTAGTTAAGGAGGCAGCATGTTGGACCACAAAAAGAGAGACCACTTCTTTGGCACAGAAAGCAATGGTCCTTCTTTGCAGCATCTTGGCAGGGGGCATGGTTTCCTACTCAAAATGTGGCTACTTTCTCATGAAAACATACTAAACTTTGCAAAAAACAGCTCTTCTTTAATCAGTAACAAAATAGCGACCTTTTTTATCAATTCTTTTGCTGAAATGGTGTTTGGAGCTCCTGCTCCTCTTTTGATCAGAGTTGAACCTTTACCTGAGGTAATGAAGTCTACAAACCACTAAGCCCTGATCCATTGGTGGGCTACTTACCTGTGGTGGTATGAATAGCATCTTGTAAGCGAATTGCACATCTTTTTCTTTTTACCTCGCCTACAATATGTTTAGTGGGTTTAAACCAAGAGTTCAATCCATAGTAGCTGCACAGGATAGGAAACACATCTGCCAAGACAACAAATATCTTTTTCTCAATTCGAGGATTGCGGTGTGGATCAATGCATTAAAAGTATTGTTTCATTTCATTTTTCTTTTTAATGCTATGTTTACCCTTTTGTCTATTTTTTATTGTTTTAATAAAAGGTCAATGACAACCTGTTACATTATGATTAATGATAATTAAAGCTTGACAACCTAGTTTAAACCCATAATTTCAGCAAAGTTGTGCTTGTTCATTTTGTAAAAAGAATTTATTTGCGATAGAGAATTAAAAAACGTTTGAATTTTTATTTGTGCCTTGTAATTAGCTTCGGTCAGGAGGAGCTCAAGTCCTTGAAGGTTGCATAGCAGAGATTCACAACATCACCAGCTTGGATATCTCTGATAATGGTAAGTGGATATATTGGCTTTAAAGGGACCTGCATCGAATACACCAAATATTAATCCAGAATAAAAAGATCTATTAAAACTCTGACCTGGTCATAATAAAAAGCACCTATACATTTATGTAAGATGATATAATACTATACTATATAATCAATAATATGTTGAGACAAACATCTTTATTTATTTAGACTTCCATTACAAATTCAACAAACCTTCAGTTCCTTATCTTTTATGTAACCTGGGGAAAACCTTGTAGAAACTCCATGGCTCCATAAGTAAAGTGAGTGAGCATTGTCCCCTTTAAGCAGACATGTAGATGTGGATCATGTAGATCGATGGCCAATTCGAGCACCATGTGTACTCACGGCCATCTATCTGGCCCATATAATATACGGCTATCCGCAGGTCTCCATGCAAAGCATCGACTGAGCTGGGGAGAGAGCTACGTTTACATGTCTTAAAGTGCACCTTAGCTCGCCTTATGTACTGCATCTCCCTGACAAATCAAAATAAAACATGGCAACTAAAATTTGTAAATCCCTATTCTCCTGTGGTGCTCCTTCCCTCAGAGGAGAAACAAACATGGCAATGACAGCTTCTTAAAGGACAGTCAGGAAGGGAAAAGTCAGTGCTTATATCATATTCTCTCTACAAAGCTACGGTCATACAAATTCACCATTGGCAATTGTCGAAAATTATTATCTTACACAATCTTGTGGCAATTCATGTTTCTGCTTTAATTAACCCCTGGAAAACTGGCAGGTACTGAGCCTGAAGATGGCAACTGCCAGGGTTTGAGGGGGCAGCAGGTAAGTATACTTTTTAGGATGTGTTTTCCCACCATTGTGATGGCTCAGAGATGAGTATAAATGTTATTTTGTTTTTTTTCCAGGTTAGATTTGCTTTAACCAATTACCCCTTAGTTGAACAGAGTGACAAACATTTTAACACTGTTCATTTACCTGTGTTTTGGTGGCTTTCTATTGATTTTAGTAAAAGAAAAGCTGCTATTTGTCTTTTTAATAATAAAAAATAAACATGTTCTAAAGTATATAATTTTTAACAAATACTTTTCTATTCAAGGCTTGGAGTCTGACCTTTCAACGTTAGTAGTGTGGCTCAGTAAAAATAGATCAATACGACACCTTGCACTAGGGAAGAACTTTAACAACATGAAGTCTAAGTAAGTTTTTCTCCTGATTACTTACTAAATTACTACAATTCTCAATAAATTTACCTTCAATGCAATCTCTTGTTTTTTCTTCTTCTTTAGAAATCTAATTCCTGTTCTGGATAATTTGGTACATATGATACAAGATGAAGAATCGGTAAGTAATACTTGAACAATGAACAAGCAAAGATCCTTATGTAATACATAAAATAGGTTGCACAACATTGACACCCCCAATGTCAGACATTGTCAAATATTTCTCCATTTAAAATGTTAAATAGGTACATAGAACAAGTCATAGAACCCAACCAGTGATAATGTACTGTATATACTGCAGTATAAGCTGAGTTTGTCTGCCCCAAAAAATGGGCAGAAAATGCTCCCCTCGGCTTATACTCAGCTTATAAGTCAGCTGAGGGGGGTCCACTCACCTCAGGTGAATTTCTATGCTGATCGCTTCAGGCAGGCAGCTTCCCTCTTTAACTTTTTAGAATATCCCTCTTTAACTTTTAAGAATATCTTCTCTATGCTCCTGGTGGCCTGGTTACTAGTACAGATACAACACTCCATAGCCTATGATTAAAAAATAAGAACTGCCTTGCAAAACCGATCCTGTAATAATAATACAGTGTTTCTATGGGGCAGTGGTGCTTTCTCTATATTTTTCTCATTTAGAAAACTCCACTATCTGACTGCATTTCCCACCCTCGGCTTATACTCGAGTCAATATGTTTTTCCTATTTTTGTAGATAAAATTGGGTACCTCGGCTTATACTCGAGTACAGTGGAGGAAATAATTATTTGACCCCTCACTGATTTTGTAAGTTTGTCCAATGACAAAGAAATGAAAAGTCTCAGAACAGTATCATTTCAATGGTAGGTTTATTGTAACAGTGGCAGATAGCACATCAAAAGGAAAATCGAAAAAATAACTTTAAATAAAAGATAGCAACTGATTTGCATTTCATTGAGTGAAATAAGTTTTTGAATCCTCTAACAAAAAAAGACTTAATACTTGGTGGAAAAACCCTTGTTTGCAAGCACAGAGGTCAAACGTTTCTTGTAATTGATGACCAAGTGCGCACATTTTAGGAGGAATGTTGGTCCACTCCTCTTTGCAGATCATCTCTAAATCATTAAGGTTTCGAGGCTGTCTCTGTGCAACTCTGAGCTTGAGCTCCCTCCATAGGTTTTCTATTGGAAAGACTGACTAGGCCACTCCATGACCTTAATGTGCTTCTTCTTGAGCCACTCCTTTGTTGCCTTTGCTGTATGTTTTGGGTCATTGTCGTGCTGGAACACCCATCCACGAACCATTTTCAGTTTCCTGGCAGAGGGAAGGAGGTTGTCGCTCAGGATTTCACGATGCATGGCTCCATCCATTTTCCCATTAATGGGATTAAGTTGGCCTGTGCCCTTAGCAGAAAACCACCCCCAAAGCAAAATGTTTCCACCCCCATGCTTGACG
>CM070036.1:58806708-58821214 GCA_036250615.1 Ptychadena robeensis | reverse complement strand
TGTACATTTATGCTTCCCTTCCTCCCTAAACACTCATGGTGTGAAATGTTAAAATAATAACAGCTGGTAGCTGTTCATTTTATTGGATGGAGACCCACTGTTCCTGTTAAAGTAATGGATTTCGACCAAAGTTTTCCAACATGTTGGAAACCCGTTTTGTCGAGTTCCTTCAACGGATCCTGCACAAAGGAGCCATGGATGGCTCAAATGAAGAAACTGATTAGAGCACAGCGTCCGATATTACTCTAATCTGTCTCTTCATCGAGCCGTGTATGGCCAGCTTAAGGCAGAAGCAGCAGGTATATTATTATATTACTCATTCTCTAGTTCTGATGATCTTCTGTTCAGGTAACATATTTTGTTTGGACTTACCATCTACAAGCTTGTCGGGGCTAAATATGAAACAAAACATTTAAAATAAATTTAAAACCAGCATAACTTTGTGGATGAATATGAACCAGCCAGTTTACCAGTAATTGAAACTCATCATATACAGTACATATTGTACATTCCTCTTCTGTTCTCTAATGTTTTAATAATTGTATTTCAAATGTCACTTTCTACATGGATATTATGTGAACAGTAAACCAATTGTCATTGTCATTGCAGCCCTTGCAGTCATTGTCTCTGGCAGACTCTAAGCTGAAGACAGATGTGACAATCATTATCAATGCTCTTGGTAGTAATACATCATTGACCAAAGTAGATATCAGCGGGAATGCCATGGGAGACATGGGTGCTAAGATGCTGGCTAAGGCTTTGCAGATCAATACCAAGCTCAGGTAAGTTTTTTTTAAATATTTTTCAATATATACTTCTTCTAGAAATGATACAAGAAAAAATACAAATAGAAAAAACTGTAACTGTCTATATGCAGGTTCTTATACAATATTATATAAACTTATAATGCGCACTCAATATGATGATAACACCCCAGTAAAGTTCCTAAATTGTACTGTCAGTAAATTTGGTGCACATTGTTTCCTCAACTACTGGTTTGGTGCAAGTTGTTTTTAGTATTTGGTTATTAATTACATGATGTGGGCAAAAAGTGACTACATTAAAATGTTAACTTCTCAGATTTAGGTTGACTAAGATTTTAATGGATAATTTAATATACAGTTATGGTTTAGTTTTTGTATATTTCCAAACAAAAGGTGGTTAAAAATGATCAGGACAACATTTCCCACCATCATAGTGATCTGTTATAATGAGATTATATGCATATCTAGTATTAATAGTATTGCTGTTGAACACAATTTCTTTACCAAACCCTCTCCTTGAGCAATTCAATCTAAATATTCCTCGTTTCAACCTTTATTAAAATCTGAAGGCTCTCTTAAGCCCCCCCATACACATACAAGATTGTGACCCGATGTTTTGGCCGATTGACAGTGCATGATGATGAACATCGGTGCCAGTAATGTCCGTCGGGTATGGCAGACCGCATTTAGGGCCGGCTGTGAGAACAGTACGCCTAGACTCCCCCCCTTCCCCCTCAGAAGCAAGCAGACTGTTTTTCAGCCCCGATGGATCTAGGAGCTGAGGAGACATACCCATACTTTAGACGGGGCCACTGTCACTGTTTAATGTATTAGACCGATCTTAGAATTACGGACATGTCCGTAATGGCTTAAATTGATTTGGGTGCCTATTAAGGCTCCTTAAGCTTAAGGTCGGCTAAAAAATCTAAGCATGCATGGGGGGCTTTAGCGGTTGAAAAGAAGCATGCATGTTCTAGTGCTATTTTTCATATTTTACTTTTCAGCTTGAGATAATGTGCAGTACTTCAGCCTAATAATGTATCACTAATTTCTATTGGCAAGCCATTGGTTTTTCATTATTTATAAATTGCATTTTCTCAGATCATGTTAGGTGTGCCAGACATGGGAACATCTCCCGGTGAGAGGCCACCAACATGCCCGTCTTCATCCTGATTGCTGCACTGCAGGGAATCCTGACTCTCATCTCAACCTAAATTTGTATGCAGACCATGTTCAGTCAAGGGAACTTTCTGATTTTTCCACTGCACAATAACAGGCACAGCTTGCTTGAGTTTTTACCCCCTTTATAGTTGTATTACTCCAAGTAATTCTCAGATCATTTTATTGCTTCCAGGTGTCAAACTGCAAATAGCTGCTGTTGATATGAATGTGCAAGGACACTGGTATTTTACTGCCTTACAGCTCATCTGAACGATATAATATTGTGTATATGAATGGATCATCTGTAAAGCTGATAAATCTAGAGCAAAATTACCCTTGTCACATCTACAATTATGTTAATTGTAAGATTAGACATATATTATATACTGTGTATACTCGACTACAAGCCGATTCATTCAGCACCGTATATAATGTGCTGAAAAAATTTAATTTGGATTATACATGATTTAAAATATGAAAATCGTGACTTTGATCACCCAGTAGACTTTGTGAGTAAATTGCAAAGCCCCTGAACATGGTATCATCACCATCCGTTTACTGGAGATGTATGCTCTTAAATTTGAACTTGACATAATGGCCCCCATACACCTTTAGATTTCTCTGTCAGATTTCCTTTAGATCTCCTTTTGTTTTACCAAAACCATGTATAATGAGGGACTTTCTAAACAATCAAGTCTACCTGTGTTCAATTGCAGAGTCCCCTATACCACAAAGTTGTTGGTAGATCTAAAGGATATCTGACAGAGAGATCTAAAGGTGTATGGCCAGCTTAAAGCTGGGAATAGACGGAACGATTTACCGTCTATTCCTTATCCGATTCTTTGCACAAGGAGCGGCGTGATGACGTCATCATGCCTGCCTGCTAGTGCCGAGAATCGGCCAGCACTCTTCATCTGCAGCTCATTATTTCAGCTGGGGGCAGCCATCCCCAGCTGAACTAATGGGATCGTGCTAAAATGTACTATCCTGTCGGATAACTGTGCGATCCGACATGGCGGCTGATTTTAGCCCAATCCTCGTCAGTTGCAGCCTCCAATTCCTGCACGACCCGATCCCTAAGGGATACGGGAGCGTGCACGGCATCAGATCGGGGATCGGATCATGCAGGAATTGGAACGTGTATGCCCAGCTTAAGATTAAGCTTAAGAATCTTTTAAATGTACCCACAACCTTTCTTTACATCTTTGCAGTTTTTGTAAGGATTTCACGCTTTTAACATCTTGCTATTTAAGTCACAACCTGGCTAGTTAAAATAATGACATCCCAAAACAAAAGCCCCTTTGCCATGTCTTTCTGTGCCTGATCTGCTGCATTTTCCACCATAGGCTTATACTAGGATCACCAGATTTTTCAATTTTTTATTTTTATTTTTTTTATTGGGTACCTTGGCTTCGGGACAGGACGGCTCCTACTTATCACCTTATCATAGTGAAATACTTTATAATTTAAGTAATACATTAAATTAACAGGATTCAATTAGTAATAAAATGCACAATGCTAGGTCTGATCTTCTACTTGTCATATACTAGAAGTAACCACTTTTTTGTTTTTGGCAGGACTGTGATATTGGACAAGAACAACATTACAGCACAAGGATTCCAGGATATAGCAGTAGCTCTAGAAAAGTAAGTATGAAACATGTATGATACTAAGCAAAGTTTTGATTGAAAGCGGGTTTAAGCTCTAAAAACCCCATAAAGAGATAAACATATATACATCATCCTTCATCCAGGAATAGCGACCCCTTAAAATAAAAAATAAATACCTTTCCTGCCTGCTCGCTCCTGCACCGCCATGCCTGAAGTGTCCAGGCCTCAAAGCTGCGGTCTCGCTCTCTCCACCAATCCACATCTGAATCCAGGGATGCTCTGCCCCTCCGCATCACCTGATTCAGATGTGTAGCGTCACTGCATTTTGACAGTTTATGTAGGTCTCCTTTTTCTTTTTTGCTTTACTCATGATCACATTTTTGTTGAAGCCCTTTTTAATCATTTTGTAATTTTAAAGTAAGATCATTATGTGAAAATAAACTGAATATACAATTCTCATGCAAATGTTCTGGAAAACTGGACCTTGGTCCATTAACACCACAAAAGTAAAAAAAAATATTTTCTCAGTTAGGTATAGAGAATCACTTACTTTGGAATGTTCCTCTGCTAGCGGCAATGACTGTGTCTGCATGTATATCACAAACCTAACAAAGCCACTGTACGAAGAAAAGCTGGCAGGGTAGATCCTGCCATCCATGTCTGACCTTCTTCTGCACCCCCAGTCTTTCTCCATCTATACACCTCAACCATTGCAGGAGTATAGCTGGGGTGAGTTCTGGGAGGGTCAAGGCAGGCAGTAAAATACAAAACACCAATAAAAGTGCCTTTGCTCTCCTGGCAAGAAGATTACCCGGGAAGGCGGTGGAGCTGTCAGATGGGAAATCTGCCCACGTCATCTCTCGCATCCAGCTCTGTATTGGGCACAAGCTGCCTACCTCACACACAGCTCTGCCGGGTAGGGCTAGGGGCATGCAAGGTGCTCTGCTGGTGGGAGCACGTATCCTATTGTAGGAAGGTGAAATTTTTTTCGGCCAAAGTAAAAGGTGTGTCCTATACATCGAAGTGTCTTAGGGTCCCCATACACCTTTGTTTAACTAAAACCAAGTAATATGAGGGACTTTCTAAACAATCAAGTCTACCTGTGTTACATCGCAGAGAACCCGGCACTACATAGTTGTTGGTAGATCTAAAGGATATCTGACAGAGAGATGTAAAGGTGTATGGCCAGCCTTATAGTCTAAAAAAAAAAAGCGTTCGATCCTTTCGCTTTTATTGCTGTCTATGTCCATACTAGATAGAGTTACCATCTCTTTTTGCACATATATAGGAGGGCATTTGAAAATAGATGGTACCACAGCATACAAATCTATGTGGTGTAAAGGTAATGTATAGGTGTGACAAGGCCCTAACTTTGCATCTACATGCCTTCAAAGTAACAAGTCCCAAGTAATAATGCAGTCTATTATATTACACATATAGGCAATGTTTTCATTAAAATGAGAACTATTATCTCACATACATAGGAGATTTTTCTGCCCACCCACTACATCATGCCACAGTTTATGTGGAATATAATAGTATAATATTAGGTTTTTGGGTGACTTGAGGAGGTGAGTTTTGTTGTTACCAATTTGACAGTCTCAGTTGCAATATTCTAAGAACCTAGATACAAAAAAAAACCATATGAACCTATATGCTTCTGAATACTGTAAAACTGGATTAGTCTTTTATGTAGTTTTTTTCTCCATTTTAGTGAAAACAGTTCAAGTCTCTTCTTGTAGTGCCTTGTTTTCCCTCTGAATTCCTAGCTATACTGTGACACCCTTCTTGACGTTACTGTGTATGATTTAGCCTGGATGAGAAAATTCCTGTCAGGGTAACATTTCAATGCCTTGCATTGTGTAGCTTGTGCTCCGACTGACTGAAAAGACCAGTGTTCTAAGTGTTCAAAGCCGGATGTATTGGTACGCTGGTTAAATAATTGGTAGTCTTCATGTATATATTTGCTCAGTGCTGCAATAAATGCCAAGCAGCATTCACAGATTACAAGCCGAAAGATGTTGGACTTATAGGAACTTTACATTTCTAGCAATTTAGTAAAAAGTATTTCACTTATCTTTTTTAAATAAACCTTGTTACTCATGTAGCGAGTATGTATTTTTATATGAATTGAAAAGACCAGCTTTATGTGAACAAATGTGTAAATATGTCCTTATAATGGTTATTATCTTACTGTATAGTTTGTATTTTGACTACTCAACCCAAAATGTCTTTTATTGCAAGGCATTAATGGGTAAATGCACATGAACTGCCTTTTTCTCTTTTTTTAACCTTTTTTTAATGTCTTAAAAGGTCCAGTTCTAGTTCAATTATATCTTTCAGAACCATGTCTTATCATTCTCATCCACACTCTCATATCATGTGGAATTATTTAGGAGACTTGACGATTGCAAGCTATCCAGGTTCTAAACCATAAAATTTCCACTACCAAGCTTCACAGTTGTTATAATGTTCTCTGCTATTATTGGTCTGTGCCAATCATATTTACTGTTGCTTTGGCCCAATAATATTTTATTAGTCAGTCCACAGCATATTATTTAAGAAGTACTGGCCTAGTCTTTGGACTATTTTTGTGTTTGTTGGAAATCTATAGTCCTGTTCTAATTGGGCATTAGGTTGGACACCTCTCATCCAAGCTAACTTATTTGTGATTGAAGCATTGTGTATGCCATTGGACAATGGCTGTTGCAAAAGGTTCCTGTAGATCTTGTTGTTGTTTTTTTTTTATTTCTAGACCTCATTTAGATGAATCAATACATATGTTGTGTTTTTTGTTTAAGGAACTACACTTTGCGATTTATGCCTATTCCTATGAATGATGCCTCACAAGCACTGAAGACTAATCCAGAGAAAACAGAAGAAGCTTTACAAAAGGTAGGTAAACTGCCACACTTCAACACACATTGAGATGTGGGGGGCCCTATGCAAAATTGCTGCCTGGGGTCCCCTGTCGATCGGGGGGGGGGGGGGGGGGGGGGTGTTGCTAGTCATGCAAATATATAATTATATGTGCTTCTTATATTGCATATACACAAACACTATGCTTAGCCGCAGTGGGGAAACTGTCAGAGCTGTGTATGTGAGCGGGCTAAATTTGCCTGCTCCCATACATTGGCTCTGCTGGTGGATGATCTGATCTACCCATGTAGAAGTCTTTGGACTTTTGAGCTTCACAAGCAGGCAAAATTCACAAACAGTCAGCTTTTTCTCGCATAGGGGATTTTTCAGGTATTCATGATACTGTGGCTATAATAGAAATAAAATAGACGTAAGGGTCCATAAGCATCTCTTAAGCTGAGCACACACCTTTAAATCTTACCTTTCAACAATCTATTTTTAAGACATCAATATTACTTTATTCATTTTCACATATATTTCACATATCAAATCTCAAAGAGCAAAATGAACATTTAAAATACATATATATGAAGTCCTTATAATCTGTTGGGTAATTTGTAAACTTTTGGCCCAGTTTTTTGTTCTAGGTTCCCAAGATATAGCACAGGCAAATTCTAAACATTTGCAGATTACAGTGCAGTCAAGTAATATTCTATAGTCTTGACCCCATCCTAGTCTGTGAATGTAGAGCAAAGGAGCAGCAGCAGACTAAGGTTTAGGCTACACTTAATCCCTGCATTGAATTGCAGTGCTGTGCACAAGCCCGCCATTGACTGCTGCTGAGTTATGACACTATAGCCCCCGATATGTTGGTCTGTTGAGCCTCTGTTGTGTTAACGTCAATACACCTTATGAGGCTTGACATATAATGCATCCATTTATGATCACGTTAGTCATATGTTAGCCCATTGATTTAAAGGGGCCGCATTATCGGCTATGTAGCGTGGCTGATAATTTGCTAATTTAGCAAACAGGGGAGCTTGCACTTGATGTATGCGCTGATGTCAGCACATCCAAGCTCTCAGTGTATCCACACTCTAAGGCAGTCATATTTGTGTTCCTTCCTCCTGTAACAATGGGTGACTGGCAGCACCGTACAAAGCTCTTTTTACCAGCATCCGTACTAGTGAAGGAGATCACAGGAGATGTGTGCAGGGAAAACATTCTAAAAAATTTCTAAAACAGAGATAGATTCAGGCATTTATGCTAGCTAGTGTGTAAAATATAATTAATGAAACTATAACTGGATGAAAATCAGCTCTATATTTTCTCACAATTTGAGACTGCAAATATGAAGAACGTCCGATACCATCAAAGAGCAAACTGTAAAAGCAGTATGTAATTTGAAACAGAGATTTCATGCTTCCTTGATAAAATTTGATTCATGTACAGGGATACAATTACAAATTATCTTGTATACTCTGCAGATACAAGATCCCATTAATGAGAAGATTTGAAACATAATACTGCAAATGAATCCCCATGTTTTTGAAAAAGAAAGGGCAGTCCAATAAAATTAATGTTACCATTGAGTTACTAATTTCCTGGAAAAAGTCACACTGCCATCAGTGTCCTCATATCCTCAATATTTATCTGCCCTTTGTTTCATTCATAGCTCCATAGACTGGATACAATGCTGCCTTCTCATTTCTGCCATATCTGGTATTAGGAGGCAGCTTTGAGTGCTTATGTGATATAATATCCATATAACATGCTTTAAGAGATCTCGTCTGCATTTGATCTTCGTCAAGCAGATTTTGTATGGTTATGTAAATCCGAATTGACTTGAGCAAAAGGCAATCAGTGCACACCCTTTACATTTAAGTGAGTCTTGCACAAAAATGGGGAAAAAATTTAAATTCTGCCACTGATGACACATCATTGGGATCAGAAACAATTGGGTGCTTCTGTAATGGGCTACATATTCTATTTTAATGAAAGGGACTGTTTCTCTCAGCAAAAGACCAATGTTTGACTTGCCTACCTAACAAGGGAGAAGCATCATAGGGATGATTAGACAACATAAATGATTCTATACAAATGCAGCTCGGTATACTTGTGGACCAGTTCAGTAGAGTATCGAAGCGAGATCGTAAAATATGACAACCCCCATATATTCTCTAATCCTCACTGGCAGTGCTTTTACTGAGGACACACACATTGCATATTATATGCAGTAAACCATACTAAATTACTGTTCCAGTAATGGTGTATGTGGAAATTGTGCACTAGTCATTACTGTAATTCCATATGTTCTATCCACTCATCTTGAATCATAGCAGAAGGCAAAGAGCCAGAAACAGTGAATACGTAAAAAAAAGTCTGAGAACACATGGGCAGATCTTAATTTAAAATCTGATAAAATGAAGATATCTGATTCTGAAGGTAAATTGAAAGCCGCCCAATTTTACAATTGTACGTACATTGGATTGGTTGAGTCATATAGATCAAAAATACAACTGTAGAATATTGTACAGTGTTTCAGGACATTATTCAAATGGAATAGTAAGTATAAGCAAGACAGTTGCATGAATACACTAGGTTCTATGAATGCACTAGGTACTATGCCCTTTTTTCCATTATATACTGTATGTATATATATATATATATATATATATATATATATATATATATATTATAAGCTTACCTAATAATAAAGTCCATAGTACAAGTACCCAATAGGCAACTGCCTATTCTTTATACTGATAGTACCCAATATGTGGCTATTAGGTATGGACTTTGCCCTGCCATCCTAAATTAGCTATATTAAAATAATAATAACAAGACTAACATACCAATATACAGTATAGACCTTTTTTATTAAACCTTTTTATTAAAGCTTTGTTTCAAGATTTCATCAAAGATTTTGTGAGGACATCTGTTTAGGATCCAGTCTGACATCAAACAACTTATTAAAAAAAGTCTGTATTTAATCGAGCTGGTATAGCTTGCTGTATTAGTCGTCTGCCCACAGATCAATATGCTTTGTACATTTTTTTTCTTTGTATTTCTGCTATTCCCACTTTAGAGGTTTCGCTTTTTCCTTTACCTTCTTGTGTAGCGCTTTGAACGTGACAGTTATTTATTTATTATTTATTCTTGGTGGAAGGAAAATGATGAATGGAAACCAAAGGGTCCATTATTAAGTGTTGCGATCAAGATGGAACACTGTTGTCTGTGAGGACATTTACACTTGCCGCTTGTTATCATTAATGAAGAAATCAATGTAATGTCATTAAACGCTTTTTAAGCACTCCAATCGTACAGCAGCCCACTTTTATTTGTTGTGCTATAGACAGTTGAGTCCTTTCTGGAATGTTAAAATGCAAGGTACTAAGAAATACAGAGATATATACCTTCTGTCTGCTCCTGTAATAGTAGGCTGTTCGTTTTTTTCTTTTAAGATTGAAAACTATTTGCTGAGGAACCATGAGACAAGGAAATATCTCCAGGAACAGGCGTATAGATTGCAGCAGAGTATTGTAACCAGCACTACACAGCAGGTAATATCTTCATTGAAAAAGAATGAGAGTATTCCATAAACATTTTCATTGCTATGTACATGACAAGTAAGTAAAATAAGCAAATGTTTTCCACAATCATTGTCATAGCAATGTCATAACAAGTCATAGCAATAAAGTATTTAATAACAGGCCCTTTTCATAACATGCATACCCTTCTTTATTGATGTTATAAATCTAAATAGTTCACATAATTAACAACTTGCACTTTTTTAATAGTTGTGAATGAGACCCTTTATTTCATGCCTACCCTTGGCAAAAAGCCATCATGTCCCACAAATCATGTGACTGTCTATCATTAACCTCATGTTTAAAATGATTTAAGAACATTGCTGTGACCACCCAAGATCCGTAAATGTTTCTCCCTGAAGCCACTGAAACTGAATGGGATAGTTGGCTTTTTTGTTTTAAATAACATACATTCAAGGACATACATTCAAGAGAAGCCGATGTGCACCTTGCTGTCTAATAAATGTAAATTGTATTGCACTATTTACTAATATACCGTGTAATATATGGTGTTCGTATTGTTGAATGTTGTAAATGTTGACTAAAGTATCGGTACCACTCTAGCTCATATCCCACAAAATAACAAATCTACATATGTACTTTAAATGGGTAATAACCAGGGGTGCACATAACTTTTTTTAGTGAGCTCCTCAGATGAGTACCAGGAGATGGTGTTTGGTACTCACCGCATATGTAGTGCCGTCCGCATATGTAGTGCCGTCTCCCTCACTGTCCTCTGCATGGTAGATTCTGCTGCAGATGAACCTCCCTGTTCTTGATTGATCCTCCGATTAGCTGTCTCCATCCACAGATCACCAGTTGGCTTTGGGTCAAATGTAACTCTCACAGTACAACACCGTTTGAACCCCCAAATCTCATACCTTAGTAGTTGCTAACCCCTTAGACTACCTTCAATCCAAATGTCAACCTTTCATATGTCATATTCCAACTGTCAACATTCCAACAGTGCTTTTCTCTTGTCAGATTTTACCCATACATATGCCTATTGTGACATTCAACCACCAGATCTCCAACACCCTTAGAACACCACTCTTATTTTGAATTAGTAATTTATATTCCTAATTTCACACCCCTCACTGCAACCATTCATAGTTATTAATGTTTCCCTGCGGCTGTCCAAGTGACATAAATTGTATACATTTAACAATAAAAACTGAAAGAATTTTGCCAATCTAAAAAATGTATGAACTTTGACAGTAGTGTATACATGATAAAGTGAAGTTGTTTGTACAGCTATTTAATGTGAGAGGGATGCCGATTGTGCTCCTGATCTCTCCCCTCTATGGCTGACAGCCAGACTCCTCAGGTGCACCTGATGGCTACGGCCACCCAGACATGGGCTGCCTCCAAGTTGTGATATCTTGTGGCTGAAATTGATATTGCATTGCATTGGGGATTTTTCCCCAATTGAAATATTAATGCTTGAACATTTAAAACACTTAGAAAGTGAGTCTTATGGTCAGGTGCGTTTTATGGTCCAACAAATACAGTATGTTGGCTGCAGACCACTGTAACCCCCCCATCACAGGTTGAGATGACAAGAACTAGTGTACCAGCTTTGCACAGCCCAAATTGTGCTATTGACACTTCTTTTTGCAGAATCTATTTATTCTTTATTAATTCACCTAGTATATCTGTGTGGGAAATCTTACCTCAGTACTAAACATCATAAAATAGGGTGTAGCTCTACATACACCCCGGACAAGCTTTCCATCCTTAATCCCTTTTAAATACTGCCTGGCCCGGACCAGCCAAGATGGTGCTGGCACATACTTCACCTCACTTACCATTCTCACCTAGCTGGTCTCCACACTACACATGACAGAGCTATAGGTTCTCAGAGGTCTTCAGTCTCCTCTAATGTCACCTACCTAATAGCTCTCTATCTTCACCTAGATGACACAGGGAACCAACACTGCCCAATTAACATACAGATTCATGGACTCCCTGAGGCTATGAACCAAGTTGGATCTATAAACCACAGGCCTCTTTTTTAACCCCTTATGTGTGCATTGGGTTCTAGGTTTTCAGAACACAACATTTATGTCTTTCTTGTTCTAATTTTTCTCCTCTCACACCCCCCCCCCCCCCCCCCCCCCCCAAAAAAAACCTCAGAAAGCCCACATAACACTGATACCCAAGGAAGGGAAGGACCTAACTCTATCTGCTACTTATAAACCAATATCCCTGATTCAAGTCCCCTGCGTCCATGCTAAATGTCCCCATATGTATTATCTCTGTCTATATATTTATATTATATTACTTAGCATTCATACATGTCAATAGGGTTCTCTATTCTTCCTTCCGCATTAAAAATGGTAACCCCTCCTTGTTGTCTTATCCTCCCCTACCTATATATTCTAACCATTGAACACCTAATTTATGCCAAATAAATGAATCCAAATAAGAAGCCTTCAATATCTCCTTATCCCTCCAAATGTATTTAGTTAGCATTACAAACTTCCTTTCTGTATATTTCCTTCCTGCAGACCTAAACATTTCCAATGTTCTAACATTGTTCTTACTGTCTAGGATTCTCTTGGACTCTCAAATTCTCCTCTGACAATCATGCCTATTGTTCTTTTCCCACAGCCCCCAACCTAGTACCTGCCTCTCATATTCACTTTGCTCCTGAAGGCCTGGGCCTACTTATGACATGGACCTCATTTTACTTCACATTTGATGGGACTGCCGTAAACTGGCAAAGCTTTTGAATGCATTGTTTAAATTGTACGTGGGAGCTCTCTCCCTAAAACCTCAAATATGTCTCCCCATGCTGTGCCCTGGGAAATATATTCTTTTTTATTCATGCTATCATAATGGCATCAATTCACAGCTATTAGTGTTGTGATCTTAGACTGTAGTTGTGAATATATGATGTGACGCTTCCCATATGTAAATAGCTGTGTAATTGCTGGGTGAATTGTGGCTCTTTATATAGTATGAGTAATATACTATAGTATAGTATTAACATTTTGCATTGCAATAAAATCTAAAGTTGGTCAGTGGATTCAGAGAATGGGTACTTCTAGTGTATATGCAAATCGGTTATTGCGAGGGAAGGGCATTTTATTGTGCTGGTTGTGAAAATATCCTTGATCATGTCCGTAATTTTTAGATCAATCTCATCACTTTGCACACAGAGGGTGCACGGCCTATTCTTGGCACAATCGGCTGTGCATGATAACAGACATCATCAAGCTTGGTGTCGATCTGCCGGGATGAGCGATGAGTACAGTTGGATACCTGTAAATACTGCTTCTCATCCTTTTGGTTAAGATCAAGTGTAGTATTTGTTCTTATCAGTTGCCTATAGGGATTCCTTGTATAATACAGAAATAACTCCTGCATTTTTTTATTCGAATTTGATCATGGAAGGAGCATGGTCGGGCCCTTCCATGAGGTGTAATTGGTAGGTGGTGTTGGAAAGCCATGTCCTCCCCGGTCTTTGATTTGGGGCATTGCAGTCCTTTCCCGGGTTGAGGATGTGTGTCAGTACCCGCCATCATGCCTCCTGATAGGGGCAGCTCTGCTGCATCTTGTGACTGGTCAGGGGGTCGAGGTTGAGCCTTCGGCGGATAGTGCCCCTGGTTGGGACTCAGGGGTGCCATAAATCACTGGTGGGGGACCACCATTCATGGCACAATTGAACACTATTCACCAGAGCTTTTATAGCACTTACCTCCCGGGAGCCGCCTTTTGGCCCGACCGGAGGAATTTTTATAGCTGGCCACTAGGTCATCTGGGGAACGGGACACTCAAGGGTCAGTCGGCTTCAGCTGTCTGATCCACCAGTCACCGCTTTTTGCTTCTGAGCCATTTTTGGGGGGAGGGGACAATAGAAACACCTGTTCGGTTTCTGTGTGGTATCACTATGTGTGCACTTAACATTTTTTGCACTGGGTGCTAGAGTCACAGTTTAGTGTATGCGAGCACATGTTGAAGGCTCAATAAAAAAAAATATTCTTGATCTTCCTGGGCTAGGAAGTTAGGTTATATAAATACACTGCTATATCAAGCTGGGTGCTGAAGTGAAGATAGTTTGCACCATTATTGCAAATAAGGCATCTCTACTAAAGTCTGTCATTCAGACTTCAAACAAGCAGTGAGAAATCAACCAATTCTATAAAAATGTCTAGTACACAAAGTAAATTGCTCTCTGAATGAGAATCAGAAGTTTTACCATTTTACATACACAATTGTTTTCATCAAAACTTTAAATACACCTTAAATCACTTCTTCAGAATCCTTGCATGGAAGCTGGTTATATAAATATTTGTTAAAATTGTATATTTGATTAAAAATGTTTATCATGCCATAAAAAAATAAAGGGAGCAGGGGTTTTCCATCCAAGCCTAGTTTAAGAACCCCTTCTTTTGAGCTAATGTTAGCATGATATCTGAACTTCTTTGTTAATCTGAATATTATATTATTAGTATACATTGTTTGATTTGCTATATGTTATGTTATGTTATATATATATATATATATATATATATAT
>CM070036.1:58792920-58806698 GCA_036250615.1 Ptychadena robeensis | reverse complement strand
TATATATATATATATATATATATACATGTTTTAATGTAACATTATGTAGAGTTTGTACTACTTCCAATGACCTTAATTCTGTTCTGAACTTGCAGAAAACTCTGTTCTGTGCTGCTTAAACTATGTTCAAAACTTGAAAAGTTAGCGCTCATAAAAGGTCTACTTATTACCTATTCACCAGATTTTCAAGGTTAAATTTCTTCAGTAAACGGATCTTTTTCTCTTTCATTTAGAATACATTTCTGTGGATAATTTAAACTGATCTCAAGTTAGTTTAAATGGAAAAGACTGTTAAAAAGGCCTTATGGAAAGGGCAGTGTGCTATCAATGTACAGCCTGGTATGATTTTTCCCAGACCCTCTTTAAGTCATAAGCTAATGCAAACAATCTTGTCTCTCTCGTTCATTTTTAGATGATTGACAGAATTTGTGTCAAAGTCCAAGACCACCTAAACTCCTTGAGAAACTGTGGAGTGGATTTTGTGTTAGAAGATGTCAAGTCTGCTGAGAAAATAATGCGAGATGCAAAGAATTCAAAAACAGTAAGTGGACCTGTTTCAATGCACATAGGACGTTCATAAATAGGATCTGTATTGCTGGTCAAAGCTATTTGTTCTTCTGTTCAGTGTTGATGTCTGTATAGCTCTGCAACAAGGCACAAAGGGCAGAAAAGAAATCCTGAATTCTGTGACTAGACCCTGTGACTAGACCGTGAAGAGTGTAAGCACTCTTCTCTTTCCTATCCTCCTATGTTGCTAGCACTGCAACTCTAATATGCAGCTATGCAAGAGGCTGATCACTCTATTCATTTATGTGGCTATAGTTCAGCTTTACAACTTTACAGAGTTAGTTTTCCTTTCATAACAAATTGATATCCTCATTACAATGTAACTGTTATTTTTCAGCTTCTGCCAAATTTATATCACCTTGGAGGTGCATCGTGGGCTGGAACCAACAATTTACCAACCCCAATTCAAGAAACTTTAGAATCAATGGCCGGAGAAGTGACCAGAGTTGTAGATGATCAACTGAAGGTATTGTTGAATTTAAATAGGAATATCATATATATATTTTGTATATTCTATTTTGGAAATAGGGACATTGGTAGCTGTTTCTAATCAGTGCTGCAATGCTATTCCTAACTAATTTCTCTATATTTTATGTATACATTACAAAATGGAGCATAGGTTCACAGACTAAAACTCAAGATTTATATGTAGACTGTAGTGGATGGCAGCATGGAACCATAAGCTCTAGTCAATAAATTTTCTTTTGCTGGTATGTAGGTTCAGAAATGTTCCTCATGATTTTATCAGCCCTTCAACAACAAAATACAGGTTTATGTGTGCAACATTTTATACATTTACTATATTGAAGATTGCAATTCTACCATTGAGTGAACAGATCCCACTACCCATAAGCAATTCTAATAAATCTATTTTTCAACCAGGCAATAGGCTAAAAAGGAATGAGTGTGCAAAGACATCAAAATGAAAAGCCCTTCTATATATTGTAATTGCCTATGCTCAATGAAGAAGAAGCTGCCAGCATGGGATTATCTATACACAGCATAATGATCTCATTAGTATGAACACAATTGAGGTGTCATCTACATAAATAATTTGTAAAGGAAAGGAGCTGCCTTCATTATTCACATATCATGCACTTGTAGGTGAATAATACAGGTCCTTTCTTGAATCTTTTAATCATCATTTTAATATGTACTATTGGTTATTGGCCTTGTGCATTTTCAGTACTTTATGTGTAAATGTCTATTGGTTCAATATTCTGGCAAATATAAGATCTGTACTTTTTTATGAAAAGGAAACCAAAATATCCTTCTTATTTATAATTTTGCTAAATCTTTTCATAGAAACATATCGTGGTCTTCCAGGGATTACAGTCTAGACATAACAAGGCTATGACTGGAAGTATTACTTAATAATTTATCATAAAAAAATCTGTGCCCCATAAGATATTCAACTTGAATAGCTGTATGTTGGTATCCATAGTGGAGGATATGTGCACCACTTTTAGGTTGACTCATTCTTACACTGATGATCATCTGTATTCCATTATAGAAGTGCCTGGAATTCAGTGATGTCAAAGGGGATTGAACAAGTAACTAATTTTGTGAACTATGAGTAACGGAGCTAAAAGGAACAGCTTTATATAACACAAATTTGAGACATATTTGGTCTTATTAATTTAGGGAGGCGCTGTCATAATACACAGTCACTGTATACCTGGAACACATTATCTTGCCTACAAATGTAACACGTTAAGAATAAGGCTTAGTGTCACCTTGAAACAAGACAAGTGAAAAAGGGTTTTTAAAATACAGTAGCAGATTTCAGGTATGGCCCTAATTAATGAGTTAATTAATTAAGGAAGGCAGCAAATGTTGTACCTGCTGGTTATGGTACATTTAAAAAAAATAGGCTATTTAAAAAAAAACCTTGCACTTAAAGAATTGCAGAAAATGTATAGACTACTCCGCGAATAAAGTCTCAAAAGCTTTGAAATGGCAACCAAAACCATAGTCTTGAAAGAAAATGATAAATTGCAAAACATCAGCCAATGATCAGCTCCAGAAAATCAGAAAAGGGCAAATGTTACCTGTGAGTACGGTTACAGTTACAATATGCATATGTGAAGTAAATTTTTAGCAAGAATCCCCTGCAAAGTGTCATTCTTGGCAAAGAGGTGCTGGATAGGTTACAATTTGCCAAAGCACACATTGACTGGCTTACAGAGAAATGACACAACATTTTGTGTACATACAAAAGCAAGACTGTTATTTTTAGGTCTACATGGCAGCTCACGGCCCCCAAACATGACATTTAAGCCACAGTACACCACGAAAACAGTAAAATATGGTGATGCAAGTATCCTATTTTGGAAATGTGCTATTTACAAAGTGGCTATGTTGCATTATGCCTAGGAAATAGATAAAGAAAATATTGCCATTGAAATAAATGTTCCAGAATTAGACATAAATGAGCAACATCTTGCTTCCAGTCCAACAAGATTGATCCAGCCCAGTCCCTTGACCTTAAATCAGACCTAGACTCAAACAAAATCTTCATAAATTGTTATCTAAAACCACGTACCTTTCTTTGGAATGTTCATTCCCCAATCACAATGGCTGTATCTGCATGCATGTTACATAGCTACTGTATAAATAAGTTGTTAGGCAGTGTAACCTAGCCACTTGCTTCTACCTTCTACCACATTAACAGGGACAGGCCATACATCAGGAGAAAAGGACCTGAATGGCCATTACCACCAATTAAATCTTTCCACTGCCCTGTCTGTTGCAGGGTTACACATGATTTTTCCCTAATAAAATCAAAAACTTTAAAGTGCAATGAAGCACAGTCTTCTCTATTAAATCCCTGTATACATGTAAGTAAAAGTTGCTTATGTCTATTTAGGTGCTCTTTAATCCAATAAAAAGACTTTGTTGTGATCTCAAAAATACTGTTTCTGTAGTAAAGTAAAACCAAGAAATGCTAAATATTTTTGGAATGGGGTCAAATGATAATGGACTGGAATACCTGTTCATAGGTGTTAGAACTCTGGTTATACAACTACATATTGGTTCAGTGGTTTAAGGGAAACCGTGAATATTGAATACAGGCCCTGCTATGTTTACAATACATTTATTTTTCCTTGACACACTTCATCCATCAGTTGAAAGCAGTTGGGCTGGTTTGCTAATTTTTTTGTACAATTGTTCCATCCTCTATTAATGTGAGTCTCACAAGCAGAGCACCATGAAGAAGGGAGCGGTATTCCTGAGAATATACTAACCTTCTCTAGGGGATCCTGTGTCATCCGCTAGTGATGGCATTCTCTCTTCTTTTAACTGGTTCCACCTCCCTGATGTCAGTAATGATGCTCTGGAAGTGGGGGTGCCCTCGCAATGTGTGTCTTCACATCCCGGTGTCATTGATAAACCACTGGCTGCCATTTTCAGTATATACATACTCATATTCAGTGTATATCTGTGGTCTGAATGATCAGAGTAACCATTTTATCCTAGACCATTTTTTCTTTAAACAGTTTTCAGCAGGTAGTGTGTGTCTCTCTGCTCTTATTACTTCCTTCTCTCCCCTGTTTCTACTCCTAAGTCCCGTCTATATGCACAGGGGTGCATCTTATAATGTGACCAATATAGTATCTTGATCCTTAGTTTTGCATATATGTGTATGCCAGCAGTATTATTTTTTGTAACTATACCTAAATCTTTTAAAAATTGTATTCAATTTAATTTCTGAGATCAGTTCAAGAAGACCCCTCTGCAACTGATTGCAATTTGCTAGGCTGTGTTACACATGTTAATAATAGGGCATTGGGTATAATAAACATTTGTAGTGTGTGGAACATATGACACAATGTGTAATCTGGCCCATTAGGTCTTTAAAAAATGTGCACGCTCTTAATAATTAGGATGAAAAAACAAGGTTTGGAAAATTTGAGTAGCTTATTTTCACATTTCTATTCCTCCATCCTCCGCTGCTTGTTCTCTTTTTCATAATGCCAGCCTATGAACTGTGACTGTGTGATGTGTATTGTGATAGTTACATGATACATGCTCACAGAAAAATATACACTAATAGGTTGTCAGGGAACATATAGCTGGTTTAAGTTATTAAACATACTGGGATGCTCCACAATGACCTGGGGTTAATCAGCGTTTAGGTTTGAAATGTCACAGAGCATGTCTCAGTTAAGTGAGCAGCGTTGATGATTTCTCTTCTCGGTGGGCTCACTGGGGCTGCATTGCTTCTTCTTCACATGAACAACTCTGCATTACAATTAAATTAAACAGTGTTCATGCAAATGAGGTTCTTGTTAAAACATTGCAAATTTATTAGTCCAGATTTCAGGAAAGCAAAGCAAATCTTTATATACAGTTAGGTCCATAAATATTGGGATATCAACATAATTCTAACATTTTTGGCTCTTTACACGACCACAATAGATTTGGAATGAAACAAGCACAATGTAATGTAATGTAATTTGACTGTCAGCTTTAATTTGAGGGTATTTACATCCAAATCAGGTGAACGGTGTAGCAATTACAACAGTTTGCATATGTGCCACCCACTTGTTAAGGGACCAAAAGTAATGGGACAGAATAATATAATCATACATCAAACTTTCCCTTTTTAATACTTGGTTGCAAATCCTTTGCAGTCAATTACAGCCTGAAGTCTGAAATGCATAGACATCACCAGATGTTGGGTTTCATCCCTGGTGATACTTTGCCAGGCCTCTACTCCAACTATCTTCAATTTCTGCTTGTTCTTAGGGCATTTTCCCTTCAGTTTGGTCTTCAAGTGAAATGCATACTCAATTGGATTCAAGTTAGGTGATTGACTTGGCCATTGCAAAACATTCTACTTCTTTCCTTTAATCCCTTTGGTTGCTTTTGCAGTATGGGTCATTGTGTCATTGTCCATCTGCACTGTGAAGCACCATCCAATAAGTTCTGAAGCATTTGGCTGAATATGAGCAGATAATATTGCCCGAAACAGTTCAGAATTCATCCTGCTGCTTTTGTCACATCATCAATAAATACAAGAGAACCAGTTCCATTGGCAGCCATACATTCCCACACCATGACACTACCACCACCATGCTTCACTGATGAGGTGGTATGCTTAGGATCATGAACAGTTCCTTTCTTTCTCCATACTCTTCTCTTCCCATCACTCTGGTACAAGTTTATCTTGGTCTCATCTGTCCATAGGATGTTATTTATTTAGTGAATTAGGCTTGTGAAGGCTTTTGTAGAGGTAATTTAGCGAACTTTAATCTGGCCTTCCTGTTTTTGAGGCTCACCAATGGTTTACATCTTGTGGTGAACTTTCTGTATTCACTCTGGTGAAGTCTTCTCTTGATTGTTGACTTTGACACACATACACCTACCTCCTGGAGAGTGTTCTTGGTCTGGCCAACTGTTGTGAAGGGTATTTTATTCACCAGGGAAATAATTCTTTGGTCATCTACCATCTACTCTTAAAAGTCCCAGCTAGGTGAAAACCTAACTTTCCCCAGGGCCCAGGGGTGAAGTTGCTGGGGGGGGGGGGGGGGGGGGGGGGGGGGGGGGGGGGGGGGTTGGAGACGGGGATGTGGCATAATAATTATTATTCTTAGAAATATTCCAGTTCCAGCGCATTGAGCGATGCCCAACTGGATTATATTCTATTCTAAATACTGTTTAATTTAGCTATTATACTCATATTATGTCTAAAGCTGAGCATACGCAGTTCGATTTTTCCATCGTTTGTTTTAAGTCGATCATTGAGCTGAATCGATCGACCAAAAGTAATCCCAATTGAACAAAATTTGATCAAGTAGTAAATCTGAGAGTGCACAAAACTAAGGAAATGAATCAATTGGTTGTTAATCTATCACATTGTTTTTTAAGTCGATTTTGTGAAATGATTCCGTAGATACAAGCACATGTCCTTTCTTATGGGCATGTAGAGAGGAAAGATAAATCTCAATCTTCAAACTACTGTAAACTTTATAAATCTCCGTACCATAAAGTCCACTTTTTGACGATTTTATAGCCATATCATCTGTAGGTTAATATGTCAGAAGTAGTTGGGTATTTTTTTATATGTACTCATATTTCTTGCAAATGGAATTTCCCTGATGCAATCAGCACATTTTACACACGCTGGTTTATGTTAATGCCCAGGTCTGCAGTAGCAGTGCCATCCTCTGAATGCTAAAAAGGTTTTGGCTCTCAGTGAGTCACACTGGCTCAGAGAACAGGTTATGAGAATAAACTGCTCGGAACCTGCAAGTGTGTGCATTGTTTCTTATGTGAAGTGGGTGCTAAATCATCCCTACTGTTCATCTGTCAAATCTGTCATACTGTGCAGCTTTTTTTATTATTTCAGCATTTTTTTTCTTTAAAAATCTTTTCTTTTTGCCAAAGAAATCCAGATGTAAAAGTAAATGTAGATCTTGACCTCTGATATGGTGAAAAAATGGGTTATACCATTACGATGTACACTTTACAGAACATAAAGGTTGAGGCTAACTTAATAAAACACGGTTATGTTACTAGTTCATATATATAAAAAAAGGATGCATGCATAATATTATACAATTTGTTTAATGTATAATCTGTGACATTGTAAGACTGGTTTACAGGAGTCATATTTAATGTGACTGATTACCATTTACTATATATATATATATATATATATATTCCATAATCTCATTAATCGTCAAGAAGCACTTACATTTAGAAAATTAAACATTCATGTCACATAGGCTCTGACCCCTACAACTGTCACAGTTCTTTCTGATGAGCTCTCTTCAAAGCTATGCAAATAGTCTGCTCTTCATATCAAAGAAAATGGAAGATTTCAATATCCCTTATAGCTGAAAAATATTTTTCTCAGGGCTCAGGTTTTTCCACTATTGGGTATAATAAGCTCGATATTGCCATTGTTTCACTTGCAGGAGACATGACTGGACTGTAAACTAGAAGATGCTTTACAGCTGTTTTTAATACAGTGTAACTTGTATATGTTGTAAGATGATTTTTTATAGTGTTGTAAGTTATGCCCTGAGATGTAAAAGAGTTATCTAGTGCTCGTTTCTTTTCTTTCACTAAATATAAACTATGACACTAAGATGAATATGCCTTTTCCTTATAAAACTTTTCCATTGGGGGTGTATAGAAGAAGGTAGCTGGTTAGTGATTAAAAATGGCTGCCAGAAATTTTTTTTAATAAATTGTTTAAAAACTATTTAACCATAAATGGTTTAATTTTCATGTCTAGCATCTCCTGGAGTCAATGGTTGATGCAGCTGAGAATCTTTGTCCTAATGTGATGAAGAAAGCAAACATTCATGAGGATCTGATTCAAGCCAGCACGGAAAAGATCTCCATTCCTCGCAACTTTGTAAAGAATGTATTACTGGAGCAATCAGGAATAGATATTCTGAACAAAATCAGGTAAGACATGTCTGAGTTCTCTTCAGTAGTAAGCCTAACCAATGTCTAGAAGTCCAGGTGCTTTAACTAAGGGCTTGTCCCCACTTTGTCGATCATCCACGATTTTAATCACGTTGCTGCAATCGCGTTCCTGCATTTGAATAAGCTCTTCCCCACAGCCACAAATAGAATGCGGTCGCAATTCTGAATGCAATCTAAAATGCGTCTCACCATATTTGTGAGCACGGGCGGTCGCTCCCAATCGCGCCCAATGAATTGAGACACAGATTTTTAACATGTCCCCATTCATTCTCTATGGGTGCAATCATGGGTGATCAGGTGTGATTATAATTGTGGCTAAAAATCGTGGGTGAAAATGCACCAGATCGCTTGCCATAGAAATCCCTAGCGATCACCGTTGTGGGAGATCACAAACCTAAGGCTATGTCTCCACTGCGTTATGTGCTCCAGTGGGACCCCGCCAAGCACTGCGCTTAACGTAGGGGGTCCAGACAGAGCACATACACATTTCCTGCCAGGCAGATCCTCTGTTCACATGGCATTGAGCCAATCCAAGAAGGATGCAGGAGTCCACGTAGTGCAGTACGTTAATCTCTGCATAGGCGGATGTGTGATTAGAGGAATCTTCAGGCAGATAATGTGTATGTGATCTGTCGGGACCCCACCAAGTACTGCGCTTAACGCAGGATCACACAACGCAGAGGAAACATACCCTAAGACTGCATTCATTAAAAAACTGGAGAACACAAACTTCGGTTACAACCAGCTGACAACTGCCAACCAAATTGGCTGGCTGCAACTGACTTATGTGCATACATTTAATTGGTGAAGCATGAACATTTCCCATACACTAGTATGGTAAGCAATACCACGGCACGTGCAGTACCACATTAGTACTGTGCCACCGGTGCTTACGTAAGTGGTAATAGGAAAGGAACTTAAGGGCCCCCATACACCTTAAGATCCTCATACATTTCCATAGATCTCCAACAACGGTGTGTAGTGCTGGGGGCCCTCCTATACATGTGATGGGAAGGTTTAGAAAGCCCTCATATTACTGGTTTGGTATAGAAAGTGATTGTACAGAAATTGTAAGGGAAGATTTTAAGGTGTATGGGAAGGCTTTAGGGTTTGACTGTCGACCGCCTGAAACAGCTGTGTGAATGCAGCCACTCTGAAGATAATATTGCTTTCAACTTAAGGCACAGCAGAATGGCAAAATCTGTGTTATTTAAATTAGAATCGCACTCATTGATTACAGGCGTACTACGACGTACACTTATGCCAGCAACACTTCATGAAATCAAAGAAGTCTGGTGTGACCAGGCACAAGATTACTTGTAAATGTAGATTGCCAAGAGAGGGATTCTCCACCTTCCCACTGGAGTCTATAGAACTGGCAGCACTTAATCGGAGCTGCCTGAGTACGGCAGAGATGTAATCCAGCATGCAGCAAGCACGTTTTCCAGATGTGGAAAAGCTTTTTGAGGAAACGTTATGAAATGCTATAATTCTGCTTGTGTTAAGTCTTTGATAGCATGGGAACGGGGTTATATATAGCCATTTTGGAAAAGAGTGGAGTATGTAAAAGAATTGTTTTTTTTGGAAATTTTGACTATAACAAACTTCTGCTTAGATTGCAGATATTTTTTTCCTTCTTTTGCAGCTCTGAGCTGCGATTTTGCATCATTTAGAAAATGTTTATGATTTGTTTTTTCTTTTTTGCTAGAAAAGAATTAGTCTCATTTGTTGGGTAGTAGAAAATCACCACCTCATAGTTTATTACGCCAATCTTATATAACAGTCAGGCCCATAAATATTGGGACATAACTCGACCCTATTTCTACTATAACATTTTGGCTCTAATTTTTTTGTCCCATACGACCATGCATTTTGGAACACAATGTTGCTTTAACCTGCAGGCTGTCCCTGCTTTAATTTGAGGAATTTCGGATCCAATTTCAAAAGGTGAACGGTGTAGGAATTACAACATTTGTATATGTGCCTCCTTCCCTGTTAAGTGGCTTTCAATTACGCCTGGATGTCTGAAGTATAGACACATCAGATGCTGGTTATTTTACTTCAGTTTTGTCTTCAGCAAGTGAAATAATGCTCATCTGAATTCACTGAACCCCTGTATCCACCTGGTGAAGTCTTCTCTTGATTGTTGTCTTTGACACACATACACCTACCTCTCGGAGAGTGTCTTGATCTGGCAATATTGTGAGGGTGTTGTCTTTACCAGGGGGGGGAAGGAATCTTCAGTCATCCACCACAGTTGTTTTCTAAGGGCCTTTTGGGGTGTTGGCGGAGGCTTACCGCTGCACGTTCTTTTAGAAGTTCCAAACAGGTTGTTGTGGCCACACCAAAAGTTTGCTCTCTCTCTGAAGTTTGTTTTTTTCACCTAATGAGTGCATCACGGATAGTGCAGCCTTTGTATCTCTTTGGTGAATGACAGCTTGCTTTGCATCGCCAAATGCAAATAGGCACACAGAAATCAGATGTAAAGCTACAGTTTGTACACATAGGGTAGGGTGTCTTATTCATATGCAGCCAGAGGAGTTGGTTTAAGTAAGAAATTGGTGTGATCCAGTGTGAAAGGGTGTATTGAAGCAAGATATTTACTGATCTACAATTGATCCAAATATGTCGCCCATCTGTTTGGAGTAAACAACTGTATTCCTCCGCCCAGAGTGACACAATTATTCACATGCTGCTTTTACATGCTTTGGCCAAATGAAGCATGTTTCCTTCTCCAAGTTCAATTGAAAGGATAATGGAGAAATATTAGAAATATGCCAAAGGAATCCTGCACTGAAAAACCACAGTTAAATGTGTATAGTTACATAGAAAGTGACTGAGGTCAGGTCTGAGACCTCCAGATCAGGACCTGGACTCCAGCGTACTTGACTGGACCGTATATGAGCTTGTTCTATATAGTAGAAGTATATCTCCTGTTGCCACAATTTTTAAATACTGATTGCTACTTTTGCTAGCCTTTTCTTCCCCAATATAGCCTCCTAAGGTGTCAATTTAGTCTTGTACACACTTCCTACTTAGCTTAATTTATATAATAAATATTAACTTAAGTTGGATAGCAGGCGTTTGTCTCAAGCTCATGTGGGTGTCCACCTATATCCTTAAGACTTTGTACACTCCAGGAGTTATGCCATGAGCCCGGAGGACGCTGACACTGCAGGACAGCGTGGGCATGGATGGAGAAGGTAAGCTACCAATTCTGGTAATGGAAATCTACCCCGAGCTGAAATACCACTAGGGCAGTTAAAGGTCTAACTAAACCCCCTTATTTAATAAGTACCTGTGGTCTCAAATATATATATCCCACTTAAATGGTACATGATGCATAACTTTCCTAACCCATTAAGTGAATTATTTCTGTTTTATGACAAAAGCAGCAACTGGACCTCAAAACTTTGCTTGTGTGCGCAAGTCAATGCATGCATGTGATCATTTTGGGTTTCCTAAGACAGGCAACATCATATAGGAGTTTAAGTACTCAGTTATAGATAGTAAATGGGTGAAAGTGCCTAAATGGTTGTTTTTTTTATTCAGTAAATTCAGAAGTAAGATCCTTGATGTCACAACTGTTTCTTGGACAAGTCTATTTCGTGGATATATTTTAGCTAATATTAGCTAGTAGTCTGTTCTCATTGATTACCTAAACATTTTAGTTTAATATTCTCTCATCTAATTTTTTTTTAAAATGTTAACTATAAAAGGTAAAGGGTTTGAGCTAGTTATGTACAATTGCTATCCATTTTCTAAAGTATTTGTCAGTAGATTTAAACCTCAGTGAGCATAAAAAATGGGCCTGATATTTTTCATTGGCGGCATTAGACAGCTTTTTCCAGTGAGTGCACTCACAAAGGATATGAATATTTCATGATTCTTAAAGTGTCACATCAGAAATAATAAGATAAGATGTGAGGCTTTTTTATTTGCCTTTTCCATCTCTGCCTCCAATGATAACGTGGAGCTTTCGGGTGCTTTGATGCTGATTAAAGGTTCAATCTAGAATAGCTGACCTGAAAATCCAGGCTTTAGTAACCTGGCTTGCCTAAACACCCTTCAATACAGATTTCTCTGCTGTTTGCGAGCATTTACATTAGCTGCGATCTAATTTTTCTGCAAGTGTCTGATATAAAATAAAATATTTTACAAGTGTCAAATCAATCTAAAAGCATCACGTTAATGTCAATCTCCCTGGTAGAGGAAAGCTATCATATTTGAATGTAAATGTACCCAGTGACTTCTATGTGCAGACTGTAACCTTTTAGATATAATATGTAAACTCCGCCACAAGCAGAGAGCCTAGTGGAACAAGCGGAGAACCTTTGGACACCATTCAAATTAATTTAACAAATCTCTAATAAGTAATTAAAAAAGAAAAGTAATTTCTTCTATACGTAGTAAATATTTCTTAACACATAAGAGTGTTGGATATGTATTTATCATATAGCTGTCATGATAAGAGGGCAGATACCCTGTTTCCCCGAAAATAAGACACCCTTAAATTTTTGCCTCAGGCTGAAATATAAGGCATCCCTCACGAAAATAAGTCATCCCTGAAGATATGCTACCATTACTCTGGCCAGGGGGAAGTAGAGGGGGCAATCAAAATGACACAGGAGGATTAGAAGGGGTTACTAAAATTATAATCCCCCCTCTGAGTCTCCTGTGCCATTTTGAATTCCACCTCTAAAATTAGAGACTGTCTTATTTTCGGGGGAACATGGTATGAACTAGAGTACATAAACCCAAATCATTACTATATTTAATCTAACTAGTCCTTAGAAGAGGTGGGTGAAAAAAGCCTATTGCGTGCATCAGACATGGAGCTCTATAAAGTTAAAGATTACTATAGCTGGCCACAGATTGACCATAGATTGACAGATTCTCGATCGGGACCTGATGATGTCATCGCAATGTGCTTGAGCGTCCATTGATCGGACTTGTAATTGATGCGTACCACTGTGCACATCGATTCCCATTCAATATTTTGGATATTGACCCTGGTCCCCATTCAAAGTATTTGTGATCGACTGGGGAAAAATGGGCATGTCTGTTCCCTGTTCGATGGCCGCAAATACGCATGATGATCGATCCCGCGAAAACCGACCTCTAAATCGAGACGTCTATGGCTGGCTGTTGTCATTTTCAGAAAGCTGTGTACCATACTCTTGGGTTTTTACCTTGCCCATGAATCAATTTTTATTATAGTTGCCAAAAGCCCAAACTCATCTGTATGCGATTTTTCCAAGTCTATTGTTAGATAAAAATGTAACTTTAATTTCTCCCAAATTTTTCAGAAAAATTCTCTGAAATAAGCCAAGTATATGTCTTTTTTTTCTTTCAGCGAAGTTAAACTCACTGTAGCATCTTTCCTCTCTGATCGAATAGTTGATGAGATCTTAGATGCGCTTTCAAGCAGCCATCAGAAACTGGTAAGTGAACCTCTTCGTAGTCCATTTGTTTATTTACAGTGAATGTCTGACTTTCCCAGTATGATGTCATTCTGCATTTCCCAGTTTGATGTCATTATGCATTCCCCAGTTTGATGTCATTATGCATTCCCCAGTATGATGTCATTATGCATTCCCCAGTATGATGCCATTATGCATTTCTCCAGTATGATGTCATTATGCATTCCCCAGTATGATGGCATTATGCATTTCTCCAGTGTGATGTCATTATGCATTCCACAGCATGATGTCATTACACACGGTGTAGGAACCACCATAGCTCCTATTAGAGAGCTAGGGGGC
>CM070036.1:58776096-58790813 GCA_036250615.1 Ptychadena robeensis | reverse complement strand
ATGTGTTGTACAGACATTTTTTCATTATGTTTATGTATAAGGCCCACTTAATTATAAATATATTTGTAACAAAAGTGCATGGTTCAGTATAGCAAAGAGCCTTCTGTATAGCAGCTATTGAATTAAGAGTTTGTAAGGGGAAAATGAGACAATGAGCATACGACCACTGGGAAGTGAAGATTTCGTATCCTTCAGTGGTTGCTCCTAAGTAAATCCTACAAATGCTCTGATGCTTTTAGACAGGAGGCCCAGTGGGAGAAACCGCTAAGGACATGATGTGTCTGTCTGCAAAACAGCATATGATCCCTCATTAAAATATACATGCTGTCAGAGCTTCAAGATACTTTTACACAAGTTCTAATAGTACACTGTAACATTATAATTTGTAATAAATATAGACATTAAAAGTAATAATTTTACTGCTTCTGTTTTATTTAAAGGTACAATGGTAATGTGCCCCTGCATCTTATGGTCTGAATATCTTAATATATGTATAAAAAAAATTTTTTTTAGTCCCAAACATCATAGGAGCAATAGCTATGCATCACAGGAGGCTGGAATTTTTCCCTCCAGCCAAGCCAAAGTACCACTGCCAAGAGAGAGATCTTCGCTGTATTAGTACCAATAGTAGCAGTACTAATTTTCTAAACACAGTGACCAACCAGCTGGGTGAATTGAGGCTATTTAGATAGCATGCGTTATTTTATATTTTAAAATTCTGCATTGCAGTAAAACAAAATTATGTGACAGACTTCTCTTTTCTCTCATATGTAAGATGATGTTCATGGGGGGTAAGTTGTTGGGGTCAGATTGTAAAATGTGTCTCTCCATAAGTTGGTCAGTGGGTTTAGAGAATGGGTACTGTGTGTATAGACACATGCTAAGGTTAGATTTTAAGTTACAAGATACATATGTATGTGTAACTGTCTTGGGTGTGTACACACATAAATGTTAGTACATGATGCTAACAGTGATACATTAATAAAGTAGGGGTATGAATATCGGACTATGACACTTTCATCTTGCTTGGCAACAAAAATGGACACAAAAACGGATTTTGACCATGTCCATCTATCTATGGTTGCAGACAAGGGGCAGGCACAAAATCTGCATCTGACGACCACTTGCGAAGCCGCATGGGTTGCAGATGGGAGCCGATACAGACGCACGGATAGAACCGCATTCATCCGCATACGACCACTGTAGTGGAAACAAGCCCATATGGAGCTGGCTTACACATTAATATACCAGTCTCTCTTTATCTATTTAGGATTTTCACAGGATTCCAGATTGTTCCTGTGGGAATATTTCCCCATGCAGAGCATGTGTGCAGTGGGTTCCAAAGAAAAGTACTGGCTTAAAATCAGTGTTGTTATTCATCTTAAATGTGTTCAGCAGGGTTGAAATCTCTATGTAAAAAACTCTTTCACATGAAACTCCTCAAACTAAACCTTTACTCAGGTTTGTGGAGCTTGACTGTCCACCATCACTGGATATACACATATGCAAATGTTTTTCATTGAACTCAAGACAATCGAAATCACACAAAACCTTATTCATTTACCTGCGATGGACCAATATTTACCACCATGACCCATCGTTCATTATTCATTCAGTTGTTCGATTGAGACAGCTAAAATTGAAAAGATGTATTTTTTTAATGATCATTTGTACTGAAACCAGAAAAGGGCCTTCCCCAAACTGGTATTACAAGGTTGGAAACTTATGATTGTCAAAATAGCCTGAAAAATTGAAAACATCACAATTTCCAGAGATTGATTTAAACTACAAGCAAAAAAAAGCTTATGTCGCTAGCCCAGTGTGACGGAATTTTCACTGCTGTCCGTTATTATTGTTTATATACTAGGGCTAAAGGCAGGTCAGAAAGAGCACTCTCACCTCCCTAAAAAAAAAGAACATAGCTGCACTGTCTGTGTGAAAGCTGCAGCACAGTCTTTCCTTCCTACTGTTTGTCCACATCTACATAATGCTACAGTGCATTAGGCAAGCTGCTTATGCTACCATAGGGTGACACCTTGGGTTCCCCACACTGGGCGACCGCAAAACTATTACTAGTGGCACTGATTGTAAAACTCCTTTTTTATATGTGTGTTAAAAAATGGTTCCTTTAAATCTAGACAGAAATCTAGTGAAGTCTAGTCTATATTGGCATAAATAGATGTGTGTCCTATATACAATGTTAAAAAAAATAAAGGAACACAAAGATAAGACATCCTAGATCTTAATGAATGAAATATTCTTAAATTTTCTAGTATAGCTTGGTATAGTAAAAAAAAAAAAAAAAAAAAAAAAATGTTCCAGCAGCTATAATTAAAATGATGGCACCATACAATTGGTATGTTAATTGATTTTGGAACAAGGTACTGAGCGGCACAGGCTGGCACTGTGACTAGATTGTGACATTAATAATGAAACTCGCTCTCCAACATATTTATTTAATATGTCTCTTATGCATTGTATGTATTTTATCAACTTCACCCTAGTTGCTAGAAGAGACAATGGATATAGTATGAATTACATTTTATGTGCTATCTGCATTGTTTCCTAACACCAGAAAACTCTGGATTAATATTGATCAGCTGTTCTTTCATGTGTTGCATTCAAGGCAGTCAGTTGTTCAATAAGTTGCTGCACAATTAAAGATTTGTTCACGGTTAGAGTCTGAAGGAAAAATAGATAAAGAGAATAGATATCTTGCTGATGATTTATGCCCTATTTCTTGTAGAGTAACAGGTTGTCCATAATAGATAAGTACACTGCGTAATATGCAGATGTGTGAGATAAACTCAGCTGGTGGGAAGATAAATATAAGGGTTAAGGTGGCCATACAGGGGTCAATACCCATTCGATGGACGAATTGATGCGCACCACTTTGCATGATCCCCCATCCCAAAAAATGGTGATCGAATTGGGACTTACCAACATGTTGGTTCCCTGTTCGACCGACGTTTCTTCGAGCAGGATTGGTTGAACAAGGGTTTTTTGTGTTTGATACCCAAACAATCATCACAAAAGCGCACGGTGATTGATCCTTCAGGAATAAAACAAAAAAACAACCCATGTATTGGTACCGTTTGTAGAAGTGTGTCGCTGCATTCAGGAGGTACTTGTTCTTAGATGGACAGCAAAGTGCAATGGGCTAGAGTATGGCTCCAAGTATTGCTTGTCCTCGAACTAGGTGTTGGACCCACATTTGAGTACAATGTTCCTCCATCCAGGGATTAGAGATATAGGTGAACTGGCCGATAGAAAGTTTGAAGTTTGTGGAAATTGTGCACTATATAATTACATGCAGTACATGCAACTTATTCAACCAAAAGTGATCATTAAAATGATTCTAATAACTTTTAGGTGTCATAAATACTCTCTTCTCTATGATAATAATATGTTTGCTGTTGTTCAGATAAATGTACTATATAATCAGTACTCAGCAGTGTAAACTTTCTTTTAGGCTGATCATCTCACTAAGCGTGGAAAGCTACCTCCACATCAAGAGTCTCTTGATATCGAGACTGTCGAGGAGAGGCCCACCAAGCGCACCACCATTACAATTGAAGACTTCACCGAGATGGAGCGCCTAGAGGATTTAGACACTTGCATGGTGAGTGAAAATAACTGTAACTGGTGACCACTAAAAACATGATATCCATGTGCCTGCTTTAGTGGATCAATGCTTCATTAGAAGTCTTTATTGAAGCAAATAGCTTGTTATTGCATACTTGCTTCCCAAAATGCATGTTGCTTGTTTGTTTGCTCCTCTATGTAGCCTTTATAAGTTGCTGATGAATACTGAAAAAAACATTATGCAGTTCTGGAATTCTACATTTTCAGATTCTCAATGTAGTCTATTCATTAATAGACAAAGTAAAAAAATATATATATATATCATGACAATAAAACATGGACCCCAAATAAAAAAAACATGTGGGTCAACTTTTCGTTTCAGCTATAAAAGTCCTATATTGTTATGAACACAGTTTTCCTTTATACAAAGGAACACTTGTATGTGTTATGTATGATACTTTAAGTTTATAAAACATGCAAGTTATAGGATAAAAACCTGTAGGTCTACTGTGGTCTTGCATAACCCATTCACTTGGGCAGTCAAGTGTTATTTTAAGGTGGGACATTTGCTGAGCAATCGCATATAAGTATAATATGGGGAGCAGCTGTCAGAAATTGAAAAAAGCCCCCCACCCACTTCCAACAACCCACACACCATCATATTTTACACAGCTTGTGGTTTCAGGGCCCTGAAATGGTCTGTGTGAATTAAGGCTTCGGCAAGTGCATTAAATACAGTGAAGAGAGTGGTTGGTTTTCAAAATGATGGAAGACGCATGTTTCATTACTGACTATACATGCAAATCCAGTGGGAGTTTTCAAAATTGCTTCAGCAAAGGGAACACTCGATCCTATTGGTGACATTAATAAGAATTAATGTATAGAACTACATATTCCATCTTTAGAGTACTAATGGTTTTTTTATTTTGGTCAAATTGCTCTATCACACGTTTGTTGTACATGACATTAAAATCACAGAGTTTATTTAGAGGCTTTGATGTTGTTCTGTGTACTTTGGTTTTGAAGTGCCCAGAATAAATTGGATTGGGAAATGCATACAAAACTGTGAGATGGAGAGGAAATTCATGGTGGTTTCTAGAATTGCTGCAAACATTTAGCATTTTCTGTAATCCAATAAAAAAAGTTGTGAACTCAGGGGATTCTTCCAGTCGCTGTGTTAGGGTGGCCATGCTCACTCCTTATGTAGCTGTGGAGGATCAGCGTTATCCTTCTAGGACAGGACTATAGAATAACTCCTGAAAGGGATGAAATCAAAACCGCAGGAGAGTTAAGAGTGCATGCTAATACCTGAGGAGTCACAAAGCAAGCAGAGGTCCATGTGAGTGAAACTGAACTACATTTTGTGTGTTTAAAAATGTCACTATTTGATAAGAAATTGGCTCCTAATTCCCATATTCCAGACATACAGCATACAATTGCCATGCACAGCTTCCTATAAGTGACTCTAATGGGCCTGTCCTCTAGCCATCTAGGTTGATAAAAGGCTATCATAACGCCAATGGCACAGCCTAAGGGCTCATGAACTTATTCACTTCATTAAGCTGTCAGATCAGCATCTCCCTTGTTATACATGCCATGGAGAAGACAGCACATAATAAATGCATCACATTCTTCTAATCCTGGTGGACAACAAACCTCGGTTAAATGTAGACTGACAGGAGGACGAAAGGTGACCTTTCCTGATACGATGTGAGAAAATGTCACTGTTTTGTAGGAATTACTAATAAATATGTTGACTAAAAGATAAAATTCTATTTTCAAATTCTGTTGGATAAACTCATCCAAACTCACCAAATGGCAGCATACTATGTATGGTGTTCCCTATTGCATAGAATTTTGTTTCTAGATTTGTAAGGAAACTGTTCTTGTTAAAAATGACCTGGATTAGTTTTCAGTCACCTTAATATACTTTTTCTTTTTTTCTGATTTGGATTGGGAAGTGGCAAAAACAATAGAACTATACATTTTCTTAAAACCAAACTAAACTGGACATCTACCATATTTTTGGAGCTATTAGACTCTATGATGTATAAGACACCATACCTATCAACTTGAATGTCCCAGAATAAGGGAAAAATACAGAAAGCGACGTCACTTCCGATATTTGGAATGCTTCTCTTCTGCGTTCCAAATGCAGGAAGTGGTGTCACTTCCGGTATCGGGAGGCCTCCCTTCCATTTAGTTGTCGGCTGATTTAGGATGGAGAGGGCATTACTCTCACTGCTAAAGTCCCACCCTGCACATTATCAGTAAAAGTGCGGTGGGAACATAGAAGTGAAAGTAACACCCCCTACCTCCTAAATTAGCACTATTTTTATTTTTTGGAAATCAGGATTTTGCTGGGAAAGCCACATAAAAAGTGACTTTCTCTGCCAAAGTGGGATAGTTGACAGGTATGTAAGATGCACCTTATACGTCAGAGGGTATTGATGCTGAGCTGCAGCCTACTTTGGAACTGGGAGATAAAGGAATGTGGGGAAGCTGTCAGAGGCTGTCTCTGACAGCTACCCCTTCTGGCCCTGCTTTGCAGCTGACACACACACCAGTAGCACAGGTAAAGGGCAGTCCCTATATGATATAAAAATAATTAATGACCCTCCTAGTTCAGAAAAAAAGGTTTGTTTTTCACATACGCCAATTCATTTCACTAACCAATCCAATGGATAATCTGCTGATGAACTGGATGTTGTATTAGATCCAACACCCTACACACAGCTACACATGTTCAAGTGTTATTTCAGTATTTAGAACATTGCAGAGGTAGGTGAACCAGTTGTCCAACATAGATGTATGATGTGAGCCACTGACTCAGAATAAATATGCATTAAATGTAGTCAGGAATACTACTTATGAGGTTTGGATGTTTGATTTTCATGAAGAGGATTCTGTGAAATGCTGTTGTAGAGCAGGTATTCTCACTTGCTTATGGAGAAATTGATATTTAAATCATGTGATGAGCAGAAAAATCTTGCAATCTTTCCTTTTCTTTCTCTATCTATCAACCAATTCTTCTGTTTACTTTGCTTTAACCTATTTTCCCCTTCTTTGTTTTCATAGAAGTGTGTTTAGCTTTTTCTCTTTCTTCTTCTATTCATACTCTGTCCCTCTTCTTTTTGCTGCTTGGAGACTCTCTGCTGTAGAAGTGTAAGTACCTTCCGTTTAATTTCTCTGCTTTTTCCCCCCCTGTGCCTTTTACTTTCATGCTTCAGTTATCTTTTCCCAAAATATCTGACTCATCAGTGATCGCAAAGGCCTCCTTCTTTTTTCTAAATTAGGGTTTAACTCACTGTTTCTGTATGTTTGAAGAATGGCAAGTCAAATGCAGAGGTTAGCGAGTTGTGATCTCAAATCCTAAAGCGTTTAAAACTTATACCATAAACATGAACCAAGCAGCAAAGGCCGTTACAAGTTTTGAAATATAAAACATTAGGGAACACAAAATAAAACATGCTAGATCTGAATGAATGAAATATTCCTATGAAATACTTTGTTCTTTACATATTTGAATGTGCTGACAACAAAATCACACAAAAATAATCAATGGAAATCATATTTTTATGGAAGTCTAGATTTGGAGTCACATTCAAATCAAAGTGGAAAAAAACACTACAGACTGGTCCAACTTTGATGTAATATCCTTAAAACAAGCCAAAATGAGGCTCAGTAGTGTGTGTGTGGCCTCCACATGCCTATATGACCTCCCTTCCCCACTTCTTCCACACCTGGACTAAAGCATCCCCCCAACTCCTGGACAGTCTGTGGTGCAACATGACGTTGGTGGATGGAGCGAGACATGATGTCCCAGATGCGCTCAATTGGATTCAGGTTTGGGGAACAGGCGATCCATAGCATCAATACCTTCGTCTTACAGGAACTGCTGACACACTCCAGCCACATGAGGTCTAGCATTGTCTTGCATTAAGAGAAACCCAGGGCAAACCGCACCAGCATATGGTCTCACAAGGGTTCTGAGGACTTAATCTCAGTACCTAATGGCAGTCAGGCTACCTCTGGCAAGCACACGGCACCAGTGGTGAATTTGCCAATCTTGGTGCTCTCTGGCAAATGCCAAATGTCCTGCACGGTGTTGGGCTGTAAGCACAACCCCCACCTGTGGATGTTGGGCCCTCATACCACCTTCATAGTGTCTTTCTGATTGTGTAAGCACATTTGTGGCCCGGTGGAGGTAATTTTGGAGGGCTCTGACTGAGTGCTCCTACTGTTCCTCCTTTGTGGTCAGCACATTCAACTATGTAAAAACCAAGGTAAGTAATAAGAATATTTCATTCATTCAAAATTATTTTTGTGTTCCCTTATTTTTTGAGCAGTTAGTAATAAAAATCTAAAAACAAATTGCACATCATAGCATGAATTAATGTGTACATGCGTGTGTGTGTGTGTGTGTGTGTGTGTATATATATATATATATATATATACACATACACACATATTTGTGGTGCAATCACACAAACATTTGTTAATATACTATAGGGCTATATTGGCAACTTTAAATGACCTTGATCCTTTTTTCTTTCCCAAAACCAATAACAGGTCGATTTTGTGACATAAGATTGCTGGCGCTTTACAGATGCTTGAATTTAAAGCAGTATTTTCATATATATATGGTACTGTTCTAATTCACCAATAGATGATAGGCAGACAGAGCAGAATCAGTCCAAGGAGATAATGTCATCAAAATCAAAACAAATCTAGTTTACTTTCTGCAGTTTATTGTGAGGAGTTTGCACCTGGAGCGTATAAGAAATCTTCATGACTGCAGAAAATGTTTAAAGCAGGCTAGCAAAATGAAAATAAATCTTTCTAGTCTGTACAGTGACTAGACCATTATGTTTTCTGTCTACCATGCTAAGAGAAATCTGTTCAGCTTACTGTAACCCATTGTCTTTGTGCAGTAACACATACTTCTGCAGACCGCTACAGATTATGTTTTTCTCTTGGAACTAATTTTAGGGTAGGGCTGCCGATCTAGATGAAGATGTAATATTTGGTAGTAGGCTGTTATGGAAGAGCAATGATGGTTTCCAACAGCATTAAAAGAACAAGCACTGTGCACATTAGGAGGAACATACCATATTTTTTGCCTTAGAACACGAACCCTCCCTCCCAAATTGGGGGCAGAAAGTGCCTGCATCTTATATAGCGAATGTGCGACCGAAAAACCTATTTTATGGGCCCATCACTGAGCACACAGCTTGGCTGCACAGACAGGGAAGCTCTCAGAAGGAAGATCCACCCACAGACAGGTCTTCTTGTATGTACCATCTGTCTGATGTAATATAGACAATGGCCACAAGATGTCAGTGCAATATTAGCATTATTTGCTATTTTTAGCTACTCAGAATGGCGTCAGAAAGTTTTTTTTACTTATTTTTTTTCTGGTGGCAGAATTCACCCGGTCCTGCACACTGTTTGTACAAGCGCATACAGTGGGGGCAGAGTAGGTTTGGTTCCAAAAATAAGACTTACCTTGTCCCAGAGCAAGCTGCCGTATTTAGGGAAGATGTGACAGAAGACATCCTGTCACATCTTCCTTAAATAAGGCAGCTTTTTGGGGAGGGCCTATATAAGAAGCAAATGGTAACTAGGAGCTAGGTCCTACTTTCCGGGTATGTCTTGCTTCTGGGGAAACGCAGTAGTAGTTCGTTGCACTGTGTTAGCTGTTGATTAATACAGCAAGTTTGGAGCTTCAGAAAAAACCTTTGAGGATGTTTAAGAGTTGAAAGAACTGAAAATTCAAATTGGTTTGGAAGCAGATGTTGCTCTTTTACATAAGCAATAGAAGAATTCCAAAAATGATTTGTCCTTATTGATTAATTTTGTATAAATGTAATGCTGTGCTATTTATTTAACCACCCTGGCTGTGGGTTTGCTAACCCCAAGTCCCATTGTGTCTCCTTCCTCTTCAATTACTCAAGGTTCCACCTCGATGGGGGGGGGGGGGTACTTTTGCCATTCTCCTGCTACCAATACAGACATAGACGTCCTGGGTCCTCACAACCCTCAGCGTCATAATGTGAAAGGGGGAGCGGGTGGGAAATACAAACACATTCCGTTATAATCCGTTAAGATTGTACGGCCAATGAGCAGACCGCTAAGGGGATGAATATCTGTGTTAACCATAAAAATAAAGCATATACTTTACAAGAAACTGTTTGTATAATTGCAGATGACTCCTAAGTCCAAGCGAAAGAGCATACACAGCAGAATGCTGCGTCCAGTTTCTAGAGCTTTTGGTAAGTTCATTGAGCGACCACTTCAATTATTCACTAGAATTGTCTCTATGGTAGTATTTGCTTAAAGGGACTCTGCAGGCATTGTTTAGTACACAATATGCCGTATGAAAACTTCAGTTACAAAATAGATTTTGAAGCATGGTTGTTAGATTTGGTTTTAACTTTTGCATTTTTTATTTCTTTCATAAGAAATGGAGTTTGATCTAGACAAAGCACTTGAGGATGTCCCAATACACATTGAGGATCCTCCATACCCCTCCACTAAACAAGAGAAGAGATCTTCCAGTGTCATTGCAGAACTGCCATCAGAAGAAGCAAAAAAGCTGGAACATTTTACCAAACTGCGGCCAAAAAGGATGAAGAAACAGCAGCCCACCAAGGCACCTGTAAGTATTTCATGACAGTAGTCCAGTGCATATTAAGAATGGTTATTTTAACATGTAGTCTACCCTCATTTACAGCTTCCCTCTCTGAGGTATTTTGAAACAATTTAAAATTTATAAAGAACAACTTTCCTAGCAAAAACATTGAAATCCAAACATTCCAAACCCTAAGATCAATGTTTTCACCAATCTTGCCTTTTCTGTTATGTTTCTGCCTTTTTATAAAATGATATAAACCTGCATAGTAAACAGGGGCCTGGGTTTTATTCTCTTTAAAAGTTACATTTTGAATGGATTTCCTCCTGTTGCATTGATAGGTTACTTACATTATATTCTTTTAAAAAGATATAATAGGTAATAATGATAATGATCAGAATTAAGATTGGATTAAAGGTACTGTATTTTTGCACTATAAGATGCACTGTACCACAAGACATACCCTCAATGTTTTGGAGATAAAATTAGGGCAGTCATTTACAGCCATTCAGATGTCAATTGAATATGCAGAATGTTCCAGTAAAGTAGGCAGGACTATACCATGAAGCATTCACTCTGTATTCCTTCAGCCAAAAGCTCTGTGCCAGGAGGGAGGTCTTCACTGCAGGGCTTAAACGATAACCTGTCAACTAATCAACTTATGGAGAAACACATTTTACAATCTGGCACTGAACAACTTACCCATAAGCAACTATTTTCAGATGGGAGGAGACATGAGTCTTTGTTACAAAATGTATTTATTGCAATGCAGAATGTTTATGTGAATACACAACTCATGCTCTCTAATTGTAAAATGTCTCTCTCCATAAGTTGGTCATTGTGTTTAGAGAACAAAGAATGGGTAGTGCTAATGCAGATAAGATCTCTTCTTGGCAGTGTTTATTGGCTTCGCTGGAGGGAATGAAACAAATTTCTGCCTCCTCGGATGCAGCGCTATTGCTCCCAGGATGGTTGGGACAAAAAAATGGGACACTTTCCCATTAATTTTAATGGTACAAAAACTGCGTCTTATATTCCGAAAAAATATGGTTTATATTTGCTGCAAGAGTCACTAATATTTGTGTTGAAGTAGGTATATTCCTCTCCTAAACTAACCTCTCTGGAGTAATCATCACTGGTTTGCAGATAAAGTGACAAATTAAGAACTGGCTCATCACATCTATGACTATTACTTCAGTTCCCCAGCCTAAACCAATCTCATTCTTCATTCAAGGCTTGTAATAATAAATCTTCCTGCTGACAGCACACAAATAAATTGCCAACAGGGGCTGAAAGTCTAGAGGTGTAAATAAGGAGAAAGTGATAACATATGGTCAAACAGCTGTGATTTGGCAAATAAGAGGATTGTGGCCAATGTGCATACCGTAGATGGACCAGCTTTTTTTTTTAAATAAGAGCTCATCGTTTACAATTTATAGATAATAATAATTTTAAGAATATACCATATTGGAACGTGCAAGTGACTTTACAGAAGTTGCTAAAGCATTACAACCTTAAATGCTCTAAAAAGGAAAATGTAAAAAATGTTCATGACATGTTTGTGCTTTCCCATGTATCAACAAGCTATAGTGTTCCTGTAGTATGTTCTGTACATATATAAGAATGTATGTCAAGTTGTAAGGGTATTTGATTTTAAACTCTAGACACACGAGTGCCGTCATTTGGGAGTTTGTATGATATTGTATTAAAAAGACCTTGTCAAGTACCTGATTCTAAAAAAGTCACTGCAGGAGAGGGGTATACTACCTCTTCTCTTTTCAAGCATTGCTGTAAATTTTTTAGCAATCAATTTTAATTTTGTGAGTATTGGATGTGCCCCTGCTATTTGCTGGTTCTGTTTTCCAAAATGAAATGAAGACATTACTCACCAGCAATGTAGGATTTGGAAAATGAGTACACTTCAGGTAACATAAGTATCATGTATTATCAGTATGACAGCCCTAGAAGTGTTGAATGCCAAAGAGACTTTTGAATTTATTATCAACTGTAGGGCTGCTATCTTTGTGTTCATTTAGGAAATATAGAGAAAAAAAATGGGATTTAATCGGTAGTACCCAAGACACTCTACAAATTACTCTTACACCATCATTGGATTGTTAACCTCCCTAGCGGTTGAGACGAGCCTAGCTCGTCCGAGATTTAGGCTCGCCTCAACCGCCCGGGAAGCCGCCGATGGGGAGACTTTATGCCTCCCCGGAAAGCTGCGGCGATTGTTTACATCGCCGCAGCATTTCCGGGTTGGCGGCTCCGCCCCGATCGCGTCACGGTGACGCGGAAGGGGGCGGAGGGGGGGCCGGCGCCAAAGACCTCCATGTTAACGGAGGAGCGCCGGCTTTCTCTCCCGCGCAGCTGTTGTCAGTAATGACAACAGCTGCGCGTAGAGCTCCGGCGGGATGCCGGAAACGGCGGGCAGTGTACTATGTACACTGCCTTGATCGCCCATATCGTGCCGTTGTAAACGGCGCGATATGGGCGGTGCGCTAGGGAGGTTAAAATAGTTTTATATGATTTGGTACAAAATATTAAACTCAGAAATAATATATACATGATATACATAGAAGAAATACTCAATCCTCCTTTTCAACCAATAACTTCCATTACTAGTTTATCAATGTGTTCATTGCTCATCCATCTATTTATTGTTCCCTATGTGTTTCGCCCTTCCCGTGCTTCCTCAGGAGGCTTAAGCAGGTAGATTAGGGAGCGTAATCTATAGATCTACAAGACAGAATAACAGAAATAAATGGCCCATTTGCGACTGCAGTGCAGACCCATTATCAGCCCATAGTGGCATTACCTGTCAGAAGAATGTTCTATGGAGGAAGGCAACCTCTTAAACTAATATAGATTCACCAAAACAGGCATGTCATGCTTAAATGGACCCCATCATGGATCCCGAAAACCAGGAGCTCCTCACCAGGAGATGAGACAGTCAGGGATTTGTGGGTTCAAACAGTGCTATCTGTGTGGCTGTATTGAGATACCAGTGATCACTTTTAAATAAGTCTCCATTCTATTAGAATTAAAAATCTTATAATATATATAAGTATACTAGATGTGTGTTAATGCATTCATTACCTGGTGGTCAGATGCAAAGTAGAAATCAAGGATTGCCTTGAAGCTTTATGCTACATCATGCATGACTCAACTTTCTTTCTTTCAGTGACATTTGGAATCACCAATTAACTTTAATGACACTTTAGTGGGAACTGAATAAATTGGTTTTCTAATATTTAGCTGGTTTGTGAGCCCAAAATAAAAGCAAGTGCTGTCCATAGAAATCATCAATTCAGATCTGATTCCTATGTGCATTAAAAGGTGTCAACAGTCTTCTATATCCATGGAGCCAGTGGGGAAACTACTATACTATATATACATTTTAAAACAGACTATTTTGGACTGTCCTCATTCTGGTGTGGACCTATTCACAACATTCTCTGTTGTCTGTAACAAAATAAATGCACATTTCATGTGTGATTCATACATATGTATTGATGATATGTCTGCATATTCTGTACCTTGGTTTTACTTGGTATACATATTTAATTTCTTTGCATTATTTAGTGTTGCATTATGTAGTGATCCTTCAGAAAATACAATTGTTGTATCTAAATGTTAGCTAGGGTTTCTTTCTATGTCCATTAAAAGGCTTCTACCTGTTTTACTTTTCAGCAAACTGGAGCTGAGGTACCGGCAGATGGAGAGCAAAATGGCCTGATGCTCAGAGTAGATGAAGGTGTGGATGAATTTTTCAGCAAGAAAGTGACGCGACTCGAATCTAAGTGAGTGCAAAGGTTGGGGCATCACAAAATATTAGAACTTTAGCATTTAAAGTGGACCTACCATCCCGGTATCTGCCATCCTAATACCTCCCATGTCGATAATAGGGTACAGGTAAAATATACTTACCTGGTGAAATTCGGTGGCACCCTGCCCCTCCCTTGATGTGTGGCCGGTTACGGCGGGAAGTGGATGTTGGAAAGGTAGATGTCACTTCTGACTTCTGCCTCCCATAATCCCCATGTGTCCTACAGCCAGCCAGATCAGAATCCAGTGATGCTGGAGGGGCGGAGCATCTTGATGAGTCTCGCTCCTCCATCTTACATGCTGGAGGACAGGACACACCAGGCATGGCAGCGCTCCATCTTACATGCTGGAGGACAGGACACACCAGGCATGGCAGCGCTGGAGCAAGGAAGAGGGGTAGGCAAGTATGGGATTTTTCTCTAAAGGGATCGCGTTGCTTAGATGAAGACCCACGTAGGTAAGTAAATTTTTGTTGTTTTTATATTTTGAGTTAAAAACCGCTCTAAGCTGTGAACAGATGCTTGATAATAGTGTCACATTGACCACCACCATATAATGTCTCATAGATTCACACATATTTAGCACCGGTTGATGGACAGAAGGTGGGTATACATGGTTTGATTTCCTTTTGATTATTTAGGTCTGCTAGTAGCAGTAAAATAGTGTCTGA
>CM070036.1:58746020-58765265 GCA_036250615.1 Ptychadena robeensis | reverse complement strand
AAAATTATTCCTCAAAAATACCACTTGCCTAATAATTCTGCACTCCCTGTATATATATGGACCTTTACTCTCCTGAAGAAGCACAATGGGCGAAACGTATAGAGAAATAGCCATGGACACATGGTTAGACCATGACTTGATTTTTTTTTTAAATAAGCGCATTGATATTGATACATGATTGGGATTATAGATTATATTTTGTAAATTTATTTTAACAGAGATGGAATAAAATGTTGTTTAACAAATATACGTTGACCCAAGCCAAATTATTAATTATTTTCTGTGAAAGCAAATATATTTACCATGGCCTGCTGAATTCTGAACTCGGGTCCTATAGAGATCTATAAGAGAGTTTGGGCTACTTTTGAGTTAAAAAGGGATTTGACAAGTCATTTGGGAAAACTCTGGTACTATTTTTATTTACTTCTGTTGTTTTTTTCTAATTTAATAATTCCCTAATATTGTATATTACTTTATCATCTTGCATCATGTTTGCTGTATTTTCAACATATTAAAGAATACTTCTTTGGAATAAATCTTCTTGGGCACATGGGGGCGCACTTAGCACTCTGTAATAATGCAATGAATGCCCGCATTATATACATGAGTACCTGGAGGTATTTCTTGGTTCTTTAATATGAGAAATGTGAAGTATAATGTTATTTTCTGCTTAACAAATATGATTGAGCTTATAATGAATGCACCCTGACATATAAGACATTCAAATTGCATCAGGGGTAAAACACTTGACTCTGACTTTGTAGTCTAATGCATTTGTTTCTTTTTTGGTTTTATTCTGTTTACATCACCATATGATCACCATTAGATGCAAATCATTGGCTTCGTGTTCACTGGCATTACTAGATTACTTATAGACCAGGGGGACTTCTGGGCCCTGAAAAAAAAAGTTAAGAGGCTGGTATATATATTTTAATTGCTACTGTAACTGAGACTAAAGGTAGGCATACACGTTGAGATTCTCCCTCGATAGATGAGGGACAGACGTGATGACATCATCACGCTGCAGCCGACCCCTAAGAGGATCGGTCGGCACCCTTTGTGTGCCGGACATTACTAATGTAATGGGATCAGCTGGAAATTTAACAACATGTCGGATCCGAGATTCCTGGTCGATTTTGCCAGGTGGGTGCACTCTTTTTTGCCGGGCAATTGGCAGGAACGTGCATGATGGTCGATCAGCAAAAAAATCGGGCAGCAATCTGCCTGTGCTACCTTAACGCAATGCTTTTATGTATTCATCATTTTTTATGTCATGACCTAAATAATAATCAAATGAATTGTCATTGTGTAGAATAAATAATTAAAGGGTTCACTAATTGAAAAGTAGAGAAATTGAAATAATTATTAATGAAATGTTATTAAGAGCGTATTTTCTTCTTTTCATTAGCACGACCATTGACTCCATCTGACTCATCACCCAAAAAAAATCATGGACAGATTGCAGCTGAAGGGCAGGAGCGAAAATCAAGGTCGTCTAGCAAAGACTCTCACCAGCAGAGCAAGTCCAGTGACTCGGGGGAGGAGGTTGAAAAAGAATTTGTTTTTATTTAAACATCTGTTTGCAATGCTGCCATTCTGCCATCCTTAATTTTTTTTTACTCTTAGTCTCTATGTTGATTATAATTTGATTTATGCACCTTGTGTTACGTCCCGGAATTTCAAGCCTAGCTATAGTACTTACCCCATACTCCAAAGAACGGTAGTGCAGAGTTCCGTCATACTCCTTTACTAAAGTAGTGCAGAAAAACAACCTAAAACAAGCTGAAATCATCTCTTCACCTCTGTGACTACATTCTGGAACATTCCTCTTTGCACTGCTTTTTTTGAGTAAGCCCCTCATTATCCAGCAAGGTACTTATTTGATGTACAAAATGGAGTTGCAGCTGTCCCTTCTGTCTCTCTATGTAAGCAATTGCACATTGTAATTAACAAAGCACACTAATGATTATTTGTATAAATGGTAAATATAAATATATATATAAATAAACTTATCTCTCTTTACATGCGCACACACATATATATATATGTGTGTGATTGGAAAATGTTTTTACATCCTCTGGTAGGAAACTTTTCTCCTTTCTGTGCTTGTACATAAAATACCTATTTCATGCACTTATTAATAAGCACAAGCATGGGCCCACATCGTGTACACAATCGGAGATATATGTATGTGATAACATCAGAACAATTTACATAGAATCATGTTATTATTCAGTTTGATGATGGGAGATGACACGCCGTCCTGCATTTTGACATTTACCTTTTTGCTTCTTTTATGCCATTTTTGAAAAGAAAATTACTAACTGCTGTAAATAAAGAAAAAAAAGGTTTTTTGACAATACAATAACATAGATATTCACTTATATTGCCGGTTACAGGGGTTTATTCATATGTATATTTGTATCAATAAAACAATTTTACAACTTTAGCCCGAGCCTGGTTTGTATTAATGTCTGTTTCTTTTTGCTTTGTGATAAAGTATTGACACAATCATATAATCTGTAACACCACACCACAATATGTTCCTTCCTAAATTAGTCTGACAGCCTAGAGAGTCTGACTAGATTAGTAAAAGCACACCTTTGATCCCAAAAACAATGGTTATGTGATGACTGCTAGAAACAGTGGTCAGCAACATTTTGCAGCTAAAGACCAGGGTGGGGTTGTGCTTTGAAATCAAAAAGCCACACCAGAAATCTGAGCTGTTTTACTGCCTTCCATAACCATCCCAACCCACCCACCGGAAAGAAGCGAGAGCAGCCGAGATCTTCTGTGGCTCCTTGCTCTAGTCCAGTGGTGGTAAACTGAGTTGATATGGAGGGCCACATGTGCGGCCCTCAGCATCACTGAAGGGCAGCACATAATATTTTCAATCTATACTGACTAGTATAGGCATTTTTAATGGAAAAAAATACAGAAGGCAAAGCTAGAAGACATTTTTAATTTCAAAATAACAAAACGTGTTTTAAAGTTATACCTCTAACATTAGGGAACACTGTAGTATGGTAATGCACATTTTGTGTCATATTCATCGTCATAGGTTATGTGCCTCATAGATATCATCAAAGCCTCTAACATGCCCCTATTCTCAGGGTATATGCCACAATATGTATTATACAATCACCCCCTGTTTAATGGTGGAATAGTGGGAGAATAGTCACCAGTGTGCTGATCCCCTGCCAACACTAGAGGAGAAAAGCAAGCGACTTGCTCAGGCGCCATCTGGGTCACTAATCGGCTTTTACGTATGCCTATCACATAAGTTTATCTCCTCCTCTCCCCACTCTGAAAAGTCAGCAGAGGATCAGGCAGCTGTCCATCAAAGCAACACTGGAAGCTACCAAAACAGCTAGAAATCATTCTCAATATTGGAATGTGCTAAGTAACTACTGTATTTTTCGCACTATAAGACCCACCAGCATATAAGACACACCCTATAGTTTTGGAGAGAAAATTGGAAGAAAATAGAGGCATAGCAATATAAGGTAAATATACAGCATATTCCAAAGTAAGCAAGGTTGAGCCATGCAGCATTCACTCTATAATTCTCTAGCCAAGTCAAAAGGCCAATACCAAGTGGGAGGTCTTAGTTCCAGCAGAGTGTGCAGGGCTGAAACTTCAACATGTATATACACTAGCAGTATCCATTTTCTGAACACGCTGATCAACTTATGGAGAGAAACATTTTACAATCTGGCAGTAACAACTTACCCATGAGCAGCTATTTTAATATGGGAGGACATGAGTCTGTGCCACATATGTTTATTGTGATGCAAAATGTGAATGTAAATACACAACTCATGCTTACTCAATTTACCCAGTTATTACACAGCTATTTACATATATATAAGGTGTATTATATATTCACAGCAACAGACTGAGCTCACAAAAGTAAAAGCTGAGTGAGTTGATGTTATTTTGATAGCATGAGCTGTGTAATTACTTCCTGTATTGCAGCAAATCAATGATGTGACACAGACTTTTATATCTCCTCCCATATGTTAATAGCTGCTCATGTGTAAGTTTTTAGTGTCAGATTGTCAAATGTGCCTCTCTATAAGTTGGTCAGTGTGTTCAGAGAATGGGTTCCACTAGTGGTATCTTCCTATTTGGCTTGGCTGGAGAGAATTAATTAAATTCAGCCTCCTGGGATGCAGAGGTATTGCTCCCAGAATGGAAAACTGGTACACACCCCTACAATGGGTGGTCCTAATGGGAATATTCTCACAAAACACCTTTAAAAACACGATAGGTAGTACAAGAATGTTATAAAAAGATCCGGTAGCAGCTACAAATATGACATAATAGCCTCTTCCATATGTGACCATGCCCCTTTCATTTCCCTCCTTCACAGGTGTAGGTCCCTATGGGTCTTTAAGAGGGGCTGATGTACTGGGGAGACTCAACAGTCCAGGGACGGCACCTGACCCCTAAGGTTGCAGCGGTCCATATTCCCCACATCGGTAAGATGGCCTCATACCCCTGCTTTGTTCTTCCATCTCTTGGGAGCTATGTTCTCCTTTGTGCTTTTTGTTAATTTCATGTATGTTATGATTAGGCTTCCCTCGGTGGGCACTCCTTCCAGCTAGGACCTAGCCCTCAACCTTAACTTAAGATCGGCTAATATTCATCCCAGCCCATATACCAAGACCATCTAATACGGTAGGTCCCCCTCTATCCCAGCTGAGAGCTCAGACATCTAGGAGGGAGGTTAGGGTCTGGTTGTCCATCTGGGCCAGCGTGGGCCTTCCCTGTGTTCACTGATACCCTTCTTTCAGATCCCCAACACCCAGGGGACACTCTTCCACCTGTGGTTGTCAAAAGGGGGGATTATAGCTGGGTGAATGCCCCCTCCTGAAGCAGGGATTACGTTCGGGGCCTCCTCGGATCAACTGGCAGACTTGGATTGATATTCATCCGGACGGCTTACTGACATTCTTACATATCAAAGTAAGATACTCTCCCTTTTTTTTCTCCCTTCTGGAGTTTTATAACAATGATGTTATGGCGAAGTAATGTCTTATACATATGTATGTATATGTATATATATATATATATATTAGGTATATGCTGACCATCTTAGATGCCGATATGTATTGTGGTAGACATATATCGCTATGACTATCGACACAGATATGTAATGTCTACATCTAAGCCATTGACCTCTAACTTATACAATATATGTATCTAGATTTCCTCTGTTCGTACATCTCCCTGATGAAGCCCGCCGGGGCGAAATGCGTCGGAGATTGAAGAGGCTATTATGTCATATTTGTAGCTGCTACCGGATCTTTTTATAACATTCTTGTACTACCTATCGTGTTTTTAAAGGTGTTTTGTGAGAATATTCCCATTAGGACCACCCATTGTAGGGGTGTGTACCTCTGGTTGTATTCACTGTTTATAAATGATTGTACACTAGTCCAACACAATAAAGACTTTTTATTTATAATGATACAGATGACTTCCTGTTTGATCCATGTGCCCGCAATGCCGTATATTTAGAATTCAAATGGGCATCTCTTGCCTATTTTAGGGGTTACATAGTACTTATATATCAATTTTTCGGCTAGGGCACACACCCCTATTATTGTGACTCCATCTCACCTTAGCTTTTCTTCATTTCCCATTCTATGATGAGGATTGAATTGTAGTGTAGTTCCATGTAGTTTAATCTCGAAGACTGTTAACCTGTGGTTTATTAAATTGCGGTTGTGAATGTCTAAAAAAGAAAATGTTGGGACGTTCTGACACAATGCATGGTTATGTACTTCTTGAATATCCGGCCCATGCTGTTTTCCCTGGTGGGAGCACATAGCATAACATAGCTGCCAGTTGGATTACTATAAATCAGTCTTACTAGATGCAGAAACCAGTTTAAACTTGAAGCAACATGCATCAAAAATACCTCAAACTTTGCATCAAAATGTATCTAAAGCTAAAAAAACATAATATGTTGCAGCTTACCAGTCCATAGATGATATGCTTACATAAACTTTCTTTTTTCATCTTTGCCTTTTTTCGCAGTTGGTTATAAATAATAAATGTAATTGTTCCTCCAATATACAGTGGGTATGGAAAGTAGTTTCACTCTTTGTTATATTGCAGCAGTTTGCAAAAATCTTTAAGTTCTTTTATTTCCTCATTAACGTACACAGAACCCCACACTGACAGAAAAACACAGAATTGTAGACATTTTTGCAGATTTAATAAAAAAGAAAAACTGGAAAATCACATGGTCCTAAGTATGCAGACCCTTTCCCGTGACAGGTGCGGTCCATTTCTTCAGATCATCCTAAAAATGGTTCTACACCTTCATTTGAGTCCAGCTGTGTTTCATTATACTATTTGGACTTGATTGGGAAAGCCACTCACCTGTCTATATAAGACCTTACAGCTCACAGTGCATGTCAGAGCAAATGAGAATCATTAGATCAAAGGAACTGCCTGAAGAGCTCAGAGAATTGAATTGTGGCAAGGCACAGATCTGGCCAAGGTTACAAAAAAAATCTGGGGCACTTAAGGTTCCTAGGAGCACAATGGCATCCATAATCCTTAAATCGAACACATTTGGGACCAGCCACCAGGACCCTTCCTAGAGCTGGCTGTCGACCAAACTGAGCTGTTGGGGGAGAAGAGCCTTGTTGAGAGAAGAAGGTAAAGAAGATCAACCCAAAGATCACTGTTGCTGAGCTCCAGAGATGCAGTCGGAGACTTTATCGGGGGCTTTATGGCAGAGTGCCCCAAAGGAAGCCTCTCCTCAGTTCAAGACAGTTAACAAACACCTGAAGGACTCCAAGATGGTGAGAAATAAGATTCTCTGGTCTGATGAGACCAAGATAGAACTTTTTGGCCTTAATGCTAAGCAGTATGTGTGGAAAAACCAGGCACTGCACATCACCTGTCCAATACAGTCCCAACAGTGAAGCATGGTGGTGGCAGCATCATGCTGTGGGGGTATTTTTCAGCTGCAGGGACAGGACGACTGGTTGCAATTGAGGGAAAGATGTATGCAGTCAAGTACAGGGATATCCTGGATGAAAACCTCAGGACCTCAGACTGGGCTGAAGGTTTACCTTCCAACAAGACAATGACCCTAAGCACACAGCTAAAATAACAAAGAAGTGGCTTCACAACAACTCCGTGAAAAATTTAAGGGGGTGTAAATACATTCCGTACCCACTGTATATGGCTGCTAATCAGACAGCATATGCCCACTGCACAAACCACAATTTTAACTAGTAAAGTGCAATTTAGGGTTACAAATGTATTGTTATCATGTAAAGGTGGATAACCTACAGCCAGTGTGCACCTGTAAGCAACCTTACCCACTTAGCATTCTAATTATTTCGTATTCTGTGAAGCTGCTCTTTTACTAAACAAAAATCTTATTTCTCTAACGATCTGCTTTTCTTAGCCATGGATAAAGTAGCTACCAAATAACCAGCAGGTGCGTTGGTAAATCCAGTGATGGAATAATACTTCTTCTTTTTAACACTGAGCAGAATCATACTGTGCGACATCTATTTGCTTCCTTATGATCCATAATTAAGAAGTCACAAGAAATTTCCGGCTCAGCAAAGTAAACAAGTCGTAGCGAGACACAGAATACACAGCACTATTACACCGGGTCTCCTGATGTCTGCTCAGAAAAGAGAATGTCAGCGATGATAAACTACTAGCTAGACTTGTAAATGGAGAAAGATACTGGCATGGGTCTTTTATTAAGTGCTAGGATAAATGGTATAATCAGTCATTACCCAGCGAGCGTACATTTACTATTACAATTCCTATATAAAATCACACACCGAGACACCGTGGGCACCATTTATTTATGGATTTTACACCTTTGCTTACTCACTTGTTTATAGAAAAAGAAAGAATATAATTTGCTTAAAGGAGACATTATTTGTTTTCAGTCCTATAGAAATGTACACGTCATAGGTCATATATTTAGTGGTTCAGCATGTTAAAAGCTAATTTGGAAATTTGGACGATTCAAATATATAGAATGAAAGTCCTTTTTCTTTGGTGGGGGGGGGGGGGGGGGGGGGGGGGCAAAAGAGCAGGCATGTCCACAGACCAGCCCAGGAGCCAATCTCCTAGGCTCACATCTATAGAAGCTAAGAGTCTGAACTTTTCATTAATCAATGTAATTATTTTGAATTGTCATAAAAAGATAATCATTTTATCAAGTTTTATTTCTAAACTATAAACTTTGTAATAAACCATGTAATATGAGGCCCTTTCTAAACCTTCCAATAACTATGTATTCTATCAGGGAGGAGCCGGCACTACATAGTTGTTGGTAGATCTAATGGAAATTAACTATAGTGGTCCAATACCTGGCCAATGGTAGACACACCTTTGTCTTAAAGCAACCTTAAAAGTTCTAAAAACTACCACTAATTAAATGTATTTATTATGTCTCAACCTGAATCTCTGCCACACTATCATCTATGTCATCACATTAGTATATTGCTATGGTAAGCATCCTAATACTTAAACAAGGAAGTAGATTAAACTGAAAATCCAGCTCAAGATCAGACTGAAGTATGAAATTGCCCCTAAACCTGAAATTTAATATCAGAAACATTACTAAGTGCTCCCTGCTTGCTTTTGCTTAAACAGACTTTTAAGATTTGGGGTTGTTTTACAAAGAAGAAAAAATGAGACAAACCATAGTACGGATGCAATATACATACAGTATATACATACAATACACTCTAATGGCACTAGCACATAATGTATCCTGCGGTGGATCTGACCCTATACCAGCAGAGGGTCTGGAATGCTATGGGGGGGGGGGCACCCCTTGCTGTTTGTAGTCTTCCTATGCCATTAGGGGGTCTGGTATGGTCTGGGGGACCACACTCTGTTCATGAACACCCATGGCCAATGTTCGGCCATCACGAATGGAGAGTAAGTTAGCAAACACAAGCACAACACATGGCAGTAGCACTAAACAGGGTACAGACATATAGATATGGACCAGATCGATGGCTGCTTAGAGCGTCGTGCACGCTCACAGCCATCTATCTCGCCCATATAATATGCGGTCATCACTGTTTTCGAGCGGGACCAACCAATCCAGCTCGAAAACAGCCATACTGGACATGACCATTAAATACGGTTGATGTCCGTTGCTTTGCATGGAGACAGCTCTGCTTTCTCTCCAGCTCCGCAAATATCTGACAGCAGTGTGATGACGTCATTACGCTGCTGCAGGGAACAGCGGACAGCTCAAATATCGAGCCATCAGTTCCCTGCTTAAGTGTAAGGGCTGTACAGTCCATTGGAACTGTACCATTTACAGGCAGGGGGACAAGCCAAAGATTGTGTTGCATCTGTCCCACTGACATTTCAGCTTTGGTTTTTGAGAGAGATGAAAGTTCTAGCTAACTCTTGCTGAATGCTAAACCTTCAGAACCTTTACTGTGATATACGTCTGAATTTTTTTAATGGCAATGCAAAGCAAGTAAATTAAGTACCATAAACCCTATATAGTTATACTTGCCATACATGATCTGTTAAATAGATGACTATACGGAGCCCTAAATTAACTGGAAATAGTAAAACTTTGTAAGTAAACTAAATATTTATGTTTGAAACTTTAATCCTGTTTCTGTTCTAATAACACAAAGAATTGAGAAAACACTAATAACCCCATAGATGTAGTAATATAATAGTATGCAGATGCATGTAAAGAACTATAAATGTGATGCATTACATTTTTATGATTGCTGGACCTTATCAAAATTATAATTACCATAATAATAAATGTACACATTGTTGTGCTTGTACTCTCCACTCTATGATTAAGCTCCATCTGGATTTTAATGCATCAGAGAGGCGTGGCTGTAACTTGTTTTGTACTTCAATAAAAAAGTTAAGAGTATTGGAAGCCAACGTGTTGGCGGTTCATTTAAATTGGCTCCATCTGGTAGGGCACCATCTGGAATTTACAACATTACACAAGTTCAAATTAGACATCCCAAATCTAAGAGGCTTTAAGCTTATGTGACAAATAATTTATCACAAACCAACTTAAAAAAAATACACAATTTTCAGTAAACCTTTGTTACTCACAATGACAGTGGTGCTTTTTTAAACATAGTTTGGTTTTGTCATGTTATATTTATAGGGACCAATAAATAATTTAAAATACATCCTTTGATATTTAGAAGTGGTTCCTTCTGTCGACCTCCCTGACACTTAAAAGACACATTATTGACACGGAGGAACCAGTGATACCATGAAAACTATTTTCAAGTAAAATTATGAATTTTTTTCAAAAGAAGATATTGGCAATATCAAAACTTTATCAAATGGGGAACAAAACAAAAGAATACAACTAAAGCTGGCGATTTTCGATCTCGATCTTTTCATCAGACAACAATTGTAATTGAATCCAAAGTAGTACTACATGGAGGGTTCGATCGTAAAAAAAATACACAGTAAAGAGTCATATATAAATGTGTTTATCAAATACAGTCGACACGACCAACTAACATAATGCTATGATTTTAGTTTGTTGTACAATCGACTCAAATTTTCCGATCCCTTTTCGATCGTTGTTTTTATCAGTAACTAACTATTTTTTGCCGATCTAACCATGTGCACAGTATATGATTTAAGTTCAATTGATGTAAACTTTGATGGTTTTAGGTTGATTGAACGCTATAATCAAACAGTGTATGCTTAGCTTTAGAAAAGGAGAAAGCATTCCATAAATGTTTTTCTTATTGTGCAAAGACAAGATAAAAAATAATACTATTTATAATAATACTATACTATATTAAGTCATAATCCATGATAGCAGAATAATTGAACTATTAGAAAAAGAGCTGCAAAAAATAGCATGGTGTCATTTCAGTTTAAATATTTTATTAACATACTTTTACATTACATATACAGTATATCTCAGTTCTTGGGGAGCTATATGCTTCATCATCTATATTTTGTCAATTACCCTCCTAAATCAAAAATATACAGACAAATCCTATATAAATATAACTAACAAAATCATATATAAACAAAAAGAAGCATGGTGTCATTTCAAACAAATACAGAGAGAGGTGAAATTTTCCTTCCTCTTTCAAATCCACCGGCCATTAATTAATCAGGTTGTCACCCTCTAGCACTCTCAAGACATAGCAAGATAAAGGTTCAGACATAGAATGAAGCTTACATTTGATGTCTCCAGTGGCAATAAAGGTTTCCCATGCTTAAAAATTTGAACATGTTTTACTGTCTTTTCAAGATGCCTCCTCTATCAATACAACAGGAGCATACATGTATAAAAAAGCATTAGCAAAGGTGGATGAAGATCCATTTGTGTAGGATAGCCTTACAAGCATCCAAAGATGTTTTTCTACCTTTTGTGGCTCAAGATGGGATGGTCGGCCAGGGACAGGAGGGCCAACTGACCCCCCCCCCCCCCCCCCCCCCCCCCCCCCCCCCCCCCCCCCCCCCCCCCCCCCCCCCCCCCCCCCCCCCCCCCCCCCCCCCCCCCCCCCCCCCTCCCGCTGGCAGCACACGATGTGTAAGACGACACCTTTTCCTGTGTTCAAAAGTCGTCTTATACCCCGGAAAATAAAATGTTTAACTAAATCCTACTAAATCACCCCTCACTAAAATGGTCAGTTTTGATACCAAATCTTCTGTGCAATTGGTAGAGATGATTCCTTCCGGGAAATTTCTACCAGCAGGGAAGGATTTCCAATTACTTTTAAAAATATAAATTCCATTTCATTTAAAAATAAGCTGATGTCTCTTGGGGTCTCCGGTACTAATGTACTGAAGGTCCCGGGCCAGGGGTAAAGCTGATTAATGTAGTTTTTAACCCTTCGGAATGGGTAAGAGGTCAAGGAGATATCAGGATGAAGGGTTGTATTATATTATTTTATTCTATTGTTAACCATCTGTAGTTATTGGTTAGAAAATGACATCTTTCTGTGGAAAGTAAGCCAGATTCTATAGTCTATTATTGTTTAAAACTAATCTTCAATTAGTCATTAACTCCAGAACTAGTAAAACTACATCCTGAGTCTAAAAAAAGAACTGCGGTGGGTCATTATCTCCAGGTGAGTGAAGGATGACTTGACAAATAACACATAAAGCTTGACGGAAGCAACAAAGAAATAACACAAAGTGATGTTTATTGGACTCAACTCTGAAATTGCACTCAGTGGATATAATCAATCAACCATGGAAAACGCTGGTCCCTACAAAAGAGCTAAGGGTGTATCGCATTTACATAGATGCATTGGTAGAATAGTTTTATCAGGTTTTTAACAAAATACTTCATGCAGGAGTATTAAGTAAATAATGATGATTTTCATGCACATATACCTATCTCCTAAAAAAAAATTCATGCTGGCTCAAGATTTACCCCCTCTGCCAGCCTAATGTTGTTTATACCTGTTTACTTGTTTAAATTCTTGCCTACTGTTTTTGTTGTATAAAATGTATTCTCATATCTGTATTAATACTTTAAGAAATGTTATCTTTTTATGTACTCTTTGGATATGTTCTTATTAATTTTATTGTTATCATTGTTAAAACATTTGTTAAAAAAAACAATAAAAAATGTATTGAAATAAATTATACAATGATGCCTCACCGTAATGTTAACCAGAACATGCTATCATGCATGTGTCTGCGACCATCTACCAAATAATTTTCGGTCCTTCAGGATGCGGGGGCCGAACTATAGTTTAGGGGGAAAGAATTTACAACACTGCACATATCTTATTTGTAGAGCAAAAGAACAAAAAATAATGATGGGAAGTGTTTTTGCTAACCTTGCATATCTCTGCCTGTATTTGACTTGGAACCCCCAGATCTCCGACACCCTTAAGAGTCCAATATTTTTGGGGAGAGTTAGTAATTTAATACTGAGAATACATACCCTCCAAATTTTATATTCAATGTTCACAAACTGTATACACAATAAAACTGGAACAATTATTTATGGTATTGTATACATGATAGAGTCATGCTGTTTATACAGCTACCTAATGTGTTCAAGCTTTAAACCTTATTTCAAATGAAAAAATAAATTCCCCGGCAATACCATCTTTTGCCACAAGATGCCCTCGGTGCACCTTTACCATCACTGTATAAGACAGCTCTGGCTTTCTATCTCCAGCTTTCTACATCCAGTTGACTGCTTTGGGGGCTGGACTTAAAGCCTTGGAGGGCATTAGTTTAATGACCATGCATTAGAATGTTTATTATGTACATTTTATCTTAGTAAGCAAAAGTTCTATTTTTTATGTAGAACAGGGGGAGGGAAAACTTTTGACTTGTGGGCCACATTGGCTTTTTAAAATTTGATAGGGGGCTGGACAAAGAATGTGTAATGGCCGATCCGCCATTGGTGTGTCAAGTCCATACTTCACCAGCATGATAGCGTTGATGTGTAATAGGCGACGTATGACAGAGACGTTGTTATAAATTCCTGCACTGAAAAAAAAAAGTTTAATTTATGAGCAGAGACAGTTAGATTGCATGTTGTCACCATGAGGATGCGCCCGCATTTTCATCACATGATCATATGAAAACAACACTGCATTATCCCCAAGGCAATGTTTGGACACACTAGGCATTATGTGCACACAATGCAGAGAACAAGCGGAGGGGTGCATCTTTTCAACAAGTTGACAAAGGGCCGGAAAATATACTTAACGGGCCGGATCTTGGTCCCAGGCCTTAGTTTTCCCTCCCCTTATATAGAACAATATAAACAGTACATAAATAAATAACTGTAAATATATATATAAATCTTTCACTGTGCTGAGTAGTGTATGCTGTGATGCACAGAAATCTGACAGGTTTGCCACAAGGTCTAACTAACCGAGTTTTCATAACGGATGTTCATTGTTTAAACCTAAAGGGTTTTCTAAAGAATTAAAATTGAGCTTTGAAGGACAGTTGTGTCAATTCGTATGCGCTGCATAAAAAATTTATACTTGTGGGACGATGGCTGAACCAGATGATGAGGAAAAAAAAGGATCGTACATTTTGTTATGCTTAATAATTTAGCACAACGCACCAACAAATATTTTACAATGTCATCAAACATAGTTGAAATCTTAAAGGTTTGTGAATTACTTGCACAAACCTTGCCGTGAAAAACTTATCTAAACATGTAACTATGTTTGTATTGTATGAAAAAATAAACAGTTTCCATTTAGAAACAGTATTTTTTTCTTTGTTTTGTGCTGTTCGATGCATTTATTTTAGCCATTTGTTGTAAACCACAGCTAACTTAAATGTAAATATAACATCTGTACTTTGAGTTTAGTTGTTGGCTGATAAACATAAGCATGAAGGTCTCAAATACAGAAATCTCTACCAAGTTATCAACCACACCAGAATAACCCACACAGAATTTGCTGGTGTTTTCCTTTAATATACCGTATTTTTGGGACTATAAGATGCACTCCCCCCCCCCAAATTGTTGGGGGGGGGGGGGTCTGTGTCTTATGGTCCGAATGCGCGCCCCCTTGGCTTCCTGCTAGATCCCTCATCTGTACTGTTTCTACCACCAGAGCGCTGCTGATAGAAGCAGTACAGTAGAGGGAAAAACTGCCTGGCAGCTTCCATGTATGCCTGTTAGCTGCGATCACGGTTCAGTTCACATGGTGACAAGAAGGGAGAGAAGAGTGCAGAATCCCCCGCTCCCTCCGTGGGTGAGGAAAATGACGATTGTCTGAAGTGTGCTCTCTACTGACACCAATTTTCTTGCTGAAATTGGGTACTGTAGGGGATTTTTTTCCAACTGATTTAAACATTTCCAATTTTTTTTCTGTTTTTCCTGCTCTAAAAACTGGCTGCCTCTTATGGTTTGGTGCGTCTTATAGTCTGACAGCAACTTTTATCAATTTGAAACTTTCAAATGTTAAAGCATGCATATATAAAAATTCATATCATACTTACTATAATTTTTCTTTCCTTTCTTGACTCATCGGACCATGGTTTTTGTGAGGGAAATCAATTGCTCATAGCAAGGTTAATTCCAGGCTCCCCTACAGACTGTTGCTGGATTCCCATATTTACATAGCAGCTAAAGAAAGCCAGAGACAGTGTGTCACATAGAAACTCGCTCCACCTTTTTGCACTGCACCTCCTTCTGAATAAATACCGGTATACAGCATGTTTCAGAGACATATTGTATACCAGTATATTTGCTCTATAGCATTCATACACAGTACATCTCATAGAAAGTGCAATATTGTAAATATACTCGCTAGCAGGTTTCTTAAATAAAATTTAAAAAAACGCATAGAAGTTCCATCCTCCTGGGTAAGCAAGTTTTCTTCTTCGGGAGATAAAACGAGACATATGTGCATCTATGGAAGAAAAGAGATGTAAGCTTAAGTTACATAAAAGGTTCACAGGTGTATATTACCCTGCAAGAGTATATTCCCCTAGGGGAGTACCAAAGAGTACCAAGATGAATACCTCAAGCCAAATAGTGGTGAACTCTTAGTCAGGAATGACACCTTGTCGATTCTTACACTGGGCCCGTCATGGGGTTCTTGCACTGGCATTTTCGTGGGGCTGGGGTCATCAGGGGAAAGCATGGGGGGGATTTCCTTTTCCAGGTTTATGAATGGGTAACATAAGCAAAACAATTTTTTTTTTACATGATGCTTCAAAGTCGCTCCAAAATGCTAAATATAGAATACAGCTCTGCTCGCATCTGTGGCAGTCGCCATGTTTATGTAGATGCCAGTCTGCTAGGGTTTAATAGCTGCAGTAGCGAGGAAAAGCTAGATACATTGTTTTCAAAGGGAAAACCAGAACTTCATAGGCTTGTATAAAGATATGATGATGTGACAGAATAGGAGCAACGGACGAGTTTAGAAATAATAAGGTATGAGGTTAGACATGCTTATGGATCTGCAGTCCTCTTCCTCAGGACTTTGCACTGCAGGAAAAGTAATTCATGAACAACAGAATGGCTAGACTGTAGTGATAGTTAGGGGTGTCACAAGGTTACGTGGTCAATATTAGTCCTTTTTGCTAAATGAAAGGGTCAGTATCCCAAAAAGAATTTTAGCTTTCACATGATTGAAAGGGGTACAGTAAGCATAGATTCGTCTTATTTACTAACCCTTTTAATAAATCCATTGCAAAGTAAACACCTATAGTCTGAAAAATACAGGTATGTAATTTGGCCTCTGTGACTCATATTTAGTGCTTTGTATAAGGATAATAAATAATATATAACATATTTGGTGACCATGTTCATATTCTCTTTAAATTATTGTTTTTTAATGCTTTGTTAAGAAATTATTTGCCTGTTAGGGCTGGACATAAAAGCCAAGCTGCCCCTTTTGTTTCAATTGTATTCACATTACTTTTGGCACATTGTACTTGTTCCTGGGAATAGTGGCATTGAATATTAATGAGATTCTTTTTGTACCCATACAGTTTAGGAATGTTTTTTTGAGAGGATTTGTGAGCTCAGGTACTGATGTTAGCCAAGAAGCCCTGACTCGCAGTCTTTACTCACTAATACATCCCAATCGTGCTTGGTGTCAGGGTTGAGGTCAGGGTTCTTCCAAACTCAACTCATCTACGTTTTTATGGACCTGCATTGGTACGCAGCCATGTTGGAACAGGAAGAAGTCATTCCTATACTGTTCCCACAAAGTTGGGAGCATGACATTGTCCAAAATGTCTTGGTATACTTGAATACTTGAATACTTGAACATTCACAGTTTCTTTTACGGGAACCAATGGGCTAAGCCCAACCCCTGAAAAACAAAAGCACACCTAACCCCACCTCCACCTAACTTTTGACTTGGCACAATGCAATTAGGCAAGTATGAATCTCCTGGCAATGGATGCTTTACACCACTGCAATTTAAGCTTTGCATTGCTGTTAGTGATGTAATACTTAGACACATTTTCTTTTTCTATGAGAAACACATTCTATCACAAATGGTTGTAGCAGTAGTCTGCATGCGGGTTGGATATGGGGAAGAGGCTTCTTCACTTCCTTTACTCCTGATCAGCTGGTCAGAACATGGAGCTCCAGCCAATAGTGGAAAACCCCCAAAATAATTTTCAAGCATCAGACATTCTGCTGTATAGGGTGCATCCCTTACAATGGTGCATCTAATTGTCCAAAAAAATACTATAATCGAAACACCTCAATTCATTAATTTGGAGTGCTGCCTAAATGCTTTTGCCAATATAGCGAATATAAACACATTAGGAATTCCATTAACAAAAAATTCAAGGAATGATTTAAATAAACCCCAAGAGCTACGTCTGATACTCTTCTGGCCCAAATAAAATGTTAAGACTTAACTCCCAACTAATTTTTCCATCCTACTGCAAAAAGTAAATGCTTATACATGTCTATAGGACACAATAGAAGAGATACATATATGCAGGGGTGCACATAAGCAGTACACTGATACGCAAAATGGTCGAAAAACTAGCTCTGTGTACATTTATTATCCTTCCTAAGCGCATCTGCGTATTACACAGACAGGGGAGAGATGCATGGAGCTTCCTTCCTCCCTGCTGTGTGAGAAGGAGCAGTACTTGTGTTGTGCTTTGATGGCAAGTGCTCTCTACTGACATCCGGTGGCTGAAGCAAATTATGCAGATTGAGTAGATTACAGCTCCAGGCAACTACATCATTTAAACACTGCTGTAAAAGGTTTTTTTTTATTGTCAAAATTCTTTTTATTGTTAAGCATATACAATCTATGTCGCTTAGATAACCGCAGGAAAACTTAAATAACTATAAAAGGTTGCAGTTAGGGATGTCGAATTGGAAATGTAAATTACTAATGAAAAAAAAAGATTGGACTTATAAGGGTCTTGGAGATCTGGGGGAAAAACATATGTAAGGGAAAAATCTGACAAGAGAAAAGTTGCACTACTGAGATATATACTGAGATCTGGGGGTTTAAACAATGTTGTACTGTGAGAGTAACATTTGACCCAAAGCCAGCTGGTGACCTGTGGATGGAGGCTATTCGGAGGCTCAATCAGGAACAGGGAGGTTAATCTGCAGAAGAATGAACCATGCAGGAGGCTGACACAGAGGACAGTGAGTATGACAGTAAGGTAGACCACATATGGGGTGAGTACCAAACACCATCTCCTGGTACTTATCCGAGTAGCTCACTAAAAAACTTATGTGCACCCCTGCATATATGATCCCTTCAACAGTGCACACTTATAGCCCTACATGGTAGAGGGAGAACAACAAGGAACAGACCATAGCCCCGGGATAAAGAATTGTACAGGGATTAAAAGATCAGTTAAGCAAACCTTCTTGTGTTGCCTATAGAGCAAGCATTTACCCTTGCAAAATAACACATAATTCAGCATTGAAAGTTAACTTCCTGAGTGGTAAGCCCAAGTTTCGTTTGGGGTAACAAAAAAAAATTGCTGAAATTGGTAACCCTAAGTTGGACTTGGGCTCATCTGAAATGTAAAAAAGGTCTCTTACATGCTCTCCAGCTCTGGATGCCTGATATGTAATGATATTACTGGGTGCACCCATAAAAACAACCTAATTTACTCTGTACCCCTTGGTAGTAGTGAAAATAGTGAATAGACACTTGAGAAAGAGGAGAGGTCAAACTGTCACTCAAAGTATATTCACACAAGCAGTTCACACCAATGATCACCATCCTTCCCGTCCTCTACAGTGTAACCACATGTTTTATCAAGTAAAATATTAAACTATGCTGAAATATAAATAATAAAAAGATTTTTTGTTTAAACAATCTCAAATCTGAGCTTTTTGGAACCTATGGATAATCTTTAAATATAGATAAAGGTAACATATCTATTATTTCTAGAGATAAACAAACTTTAATAGAGTATAAACAAAATTACTGATGGCGTGATATTATCATTTATTTTCTTCTTTGTCCCCCTGGTAAGTATAAATATATTTTCTATTAGAACCAGTTAGTAGTGATGGCGCGAACCCGGAATTTGATGTTCGCAAACGGCGAACGCGAACCTCCGCAAAAGTTTGCGAACCCGGCGAACCCCATAGACTTCAATGGGCAGGCGAACTTTAAAAAACAAAGGGACCCTTTCTGGCCACAATAGTGTTGGAAAAGTTATTTCAAGGGGACTACCACCTGGACAATGACATGATAGAGGGGAACACATGGCAAAACTCCCAAGAATTTTTTTTTTCACACAATAAATCCGCACAAAGGATTTCTA
>CM070036.1:58719921-58735889 GCA_036250615.1 Ptychadena robeensis | reverse complement strand
ATCAGACCGTCTGTCAGTCTTGGTTGATTTAAAAAATGAATTCTAGTTTGAGCAGATTTTAGTGTTTTATATTTCATTTGATCATTAAATGTGATTTTTAAAAAATATTTAAGCGTTTAAAACTTTATATTTTCAGGATGTCTACTAGACTCGTGTTTTTGGTCAGTTACAGGCCTACAACATTTTTTTTTCAATGATAAACAGCGTAACGCTTTTGGTACAGAAATCTGGACCTCGGTGAAACGCTCAGGAGGTTAATATGTGTAGTGGCAACCTTACCTAAGGGGACTCTATGGAGCCTTGTATTCTGCATCATTCCCAAAGCATAGGGCATCATAAACATACATGTGCATCAAGTAACTCTCAAAAGTACTCTTGGAACATGTAGAGCCATTGAAGGAACCCTTGCACAGAAAACTGAGCATGCGCTTCAATAGTTAGGGGGAGCACTGACATAGGAAGACATAGAAAGGAACATAGAATAATATTATTGTCTCGTATTTATATAGCGCCAATACACACCGCACATTACAGAGTATAAAGAGTCATAACACTCACTGTCTCTCAGTGGAGCTCACACTATATGTCCCTACCATAGTCATGTATCTAACACATATCATATGTCACAGTCTACATAATGTGTAACTAACATAGGACATTTGGGGGCATGTTAGCATGTATTTGGAGTGTAGACACAGGGAGACATACAAACTCCTTGCAGTTAGTGTGCAGATGGTGATTTGAACCTAGAACACTAGTGCTGCAAGGCAAGAGTGCTAATCCCCTGAGCCACCACAAGCCCTTTATTTATTACTGCCTCTTAGTTGGATCAGTTATTTTTTACACAAGGGTTTTTTGCTGCTTTACAATTTAAATCAATTTAATAAAGTTAACTTTTTAATTATTGAAGCTGTGATTCCCTAGTTGTCAACCCATTACTGTATTTAGCTTTTCTTTAAAGGCTCCAGTAGTCACTTTTTTTTGTTTTTTTTCAATGGCAAAAACAGGTTGTATGAAGGTATCATCATGGATATGATTATCATAAGGAATATAGGATTGTTACACTCCTAAAGTCCTAAATAGTGAATGGCTTTATGTGGAAATAGGACTAAAGACCACCACACATGCACCGAGCGGCGGCTGATTTTGCCGCCGACCAATGTGCATGCGCGCTCATTTCCATCCAGCGTTTCCATTGAAGCTAACGGCTGGCACAGAAAGGGTGCCCGCCGATGCTGTGAGTGAAGGAGTGCAGCGTGATGACGTCATCACGCTGCACTCCATCGCTGATCTGTTGGCCCCCACTCGATACATGTGTGGAGGCCTTAAGATTTTTAGAAAACAAACATTAAATATAAATGAAGTTTAGTGTCAATAGAAAAAATATATTGAATGTTTTGTTTTGTCTTGTAATGGGATGTCATGTTATATCATGTGATTAAATAGTCTTTGTTCAAATTATATTATTGTCTGATAAAACAGTTTGCTCAGGCTTCAGATTTTCTCTTTATACATACAAGTTGTTCTCTAGCGAACATTCTTCTTTATTGCTGATTGTATTTAAGAGATTTGCAAATCTATTTGTACTAGTGATCAATGTTATTGATAAAGAAAATAAGGGAAACAAAAGGGAGGATCTTTCAATGGGGTTCCCTGTAAAAGAAGAGTAAGGATTTGTTTCCCAAAAACCCTCTGACAGCTAAAAATATAATTGTTTTTCTCTATCTGAAACAAAGAAAACGATTTGAGCAATATATTTATGGCAGGTTGCTGCTAACACAAAGATTTTGCAAGATTTAGAAGCCTTCTGAACTAAGAAGATGAAAATAGATTTGCTTAGTTTTAATGTGAAAGCTAGGTTATCACAATGAGGAACCTCACACTTCACACATCATGGTGTTCAGTCTACTGTGTCTTCTTTCTGTTCAGCAGAACTGTGGCTTAAATGGTTTAAATGTGGAGAGCATCTGATTAAAAAAATATAACAATGACATCTAATGGTATTAACAATTAATTTTCAATAATTTCATATGCCTGCCAAATAATAATCAGAGGAACATGGTGTTAAGGATTTCGCTGAATTTTACAGTCTGGAATTTCTTCTAAAGAGTAGTGAAACACTTGCATGCCTAGTATAAAGTTTAGCTCTCCTAATAGAAGTTATATTTACTCAGTTTCTACTACAGCAAAAGTCATGGTTCCCAGACCAAAGTTCAAGGGAACTCATATGGGATACGCCATAGAGCACAGTGAAGACATCAAAAGATGGAAAAAACATGGCAATGTGTCTAGACTAAGAAAAGAGCCTCTCACAATCATAGGGGAAATATGTTATGATCTGAGCCCAAGGTTGAATTTTTTCCCATTCTAAAAGGTATGGCACAAAACACTTCATAAGAGAAAATGTGAGTGTGGTGAAGCATGGTGGAGGTGAGGCTTTGGGGTTGATTTTCTTAGCTAGACCTGGTGTTTTCATTAAGGTGGAAAGAATTATGAACAGTTCCAACTGCCAGTTACTTTCTGCCTTAAACCTTTAGAATTCTTCTAGACATTATTTTCTTTCCTTTCAACATGCAAACATCCAACTTTTTCGTTTCAATGAAGCAGACATCCAAATGAAAAAAATAATGACCTAAGAAAATTTTTGATGACCCAGCTAGTCCAAGTCCAGATACAACTGCAAATCGAGGGAACAAGAAACTAGAGATGATTTTAAGTTAATTTCAAAGCCCCTGAGCATGGTTTCATCACCAAACTTCATGGAGAGGAAGAGAAGGGTTGGGGGTACACTACAAAAAAGTATGGCTCTTACACAAATAGTTTTTGCATAAATGAAGTTCAGAGTCAAGCCAAAATTTCAAAAGAATTTCAACTTTGAACTTAATGTAAAAACTATGTGCTCAAGCAAACCTTTTTTCAAATGTTCCCACAACCCTTCTCTACATCTACAGTAATTTTGGTGATGATACTATTTTCAGAGGCTTTGCAATCAGCTCCCAAAGTCAGCTAGTTGAAAAAAATTCTATAAGGAAACCTGGTGTGTACATTTTTTAAGCACTGACTTGTGCTAGGTTTTTGTTGGTTACTGTTCTTACTGGAAGCTCTGACACGAGGAAACCTGTCCCTGCTTCTACCAAGGCCAAAAACAATATAATCCTTTCTTTAAATATGGCAATTCGATACTGCAAACTGAGCCATTTTCAAAGTCTAATCTTTTGGTGAAGTACAATATAAGGCTTCTATATATATATATATATATATATATATATATATATATATATATCCTACTATATAGGACTGGGCTACCATTTTTTTTACAATGACACTGTTCAGGTTGCATTTTCTTTATAGCAGAAGCACAATACATGTATAACACATTAAAGAAGATAAACATTTGAACACAAAAACTTAATTCCAGCCTGTCCTCCCGTTGTGCAGGTGCTTTTCATGGACAGAAACTTATACAGGATATGGTCAGCTTCTTAAGGTGTGGAAAGAACCCATCTAATTGCATGATTGACACTCACCATTATCTAGCCCTTGCCATACTATTGTTATATTGCCTGGCCCTGCCCTTCCATCATGCAGTGATTCAAAAATTAGCTATGAAAAAATAAAGGCAGATCAAACTTCAGCTTTTAAATTGTTTTAGATTTGTTAAAATCATAAATTGCTGATAATTACTTTTAGTCAGTATTTGGTGTAGTGAATTTTGCTAAAGTGTTCATTTTTCTCTACAAAGCAGGTCATGTGATTAAATGGCACCCTTTTTTGTGATCAGGACACTTTAGCATCACATTAGGCTGTAATTTCCTATGTTAATTAATCTATCATTTTGCTTTAAAATATGTTTTATATTTAGGTATACTTTATGTCAATATGTAAAATGTATACAAACTAGAATTACTATGTGATGTTTTATCAAGATAGAGTACTAGCAATCATAAAACACTAAAGGCATGTATGAGTCTGTGAATATGATAAAAGGAACATACGAAAACAAATAAACTACAGTATATAGGTTAGGTATGTTCCACATACTCTGGTTATTTTAAGACATCGTCATTGAGTCAGATCTATGCTACCCTATCATTAGGTGGTGACAGTAGCAGCCCTTGTCTGGAATCTAGAAAAGCTTTTTTGCCTGGATGGACAACAATAACCCTGATCTTTCAGATGACAGTCTGTGATTTGTGTTGTCAAATCTGTGTCACTCAACGTTTATTAAAAAATAGCTATGGTGACATGATAATGAAAGGAAATACAAACGACCAGTATCTTCATAGTGATCTTTTTGATTTAATAGTATGCGAGCGCAACATGATGTAGTACCCAGTATACACCTTCTGCATGACCATTGGGAATACTGAATAGTTAATTTAGCTCACAAATGATTTAATCTCATGATTTAACATATCCTTTATACACTAGGGTGACTAGGGGATAAAAGTGTTAAAAAGGAAGGCTTGCTTTTTTTTTTACTACTTCTAGATGTCCAATATACAGCTGATGTAATCTAATGGATGTCATCGATATGTTTTGTGTAATGTAGATATCTGATGTACAGCAAAATGGCACTTGTGTTTAACATATTGATGTTTAAGGCTGAATATTCAAATTATTTCACAACTCTCATTGCAAGACGTGTTCTTTTTTAAATAAAAGAAAAAGCATAGCAATCCTTGATGTGTTAAACTTTAAATGGAAAAACAACAAAATGTTTAGTAGCATATAACATAAAGGTTTGATGAAATCCAACTTTTAATAGTGTGTACTTAGCAGCTCAAAAGACAACAGAGAGGAACAGTCTCAGAATATTTGCATAAAAAAGTAACATTTTACAAATTGTCATATAATATATTTGATGCAATTTAGATATAAATATAAATAAACACAACTTATGCTCAACTCACCCAGCTATTACTTGGCTATATACTTATGGGATGAGTCAGATTAGTTCACCAAACCAGAATGAGCTCATTCAGCTATTACACATGAGATGTCACTATTTACATTCTGCATTGCAAAAAAAAGTATGTGACATAAACTAAGTTCTTCTCTCTTATGTAAATAGTTGCCCATGGGTTAGGTAGGTTAGTCAGTAGGTTTAGAGAATTGGTACTGCTATAGTGTATAGACTAGACATTGTCAAACTACAGTCCTGGGCCATATCTGTCCTATTTAATCTTTAATTCTGGCCCACTGTCCATCCCTGGTATAAACACATGGTAAATGTTTCGTCCTGCACTCTGTAGTGAACCAAGACCTGCCTCCTAGCACTGGCCTTTTGTCCTGGCTTGAGGAAGTGAAACAAATCCTAACCTCCTGGGATGTTATGCTATTGCTCTCTGGATTTAAAAAAAATATATAATTTACTCTAGAAGAGGCACAGACATCAGAGAGCAGTATGCATTTCTGAATCTAAATCTAAAACTTTACCACCCCCATCTTGGTTGTCTTTTAGAGTTCGCAACTGGCTCATATATATGTTGTACTTCTCTCTTGACATCTTCTGTTTGCTTGAGGTTTGTTTCTTCTTAGCATCTGTCAATTCATTATTTCTATGTCCTTTACCCTTTGGCACAAAAAAATATTTTTCCCTTTTTTCACATTGTTTCTCACTTCATTGAAATTTTTCTCCCTTAGCAACCCTTTGCAATTGCTTCGTACCATTCCTTCACGCTACCTTTCCCTAATCCCCTCTTTCTCAAACTTTTGCCGATTATGTGTTCAGTGGAAAAGGAGCATACAGTCTTATGGTAAATGTGTTTAATGTATTTTCAATGGACGCGTTAGGATGCCATAACGCAGGGCGTAGAAAGGTTTGCTGGAAATGAAGCAAAGTAATGTGAAGACATAATCTAATGGGTAGATTGTTATTGACCTGAATGGTTGACAACATGGTCTTTTTGTGAAGTGCACAAAGAGCAGGTGGTTAGTAGGAATTAGCTTTTTGTGTTATTTTTGTGTTGAGTTATTTTTTATCTAGTTTCTACATTACCACTTACATTTAGCTTCCAAAGTGGGTGTGAAATGTATTAAAACTTATGTAAAAGGAAACACTTCTTGTTTCTTTTATGTGAGGAGATCAAGGAGACTAAAGTGAAAGGTTGTATCATTATGTCTTCAGGTACAACAAGGAATGGGGAAGAGAAAAAAGGGTAAAAAAAATATATATATATATATATATATAAAGACCAGTAAGGAGCAGTATAAGATGATTTACTATGCGGGTCAGCATGTGTGTGTGTATTAGAAGGATAGACTTACTATTGCGGTCGCTAGCTTTTGGTTGATCCCAATGTGTAAAACATATGATAGATCTACCATCCAACTAGCAACCTTGATGTGTTGAAGGGCAGGTGGAGATATTCATTCACTGTCCCCACGCAGTGTTGTGAAGGTTGCACTCTCTATGCCTAATACTCTGATTAGATGGATGCCAAGTCCCAAAACTCTAAGATCCTAATAGGTATATTAGTGGTAAACCACTAGAAAAAGAATAGACTTTTGGTGATAAAAAAGTCCTTTATTTAATACATAGAGATATTTTTCTAAAAACATGTATACCTATGATTAACTACTATGAAGCACTATTTTATGCAACCACAGCACCTGGTCTACAGCCTACTATGGTCCCTACTGTTTAACAGAGTATTGTAGAGTCATGTGTATTATAGAATCACGCCTGTCTAAAGTCTGAGATCTAAAGTTTGGCATAAACTAGGTCATGCAATATCACAAGGATCCCAAACACATCAACATATTCACAACAGAATGGCTGAAAAGTGTATACATTTTTTACATGTTTAACAATGTTACAGCAAGTCGAATATGGCCAACTACTACTAATTATACCATGACATAAATAAGAACCTTCACAAACATTTGTCTTTGTGTGGGTACCATACTTTATACATATTTTAAATTCTATTATGTATTTAAATCCAGAATGCAATTACTACAGAGAAAGTCCAAAGAGTGAAGGATCGATTCATGTCTGCATATGATGTCAGTTCAGATGGACGACTACAGATACAGGAGGTATGTAATGAAATAAATTAATCTTTTTAAAAGCATAAATACACTTCGCTGTGATTTTCTCACTTAATGATTTAAGACTGTTACAGAATGTATCATCAATTACATTAAATCTTCCATCTTTAACGGCAGCTATGTTAATATGGCGTTTAAGGGCGTACTACCCTGCATTAACCTCTTTGGCTGGAGGACCTGCTGAAAGTGTATGAACAGACAAGGTGGGAAGTCATGCCCGGTCAAGGCATGCGATTAACACAGAGGATATCGGCGTTTCCCTAAATGCCATATAAACATAGCCCTAGAGTGAATTGCAAACATACTGCTAAACCTTTAAACCAGGACTTAACAGGGCGATCTCCACTAAATCTATGGATCTATGCTTGTATGGGGGAACTCAGATACGCAAACATAGAGATGGCTGGTTCTAGCTGATTTGAGCACAGTAACATCAAAGTAAAAGGGGCCTTTACAAATCCTAATAGTGGCCTAATACAAACAATAAAGGTGATCATACACTCAATTTTTTAGTTCGTTTGAAGTAACAGTTAATCATTTAAATTGATTCCTTTTTACCGGAGCCAATTAAAATCAAACATAGAAATGTGATTAGTTCTGTCGGTTTTTTACATTGTACATTTTGGTAAATTTCAATCTTTCAAGTATCTGATGTTTTTTTGGTATTTAGATTGATGTGTATAGGATTGTACCATGGAACACGCACACAGGGTTTTTGAAGGAAGTAATCGGTTTTGAATTGATCACATTGCGTGGTAGTTCCATTTTAGACTGACAGTTGATATTTAAATTGCACAAACCAATGCAATCTAACATTTGGAATCCTATGATTTTTAGTTATGCTGCTAGCTGTAGGTAAAATTAGAACTGATTTAAACCCATTGGACTATTTCAGTCTTTGTATTTGCTTTGCACGCTCTGAACCTGCAGCTATTGGTTGCTACACAGTCAATTCTGTAAATCTGCTTTTACAACAAATGCCAAGATCTCTTGGACAGAACACACAGCACCACTATTTGTCAACACAACAAATATTCTAATTTCTATTATAAACCAATATATACAACACCGGGCTTTTTGCTGCATAAATGAAGTGGCACAAAACATAATTTAACAAAGGAGTGTGAAACTATTATAACTTACTAAGAGTTTTATATTATGCTCAGACAGCCTGGTGAAATATCCACTATGGAAATCAACAATTACTTACCCTTTCTTTCTGCCAAATTGAAACTGTAAAGGCTGTTTGTTGTTGCTGTAAGCTGTTTACAGAATGTTTATAGAATACTCACTGTCACTTGTGTTTCTAGTTTAGCAATCTAACAATTAACAAACTCCGACAAACCATGGCTTACCTAACTTGTTTCAGTTCAGGTCATGTTATTAACTTTCCTTCTTCTATGTGTCTAATTGACTAAACAATTTCAAGACATAAATTAAACAATATTAATAGACAAAAAAGAAATGGATATGGGCAACAATGTTTTATCCCCTCACATTGGTGATCAGTGGATACTTTTGTTTCTGCTCTTTGTAGCATTCTTCTATTCTCCAGGTCAGCGTAGCCCCCCAACTGATATTCAGTGTAGTGCTTCATTATATGGGTGGCAAATGGAGAAGTAGTGAAATTGTGTGGGGAAATGTTGGCAGATCTGGCTATGGGCATATTATATAGACAATGAATACGCAAATATAATTGTCTTCATAAAAGCAGATTGGAGATTTTATGGTTTATGAAGTTTTAGGAGGTTTATGGAGACTTAAAGGACTTCTAAAGGAGTTTATGAACATAAAGAGCAATTTAGGGGAATATACATGTCTCTCTTATGCATATGCAACAGGCTCTTTCCCATTGCAATGCAGCCTATGCACTGGCCATACTGTAGGCGTTTTTGGATGCGTTGGCACCACTAGTACATTGGAATACAAAATGCCAGCTAATCCAAAGTGCATACAGCAGTGCGTTATAACCTTCTGCACAGCATAATGCAGTGCATGGAGTGAAAATATTTATTTGGGAAACCTGTGTACCATGCACAGCGCAATACAGTTTATATAAGCACGTAATTTAGTACTGTGTAGATAAGACAGCTTTGCACTCAACACACATACAATTAAGAAGTGGTCAGGGTCATGTTTTTTAACCATGCTAATTTAGTTCAATAAAAGTAGAAATGCATTAATTAGAAACATTCATAGAGTAAATGTGTTTGCTGTGGGATAACTAACCGTGCTTCATAATTGATGCCTATGATAAAAGAAAATGGCATCATTAAATGTAAAATGCTAAATGATAGAAAAGGGTAAGGTAGCTCTATGTATGCATTGCACTTCCAAGATTTGTTGCAAGTGTTCTGCTATTTCCTTTTGACCCACTGACACATTTTGCTGCATAAAACTAAAGGATGTAGTATTATGGCTCTGTCAAAAGGTAAGTAATGCAGAACACTTTTAACTGTAGGTTTGACAGGAGACAGCCTGTGTGTCCCATATCCACCCAACCATTTACAGCAGCTGTGCTGCAGTAGCCTTTACTTAATATATGAAATGCTCTAGGGGACCAACATAGCCTTTTCTGACAACTAAGCAACACTAGCTCACACCATGGAAAAAAAACATATTTTATTTGTGTTGGAAGTAGAAATGGTCGAATTTTTCGAATGCTTATTTGTGAGCTGGTTGCAAAACCTCTGAAAAAGGTATCATCACTAAAATTGCTGAAGATGTACAGAAGGGTTGTGGGAACATTTGAGAAAAAAAACCTTTTGCTATAGCACATGTAGTTTTTGCATAAATTAAGTTCAAAATCAAAGTCAAAATTCAGATTTTTTTTAAAGGACCAAAACAAACGTACATTAAATAAATTGCTTATAGAACACTAAACATTGAAATTTTTGGGTTTAACAAAATGTTTTTATTAATATCCCTCAGGATAAAAATGTTCTCTTACATTTGACTTCTAATTCTTTATTTCTATATTTTTCTTGCAGCTTGCCAATATGATTTTGCCAGAGGATGAAAACTTTCTGTTACTTTTTCGTAGAGAAACCCCTTTGGATAACAGTGTGGAATTCATGCGAGTAAGTGAGACTAACAGAACACAAATGATACAACATTATTTCGTTAGTTTATCCTCCTGAACGTTAAGCTTGAGCTCAAGCTTACCCTGAGTTTGTTTAAAACATTACTCACCCTGAGCTACACTCAAGCTTGCTTACCTGTAAGGCAAGGGGAGCACACGGCGTCCTTCTCTGTAGGCCATCTTGCTGATCCTTGCAGGTCCTCATCACAATTATGTTAAGAATGTGGGGGGACCCCTGGCTAATAGCCTGCATGTATATGGAGGCATACTGTAGGTATAGGCATAGGCTATAAAACAGCAGAATGCCCAAGGGGTTAAAGCCAAAATTAAAATATCCGGTTAATAGTTGCAGAGCTCATCAAGACCCTCATAATTGTCAAGCTACAAAGACCCTTTTTTGCAGCATTGGTTTTCATAAGGTAACTTCATGTGGAGTTTACATGCAAGGATCGGTGCAACCCATTTCCCCCTATCAGCCAACTATGAGCCACAGCTGTGGAGCAAATGTGACATGTCAACTATAACCCATGGCTACCAGGATCCATGCAATGCTGAAATATAACAGTAAAAGTGGTCAGAGCTGGCTAATATTTATCCACCACCAGCCCACATATATGTTTATGAAACAACCGTTACATAATGCTATTGCAACCGCTAATGTGAGCTCAGCTTAAATATATGACTACAAAGACCTAATTAATTGGTTTGATTATGATTGAATTAACTGCGTCTGTAATTTGAGCCTCAAATATTGAGCATTATGTTAATCAGCAATTTCAGTGGAAACAGTTAAGGCTATCCAAAACATAAATAGATACATAGAGCATCTGGCTGGAAGCAAGTATTTTTATCATTGTAAATATTGTATCTATTTTAATTTTAACAAAATAAAGAGAACATTTAAACAACACAATGTAACTCCAAGTCAATCACACTTTTGTGAAATCAAACTGTCCACTTAGGTAGCAACACTGATTGACAATCAATGTCACATGCTGTTGTGCAATGGAATAGACAACAGGTGGAAATGAGCAAGACATCCCCAATAAAGGAGTGGTTCTGCAGGTGGTGGCCACAGACCACCTCTCAGTTCCTATGCTTTCTGGCTGATGTTTTGGTCACTTTTGAATGCTGGTGGTGCTTTTACTCTAGTAGTAGCATGAAAAGGAGTGTACAACCCACACAAGTGGCTCAGGAAGTGCAGCTCATCCAGGACGGCACATCAATGTGAGTTGTTGCAAGAAGGTTTGCTGTGTCTGTCAGTGTAGTGTCCAGAGCATGGAGGTGCTACCAGGACCCAGATCAGTACATAAGGAGATGTGGTGGGCAACAACCCAGGATCAGGATTGCTACCTTTGGAAGGAACAGGACAAGAATTGCCAGAGCCATGCAAAATTACCTCTAACGGGCCACAAATGTGCATGTGTCTGCTCAAACAGCCAGAAACAGACTCTATGTGGGTGGTATGGAGGCCTGGTGTGTGGGGGTTGTGTTTACAGTCCCACACCGTGCAGGACGTTTGGCATTTGTTAAAGAACACCAAGATTGGCAAATTCACCACTGGTGCCCTGTGCTCCTCACAGATGAAAGCAGGTTTATTGAGCACATGTGACAGACGTGGCTGAACTCCAGCTCCGAAACAGGTAGGGCAGGAAGTCATGCATATGTATTGGATGTGCCGACATCACTATCAACACATGCCATTAACTCAAGGGGTATCCCATAACTCTGTGAAAACATAGCCTTAGTGTGGGTTAATTACTAGAGGTATAGACCATTAACTTTGCCACATAATAATTATTTTGAATTCAATCTATTTAATCCATTGAGTTCTATTAGCTATTTTTTGAAATTATGTGTCAGGTTAATTTATATGCTGTAATCAATCTTGTAAATTATATTTTTTTCCAGATTTGGAGGACATATGATGAGGACAGCAGTGGCTTTATCTCTGCAGTGGAACTAAGGGTAATGTTTTACCAAAGGTTGTTTTCATTTGTTTATTATGTGTCATTAATGAAGAAAGTTAGAAAGCTAATAGTAAACTGATCTGCACTGCTGTTACATCTTATGCTGTGTCTCTAAATACAGAATATGTACCATATTCAAATTTTTACAGGTAATAATATTTCAGATCATATAAAAAAAGAATAAATGTTACCTTTATTTTGCACAAAGGCCTTTTCAGTACATACCTCTCTTTCATTTTGCTTTGTTCTTTAAGTGTGACTGAAATCATGTTCATTAGGGTCAATATTATGCTGGATGGTAAATCTCAAGTCTATTGCAAACTTACTTCACGAATATTATGGAACTTCAGTGCCATTTCTAGCCTTTCGGGAGCCCTATGCATGTTCTTGCTTAGGGCCCCCTGTGGACCAGTATGGGGGGATGCAACAGGTTGGGGCAGTTGCTAAAGGAACATGCCCATACATGCTGCTTCTCTTTCCTGTTCTTCCTCTTCTTGTTCCACTTCCAGCACACACATACACACCCCATGGGCAGCTCGCCTATGCACAGGAAGGGCACCCATGTCGGGGAGGGAGGGCACAGTTTCGGAAAATGGGTGAGATATTATCAGACTGTGAAGCATTTATTTCACCAATCTCTGTTTTTATCAGATCACCTGACCTTTTGCCATATGCTTCTTGTGCATTACATATGTTCAGAAAAATAGTAATCTAAAGATCTGATGGTTTATTTCCCAGCAAAGTGATTAATTTTAATCCCAGCTTTGCAGACTCTTCAGTTTTCAATATCGAAGTAGACAGTTTCTCCAACTGTTGATCTTTGTTGATCCTTCAAAGTACCCGTTATTTTCTTCCCTGAGAGGGATTTAGCTTAAAATGGAACTATTATTGTCACGGGCAGCAGGTGTGGACCCACTGTGCCACGTGTCCTACCTCCTCTAAGGGTGTTGTCTAAGTGAACCCACTCGTTCTTCACAATACTCCTGATGGTGGAGATAGACTTTCCCGAGGGGATCACCAGGTCGCTACCTCTTGAGGGAATGTAGGAACACAAGGCAGCTGGTCCAGGGGACAGTAGGGAACACTCCAGGGACACAGGTGTCGTCAGCCAGACAGTGTGACAGGGCAGCGCAGGTAGCAGGAGAGTGCAGCAGGCAGGTAAGGGTTAACAGGTATTGGTCTCAGAACACAGGCAGTCTCTATATCACAGGAACAGCATATGCAGGCAGTGCTTAGCATAACACAGAGACCTTAATACTGAGGCAAGGCTGAAAGGGCAGGGTTCCTTAAATAGCTGCAGGAGGTCCACTATTGGTCAGCCAGGTCACATGACGAATACCTTAAATCTCAGGAAATGACACGCGCTGGTGTTTAAGGAAGTGTGTAGGAATATCAGAATCACTTCTGAGCAGGACACCTAGATCTGCAACGGTAAGTAAGGAGGCGACGGCGGCATACAGCCATATTTTGAAACAGATTTTCCCCTGTTTTTCCCCTGTAAAGCTGTGCTGGTAATAACCAATTATGCGTAAGTGAGTATTCTATTTTTAATTTTCATACACTTGATCGGGTATACTTTGTAAAGTAAAGTTTGGCCATGTTCAGCAAGCTAAGTAAACATTCCTTTTTAAGTGGATAATGCCCTTTCAAAGTAAACATGAATTACACGTGAAGTAGTTTCTATTTTTTCCTATTTGGTGTTAATTATGTAACTTCTGAAGGAAGTCATATGTTTTATAGTTTACTTACTGGCTTATAAACAAAAGGGAATGAGTAATAATTTAAACATTTCCCTTTTGTTAGGGAAATGTGTACAGAAATGACCAATATTATTTTGTTAATTTAATCTGGGACATAAAATCGTAGCTAAATCCATTGTGTTTCTAGCTTGTAATGCACATTTGAGCCCAATAGCTCTAGCAGTGTTTTAGTACTGTTTATTTTATTGTGTAAAGCAAAGCACAGTATTTCATGATTACAGTGGACAACAACTGTTATTTGTAGAAAAGGAAAGGAAACAGATTGCCCTGAGGAACCATTACCGTCCACTTAGTGACTGGCTGTGTAAAGCCATTAGTAAAATGAAAATAAATTCTATTTGAGAATGTTGCAGATCAGAGGTGGAAATGGGCCAGCTTTGACTCAGTGGACTGTTGCGACAATAGATTTGTCAAAATGTAGTGTTTTATGAACATAATGGTGTGGAACTAAGCGGTGTCATTTAGCCATCCATCTGCTAAGTGACTATGAAACAACCCTTGTTGACTTTGCCCTCATAGATATTATTGCTGTCATGTTTAGTAACAGAGCTATGGATATTTAGTATATGTCATTGCCCTAAGAGACAGATTACAACATTTTAGGAATTAACAGTTGTAAATGTATGATGACACTCATGCAGAATGGCATGGCATACAGGCATAATTCCAAAGCATTCTGATAGTAATGCAGCCCTTTGCTCTTTACTCAACTCCATTGTTGCATTAGTATTGTCTCACATTCAGAATAAAGGATAATCATTTTTTTGTTTCAGTGTTTGCCCATTCCCTAATGTTAGTGATAAGGTTGTGTTCATGATGGGCAAAAAAGTATTTGGATAGCCAACAATTTTGAGAGAAGCGTGTCATTTTCATCATAGGTACACTTCAACTATGAGGGACAGAATGATGGGTAAGAATCCAGGAAATCACATTGTATCATTTCTAATGAATTAATTGGTAAATTCCTTGATAAAATAAGTATTCGGTTACCAACAAACAAGCAAGATTTCTGGCTCTCACAGACCTGTAACTTCTTATTTAAGAGGCTCCTTTGTCCTCCGCTCGTTAACAGTATTAATGGTCCCTGTTTGAACTTGTTATCCGTATAAAAGACACCTGTCCACAACCTCATACAGACACACTCCAAACTCCACTATGGTCAAGACCAAAGAGCTGTCGAAGGACACCAGAAACAAATAAGGAGTGATGGACTTCAGGGGTGTACCATGTTTGAAGCCATCATGGACACCTATGCATAGGTGGCTGATCAAGGTTTCAATCCAGAGCATAATACACCATGAGGTCAGTAAATAAGCTTAGTTGAATGGGTGTTGGTCTAAGCCCAGCTAAATATTGAGGTTGAGTGACAGATTCAGCAGCTACTAGGTAGTGTATACAATGTATTTAATAAGCAGGTAGAATTATTAAATATATTTTATATATTAAATACTTCCCAGTTCTTCCTCTGTTTTAAGAAGTATAAAGTTTCGTTTTTACTTCTCTACAGCTGTCTACCTCTACCAGTCACAAAACATGTGTGCATTAGGGTGACATATTTTGAAAGCTATGCTGTGCCCTTGCATCTCATTGGAAAATGTGTAGTGGTGACCTTTTGTGATGTTCAAGCCAACATTTTATATTACATTTGTAATTTTATTTATCTCTACTTCCTTTTTACCTTAATAGAATTTCCTACAGGATCTTTTTTCACAACACAAGAAGTGCATTACTTCCGATAAACTGGATGAGTACACTGATACGATGGTAAGTTGTACCATATTGTTGTAGGTTCAAAGTGAAAACCTGATAAAGCTGGCGCACAAAATAATCATGCGTGTTTTTTTAATATAAACTTTTTTGAGCTATTTTATTTAGGGGTTGATTGCAGAGCCACTGAACATGGTATCATCGCTCATATTGCTGGAAATATACAGAGGGTTGTGGAAACATTTTTAAAAAAGTATTGCCCTGCCACATGTAGTTTTTGCATAAAGTTTAGTCACAAAGTCAGCCAGTAGAAATTTGGCATTTCTTTATGATAGTGTAACCGACAGTACTGGGCCTTAGACGAAGTTAGGATGACAACCACAAGAGGAGGAA
>CM070036.1:58672574-58715326 GCA_036250615.1 Ptychadena robeensis | reverse complement strand
TCAATAATAAAATTATTCCTAAAAAATACCACTTGCCTAATAATTCTGCACTCCCTGTACTGGGATGTTGGCAACTTACGCTTCACTAATGGGGATCTATTAAACTTTTGCATATGTGTTACTTTATGTATGTATTTTTGTGATTTGAAATTAATAATAGTAAAAAAAAATCTTGCTAACAGCATGTTCCTAAGTGCATGTTCTAGCATATCCATTTCTTACCATAATTGTATTTCAAGTGAGTTGAGTTGGTAATGCGTCCAATAAAGGATATTGTTAGCCTGGTAATCTGGGTCTTGATTTGATTTGATGAAGGACCTACAAGAAAAAGTATGTGAACCCTTTGGAATTAGGTGGAGTTTTGCATGACCTGGTCATAAAATGTGCTCTGATCTTCATCTAAGTCACACCAATAGAAAAACACAGTCTGCTTAAAATAATACTACACAAACATTATGTTTTAATTTTTTTATTGAACAAAATGTGTAAACATTCACAGTGCAGGGTGGAAAAGGTATGTGAACCCCTGGCCTAATGACTTCTCCAACAGCTAATTGGAGCCAGGAGTGAGCCAACCTTGAGTCCAATCAGTGTGATGGTGATGGATGTGTTGCTGAAAGCTGTCCTGCCCTTTAAAAACACACACCAGTTTTACCGGGTTTACTGGTTTCCAGAAGCACTATCTGATGTGAACCATGCCTCACAGAAAAGAGCTCTCAGAAGACCTACAATCAAGAACGAACTGTTGACTTGCATGACACTGAAAAGGGTTACAAAACTTTCTCCAAAGCCTTGATCTTCATGTTTCCACAGTAAGACAGACTGTCTACCAATGAAGAAATTTAGCACTGTTGCTACTCTCCCTAAGCATGGTCGTCCTGTAAAGATGACTGGAAGAGCACATCGCAGAATGCTTAATGAGGTAAAGAAGAATCATAGATTGTCAGCTTAAGACTTACAGAAATCTCTGGCACATGCTAACATTTTTGTTGACACATCTACAATAAGGAACACATTAAACAAGAATGAAATACATGCAGTACACCACAGAGGAAGCAATTGCTGTCCAAAAAACCCCCACTGTGAATGTTTTGTTCAATAAAAGCATGAAAACATATAATGTTTGTAGTATTATTTTAAGCAAACTGTGTTTTTCTATTGGTGGGACTTAGGGTCCCCATACACCCTTAGATTTCTCTGTCAGATTTCCATCAGTTCTCTTTTTGTTTTACCAAAACCATGTAATATGAGGGACTTTCTTAACCATCAAGTCTACCTGTGTTCAATCGCAGAGGACCCGGCACTACATAGTTGTTGGTAGATCTAAAGGATATCTGACAGAGAGATCTAAAGGTGTATGGCCAGCTTAAGATGAACGTCAGAGCACATTTTATGACAAATTAATGCAAATCTCCATGTAATCACAAAGGGTTCACATACTTTTTCTTTCAACTGTATGTGTTTTTTACTTGCTGTTCCTGGTATTCATGGAAAAAATCTGCAAATACCAACATTCAAAGGCATCCATAATCGTGCTTTGCTGTCTTGCTTCATTGTCCCACTTTCACATACAATATTTGTATGTTGTTCTTCTAGACCAGTACAAGCTTTGCTTTAGATCCTAGGTGCCCAGCCTGGGCCTCATGAAGCCTCATGCGGCCCTTAGGGCATTGTTTGGCGGCTCCCTTTGGTCCTCCACATGCGACACCCAAAACCAAACTGTTAATGCATAGAACATAGCAACTCACCTGTAAATCAGTTATATGCGGACCCAGCTTTTCTAATCCACTTGGCAGTCCTACATCAGTAAAATTGTCTATGTTGATCAGGGAAACCAGGTCTACGTATGAGCGCTGCACCCAGGGGCAGGAGGGGGGGTGCATTTGGGCTTTGACTGCCTGAGGGATCTGCTCCACCGCCTGCTGAGATATGGCGACTAGAGATGGGCGAACATCGGCCCGGAGTGTCCGCGAACAGGGCGGGTCGAACTTCTAAAGAAGTCCGCCGTCCGCCCTGTTTGCGGACACATTCAAATTCCCCGCCTCTAGGCGGGGAATTTGAATCGGAAAAACCGGATGTGACGTCAGTGACGTCACATCCGGTCCTTGGACCGCAACCTGGATCGCATAGTTCCGGGTTATGGGCGCAGGATGTGACGTCACTGACGTCACTTCCTGCTCCAAGCCGGATTTTTCACTACAAGACCGGCTGCATGCCCGGTCTTGTAGTGAAAAGATTCTTCCTCCGGCACGATCTCGCAGGTTCTGATCCTGCCGGAGGAAGAATTTAGATCTTCTTCTGGCCGGCGAACAGTACGGGTCGAACACCCGTACTGTCCGCCGGCGAGAGGATTGGCGAACATGCCGAGTTCGCGGCCGAACTGTTCTCCGGCGAACAGTTCGGTCCATCCCTAATGGCGACAGGGGGAGGGTCTGGATCGATATTATGTGCGGCCCTTTAGTGATGCAGAGGGCCACACTTGTGGCCCTCTATATAAACTCAGTTGCCCATCACTGCTTTAGATGTTCTAAGGTCTGGCTTTTTTCTTTTTATTTGATCCATTTGAGTATTCGTTGATAGCTAAAATGGCACAACACTCTACTATGCATTTGAGGAAGAAGCTATCTTTCCTCAACCAGATATCATTTGAATGACATACCATGGGTCATAACATTAAAGAGTAATGAAGACACTGCATTATAATAGCATAAATTTTTATTTTTACATTAAAAAAGGACTTTCGATGGCTACGTTAAGCATTCAGGCAACCTTTTATTTGAGGTTCTGAAAATTATACCAGTTAAGGTCTAAATGGTGATGTTATTTTTTGGTTCCTCAGATATACTGATAACTTCATGTGCTTGGCACGGAGCTAGGAAACAGAGCAGATGCGGCTGTAGTTAGCTTTCGTTGCTGTGAAATTAAGTGCTTGCGGATATGGGATTCATATACCAATAAACCTGTAAAATGCAGTGTGCTATGGCTTAATGTTTTACCACCGTACTGTGTATAATATAATTCAGTCTTTTGTACTGCATTTCTGTTCCAACAAAAAATTAAAACCACAAACATTAAAACCTATATCTAAATATATTGAAAAGGACTTGCTATGGTACTTTAACGTTCAGTGTATAGAAAGGTGCTCTGATCTCACCAGATGGACCCTGATTCCAAGTCAGCTTTCTACTTTCATCACTGACAACAAGAGTATCTGTCAGTACAGACTAGAATAGTCAGAAAAGTGGAGTTACACTTCTAATATTACACTACAGACCACACCTAAGACCTTCAGCACAAAGGTAGCTAAAAGGAACACTACCTGACACAGTGCATATGTCCATCATAGAAACAAATATTTAAGTATGAGCTGGTGTGGAGCACTTACTATTTCTTATAATACTTTCGAATAAATTCAAGCTGGACACACCAACTAGAAATGTCCTACTGTACTGTACTGTACTGTACTGTGCATATCATATCATTCCTTTTTTTTTATTGATGCAAGCCATGTACATGATAATAATTAGTCTGCCAACCTAAACAAGAGTCTATGCCTTACAAAGAATTAAACAAAAAGAGCTTTAAGTACAATACATTTCAATCCAAGATAATCATATATACATTTTTTATTTTAGGCAAGCAGTCAAGATGAAAGAAAAAGGGACTTTGAAACAATTTTCGCACACTACGATGTAGTAAGTAGCATCAACATCTCAGTTGTGTGTATTTACTGACAACTAGGATATACCGTATGTTTTGCACTATAAGACACATTTTGGGGAAATCTAAAAGTCTTATAGAGCAAAGGCATGACCACCCACTTCTGAATGGCCACAGATGGTGGTGCCTTCACTCTTGGCCAAGCACTGAGCTGAAATTGTCAGAAGGATGATCTGCCCACAAGCAGATCTTTTTTCTGCCTCTACTGGCAGCTGGACCCATGCTGAGATAAACACAGCAGAGGGAAGTTTTGCTTCCCAGCTCACATACACAAAGCAGAGAGCCAAAGAAAGCTGTGGAGTCTGGCTGGCTTACACATTGCATAGGAAAGGTCTTTCCTCCAGCTCTCTGTATTTGAGCTGGGCAACATAAGCTCAGCTTACAATAACAGGCAGAGGCAGAAGGAAGACCTGCCCATGGGCAGATCTTCCCTCTGCTGTGTATGTGAGCCAGGCTCAAGCTGCCAAGCTCACATACACAGCTCTGCTAGCTAAGACCAGGAGGCATGGAAGCTGTCAGAGGCATCTTGCTCATCTCCTTTAACTCCTGTGTTGCTGGTCAGAGCACAGAGCTCCGACCAGCAGAGCTGCAGTAACCAAAGGTATTTTTCTGGGATTAGACACTCTGCTGTATAGGGTGAGTCCTATAAAACAGTATCAAATGGTCCTAAACCTACAGTATATTTTTATTAAAAAATATATATGTTATAATAAGGTCCCATAAATGAACATTTTTTTTCCAATGATCATAGCGACTTACCTTATTTTATTTTTCAGAGTAAAACAGGAGCCCTTGAAGGTCCTGAAGTTGATGGATTTGTTAAAGACATGATGGAACTGGTGAAGGTGACTTTCCTAACCAATTGTGTCAATGTGTTTGACTGATATATTCTAACATAGGTGACATTTTGGTTACTGTAGATAGATAGATGAAAGTTACTGCCCATTTACCACGAAAGCAAAAGCCATAATATTTGACTCACTAACTCTTGTTCTTGTTCTTGTGTTTGTAAACCATATTATTGTATGATATCCTATATAAAATAACAAATGGTTTTCAATCCACAGGTCAAGCAAAGGTATACTCGCTAATATATCTTGTAGGTCTTTGTATACAAAGACAATATGATCAGTAGGCCAGACAAATGCACTCATTTCAGATTTATACTTTAGAAAACATATAAAAATCTCCAACTGCTGACTGAATATAAGAATACAATATGTCATATTTTCCAGACTAAGAAAAGAGGATATTTTCTAGTCCTGGCAAAACCTGTACATTCATAGTGTGGTATTATTAACCTTCAGGTGCCATTATTTTTATTCTCCATAGAAGCAATGCTGTGATGTAAAGCTGATTAATATGAGCTTTTATATTACTATATAAAGCAGATTACTATCTGACCTTGAAAAAGTCATAATGATGGTTAAATTATTATTTTACAGCACAGAGATTATAGGACAGGTCGACATTGACATTTTTAAAAGGGTATAACTGATTTGTCCTTCAATTTAGCTTTGCTCCACCTAACACTGGGTAGGATTTAAATAGTATCACATATCATTTCACTTGTACAAGTTCGCTTGTACAAGCTTCAACGGTAAGCAAAGTACTTTCTAATCATTTTACTTTGAAACCCCAGGTGCTAGTTGTAGTGATCTTATTCAGTGAGAATTTTGTTATTTACTAGAGATGGACAAATTTAAAGAAAGGGCTTGTTGGCACTTTAGCGATCAGCCGTAACACGGACACAATTTTAATTGTGCGCGATGATTGTTGGTGATTGCTTCCATTTAGTTGGGGCTTGTCCCCACTTCAACTAAAGGTAGCTATCAGGCATCAGGCAGAATCGCGTCTTCCCGCCTTTTTGATTGCGGGCCACGGGCAGACGAGATTTTTCGGTTCTGTAGCCTACTCCTACAGACTCCACACTCCCCCTCCGAGTTAACAGCCTGCAGCACAGGATCGGAGGATTGGGCAGAAAAAGAACCAGCAGAACGGACCCATGTGCGATCCGACCTGCCGGCTCTTTTTGTCAGATCCTCAAGGTGGGCTCCCTTATAGTTGCGGCCGACCGACCTTTATGTGCTCGGCGGGAGCGAGCACGACGGTTGGCCGGCCGCAACTATGGCCGGGAATCGGCCCGTCTATGGGGGGCTTAAGAGTGCTTCCTTATATATTTTTGCTAATTTTATATTTGTTCGTTTTTGTCAACAGCCAAGTATCACTGGCGTGGACCTGGATAAATTCCGTAAGATATTACTGAATCATTGTGACGTGAACAGAGATGGTATAATCCAGAAATCTGAGCTGGCATTATGTCTTGGTCTGAAGATAAGTCCATGAAGTGATGGAGAATTTGCCTTTTTGTGCCTCTTCTTATGTCAGAACCTGCTGGTTTAAGAGTAACCATGTTCTGCTACAGACCCTTGTCACACTTGGTGATTGTGGAGTTAGGAGCAACTACAAGTAAAATGCATGAATAGACACAATTTGAGTGCATAAAAGGCTTTTGATGAATTCCAATGTTCCTAGCAAACTTGTTTACTTCTATGATTAAAAATTGAAAGTTCTTTAAAATCATATTTTTTTTCTTAATGACAATCTAGTGAGAGCAGAAATGCTAATATATTTTATTTCAATTTTAGCTATGATATTTGTTGCAAGTAACAGTTTTAGTTATTTACAGCACTTGATATGTGCATGTACTTTTGCCATCTTGCACTGTTGTGGAATAATAAAGTCCTATGTTCTTTTTAAAAGCAGCTATCTAACTGAATGGGTTATTTATTACTTTGTCTTTTACAATAAAAATAATTTAACACACCGCTGAACAGTTCATTCTTACAGGCTTGCTTAATAATTTAATCTGGAACCCTCAAAATAACTTAACAAAACGCAGCAAATAAAACAAAATTCAGCTATACTTCAACCATGTTCATGAAAATACAAATTGCAGGCATTCAGCACATTGGGAACAAAACCCTTCAGGGGGAAATCCAGGGTAACCTGGGCCAAAGGCACACAATTGCTTTGTTCATTTCTGCATTGAGCTTTGTTGTGTTCAAAGCCTAAAGTTGGGCATAATCTATTTTCCCATCCCATCCACGTAAAAAAATCATGTCAACACCCCTGGTGTTCCTGACGGCACCATCCTGTCCTGTTAGTCTTGCAGTGGACGAGATGGGGCCGTCTGGTGGAGATCGGTGCCCCAACAGCGCAAACCTACTTAAACAACTTTTAAGTAAGTCCAGTTCCTCGCTGCTACAGTGGTTCCAATCTAACGAGGAAGATGCTGCAGGAGCGCGGACCCATCGGGGAGATGGTGGGAAATTCTAAATTAAATCGCACAAAAACAGTGTTCTATGTAAAAAAAAATTCAATGTGATTCCCCAGAGGTCCCCCTTTGAAGTAAACCCTCTCTCCCCTGGTGTGATGTCACCAGGTCCATCACACCAGTGGAGAGAGGTGCCAAAGGGAATTGTACTGGATACAGTGATAACTGTATCCAATACAATTCAAAGTAAAAAAAACAAATTTTCAATTGAATAAAAGTTTTATTATAAACAAAATATAAACATAAATACATACTGTTTTGAAATCAACACACCATAAACAATAATAATTAACATGACATTAACGCAACGCAACGCAACTCAACACAGGCATGGGTGCGTTACCACACTCATAGAGAGTCAAGAGAAACATTAAATTAAAAAAATGGATGCGTCAATAACGCATCCTTGACGCATGTTCCTGTGCGTCCAAACACAACCCCTGTGTTAAGACAGATGCGTTAGTTGTACAATTTGTTATACAATTTTTTTTACTTCCAGAAGGATGTATCATTGATTTCAATTATTTATGTATGTCTTGATTTGGTAGATATTTGGTAAAAGGCTTGTTCTTTTTTTAGACAAAGTGAACTGCCATTCAACTCATATTCTACAACTAATTTTCCCTTGACACTTCCTAATTATATCTTAGCATATACCGGTAGTACCCGCCTTTCTATATCAAACTCCCAAGACTAATAGCTTAAAGGATTTTTTTCACATCAGTCCAACATTTACAAGAATAGATAACACATCGTCAGCTGGATTTGGCTCCAACTTTTTACATTACATGGAAATCTAAGCTTATAGTCAAACATCTGCAGCCTTTGTCTATGTGAGGTATTCAAGTTTACAGATAATTCATTCCTTGCAATGATTTCTTATCACTTTGTAACCAGAAAAATATATAACCTTTTTTTTTTTTTTTATCAGAAATGACAAAACCTCAAAATTAAAAAAAAAAAAAAATTGGCCCATGCCCATGCCAATCTGCTCTCCAATAGAGGCGAAATGTATCAGAGACATGATCCAGGTACATGAAGCATTGTCCATGTATTTAAGCATGGTTATTAAAATAAAATGTTTTATTAATTGAATACTTGTGAATGTGGTCACTGATTAAGGTTGTCATTCGCTCTCAAAACTGCATGAATGGTGGAACAACAGACCAAAGTTGGTGCTCCTGCCAAAGGGCCCACCCCTACATTGGGATCTATTTCTAGATCAATACTGCACTATTTTTTTCATTAGAAGGTACTGGCAATAACTTGGTAAGTAACAAAAGACCACGTGTCTCTAAAAGGTAACACAAACTAGTTCTTTTTTTAGTCATTATCAATGAATTTTAGAGAATTGCCAGAACTGAATAGATAGCTACATTTTATTGCACTTATATAATAGACCTGCATATTACACTACCACCACCCTTCTGCCCCCCACATTCTATATGTCCTCTACCCTGGTATTTCTGAACTAGGATTTTCTGTATTGGCTTACCATCTGTCACAAAATTTAATTTGCAACAAATACTTTACTGTATAACTTCAAATGATTAAAAGACACCTAAATCATCATTGCTTGTAAGATTCTCTATGAGATAGTGCTTGCTCTAGATTTAATCAAAAGAACAATTTTGTCCCCTCTTTAACAATAGAAAAACAGTCTGGATCTGCAATACATGACACACTCACACTTGGGCGTGGTGTATTACTGCATAACACACTGCTGCATTTGTACCAGCACTTGTATGGGAAGTGATAACTAAGCAAAACATGTCCACTAACATGTGCAATGCTGCGAGGCTGTTGGTACACAACACAGTGCATATAAATAGAAAAAGCCCAAAGTCGGGATATGTTTTACTGTTTACTGTTCCCTCACACACACTTTTCACACACACTTTTCTTAAATGGCAGCTGCAGCATGATCAGGGCTCCCTTTCTAGGGATAGGAGAGTAAGGAGCGACAGTGATATAGGCTACTGGCACACTATCTTCTAGCATGTATGAGCTGGTGGGGGGTGTAGGCTTGCTGGCAGCCAGGGAGCCACAACATGAAGAGTCATGGGTTGCAGATAGAGATGGGCGAACACCAGCCCGGAGTGTCCGCGAACAGGGCGGGTCGAACTTTTGAAGATGTCCGCCGTCCGCCCTGTTCGCGGACACATTCAAATTCCCCGCCTCTAGGCGGGGAATTTGAATCGGAAAAACCGGATGTGACGTCAGTGACGTCACATCCGGTCCATGAAACGCATCCTGGAACGCATCGTTCCTGGTTGCGGGAGCCGGATGTGACGTCACTGACGTCACTTCCTACTCTGAGCTGGAATCTTCACTACAAGACCGGCTTCATGCCCGGTCTTGTAGTGAAGAGATTCTTCCTCCGGCACGATCTCGCAGGTTCTGATCCTGCCGGAGGAAGAATTTAGATCTTCTTCTGGCCGGCGAACAGTACGGGTCGAACACCCGTACTGTCCGCCGGCGAGAGGATCGGCGAACATGCCGAGTTCGCGGCCGATCAGTTCTCCGGCGAACAAAAGTACAGTACATGAAATCAGTTTTCTATGTAGAATACTGCTTCCAATGTGCTTCTATGTACTAAATCTCGCCAGAATAAAGCCTCTGGTGCCCCAGATGTGCCCATATGCAGTAACCCTCTCTTCCCTGGTGTGATTTTACCACATCCATCACACCAGGTTAGAGAGGGTTAACTGAAAATGGGCACATGTGGGGCACCAGAGACTTTATTTGGGTGAGATTTAGTACATAGCAGCAAAGCTTTGTTCCCTGATTTTTGTGTTTTCTCATTAAATGTATTTACATTTTTTTTATTATTTTACATAATTGTTTTTTTCAAACATTATTACATTCAGGATGTCTATTAGACCCACATACAGACAGATTTTGGGAAGTTACAGGCCTACAACATAAAGAAAAAATTTACCATTGAAGTCTATGGTGCACTTTTGGTACAGAAATCTGGACCTCAGCAGTGCGCTAGGGAGGTTAAGGACCGGGTCGTGCAGGAATTGGATGCAGCAACCAACGAGGATTGGGATAAAATCAGCTGTCTTGTCGGATCGCACAGTTATCCAACAGGATGGTAAATTTTAACCCGATCCCCCCAGCCCCCAGCCAAAGTAATGAGCTGCACAAAAAGAGTGCCGTCCGATTCTCGGCACTAGTGGGCAGGCGTGATGACGTCATCACGCCCGCTCCTAGTGCAGAGAATCGGATAAGGAATAGACGGTAAATCGTACCGTCTATTCCCAGCTTTAGGCTTTGTCTCCACTGCATCACAATACCTGTGTTCGAATGAGAGGATTATGGTGTGGTGAAGGTGCTGCATATTGTAAACAATGGGTAAACAATGGGACTCCACCAGTGTGTCATAGCACGAGATGCTTAGCTTAGATGCATAAATATCAATGCGTAGCTTTGCATTCCTATTAACACAATGCGGGCATTACACGTGGCATGTCCAGTAAAATTAAATGGACATGTCAAATGACGCATACAATACATTCTCATTGTTTTTTCTGCACATATTGTATGCATTATACCCATAGTTTTAAAGGAGACAGGCAACAATAACTCAGCAATGAATGTACCCTATGCATGGGGTTCATGACAGCCAATCAGGAAACAGCCTTACAGACAATGTCTCACTGCACTTCTACACTCAGTCTCTAGCTCCTGTTTACCACAACACTGTGCTTCATTTCTCTCCATATCATGCATACCACATTATTTCTATCTTTGTTGAAGATCTCTAGGGCATGCAGTACTGTTTTCATTCCTCTTACCTGTGGATTATATGCAGCACCTTATATCGCTTGTATGTAGTCTTTTATAATTTTATAACACACAGTGCCCCAAACCTCTGCTGAGGTGTATACATGAAAACAAATGTGTTGCGAAAAAAATTACAGAGCAAATGTTTATTGTACCCATTATTAAGATTAAGAATATTTGGCATTTCTCCAGTGGGTTGCTAGCAGTACTCCCCTCTCATGTGATTCCAACGAGCCTCCTCGTGTAAAGAAGCCTCAGGCAACAATGTCAATAACAATTCTACCCAAACCTTTATGCTGCCTTTGTCCATTCCAGTGTCACTCTTTCTTTTGGTCTCACCAGCCATGACATCTAGTCAATACATAAAAAAAGATCCATTGCTCACTGCTAGCACTCTGACTGTGCAGCTTCTGTCCCAAAAAGTTTGTATATTCTCCTTGTGTTTGTGTGATTTTTTCCCTGGGCACTCTGGGGTTTCTTCCACACTCCAAAAACATACATGGAGGTTAAATGGTAGGCTTACCTCACAAAAGTTTTTTTTAGCTACATCATCAATGAACACCTGGAAAGGTTTGCACACACAAACCATGTCCAACACACCTGGTGCAAAAAAAGTGTGTGCACAAGTGTGAACCACACACACCAGAAGGCGGTATAGTGGTTCAGATGACTGGTCCAGGCAGCCGTATCCTTCTGACCCCAATTCCCATTCCCTATGGGACCGTCTCAAAAGGTAAAACAAAACAAAAAAAAAGAGAGCATGTAGCCGGATTTAGGCTTTGTAAGTCATATTTAGTGATGGACGAACATCAGCTGTGGCTGTGCGCGAACAGGCGGATCGAACTTCTGCAAATACCCATTCATTTTAATTGAGGCCAAACGTCTAAAACCTTCAGGTCATATTTGTAGCCAAAATACCAATAAAACAAGTGTCAAAAGGGTGCAACCACCTGGATAGTGTCATGCCAAATTGGGATAAATGACTTCTGCCCCAAAATACGGATATTTTTTAAAATGCTGTTTTTCCAGGTCTAATGGGCAGAAATCACATCTAGGTTACAGATTTTGCGAAAAGTTAGCTGGAGTGGGCAGCCTGCCTGACAGTACCTTCTGCAGTGCATCATATTCAGATCTCTCTGCAATACATAATGCAGCATACCCCACCCCCAGAGAAGGACTTTTGTTGCTAAGTAATGATGAACTACATGTAACAGAACACCTTAGCTATAGTTAGAGATCACTGGATGGAGTATAATAGCAAAGTAGCTAAGCCATCCCTCAATCAGCAGCAGCTCTCCCTATCTATCTAGTACTGCAGACACATGATAAATGTAAAAATGGCCACTGGGCTGCTTCTTTTATAAGGGGGGGTGAAAAATGTGTTATTGGCTGTACTGTACCACCTGACTTCACGGTGAGGGGTCACACTTTGTCTCCATGTTAAGGTATAGGGGGCGGGTCGAACACCCATAATGTTCGTCGGGCATTGCAAACTGCAAACATGCTATGTTCGCCGCAAACTTTTTATTCCTTAGGCCCCCCCCATACACCTTTAGATCACTCCATACAATTTCCATTAGATCTACCAACAACTATGTAGTGCCGGGTCCTCCCTGATAGAATGCATAGTGATTGAAAGGTTTAGAAAGTTCCTAACATTACATGGTGTTGGCAGAAATTGGTTGTAAGGGCAGTAAGGTTGTAAGGTGTATGGGGGGCTCCCCACCAGTTCCAAAAGAACTCCTTGTTTTTGAGTTTAAGATCACTTGTGATCTACATTATCCCATATGAGTATATTGATAGTAAGTATAGGTAACAGTTTAATTCTTTATGAAACTTAAAAATGTAATTTTTTAGCAGCTGGCTTCTTTTCTTTATAGAAGAAGTTAGTTAGCAGCCAAAAGTCATATTGGAATTTCCGATGAGCATTCACATCGACATGCCTGAGTGATTTGCCAGAGAGAATGGATTCTGCATTAACACAATGTTTTGATCAGTGTAATCTTTGTTGCCACCATTATCTACAATAAAGTAAATATTAGTTCACCATCTGCCGCCATATGAAAGAGCTGTTTTCTTTAATACAAGCGTTAAGGATTATTCAGCGTTCATTAACAACTTGTTGTGCATGGCTGATCCTAAGCAAGTTCCTCTGATAAACCGCTCACACACATGCTGAATGGGACTCTGCCGTGTAATTATACGTTTTTTAAAAGTTCAGCTATAAAAAGGCACTTTACATAGATTGTGCCAACTTATAGCCACACACTATAATTTTTGAAGTCTTCCATTGCACCTGCAATTGCTAAATTTTCATGCGCCATTATGAGTCTCAGCAAGGGACATAACCGCTTTGTGAGCATTGTAGAGTTAACAATTAAAGACACAGGGCAAATAAAAATAACTCAATAGGAAAATTTCTGCCCACAGTCCATGTGTGTCAGTGCCATATAATTTGCGCAAATATATATTCTTCTTGCAACTACATTTATTTTAGAGCCATGAGAAAATCTGTTAAGAATTGTAAATGTGTTTACAAAGCAATCTTGCACAAAGCAAAATGGGTAAAAATAAGGAAGCCTTTAGATTAGAGCAAAGACAAATATATGGAAATATTTATATGAGTACAGAAAATGTTATCTGTAAATTTTAATTGTTGGCATGTATACTTTGAGAATTTGCGAAGATCTCATATATAGTGCTATATCTTCGTAATCTGCACTATTCAAGATTCTGGGATAAGTACCATGCATTGCGTTTGCAAAATTTGCATGTGAAAGTGGCGATTTTCACAAAGAATTACTTCTATGTCTTGTCTCATGTGGTGAAAACACTGCAGCTGCTATTTTACATTCTGCCACTAGATGTCACTGTGACATTGCGATCACAATATTCACACGTATAAGTGCTGATATTTCCAAAAAGTAAACAGAAGATCTCAAATTTTTTAATTTTACTTAGAATATCTGGAGAATAATTTGTGAAATGGCGCGAATCCGAATATTGCCTATGCTGCTGCAGATGAGCAGCATAGGCAATATTCGAATTTGCGCCATAGCAGCTGCAGTGTTGTTTGAAAAAATAAATAAAAATACAGTAGTGATGACATACAGCATTCTAACTATAGCCCTAGGATCCCATGTGCAAGAAGCTTGTATGTTCTTAGCTGTTTGTAAATATACAATCTACTGTTAGCTATTAACTATTAGGTTAACAAAGGCTTTTTCTATTGGCCTTAGACCAAGTTAAGCTGGGTGGGTTTTCCCGTCGACTGTTTAGCCGACCGACTGGCTGCGATGACATCATCACGAACGGCCGCTAGTGCCTGGAATCAGCCGGGCACTCTTTGTGTGCCGGCCATTACTTCGGATGGGGACTACGTGCGATCCAGATTCCTGGTCAATCTGACCAGGTGGGCGCACCCGATTCTCTGCCGACCGATTGCGGGAACGCGCAGGGTGGTCAGTCGATCCTGCCCGTCTATGCCCAGCTTTAGTGACCAATTACTATGGTTAGGGATTAAAATTGTAAGTGCCTCTGAGAGAAAGTAAGTCACATGAAACATGAACTTATTAAAACAGTTAGGTTCACTGTAAGCAGGGTAAATGGAACTTTAGAGCAGGTCTGTTTCAGCACTCCACTGGTCAACTTGACAGCTGTCATTAGACATTTCTTCAGAAAACTCTGAATTTCATTGACTTTTTAAGGGTAAGATAAGGAGTGTGCAAATGTTTTGATCAGGTTATGGGGTCCACATAGAAAGTAGTGGTATAGTTTTACCTCTGTTCTACTGTTGCACATTTATACACGGAAACATTGCAAAACCGTTTAAAATTAATAATTTACAGATTATATATGCAGATTTTTTGTGCCATGTAAAAGTTGCATATTTGTCCTTATCTTCAATCAATGGAGTTCATGTAACAGAGATCACACAGTAATTTGTTCATGGTGCCTGGGGTGGCATTAAAATAAATGCAGTACATAAACCTATTCCTATGTTGTCATCACTTAGCACTAATTAAATTCAGAGATGTGCTCAGTTGTCTTACAATAGAACACCTGACCTGAGCAGAGGAGCTCCAGAATTTTTCATGTAATGGCTAATATACTGAACAGGTATTTTTAAACAGTAGGTATGGATATCTCTGTCACACAAACAGATATTTCTGTTTCAGGTAACAACTTTTAAACCAAACCTTAATGACACCACACAGATCTCTAGAAGAACCAAGAGTCTTGTGTTAAATGCAGTGCATGCAATCAAGTATTTAAAGTGGAAAACAAAATTTCTCTAAGCAAGATTTAAATCTAAACTGGTTATATAACTGTACTTGAGATTATCTTAATTAAATTTCTTTAAAGGAAGAAGCCTCATTCTTTCTTGTCAGTAAAATCTGCAACAGATCCATCAATCCAGCCTAATTGCCAAATCCCTCAGTATCCAAACAGATGTTTACTAACATCTAATTAGGAAGTCTAAATTAAGCTTTTTTTAGTGAATTTGTGCACGGTTTAGATTCTTGGTACTAGGAAAACAGTAAAAAAAATAACAAACACAATATTATTTTAAGTTCTACCCAAGATGTTAAAATGATGTCATAATGTCATAGCATTCTGTTTTTGTTATATGATTGGTTTAAGGAGACTACATGCAGGCAATACATATTAAAAAAAATTTAAATCAGGTAAAGGAGACCTCTGTCACCTCCTTCTACTCTCCACCTGAGGGTCAAAATCTTAAGGCATTATCAATATATTGTGAGAGTTTGTGCTTACATAGTACTGGGACATAACATGATTGTGCTGTAAAAAATTATAAAGTCACAGACAGTGCCTCAACAAAGTTACAAATATCAGTAATTGATAGGCCTCTCAAGTCACTCTCATAACAGAACTACTTAAAGCCAGGCCATACACGGGTCCATTCTGCACTGGATTACCCAACAATTGACTGACGTGCGTGTTCGTTACAATCGATTGGGGGAAAAATAAAGCCCATCTTGAGCGATCGATCCTGCTTGAGGATGAAATTGATCAAACAGGGATTGGACATGTATTTTCCTGTTACGCTGCATCACGCTGCAGCCAGTCGCCCGGAGGATCGGGGCACACCCTCAGTGTGCCAGCTATTACATTGGATGTAGATTCTGGTCCCTATCCAAAGCAATGGGATTGGCCAGAGAAATACAGACATGTCCGTTCTCTGGCCGATCAAGATTTTGGGCGACATGGACCTGTCGTTCCATGTGGGAAGCAGCGATAAATGGACGATTTTGCAGCCGATAGATTGCCCCAAATGTGTATGCACATCGGTTGGCCGCAAAATAGCCCGCGGATCGCTGCTGATTCTAAAGAATGCATTGATGTAACTGTTTATGCCTAAATGCAGTTATCAAGTGACAAGTGCTGGTTAATTCATGATTGACTGGGAAAACATTTACAGGTTTGCCTGGTTCTGCCATGCATTCATCTACCATGGCAGTTGAGTTGTTTTGAGTTAGTATAAAAGGTTTCCTGATCCTGATCTTGGATACACACAAAAATATTTTGGGTCGTGTGGGGCTGATAAAGAACACAAATAAATTGGAGTTTTATTTCCAAAGCTGGGCAATGATGGGTCGATTTGACAGCTGATCAGATGCCGTGTGCGTTCCCGTATACTGGTTGGCGGTTGGGTCAGCAAGATTGGATCCCATTAGTAATGGCTAGCACACAAAGGGTGCCCAGACGATTCTCAGCATTAGCGGCTATGCGTGATGATGTCATCACGCCCGCTAGGTCGGCTCTGAAGTCGGCAGGAAATCATCCCATCTATGCCCAACTCAAGACTTTAGGTTTAACATTACTTATTGTTGAGGAACTATTATTTGGTTTGGTTGCAGTTTTTTTTCATTCAGTAGTTGCTGTCCTCATTGTAATTGGACTTAGTATCTAGGTTACCAAAAACTCCATTCAGTATCCATTTTTGGTGCCACAGTGCAAGCGTCTCTCCCCCTGCAGGGAGATTAATGCACAGACATGTACCGGTGTGAGCCAAGTGTCAGGGTCTGGCATTTTCCAGCACCTTTCTCTGTCTGGCAAGTGGTTGGACCGGGCGGTAGAGCACTCCCCTAGGTCCTCCATCACAGCCAGAGCCTCCCTGTGAATCAGGGAGACAGCTAGGAATGGAAACTCACTGTTGCCTTGCAGCCAGACCTTCTGTCTTCCATCAAAGCTGCACCACCTTCCACTTGTGGGGTGAACTAGGAACAGCTTTAACCATCACCTTGCGGCCAGGCCTAAAACGCCTCTGCCCAGTAGCATCTCCATCATCCTTTGCATACTCCCAATACTCACTGCCATGTTGGTGTAAGAACTGGTATTTATTGTACCTAAGGTCCATCTATCAGTTCTGTGCCATCCACATGGAAGATGCCATTGCCTCTTAAGAGTGTCTGACCTAGCCCTCACTCCACCCCATGACACCTTCTCAGGGCTAGGATACCCTTGCCCCTAGTCAGGGATAAGGGGGATGTCTGTAATCACATCTGGGCTAGACAGGGGGCTTTGGCCCCACAGACATGCAGCGCCCGCTTCACACAGGAACCAACAGTGAACCTCTCTCTGCACTCTCTTCCATACAAAGACCTAACTCCACCCATTACTGGACGCTGGTCCCCATTCAAACTAATGGCATTTGCCGGAGATTACGGACATGTCTGTTCTCTGGCTGACCAAGCTTTGCACCCTCACCTGCACCAAAAAATTGAGCAAAAGCTCTGTGTTAGAATGTGTCTTCACAGGGCTTATGGGCAAGAAAGATATGTCACAACTGTGGCAGGCAATGTTATTATAATCACGCTGGACGAACATAAAGACAATGTACTTATTTCTCACAAAAACTTTCCTTTGTGGATCTCACATAAATACCTAAAATTCTGAAAGTTGTTTTGAATAAAACAAAGGGAATTTCTTTTACACGTTATGTTATACAGATTTATGTCTCTGAGTCCTTTAAAATATTTGAATGTCTTTTCCTATCATGACTATGGCTATTTAGCTATCTGCAGGCCATTGTCATGGGTTTTGTACACAATGTTTCTGTGTTCCTCCTGAGCTTCTGCAGATCAAATATAATTGGCCATGTCTCTCTTAAGGTTGTGCACTTCTGATACCTCCATTATCTTGACTGTTCTGGTCTTTTTGTTTTGCATATAAATTTTTATTGAAAATGTTTTCAGTACAAGTAGTAATTCAACATTAAACATTCACTGGGCGTGGCATTACAGAGACAAACAAGTCCTCTTTAGTGTTGAGCTCGAATATTCGAATTTTGAATATATTCGGCGAATATCGGCTATTCGAGAATTTGCAAATTTCGCGAATATGGCGGCGCATATTCGCAATTACGAATATTCGCATTGCTTATGGGCATGGATTGCGAATATATATTCGCAATGTGAAAATAAATATCATTTATTTTAAAGGTAATTACAAGGCGATTATAATTGCGAATCTATATTTCGCGAATTTAGAATCGAATATTAGTAGAATTATTCGTGAAATATCGCAAATTCGAATATTGCCTATGCCGCTCATCACTAGTCCTCTTGACAGATTGCTTAGAGTTCTTTAAAGTGGGTAGCATCAATGGTTTTCAAAAGCAATCAGCTGCCAGGAGATAGTTGTTTCCCAGTTAGGGCTTGTTTCCACTAGCACGGCCGAGCGGATGCCTGTGGTTGTCCGCAGCTGCTCCCAACCGCGAGGCCCGCGGTTGCACGCGGTTGGGCATGCGGTTTTGCACGGTTTCGCGCGGTTTTTGCAAAGCGGTTTCGCGCGGTTTTTGCAAAGCGTTTTTTTTCTAATCTTTCTGCTGAATTGCATTATTGGAATTTTCACTTCATGCTGTATTGTTCTCATGGAAAACAGCAAGATGGATGCCTCTGACTCTTCTTCAGATGATGAAGTCTTGATGATGTGTGGATTGGTGGCCCTGGAGAGGATGTGGGCCCAAAGATGTGCTCACTTTGGCCCATACTTCAGACTTTTATACAGACTGCTATACAGAACACTATCCTATTCTGGTCACATACATGATGATCACAGTACTGACATAATTATTATTCTATTAATAAACACATGCTTACACAGAATTGTACTAAAACAGCATGGCCAAAGAACTGCCCATCTACAGTAATCACTCTTCTATTCCTGTTTGGGGGTACATGGGGGGCCTAAATGTACAAATAAATGAGTACTTACTTACTTACTTGCTGCAAGTCTGTGTCACTTCACAGCTTCACCAACAACTTTATTTTACTTTCTTTTACTCAGGAAGTAGGGGGGAGTTGTTCTCAGTGTCTTTCTGTCTTCCAGTCCTCCTGACCGTGCCCGACCGCGCCCGACAGCACCCATAGGGAAACAATGGATGCGGACGAAATCCGCGCCCTGTTCTCTGCACAACCGCTCCAATCCGCGCCAATCCGCGCCCATTCATGTCAATGTGCGCGGTTTGGCGCGGATTGGTGCGGATCGGCGCGGCATGCGGTTAAAAACTCGGTATGCTGCGTTTAAAACCGCATCCACGTCCGCGCCCGATCGCAACCGCGCACATCCACGCACAACCGCATATATGGAAACTGCCACATGCATTTCCAATGTATGCGGTTGTGGGCGAACGAAACCGCACCGAACCGCGCGGTTAGAACCGCACCTAACCGCTCAGTTCCGCGCTAGTGGAAACAAGCCCTAAATGTGGACCTCGGACCATCCATATATCAAATAAACAACCAAACAAATAAGGAAAGGTAAACATCTCTCCTTCCCAAATCAAGTGACAAATGAGAAATAAAGCACAACCTAACAAAATGTTGTTTTTGAGGAACCTATTCAAGGTCACATTATAGTAACCTAAAATCTAATGTGAAAAATAGCGTACTCAATGCTTCGCAGTGAAGACCTTGGTCAGCCTGCCCACTGCTTTGCTAAAAAATTTATTAATAAAAATGTACTCTACAAAATAAAATTCAGGTAAAAAAGGTTATAAATTCCGGCTCTGACTATGACTTAACCATTCCAAACCACACCGTTTTCTGGACTTAAGGTGGACATGGGTCCACCTTATCTTCCTGTTCAATCGAAGAATTCCACAGTGCTGCGCTCCAAGTGTTCGTCTATTGAACGGCGAATCGATGCACACCATTTTGCACAATTTATAATTTTTTTTAGAACATAATTTTTTTTTTACGTATGTAATGCATTTGCTACCAAACTCTGGACCTCAGTGGATAGGAAGGATATAAAGATTGATTTATAGAAGACAGGCAATTTATCTAACATCCATGCTGACAGGTGCTGGCTCTCTCTTCTGGTCAGTTAGGGGAACTTTGTATTCCAATAAATATTTAGTTTTACAATCATTTAAAACATTACATTTAAAAACTTGTTTCTAAGCCAGTGCAACTTGCCATACACTAAATGGCTTTTTATTTATATATATATCAAATGTACACAAGTTACAATGGCAAATTACAGTAATCTATACATGTTGTTAAATACATCTAATAATTTGACTTTACATTATGATTAGACAGGATACTGGCATTGTGGTTCCTCAGTTTAAGCAGATAATTATCAAGGCTGCACTTTTGGAGAGAATAAAAGCTGTCACAGAGAGGAACAACCCAGACAGCGTACAATCAAATAAAGTACATACATACAAAGGACATGGGAGGTTCGTTATCAGTATAACACAGCTCAAAATGACCTTCTGCAGATGCAGTTTTCTCAGAAATTCTGAGAAATTCGGAAACTAACCACAGGGTGCACCTAAACTATTGGTTTCACATAGCAAATGCTTATTAATTCTGTCTCTTATCCTAATACAAGTTCAGAAAACTTGCCCAAAGGAAACAGATTTTAACCATTTAAAATAATACCCCACTAAAAAGTTGTTTAAATGTTTAAAATTTACCAATTGGCTTTTTTATGTTTTCTTCTGATTAAATAGAATTCATTGATTCAAACTAAAGCTGAACTCCAATCATTCCTTTATTCCTGCAGAATTGCACAGGTTTAGTGTAATGGCAGGTGTCAGGTAGTGAACTCAGGAATCACACAAGAGCGTTTCAAACTTCAACTTCGCTATAACTATCTTTCAGAGTACAGAGTCAATGAACAGAACTTTAATATTTGAAAAGAATATGGTAATCCAACCTACCCATATTGTTGTTTGCCAACATCGCAATTTAAAGTAGAAAAGGAAGGAAAACATGTTTTCCAAGAGAATATCCCTACAAACAGGGACAAGAGGACTTTAACGGCATGTTTTCCCTAACCTCCATAGAGTTGTCGTCATTATATCTCATGCAATGAAAAAAATTGGGTAAGCTTGGAACTCTAGTCATACAGGACTGTGATTTGAATCCCTGGGCACTGCTAAGTTTGAGTACTGTGTTTGAGTACTCCTTGAGGACTCTTGAGAAACATTTTCCTCCCACACTCCAAGATATAGTAGTAGGCTAAATGGATTGTCCCCCCAAAAAATGTCTTTAGAATTTGTTAGTTACCAATAGATGACTATGTTAGGGATGTTAGATATTTTTTCGTTTTCAATAAATCTTTATTGAGGGTTTTTAAATTTTAACAAAACAAAATACAGTATAATGAAATATGCTGTAAGTACCGACAATACGGCCTGGCGAAAGAAAAAGCTCGCGTCAACCAAAAAACATATGAAATGTTACATAACAAAGATGAAATGAAGTATGCCAGCCAAGCCGGCGAAACCTTGATATAAAAAAAAACTATTATACTGAATCTCAGAATATAACATACACATAAAATCTTAACAAAAAACATATAACACTCAACAAACAAAAAACCATACACAACAAAAAAAAAGAGGGAGGGGGGGAAGACAAAGGGAAGACATGGGGGAAGTGGGCGACAGGGCACAGTAAACAGGGGCCGCAGTGCCCTGAATAGGTGAGGATGGGGGCTACCGAATCACAACCTGACCACATAGTCAGATGGCAAAGTGGGGTGGGCATGGTCGATCCAGGGTGACCAAATTTTAAGAAATTTGGAGTGCCGGTCCAGGAGAATACTGGACAGTTTTTCATTGATAAAGAACGAGTCTATGCGACTCAGTACTTCAGCAAAGGGGGTGAGCTGCTTCTTCCATGAGTGGGCTATTGTCTGTTTTGCGGCCAGTAGCACAAACGTAGCCAATTTGTGTTGGGATTTAGTGAGCCCCACAGGCTTGAGGTGTAGGAGCATAGACCATGGATCCCTGGGAAACCTCTGATCAAACAACAGGTTCAGGAGTCTAGAGACCCTGCCCCAGAAACGGGACAGCATTGGACAGGACCACCATATATGCAGGACATCACCAACCGTGTTACATGTTAGATATTTTTTAAGAGGCAGTTAATGATATGATCATTTGATATGTAAAGTGCTGTTTAATTAGTTGATGCTATTACTGTGTTTCCCTGAAAGAAAGACCACTCCTAAAGTAAGAATAAAACCCCCCACATACGCATTAGAAGCAAAGTCGGCCGCCGATAGGAGGTGCCCACATGGGGCGACAGATCGCTGTTGCCCCAAAGCTCGGTTGGCCAGAGAATGGACATGTCCAATAATCTCTGGCCAATGCCGTTAGTATCAATGGGGTCCGGCGTCCCCATTGAAACTAACGGCCGGCACACAAAGGGTGTGATAGAGAGACCAATTCTGGAGCTATATTGTTACTGTTTAATGGAATATCAGACATGATCGTTAATCACAGTCGATGTCCATTGCTTTGCATGGGGACGGCAGGGTCTCCATGCAATGCATCGTCGGAGCTGGATGTTGGGCAGCAGCGTGATGATGTTATCTCGTTGCTGCCGGGAACCTTGAACGGCACCTATATCGAGCTGTGTGTTTCCGGCTTTACAGTTTGTGCAGCCTTTGGATGCCTACTTAACATGCAAAATAAACTTTCTTTCTTTATATCTATACCATGTAAATAGAGTTTATAACATCATGTGGTACAAATAAAGTCTGCTCTGTATAGCTGAAAGGAGATGACAGCGTCCCTTCCTCTTTTAACTCCAAGACGAGCCAAAATAAGACTCCGGTTGATAAACAGAATTTGCGACCACCTCATAAGACGCATTTGCCTCATAAGATGCAGGCACCTATTTTTGGGTGAAAAATATGGTATATTTCCTGCTGTTTAGTCTGAAGACTAAATCCAGGCAGTCATTACTATCACTAGATACAATTTATTAAAAGCACTCAATGTCAAAGAGCATCCAAAAAAAGGAAATATTTTGAAAGATGTGAAAAAGGAACAATCCCTAACAAATTAATGATAACTTTGCAGTTTTAGCAATTTGACCTGGAATTTTTATATATTTATATGTATATTTTCTACATATTTTTTACATGGTATTGATCCAAATGCCAAGACCACTTTTGTACCACTTCTATAGAACCATATATGTGTTACCTAGCAGCTGAGATCAGCAGCTTTTGGGTATTCCACCAATGTATAGAGATGGTTGATTTTTTCTAACTAGCTGACTTTGTGAGTTGATTGTAAAGCCCCTGAACATGCTATTATCACCAACATTGCTGGAGAAGTAGAGAAGGGCTGTGGGAACATAAGGAGAAAAAAGTATGAAAAAAAATTAAGTATGGGCTTTCAAAATTTCAACTTGATTTTTAACTTAACTTATGCAAAAACTGCAAATGCTAGAACAGTTCTTTCTTTTTGTAGTATATCCTTGACCATTCTTTACAACTCCAGCAAGTTTGGTGATAATACCATGCGCTGGGGCTCTAAATTCTTTTATCCCCTTTTGTCTCAGTTACAATGGTTACCAGCTAAATATTTATGCCATGTTTGTAATGGTTCCAGCAGTTCTAAATATATGACTCTCTGGGTTAATCAAATGCAATTTTAAAAAAGGATAAATCCACAGAGTTGCACATCCACAGAACACATCACATATCTCCAATGCTGAGAGGTTTTTGGAGGGAACTAAGCCCCAAAAGGGACTTCTTAGGTGGAAAAAGATTAGAATTTTCAGTCAAAACAATTAGACTTTAATTTTAATCTTAAATCATGATAAAACACAAGTACATTAAAATTGCTTTCAAACACTGATTATCTCAATCCTGAGAGGGATTATCAATAGGTTATCCATATGGGCATGGCTACTTTCATGTAGTCCAAAGTGCATATATTTTTGTTTTTACAGGAAAAGGGCTGAACAATAATATTCCAAGCCTTGCTATGGTCAATGAACTACTGAAAAGCTGAAGGCTGTAGAACAAATATTCAGAACTTCAGTAGCATGTGGCGGTAGCATGGTACCCTCCCCTCCAGAACACATGGCATGAAATATCGGCTTAGTAAACACAGCAGGTTGTGTGTAATGATGTACAAATCATAAAGAAGTATAGCCACTTAAGTTTTCTCCAGAACTAAACAGCAAGACCAACTCAGAGTTTTCAAATTCAATAAAAGGTCACGGCACTTATCAACATATAAATAATTCAAAGGCCTGCAGTTCAGTAACATACTGGATATGGAATTGTATAGAAGACTAATTCCTAATTATATATGTTTCTTGCTATAGAGAGACACTTTGTTCTTTAATTACAGCAATTCAACTTTCTTACAGAACAACTAATTTTAAGCTTCATTCTATAAAGTATTTGCAGTTTTATATAGATTTCTAAATCATATTTAGACTTGTCTTTTAAATCAATTTGCTATGCTACCAAATCAGTTAAACTGTAGGGCAGAGGAATATGACAGCCTTACTGAAACATCAAAGCACCCTCACATTAACCTGTCAAAGTAAGAGACAATTTGGGCAGTCCACAAATGTCACCCACCAGCATTCTCTTCTCGTGCACATCAGGGGACACATAATAATGTACCCTAATAAGCCAAGGCTCCCTACAGAGAGGGGAGTGTGACACATAAAAGTCTTTCTGATAACCTGTTCCTTTTTTGGCTATTGCAAAGTTAGCTGTACACAAGAGTACATTCAGTCTGCAATTATAACAGCATATGGAAATTTCAAGCCAGCTGCATTTTCTAGGGCTTTAGCTCTTTTTGTGAATTCTTGCAGCTTTAAGGAAAGATATTTGGTAAAAATGTAGAATTAGTATGACATTTAAAATAACCATTTGCTGCATTTGGTATAGGTATGAACTAAAGCATTAACAACTAAGGATCTTATAGTCACCGGTAACTAAAATCATAGTCGACTAGTCATGATGACATCATCACAGATAAGAAACACAAGTGTCCATCAATAGTGATGTCGCGAACACTGAATTTGCCGTTCGCGAACGGCGAACGTCCACAAATGTTCGCGAACCGGTGAACCGGCGAACGCACTATAGACTTCAATGGGCAGACGAACATTAAAAAACAAAGGGACCCTTTCTGGCCACAATAGTGTTGGGAAAGTTATTTCAAGGGGACTAACACCTGGACAATGACATGACAGAGGGGAATCCATGGCAAAACTCCCAAGAAATTTTTTTTTCACGCAATAAATCCGCACAACGGATTTCTACAATGATAGTGAATGGGATTTTAACATAAGAGGGGAGCTGGAGAGCACTAAACAACATGGTTGGTAAATTCCTGTGTGAATTCCACCTGAAACAACCAGTGAAGATCTGCTTTCCACGTTGCCTACAGTTTAAAAGGTGAATTTTAATTTTATGGGGGACACTGGTGGAGATGGACAGTGTGACACTGTGGAGATTGTTCAGTAAGAGGAGGAACACTGGTGAGATGGACGTGTGAGGACACTGGTGGTGATGGTCATGTGGAAGGACCCTGGGGAGCATGGACCGTGTGGAGGCCACTGGGTGATGGTCAGTGTTGAGACACTGCAGTGGTGATGGTCATTCTCATGAGCTAGCACCAGCACACATGACACAAGAACACTTATCTAAATGTGGAGGAACACGGTGGTGATGGTCAGTGTGGTAGAATGGATATTCCCCATGCATGGATTTGGATGGAATATTTCATTGAAGACTGTAGACTCACACAGACCACTCCCTAGCTATGGTCCCTATAAGCAGCAGAAGCCGCCCTCTCTTTCCGAACTTCTCATCCTTCCTTCAGCATAATTGTAATGGCGTCCTTACTTGATATGTTATAGGGGCGTTTGAGGGTCGTTGAGGTGTGGGTGCTCTTGCTGGATTATGTCTGCTGATATGACCACCGGGGGCGAAAATGCGCGACGGAACTGCGATGTTCGCCGTGAATAGTTCGCGGGCGAACAGTTCGCGGGCGAACAGTTCGCGACATCACTATCCATCAATAAACAACTTTTATGAAACTTCTCTGTAATATTAACAGTCAACACCACAATAAAACAAAACAAGAAGTAGGCAATTACCTGAAATTTCCAGGTAAGTTTAAGTGCAAAACAGAAAGTGGGTAGGGCTTAAAATGCAGCAGCCAAGGCACACAGAATGAGTCAACTGTGGATCACAAAATGATAAATATAATACAATAACTGGTATGCATGCTCCATAAAAAGCGAGGGATTAACCCCCTGGCAGTCTGCTTCAGTCTAGTGTTGAGGGAGAATATTCAAAATTCGAATATATTCGACGAATATCTGTCATTCGAAAATTTCGCAATATTTCACATTGTTTAGCGGCACACATTGCGCGTATATGTGCGCATTGTAAATACAAATGCGCAATACACACAGTGCTCGTGCTGGCTAAGATCACAGAATAAAGAAGAGAAGCTGTTAAGCTGCATTGCGAATTGGATCTTTGCGAATCATTGCGAACAGGCGCGTGCAATGGAAGGCAATAGTATACAGTCAAATAAAATTTTATGAATTTAGAATGTTTCTAAGTATATTAGCGAAATTACACTTAACACTACTTCAGTCCAGTTTTCTGTGCCAAAAGTGGTACAAAAAATGTAACCACCCTGGCAGTCCACTGAGATCCAGATTTTTGTACCAAAAGCAGAACATAGGGTAATTAAAACACAAAGTCAGACAGTGGAATATTCAAAATGAAATTCCTTCATGTCTAAAAAAAATTTGCAGAATTGCAGGCTCTGGCAGGAGGCCATGGTGGCCTAAGTTTCTATTCATTTTCACCAGCTGAGTCCAGCTCGGTAATATGATATGATATATTTGTAAGGTTTTTTTTCAACTCTAGCAGCGCGCTGATGCACAGTCTCTAACTGCAGCATTGGCTATGCTGCTCACCACGCAGGTCGCCACTTCTCTCTGTGTGTGTGCACCGACTGGGATGACTAGTGGAATCCTGTCACTGTGACGTTGACAAATACAATCACATGTCTTCTACCCAAGGGGTAAGTTACTTCCACTGTAGGGAATACAATGTTGTCCTCTGTGGCCCCACGGTTTGCAGTCTTGGGAGCCTGCACAGCAGGCATCATGTCCAAGGCATGACTCCTCGCTTTGGTGGAGGTTTCCATTCAGGGTGAACTAGTGTTTGGCTAAACTGCATCCCCAGTTGCTCTGTCGATGTGCTGTAGGATGCAACATATTCACCAGCCAATTGTTTACCAATCCTATATGTTTCTTTTGCCCATAATTAAATGACATGAAATTATAGTTTTTTGCAGCAGGGCCAGATTTTAGCTCAACCCACCAAGGATCCCTCCCACCAACTTTTTTGTCTTCATTAAACAGAACAGTATATTACAGAGCATGTTGTGAAACAATTTATAAAGCTGAACATTCTAATTCTACTAAAATGCAATATCTGTGAGGAATAAATCAAGACATTCCCAGAGGAATTGGTATCACTTAAGTGTCAATTCAAATATTTTTAGGCTATGTTTCCATGCCACCCAACCAGTGGATTACACGCTGTTTGGCCATGGTTTGTGGGCAGATTACCCAGTTTTTGGGTGCGCCACCAGATAGGTGTTGCAGGTCAATGGCCTGTGCACAGAACCCCCACCCTATAAGGATCAGCGGGTACCGCTGAGCGTAGCTCGTGGTGAGTTATGTTTGTAAACCAACTCACCACCAGGGCCCACTATGCAGAGTATGGGGGTGCATAGGCCCCCCAGACTAGCATCGTGCCCAGGTCAACAATTTTTCTTTTTTCAATTTTGGATCTTAAGCTAGCCATACACGGCACGGATTCCCTGGCTGATCGATTCACCATCCGATCGATTCCGGCGATTCCGCCGGGATCCTCAGGTGTGATCGATTGGCCAATTAAGGAATCCGATCGCTGCATACCACCTTGTCCTGCCGGATCCGTGTCCGATTGATCACCTCCCGGAATGCAACTCCCGCTGATCTGGGCAGAATCGGACCCGAAAGACCAACATGTTGGTTCTCTGGCGGATCCGATTCTGAGCCCCCGATCAGTCGGACCCGATCGGACGGACAAGGTGGGCTGCACGGGATTCCGGCCCGATCGTTTCGCGTGCACGCGCCCGGAATCGATCGTGCCGGAATCCGGTGCGAATCCGACCCGTGTATGGCAGCCTTTAGCTGGATGAGCCAAACAGGGGTGGCAGCACCTGATAATGTGTTCTGGCCAGCCAATCACTGACATACCAGTACCTAAGATGGCTATTGGCATTACAGAGAGGGCAGTACTTACCTGCCCCTTGATTGGCTGTCTCCAAACCGCTCCAGATGCAGATTGTCTTTTCCTGCACCAGCTAATGCAGCAGCAGTATGACTGTGCAGGCTTGCAACTTGGAGAGAGTGCTGGAAACACATAATGTCACAGTCCTCACTTGTCCACCTCAGTTAATTAAATATTTGCTGGAAAAGGACCTAATCATAACATACATAGAAAGAGGGGGTTGCACTATGTCAGCATTTTCAAAAGTACATTGCAAGGGAATTATTTTTAAGCTTGTGACAGAGAACCTACAAACTGTTCAACATTTACAGATTATTGACCTAGTTAAAGCAATCATTATTTGAAGTTTGGCAAATAATACACGATTATTGCTTAGTAAATAGAGCCTCAACATATCACCTAGAGCAAAGTAAAGTGCAATATAGCACATCATATTACACAGCAGTGCCTGGCAATATTGACATAGTAGAATACATAGTAACAGGACTGGGGGGGGGATGGTACCATGGGGATGGTACCATTCTGTAAATTGGCTGAAGCTCTGAAGAAATAAATCAGAGATGGACATGGTACTTGCTCTGTTGCAAATGCAATTCACTGCAGTAAGGTCTTTGACTAACGTTTGTGTGGCTAGCCATTAAATGAATCGATACTCCTGTGAAGTTTCATAAATTTTTGCTACATGGTGAAAAAACTGAATATGCAAATTAGATGTAAAGAAGAGTTTTATTTTTCTCAGTATCCCAAAAGTCCATAACCACCTTCCCTACTTTTAGATCCTGCAATTCCATCCGAGCTTGGACAGAAAGCAGAAGTTTTTTTATTATTTATCTTATTTTATTAAAAATATTGTATTTAAAACCCAGTGGCACCAAGTCAATTGGTGCTGGATAGTCATAGTGGCACCCCATAGTGGCATTCATGGTGTTCTAAAAGTAATATGGGTGTCAAATTGTGTGGCAATGTTGTATGTATATATTTTTATGTATTTATATATATATATATATATATATATATATATATATATATAAAAATACATAAATAAATATATATATATATATATATATATACACTATATATGTAAATATATACATTCACACACACATATTTATATACACACACAACAGGAACAGATGGTGGTTTCATCATCAGTGGCCAATTAACTTTTCACAGCCATGGTCTACTTTCATAAAGCAGCATTTTATTATTTTCAACAATGTTGCAAAGAAAGTTTTAAACTAAATTTTTGTAAATATAATGCAAGATAATACAGTAATACTAACAACCTTGTAAACAGCACTGTGCTAGTGACATCTACTGGTAGAAAAGAGAAAGTACATACTGGCAACAATGGAAGTTGCTGGCAAATTTAAGGAAAATGGACATACAGTATTCTCAACCAGAATAATGTCATATCAAGTAGTTAGATATCAGAGAACTCTGGCAACGCTAAATGAAAACACTAAACACACACCACCTATATACAGGAAAACAAAGGGATTCAAATTGCAGGTTGGGTGAACCTGAATTCTTCTAGAAGACCAAAGCTAACCATCCACACATCTACTTCTGTTTTAATTATGTTAAATAGTGATGAGCAAGCATGCTCAGCCAAACATATGTTTGGCTTGAGCATCACTATGCTCAGAGCATGGCGCTACTCGAACAAGTGCTTGTGTGCCATGCTTGAGCCTCCGCTCTGCATGTTTCAGGGGGCAGGTAGGTGCTGCCCTTACTGTAATGCCAGTAGCCATGTCAGGTGCTGGCATTACAGTGATTGGCTGGCCTGCACACATCATCGGGTGCTATAGAGCACCTGCCTGCCGCGTGTTCAGCTCAGATAGAGGCGCTGTTAGGCAGGGAGAGATAAGTGAGAGAGAGTCAGGGAGAAATCTCATTCATCAAAAACCAAAAAAGTAATTTTAAGGACAATAGTGTGGGTTTGACAGTCTGTATTTTAAAATAGTTCACATTACATTCACCTGTGCATAATACACTGTCTATATTTTTTTGTGACATATAGTGTCCCAAAACAGTGCCTGTAGTTCACATTACATTTATCTGGGCACAATATACTGTCCATAGTTTTTCTTTTTGGTGACATAGTGTGCCAGAACAGTGACGTCTGGGCGCAATATACTGTCCATATTCTATATTTTGGTGACATATACAGTCTGGCATTAATATGAAGAAGGTGAGCAATAAGAGACAGGGAAGTGGGTGTGATGCTGAGCCTTGAACAAACCGTGCCTGTTGCCAGTGCACCAGAAAAAAATCATCCATTGTACCCAGCTTCATGTCCAAGTTAGCTGGGCGGCACAGGACAACACTGTCCAAGTCAGGCCAGTGTGAACAGTTAGTGGGTTGGATTGCTAAACATAATTCTTTCAGTCGTTTAAGCACCACTCTCTCTTCCACCAGGTCCACTCTCGGTAGCCAAGAGCCTGGTCAACCAAATCCTCACTCTGATTATCCTTTCTCCCACCATGTAGAGGCTTGCCAAATGTGTGATCCCACACTCGGATATTCCGAGGAGCTCTTTACAGCACCACAATTAGATTTATCCCTCTCGCCCAGCACCCCCCACGCGGGAGGAGGGACCTGAGATATTGTGCCCTAATTCTCAACATCTTGAGCCTTCACAGTCGCAAGAAGATGACAATGGTCATTGGAAATCTTTTGTTCATGAAGTGGATGATAATAAGACACAGTTGCTAAACACTCAGGTTGTGTTTAGGTCAAGTCAGGAGGATGAGCAGAGTGAGGAAGTGGAAGAGGAGGTAGTGTATGATGAGGTCACTGACCCAACATGGGAAGGTAAAAAGCCGAGCAAGGACAGCAGTACAGAGGGGGAGGGATCCACAGCACTACAACAGGCTGGAAGAGGCAATGGTGTTGCAAAAGGGAGAAGTTCAAACAGGCCTGCAGCCGTTACACCGTGCACCCCCAATGCATAAATCTACCTATCCAAGGGGTAGGTGTTTCGCAGTATGGTGTTTTTTTAAGGAATGTGTAGAAGACAAAAGAGTGGTACCAAAGTAAAGTGCAAAGTGCAGTACCAAAATTAGCTGGGGTGTGAATACTAGCAACTTCACCACCACCAGCATGATCCGCTACATGGCATCCAAGCACCTAAATAAGTACCTGGGTTCACAATCTGTGTCTGCGGTCAAACCACTTCCTCCTCCTCCCTTGTGTTACGCACAGCTGGCCAATCTCATCAAAGGCACTGGCCCTGCACCTGGACCTACACATCAACCAGCAGCATCTACATCCCTGTCCCAGCACAGCATCCAAATGTCGATAAAACAGGAATTTGAACGCAAGCGCAAATACCCACCAACCCACCCACAGGACAAAGCCCTAAATGTGCAACTTTCAAAAATTACTGGCCCTTGAACAGCGGCCTTCCACAGCCTGATGTTGGCAGCCGTCTCTTGGCAACCTGACACACATTCCATGCCTTGCCCATGTTTTCAACTTAGTGGTTTATCAAAACCTACCCCAATTTGTTAGATGACACAAGGGGATAGTGAGACCATCCACCGTTTGGCTTTACAGAGCCACTTAAACCATGAAGAGGCGACAGGAGCTGGAGACAGTTGCTTCTGCTACAGAGGGTAGTAGTACCCATGTAACTTTAATTACATCTGTTCAGCGTGGAAAGGAAGAGGAGGAGATGTAGAGTCATCCAGATGTCAACATCGACGTCTTGCCTGTTGGTACTCTGGCATGCATGACTGACTTCATGTTAGGCTGCCTTTCCCATGACCCTCACGTTATATTTATTTTAGAACGCGGATTACTGGGTGTTCACCCTTCACGACCCCCGCTACAAAAAGAACTTCTCATCTCCTTCCTGTGGCGAGGAGGAGTAAAATGGTGTAATACCAGAAGGTACTTGTGGATAGATTGCTCAGAAGTTTTCTGTCTGACAACGAGGCTGGCAGAGTCCATGATTCCTTAAGCAACCGAGGAAGGAAGACAGAGGGGAGCACACAGCAGTACCAACAAAGGCAGGGCAACACTATCCAAGGCATGGGACACTTGCGCAAGGAGGGAAAAGTTTTGGAAGATGGTGAAGGAATACATAGCAGACCGTGTCAGCATCTTAAAAGATCCGTCAGTGGCGTACAACTACTGGGTGTCCAAGCACACGTTGCCATTACCGTATGTTCAGTGGAGGATCGAAAGCAGTGTGACCATGCTGTGATCACTTGCTACCCAAACGCACAGGAATCCGTACGTTTATGGCTAGCTTAGTTTCTGGGTCTCAGAATACACTTTTTTGTGTCCATTCTCTCATACAATGTGATGACATTGCAAGGTGCACATCTTTTAGAATCCATTAAAAGTCTACACTCTTTGTTTCTGGACTGGAAGTGGTCATTCCTACAGGTTTATTTAGAAAAGTTATACTAAAACTTAAAGCAATATTAAACCCAAAACGTAAAAAAATTCATGTATGATGCAGTCCGTTTAAAAAACGTATTTTGAACACGGTTTTATTAACATTTTATTCTGCCCTCCATTCTCTCAGTTTCCTTTAAACAGACTGAACAAAAATAAATAAACCACAAAATTCACATGTGCTTATCTTAGTTAAGCATTATATTTTTTTCGTCTCTGGATTGCAAATACTGTATATATTTTTTGTTTACCATAAGGGCTTTGTTCCACTGTGTCTTTTAATGCAGACACAACACCTCCCATTTAATAGAGTGGTACAGTGGTCACTTGGGCCCTTCGTATGTTGTTAACACATTGACATCATGGTGATCATCAATTGATGCATCAGTGTGATGCGTTTCCCTGTGGTTTTCCAATTGAAATTTGCCATGTGATTGCCAACGGGGCAAACAGCAAGTGAGCGGCGTGTCTGCATCCGACGCAAGAACAAAGTCGCAGTGAAAACAAGCCCGGAAAATCTCACCTGATTGCTTTTTATTATTGTGTACATTTCAACAAAGGAATGAAATGATAATTTGAAAAATTCTGTCCCTTTGTTAAGTTCACAGTGTTCCAGAATAGAATAAAGGTTTTAAGCAAAACCATGTCTCCATCTAGTGGACACACAGCACCAATTATTACAACGTACCTTGAACTGTGTATACTACTAATATTTTTAAATATGAAACAATTCAGAACAATCCTTCCAAGAACCTCCTGCAAATAATATTCTGGAATGACTTAAAGATGTAGTGTGACCTGGATAAAACAGAACAGTTAATAACAGGTAGCATGTTTTCCTGGTCCATTTGTGTCCATCCTTGTACTGTTCTGTCTGTGTAAATATCTACTCTGCCTGCCTTTACACTGTGTGTCCATATGCCTGCCTGGTTGCCATAGGTCAAGGCTGCCAGTTGATTTTAGCTTGCAATCTATTTTTAAATGACCAAGTCGAAATTATCTACCCAAAAGAAAAAGGTAAAAATGTACTTTTATATAAACACACCAGGTATACTTTATATATAAAATATTTACCTTGTATGAACATGTATTGCATAATATAATTCTCAAAATATTTGCAACATTACCTTACTGTGTGTTATTAAAGATGAGAATACAAAAGAAAATGCAGTGCTTCGTGATCTACTCTTGTTGCCTTTGACATCTGCTACCAGCTTAGGTGTACCTAAAATCCTTGGCTTTGCCTTGCCCTTGCGTTTGTATGCATGAAATGCATTTTTACTAGACCTAAAAAAAAAACAGGCCCTTTTTAGGCCAGATCTGTACTGGTATTAATATAATGACTAGTAAATAACATGTGAAAATTGAATTTAATATGTATTTTTTTTATTACAGATCCGCTTTAGTAGCCGAAAAATATTTGTTAACAGACTTGAGATTACTGTAACTAGTACAAATAAAACTAATGGCACTAAAAAAAAGACACAGATGTGCACTAGGTGCCAGGGCCTAGAATCCTGGCATGTGTGTCTGACCTAACATTCTGTCTGCCCTGACACATTGTATGTATCTGTGTCCGCCTGTGAACTGTTCTAATACTGTAAGTGCATCTGACCTTACATTGTCTGTCCTGATGTTTTGTAATGTCCCTAAAAGTTTGTTTAAGTCCTGATAGATAGATAGAATTTGTGTAATCCAATGATGTTGAAGGATGACAAGAATAGGAGGACAAAGGAAGCTATCCAGAGGAAAAATTTGATATTTCAAAGAGAATTGTTCAAGTAATAAAATAATAATTACTCAGCATCTTCTATACTGCAGTTTGTTACCATTCCTACTGTCCAAAAATAGTGGGTGAAAATAATTTGGCTAAGGAAATTTACTCTTAGCATGTATTGCAATATTCCATGTATAAATAAAACTGTAGCATATCGCCTTACAATTTTGTATTTAGCATAAAAAATACAGGGTTGGAAAGTATTTTGCATATTTGATCTAACAAATGGTTTTAATTGAATGTTAGAATGTTTGAATAATGTGAATATTTTATAAAGTTCCCACTAGGCGGCAGCCATTGCACAATGTTCCCTCTGCTGTCCATATATGATTCCTATTACAGTGTGAAGTGTGAGTAGATTGCAACACATACAGTTGTTTCTACGATTCATAGCTGCATTATTTTTATGTTCCCTACTTCCAGCTTATGAGTACTTACTCTATCCAAAACTTGAAAAACAGTTTCCCTTTCACAAACACTTGACCTCTGGCCTTTACTTAAATAGGTGAATTATTATTTTTAACTTGTGTTTATAGAAAGTCAACATATTAAACAGAATACAGTTCCCTAACTCAGAGGAGCTCACACTCTAATGTCCATAGCAAAGTCATGTCACTAACATAGTTCAAGGAGCGTGTCTTTGGAGTATGGATAGAAGCTCATGTAGATACGGGGAGATATAAATATTAAATATAAATATGTAAGGTTGCTCATGCCTGTCTTCTTGGTTTGTACTTTTTGGAGGTAAACAAAATACTAGTCTTAAGCTGGGTACGCACAGCTCGATATAGGAGCAATTCCAGGTTCCCCGCAGCAGCACGATGACATAACCGCGCTGCTCTCCAACATCGGAGGAGCTGGAGACACAGCACTGATGGCCCCACGGTCTCCATGCAAAGCAATGGACATCAACCGTGGTTTACAGCCATGTCTGATATACCTGTTTTCAAGCAAGATTGAAAACAGGGATGGTGGCATTAGATATGGGCCAGATAGATGACCATGAGCATGAAATTAACCCAGCAGTCACACTGGGCATCCACGGCTGGATTTTCCATTCGATTGACTTGCCCAGGAACCATAATTGCAATTGTACTTTCCATGTTGTAACCAAAATTTGGGTCTGCAAACTAAAAACCTTCCATTTTTAATGCATTCTGATTTTGCTTTAGGTTTGATATGACTTGCTGTACCTGAGGCCAACCTGAGGCCTGAGGCTTTTGTTTCTTCTGGTATGGGTCACCATCACACAAATAACTCAGACCAGATTTCCCAAAAATCTTCATATCCAATGCATCAACAACAAATGAGTAATTGAATGTGTTATTAACTAGTCTGTAAAGTCTAATGCACTAAACATTTCTCATTGGCAGGAGCCTCTACAATATTTAAAAGAGGGCTAACAAGGTTTGTTGAAAGGTTCAACCCATGATAATCCAGGGCTAATTATTGTATGATGATTATTGTATCTACATAGTATGTAAAGCTATGTGTAGCCATAAAATTTGTTAAAATATGCATAGAAGAACAGGCTAATTTTCATATGCTTCCTGTTTGCTAACTTTTGCAGTAAGCTATGATGGAGTCACATGACCAAAGATCTATTTTACAACATTGTAGCTTGATGTCCCTATATAGCTAAAACTTCTATGTAGATATCATTCATCATGAGAGCTGATCCTGGTGCCTAAAGGTAAGAACATAACATGTTATGTCTAGTGCGCTAATTTATTCTGATGCATAACTGTGGAATTAGAACTCATCACCAGCAAAAACAGTGTTATGAACACAAAAGAAAAGCACTGAAAGCTTTGATCATTTAAATGCTGTCCATGTCCCCACTGAGCAGAACTTCTGTAAAATCTTGCCTTCTCTTTGAGTGTCTTCACGGAGGAATTTTTTGCCTAGCATCTATCACCTGAATAAGAAGAGTAAGCTTAAGGCAGGGTACAGATGCTAAGAAATGGCCCAATTTGATGGCCGCTTCAAGCGCCGTGCGCACTCACTGCCATCTCTCTGACCCATATAATATGTGCCCACCGCTTCGAGTGGGACAAATCAACCCCGCTCGAAAACAGCCTTATTGGACATGATCGTAAATATGGCCAATGTTCGATGCTTTGTGTAGAGACCGCTGGTCTCCGGGCAAAGCTTCAGCTGAGCTAGGGAGAGCAGAGCTGTGTCTCCCCGGCTTCTCCGATATCTGACAGCAGCGTGATGACGTCATGACACTGCTGCAGGGTACATCGGACAGCTCGATCAAGCCATCTGTACCCTGCTTAAGGAAGTCTCCTTCATGCGTGATCAAAAAGGAATGGAAAATGGTCTTTTAGAAATGTAATTTTTGTTTCTTCCTTGCTCACTGTTTTGGTGTATTAGTATTTTTTATTTCAATGTGAATACAATTGTGTATACATATATGCAAAACTTACATTGAGTTCAAATGATTTAACAAAGGTTTGTCCAACCCAAGTTGTCAAGACCAACATTTTTAGTATTTCTAAGCAAGCTTGTGATGTACAAGTCAGTGAATATACTATTTAAAATATATACAAAATAATCTCTTTATGTGGCCTTTGAAGGCTAGAATTGGACAACTGGTGTTAGCTGTTTGTTTATTTTCAAACAAAATACAGTGTCCACCCCTTCCCATAAGTAACCCATCTTATTTCACACAATCCTACTTTGGGCTCATGTACACAGACAGTTTTTCACCGCCCAGTAAACTAGGGATTACCACAACTTCCTTGCTTAAGGCTACATCTACATGGTGGTTTCCTGGGCTGCTGCCGGCTGACAGGGGCTCTTGTCTGTGAGAGCCTGTAAACTTGTGCAGGTGCTCTGGGGGCTTTTGGATAACAAGTAGAATAATAAGTAGGATTGTGTGAAGAGAGATAGTGAGTTATTTATGGGGGGACACTAAATTTTGTTTGAAAGTAAAGAAATTGTAATCAAGGTCAGTGTAACCACAGCTCCATTTCTTTGCACAGAAAGGGTGATGGACTACTACGGAATTGAGAGATTTATTAATGTCTATCTCATCAGCTGCTTCTTAAGCAGGGTACACACATGTAGATTTGGGTCAGATTCGGTAAACATACAAAATTTGACAAAACAATAAGAACAATTAAGGGGTCTCATTCAGAATATGACACTATGAGGAGTCAAAGTAAAGAAAACATTATTGGTCCTCTAAGTAGAGAAATACCCATAACCATCTGTAAACTAAAAACAATTACAGTTTATTACTTACATTTAATATAATATAATTTAAATTAGCCGTTCCCCACCACGTCAATGACATCAGTATAGAAAAAGAAATGCTTAGTACCATTAATGTAGCAACAGGTTTCAGGATAACCCGGAGAAATCTTGGTGACAAACTATCGGCTGGTAGAGGTTCATGGCTTTTGGGTTGAAATGACATAGTTGGGATCATTGAAAAATAAATAGACCTAAAAGTAAGAGAGGTCCATTTTGGAAGCAGCATTGAGAGATGATTGTATAGAATATTATTGTAATTGTATTATACTGTAGCATATTTTCCTCAAATATGTTTAATTTTTTGTGGAACGTTTTTGGCAATACTAGTAGACCTGTTGCATTTCACTGTTTTAAGTCTTTACTTTTACAAATTAGAACAAGTAATCTCTAAGGTCAAGTAAAGTACACCAGACTTTTAAAAACAATGTTTCTAATATAAATGTTTGTTCATTTTAAATATGCTTTTATATTTATTTATTAGGTTATACAGGTGAAAAAAGGCAAAGTGTGTTTTGTTGACTTTGTGATTTAGATCTTTGGCAGAGACTTTGTGATTTAGATCTTTGGCAGAGTAATGCTGCATTCCACTGTCAATTTTGACATTGTGTTTTAAAGCCATTACAAGTTAATACATGTAATCACTCATGTTTTGTAGTTGATTTGCATCCTTATCTTTAATTCATTACAAATAATTCATTTGTTTTATATATAGAAGTACTGTTTAGCTATTTTTCTTCTAATATTCTTTTTGTTACTGTTTAGGTAACCCTATTAAAATATTAAATGTTTGGGGATACATACAAGCATTTACAATAAGCAGCATCAGTTCCTGTTTTTAAAAACTTCCAATAGCACAAATGATCCTCCAAAATTGTCTCAGATTGTCAAATGCATGACTTATAGATACATACATGGCAATCTTTCCTGCACCTTACAATCTTTCCATACAATTTATGTACAATCAACTTTTGTTCTAACAAAACCATGTAATATGAGGATGTTTCTTAACCTTCCAATCACTATGTAATATGTCAGGGAGGCCACTATACTACATATGTATATCGGTTTTGGCAGATCTAATGGAAATCGTGAAGAGTGATCTAAAGGTGTGTGGGGGGTTTAAGCCTTACCAGCACCCACATAAACATACCTTTCAAGTAGAAAACCCAGCAGGCCATGTTAAATTGATAATACCCATTCTTTTCATCAAACAGACTTGAGAACAATTCAAGTGAAAACAAGTGATACCTTTCAGATAATTCAGCCAACTACTCATGGGGAAATTTGGGAAACCACCTGGGTTTATACAACAGAGCCAGGGCACTGCTTTTTTGCCCTTTATAAAAGCTTACTGACAACCTCACACCTCACTCAACATAAGAACATATACTGGTGTGGTCTGGTCTCATTTCTTAGTGTATAAATGTTGTTTTGTAATGAACCTTATTGCTTACCCTGCCTTTCCTGATCTCTCATAGGCTAAATTCATATGGTCAGTCTGTCGTTAGTGATGGCCGAACTATCCGCAAGGATTTCGGCCACAAAAGTTTATTATTCTTCTGCTGGCTGGATCAGGTGCAGAAGGATCCGGCCAGAGGAAGAATTTTTTCACTAGAGACCCCAGTCAGTGACGTCAGTGACGTCAGTGACGTCACTTCTGTTAATCGGAATGAGGAACTGTGCATTCCAGGTACCAGAAGTGACGTCACTTACAGCTTTTCAGATTCAGATAGCGAAAATCTGAATTTTTTTATTGCTATTAAGATTTATTTTTCACATGTTTACTGCGAATATTATATAATGCAATATAATTCGCAATAGAAAATATGCACGAGAACCCAAAAATTTGCAATCCAATCAAATTTCGATTGGGAAAATTGAGAAGCAACCATGAAGGTTATGGTGAAAATGGATTCAAGGAATCAAAAAGCCCTTAACTCGAGCAGTGCATAGCACAATCAAGCCTTCTTAAAACAAGGTATTTACATGGCTCAATCCATCACAAATCCTAAAAGTTTAGGTAGAAACCCTCGATTAGGAAAATTACATTTTTAGTCAAAACAAATTTGCTACATCTCTAGTACCATTCCACCCACCTATTGTATACTGTACCTGTGTGTTATCTTGTATTCCATCTCAACTCTAATTTATGTACAAGTCTGCATAATATGTTGGCGCAATGTAAATAAAAGCTTATAATAATAACTGCCCACATCTTGTCACTATGGACAACTGCTCAGACATATGGCATCCGTCAGAAGGGATAATCAATTCCCAACCACCCGTGTGAAGCCTTACATTTTTCCTATACTGATCTTTTTGTGACTTCAGGGGTTCAGTACTGGTTAAGTTTAACTCAGGAGCTCTGGCTCTTCCACAACCTAGGCTTTATACTAGATTGCATAGACTCCCAAAGCCATCCTTATATTGATGCACAAATGTAAAGCATCCAGTGTAGGTGGTTGCTGAAGGTAAAAAGAGGTGCAGCAGTATTGATAAAACATGAGTTTGTACCAATACACTAACATTTGCCCTGGCATTTTCTTTTAGTGACCATCTTTACAGGATATACAGTTTTTGTTTCTTATGTTTTGTTTAGCATATATGCATTCTGATTGGATAGGCCTTTCTACTCTTTCTGTTTTGCTGAGGGATGCAAATATAAAAAAAAATCTATTCTAAACACAAAAATAGGATTGATATTGCCCCATGGAAATGATGTGTCAAGATCCCATATTACTTTTGTCCAACAGTGACATTGGTTCAGGAAAATGTACCTTCAATTACCTAATCTTCGTTTAAATTACACATGACTGGCCTAGAGACAAAATAGAGAATTGCTGTACTGAAGAAGGACAAGAATATCATATTTTAGAGGACAAGGTTCAGCATACACTTCCCTACTGGCCAACTACTGGAAAGATGGCCACACTTTTGAGCTTGTATACTCTGTTGTAATGGGTCATGCTGAGGACCATCCAAACGAGGGTCGGCTTATCCTAGAAGTTCAGAAATGTTTTGCACAAATGGTTTGATTGACTGCTATCCACAATAACTCATGTTTTATAGATTGCTTGTTTTAAAGAAATCTTTTCTATAAAAGATGTTGGGGTAACTTTAACATGTCCCTTGAATCAAGATATTGCAGTGTTTTTTTTAGGAAAGACTTATCCCATGTAGAGATCTGTGAAATTTAGGAATTAATGCGCTTTAAAGCTCATTACATTGAAACGCAGGGATTTCATATAATTTTTAATACTTTAACTGTCCACGTCAACGAAAACTCATGTGGGAAGATTGAGAAACTTGGGAATACAGATTCTGTTTATTGTAACCTTCACTATTGTAACTGAAATGTTTACTATCTACTAACTGCAATTTACTAGTTTATCTGGAAGATAAACGACTTCCATTGTAGATAAGCTTACATTCAAAGGGCCAATGTTTGCTATAGACAGTATAGACTGATTTCAAGAGAGAAGCAAGGCTTTTTACAGCCCTATTGGACCCCTTGGCTCACATTATTTAAAGCAGTTTAAAGCTAGCCGCACATGGTTCAATCTAGCGTTCAATCGAGGTTCGATTAGATTTTGTAGCTCGATCAAAACAATCAAAGATCGATTTTAGTTTAATCGATGTACACCACATGGGGAGTACGATTATTGTTCAATTACGACTGAAAAGTTCATCGAAGTAATCCAAAATCGTCAATTGAATTCCTTTTACGATTTTAGTTTCAATCGAAAGTTAAAGGGAAGTAGCCACACAAATCGAGTCAAAAAATCGACCAAAAATCTAGCCAAAAAATCGACCAAAAAAAGCTGCAAGAAATGTAGTTCCATTATTGTACAATCAAGCAAAATTTTCCAACCTGTCCGATCACTTTTAAATTGACGATTTGAAAAACGTCCATTGAATGCTAAAATCAAACCAGGTGTGGCTAGCTTAAGGATGTGTTAGTTTAAGCTGGGCAGCTCATCTTTGGAAGAGGTTTAGGGGTTAAGATCTCCCTATAGGAGCTAGGTTAAAAGTAAAGAGAATTAAGAAAGGCATACACGGTTTGATTTTAGCACAATTGATCTTCGATTAAATTTTAGATCTTGATCTTTTCATTGAATCCAAAGTAGTACCACATGGAAGGTTCAATTGCAATAGGATCGTAGTATATCCAAAATGGATGATTTTAGTTTCAATCAAATAACACAGAAAAGAGTCATATATAAATGTGTTCATTCAATACAATCGACTACAATCGACTACAATAAATTTTCCAACATGTCCGATCAATTTTTGATCAATGTTTTGATCGTTATCGACCAATTTCCGCCAATTGAATCATGTGTGCAGTATACTATTTAAGGTCGATCGATGTAAACTTTAATCGCTTTAGGTCGATCGAACGCTAAAATCTAACCATGTATGGCTAGCTTTACTATGTGAATCAGATTAAGTGAAAAAGGTAAGGGTTTAGGAAAAGGTTTAACTTAATAGTCAAATACTGTTTTGTTTGTATCACTGTTAACTTCTACCGCGGTACTTCTAACCAAAAATTTCTTGGAGTTAGTTATTACAAATAGAAGTCAGCAGAGCCACAAATAACTAGATAAGAGTTATTAGTTCATTAGAAATAAAACATTTTTCTGCAAGTCACCTTACTCTGCAGTATATTTTCTTACCACCAGATGTCATTAGGCTATATAGGTTTTACAGCTTAATTCACTGGTAGGCAAACTTATTTCAACCAAAGTGCCAAATTGAAACGTATGATGAATGTCAGAGATCTCTTGTCTGGAGGTCAAAATTTACAATCATTGAAATTACATCTTATTTCCCTAA
>CM070036.1:58635378-58646517 GCA_036250615.1 Ptychadena robeensis | reverse complement strand
TAATAACATTATTCCTCAAAAATACCACTTGCCTAATAATTCTGCACTCCCTGTAATAGGATGGAACTGAGATACTAAATTTAACAAGGGTTACAAACCTAAGTTGCATAGGGATATATGGCTATCCTTTGATGCAGCAAACGAATTCACTTTTCCCCTATTTATTTGAAAGTTTTAAACCATAGCAGACCAAAAACTGTTCTATTGTATTTCGTTGTAGCACAATGTAAGGTTGGAGTTTCGGTGCAACTTCTTTGTGTTTCCTCTAAAGTGAATGGCACTGCAGTTCAAAGTGTTGCCATTTAATTGCAATGCAGTAATGTGAGTGGGCCTTTTCATGAACTGACATGTATTTAGAACATCAGTATATTTGCATATGTATAAACCTCCTAGAAAACAAATACTATTATTTACAGTCTATGACAGAGCTGCAGTTAGAAACAGCTTTTAATAATGTGCTATTGTGTCAGGTGTTTATGATGTGATTTTGTCCCCATATACGATAATGAATGCATCCAGATGACTTTTTCAGGGAAGGTCTAAAGACCTTATACTATCAGGATCCAAATGCAGGGATGCTTTTGTGTCTGGGTGCAGCTCTGTCTGCTGAGCCATCTGCTAGTTTGCCTTTGGATCCCTTGGACAAAGCTACCATGAACCCTAGTTCTTGTTAAACCCTGAACCCCTGGTCCCTACCTAGTACCTGTATAATTCATGTCTCTGCACTTCCTCTTTGACAGATTAGTTTGCTTCTGCCAATATCTTGCTCTTGCTGCTCTTTGCTTCTTGTACCTTCTTGATCATCACCCATATACTGACCTTTGACTGCTGACTACTCTGTATTGCTACTATTGTTAGTTGACACCATTGGCTACTGACTTGCGCTTGTTCCTGACTATGCTTCTGATTGCTCCTTCTTCTTGATTTACCCAGTTTGTACAGTAATCCTGCCAGCACCAATGTTGCTGTTTCAGCTACTGGAGTTTGTGCTCTAAACTGACCTGCCTGTGATCCAGACCTTTTAGCAATTGAAGGCCTTTGTCACATTTAAAGAATACAGTAATAAGACTCCCATACAATTCAGCACGCAATATCTTAGATCTTACAAGAATTAGATAATCGGGCATTAAATTTCAAATTAACATCTGATTTTAAACATTTTACATGATTTAAAAATGATTGCTTTCTGTTTTTGTTTACATTTTATACTTATTTTTGAAATCCGTTTGCACATGCATAGCACAAATTGTATTCTACAAAATCCTTCCGCCAATCTATAATAACCTTGTCCTTGGTCTCAGTTTATTTTTGGCTGCGTTGACACAGTGCATCTTAATTAGTTAAAATGAACCAATTTTCAGTTTGTGCAGTTGTTTCCTAGTCTGCCTATCAAAAGTAAATGATTTCTTGTACCCTTTATGTGTGTACCTTAAAATTTGGCATCCTAAAGTCTATGGCTTATGATGTCGTTCTACAAAATGTTACAAAGCTTGTTTGCGTTTCTTAATAGCTATTGTGTATTTTTCCTATGCATCTGCTGCTGTTTTGTATGAAGGAATGCCGGTTCAATTGGTTCGAAAAATACTTCTTCATTGAGAGCAATCTTTTTTAAACGGGCTTTAGAAAGACAAGTTGATGATTCAAAGAAAACTGAATACAGTGGGTCTCATTAATAGAAACCATGGCAAAGAAAACTATGTTGGCCGTGTCAACCGTGCAAGCACTCCAGTGTAATTGGTATGTGGTCGATGCCAGACAACGTCTATATTTCACTTTTCTCCAGAGTTTGCAAAGTCTCATTGCATTTTGTGCTGTTATCAAAAATGCTTCTGGACCTCATTTACAAAGTGCAGCTAAAAATGGTAATCGATTCACTTCTCCTCATTGGAAGCGACTGCAATGATCTAATCGCTATGGAATAATACTTTAAGATCCGTTTATTGCAGTTCTGCTTCTTTGTTTGGATGAAAGTCTCCTGAAAAAGTTATACTGGGTATACTGTTGATCCTATGCTGTTGGCCATACACAGGACCATTTTTGTCTGATGGATCGGGCAGTAATATCATCATTTCATTGACTTAAAAGTGATGGACATTGAGCATAAAATATAAAGAGCAATGTACGCAGACCTTTATCTTCATTAATTGAAAAGGAATCACAATTTAGGATTCATTTTACATTGATTACAGTGTGTTGTGCTAAAATTTATATCGCATTCGCCGTCATTATTTAAGCTGAATACGTCGATTTGAATTGAAAATCTATGCATGTTTGTCTAGCTAAACACTTTAGAACTTTCTTTGTTGCTGGTATGTTTTAGTAATATGCATGGGATATTGGCAGCACTCCTGGCTATTAGTGAGCTCCATTAACACATTCACACCCTTTTTTGTAGCACGAAAAGACACGGGCAATCGCAGCGGAGCACACTGATTCCCCCTGCCTTTCTACACAACACTGCCCTCAATTAGCCATAGAGGTCTATGGTGCCTCCCCTTCAACTCAGGGCCGTAAGGAATTGGTGAGCCTGAAGGGATGCAGAATAGCTGCAGGTTCACAGAGCACTGGCGATTATGCCCGATCCCGGCATGTGCACAAGAGTTCAGGCATAATGCCAGAGAGGTGAACGCACCCAGCCAGACCTATTTTTTTTTTTTTTTTTTTTTTTTTTTTTTTTTTTTTAACATTCGTGCTAGGATTTACCTCTGATTCAATTTGTGAGATATTTCTCTCGCTTCCAGGCCTGTGACATGTACAAGAAACAAAGGAAAACTGGTCGCTAAAGGCCCCTATACACCTTACAATCTTACCTTACAATTTCTGTACAATTAACTTTTCTTCTGCCAAAACCATGTAATATGAGGATCTTTCTAAACCTTCCAATCCCCATGTATTCTATCAGAGAATCCACTATACTATACGAGTGTTGTAGATCTAATGGAAATTGTATGGAGTGATCTAAAGGTGCATGGGGGGGGGGGGCTTTAGTCAGAAAAGAATAGATGGCAAGAAAAACATTCTTCATACTTCTAACCTTGGGTTTAAAAACCTTTAAATAGTTATATTCCATTATTAGTATAATCTGTGAATTTTCCACTGTAGCTCTCAATGTCATTGCGATCACTGTAAAAAAATAAATAAAACAAATAGCAGCCACACGGAGGAGCATGGTTCTCAATGGGTCATGTGACCCTAAAGCCTTGCATTGTTATAAATGCTAGTGGAGCTTTAACCTTAAACTAGTACAAAATCCACAATGATTTCACTCATTTGCATGCTGATTTCAGATCAATATTATTTTATTGTTGGCACCACATATGTTTTTAAGAAATAAAATAAATGAGCCAACTACCCATTTTTAAAAAAAATATTCCCCTCTATGAAGCTGTTTTTATATACTGCAGCAGTAACAGCATCAGAATTTGTTTAACAGGCATTCCATCTAGCTGATGAAATTCTAGCAAAAGATCGTGGTGGGTAACTGAGTCGATATGGAGGGCCACAAGTGCAGCACTCAGCTTCACTGAAGGGCCACACATTACAGTTTCAATCTATACTGACTTGTATAAGCATTCTATAATGAATAAATTGCAGCATGCAGAGTAGGTTATTTTTCATTTTTAAATAACAAAACCTTGTTTTAAATTATACTTCAAGCATATTTATGGGCCTTATAGATCTCATCAAAGGCCCCTATTCTCAGGTTAAGTCCAATATATATTATACAAGCACCCCCCCCCCCCCCCCCCCCCCCCCCCCCCCCGTTCATTGGTGGAACAGTGAGAGCATTGGCCACAAGGAAAAGACTGAGGGGGGCTGCCGCAAATTGGGAACCTGGGCATTAGATCGTATTAGGGGATGGGAATATACAGCATAACCCAGTAAATATTAACATTTTATGTAAACCTATGGATTTAACTTTAAGCTATTATTAAGCAGCAGACAAATTTGTTCTGTGCCGATTTATAGGTAAAATAAGATTGAGATCAAGTCATGGAATTTGGCGCTTCCATGGTAGCCAAAAAAACTCAATGTAACATCAATTGAGGTTTTTTTTCAAATGCCTCCTCCATGTTTATTATGACCATATTTTTTTCAGGTTTACTCTATTTAGGTGCCTCACTTTAAGGTAAATCTGATAGAATGTGATACTCTTTTCCCCCTTTTTTTCTATTTCATTATTTAACACTGGGTAAAACTACATTTCTATATAGAGATAAGAGTTTTTGAATATATATATATATCCTTTCTTTTTTTTTAAAGAATATATTTATTGGTATAAATTGCAGGACAAAGAAAAATAACATCCTGTACAATACGTTGTAATACATTGACAAAGAATTAGTTAACAAAGTTACATATATATATATATATCAGTGTTCTCCCCAGAATTTTTTTTTAGCCGGGCGGCGCGATGACGTCATGACGCGATGACGTCATCGCGCCGCCTGCTCCGGTCCGGCGGCCCTCTGATAGGCTGCCGGCCAGCGGCAGCACACAAATCCTCTGACAGACGGCGCCTCTTCATTCTTCAGGAGCGCACCGCAGCCACTGAAAGACTCCGGCCCGCGGCTCCGGTAGTGTGCCGTGGGCCGGAGTCTTTCAGTGGCTGTGGCGCGCTCCTGAAGAATGGGAGGCGCCGCCTGTCAGGCTGCTCGCTGTGTGCCGGGCGGGGACCAAAATCTCCCGGGCGGGCCGCCCGGCCAATCTCCTCTGGGGAGAACACTGTTTATATAAATTCACTTTTAAAAAAAAAAGAAATAAGAAACATTTGCTCTTCTTTCTACTTGGTATTACACCAGACTAATTTTCTTGTTACTGCCTCAATTAGTCATTGAGCGCAGACAGCTACTGTGTAGACCATTTTCCAATGAGCTCCATTTTGTTGTTAACTGCTTGATAGAATAATTGCAGAAAAAAATAGGCCAGTCATGTCAGCTTTTATGCATTTCATTTGTATGTACAATTATTTGGTGGGTCTTTTTGTTTTTTGCATATCTACAGATGCTATTGATTAGCACATTGCATTGTAGGTCATGACCAACCTTCCTCATTTTATAGTCCTTGTGAGACTAGAAGTTGGGCAAAGATCAAAATCTCCAGTATAATTAAGCAGAGTACAGACGGCTCGATATTTGAGCTGTCTGATGTACCCTGCAGCAGCGTGATGACATCATCACGCTGCTGTCAGATATCGGAGAAGCTAAGGAGAGCAGAACTGCCTCTCCCTGGCTCCTCCTCCTGGAGAACCAGGCAAAGCATCGGACATTGCCGTATTAATAGTCATGTCCTATAAGGCCATTTTCGAGTGGGATTGATTTGTCCCGCTCGAAAAACAGCGCAAGGGGCAGACTAAATGGCGCTATACGGCGCTCAAAACAGCCATTGATTTGACCCATATCTCCACGTCTACCCTGCTTTACTCTTGGTCTTTGGCAAATCTTTGGGCTTGTGTCCTTTGGTCATCATGGACATGTAACGCCAACGGCTTTGCCTGCGTTTTGGGTGTTTTAAGTGCTGCATTGTTATTATTAACGCTGCGTTTTAATAACATTTTGACTGCATAAAGCTAAAGCATACATTGATAGCAAATGGTAGTGTTATGCATCTTTGCCTGTGAACACAGGGATTTTGTAATGTTGGACCCAAGCCTTTAGCCCCTGACTCTTCTTTTGTTCTGTTTTGAAATGCTCTTGCCATGCACTTCACCCCAGTCTGTTAGCCTCTGTGCTAACTTTATTGTCCGCTCATTTTCGTGAGTGACATTAATATGAGTTAGTGATCTTTTACATTTTCACTGTATCCTTGTGCCAGTAAAGCCTGGATTGTGTATTTTCATTTCCTTACTCAAAATCCTTTTTCATCTGTTATGGTACGGCCAGTAGTAATTTTTCAATTCCTAATTTGAAGTACATCTAGCTGGTGCTTTCAAATCTGATTTCCCATTTTTACATTTTGAATTTTTTTCCACTTTTTTTTGTCTCCTTTAAACCAATGCTTTAGAAAAAAAGTGCCACAGGTGGAGTTTTCTTCTTCAATGAATAACTGTTGCTCCCTCTTAAGCTTTTAACCGAAGCCTGACCGCACCTAAGCTTCAAAATGAAATTTACTGGCTGTGGTTGTCCATCACTCCTATAGTGTCATACGTTAATAATAGAAATGATTAATGTATTAGAGATTTAGACAAGGGTTTGCAGTGCAGTTATCTGTCTTATATTTCAAGGGCAGACCATATGGCCTATTCACACCAGATCACATAAGTAAACATACATAATGTTGATGTGTGGTGCCCTGACTTGAGTTTAGCTAGTGCAGAAACTTGTTGTTGGCCTGAATGACCAATTGAAGGTATTCAAACTGAAAAGACTATGGGGGGGGGGCAGGGGGTCTTGCACCCTGGATTGATGCTAATGTAATCGGTGGGTCTTCCGTTGTCCTGGGTTTAAAGACCTGTGCCTGTCCATTGGATGGCAGTTAAAAAATAAAAAACAACATAGCTACCTGTTACAGCTTCTTTTATCTGAGAATGGTCAATGCAGTATTGGTGGTTGAAGTGGAAGCATCATAATATCCATAATAAAAGGCCACCCAATTTCAAAAGCAGACAACCCGTCTGGTCCACAAAGCTTTGCGCCTACCTCCCTACCCCCTTACACTTTAGCTTCTAGAATGCATTTAATATATGCATTTCCAAACCAGTTGTATAGCAGTAGGCACTTATTGCTGTAAAAACATAATTTCCTACTAGGTGCAATAACCTGCACAATGTCTCTTGCAGTCTAAAAGCATATATGAAGTGTTAAAGGGTAAAAGCATTTTTAATATTTTTGTGATCAACATGTAAGAAACTGGCAAGCCTCCGGGATTTTTGCAGCAAACAAATATTAAATAGTTGGGTCAAGAAGGTCAAATTGTGAAATGATTTAATACATTTTTTAGCAGTATATTAAAAAAATAAATACACATTTATTTATTTTCATATACTGCTATAGAATGAATGAACTACTATTTAATATTTGTTTGCCGCGAAATTCCAACAGGCTTGCCACCTCATTGTCGGTGTTGTCTACCCACACGCTTTTCTAGATTTATTTGTATATGCGGGATGTTTGATTGCCCAAATATAGCGTGTAAGAAACTGTATTAGTATTTTTTAAGTTTGTGAAATGTACACATCGAGTTTTTAAAAATGTTTGCAACGTATATGTGGTCGCCACATTTGCCAATGGCAATGCTGTATTCTGGCTTTACATCTTAGTGAGTCACTGACCTGGAACCAAAATTGCAGCAGCCTGAACTCCCATCCTGCATACTTGTTCCAGGTCAGTGACTCATTAGGTAGGGATGCCAGGGTGAGGATGACGGCCCTGGATCCTGAACATTTTTAAAACAAGTCAGGAATTGTTATATTTCTTTCAGTATTGCTCTTTTTTCCATAAGAACACAATCCACATCTAACCTCCCACTAGATGTAATGAAAGGTGTTTTATTATGTGTTGTAACCTTCTATTGACTGCTGAGTTTTAATGTCTGTAATATGGAATAAAAACAGAATCTAGAGATTAGAGGTGATGACCCCTGGTGACAATGAGTGGGAGCCTAGACGTGTGTTCCATGTTAGAGAAAGACATGGAGGTTTTATTTCCATTCGCTGTTTCTGGCATCTCTTACAAAATGGCCACAGGTCAAGAAGCAGATTTACCTTTTCCTTCCTAATACACTAGGACAACATCTGCATTTTCCATAACTTGGCAGTCTGTGTGCAAGCTTTTTAAAGAATACTTTGAAAGCTGTCAGAGATGCCGAAGCTGTTGTTTTAGTTTCTCTGAATAATATTTCTTCCTAAACATTTTACCTAACACGTTAATGATAATGATAGAATTGTGAAACATCTGTCATTTGTACATATAACAGGCACGTGTTACTGAGCCTGTGTTCTAGAGATTGCTTGCCAGAATTCTGTTTTTCGAATAAAGTGTTCAGCCAGCTTAACAAGTTAGCAAGCGTGTTAATTTTTTGCACCCAAGCCCCCTTTTCTCTAATGGTGACCCCCTGGTAACATACTTTTCTGGGGAAAAAAACATGATGCAAATTACTGTATTTTTCTATTACAAATTCCTACACATGTATAGCTCAAACCACTGTGGTCCTCTGGCATTGTGATCAGTTGGATATCAAAACGCTGCTAGAAGTGAAAATAACTTTAAGAAGTTAAAAAAAAGGTTCGGAAGAATAGTAACGCACAATCCAGGCTTTACTTACACAATGATATGGTGATTGTCAACATACCAAATATGCTCAAGGGTTCAAAGGAAAATGTTTCTGCCTCTTTTTCCCTTGCTGGGTTATCACCCAGACCCCGCCCCCCCCATCCGACACATTCCCAACAATAGTTCTATAAATAAAATATCCAAGTTAAAATTCAAATAATTTATTACAACAAGAAACAAAAACCGAGAGGGGGATAGAGAGCTATGTATCAACTCTCATCCATCCTCTCCAGAATGGAGGCTCAAAATCCTGGACTTTTAAGGCACATTTTTAGAAATTGATGGTTGATAATATCATGTATATATAAGATTTTTATTAAAAACAATGTACATACATAATTGTTCAAAATTGATGTCATCACTACATGATTATAGATCAATAATACAAAATACACTTGACAATTGACATAAAAATTGCTGTTACATACAGATAATCTTTTACATAAGCAATTGCATCATACTATTGCTGGGCATTATCTCGACGCGTTTCGCCGTATCGGCTTCCTCAGGAGATCCAGCCCTTGATATAGTCTCTATTAGAAATATGTACAAATCACTATTCACCATACGTTAAAATATTCATATATAAGCATACATGTACACATATATACTTACTCATGTAGGTAATTGAGTTTACACTCAGACATGGAAAACTCGAATGCAGACCACCGTGGGGACGGTCCCCCCCAACCCCCCAACGGGAGTGGAAAGAACTGGGAACAACTTCCGAGCCAATGGAATCCCATGACGCCTCCCCACCAGCTCCAACATCATGGTCACTGGCAATCAAAAATGGCAACTGGGGTTAAAGCTAATCAAACAAAAACCACCCTAATTGAAAAGCATATCCCCTTGTCCAAACCACTAAACCCAGATGAAAGTGTTTGTGAATAACTTAAATAAGTGATAAGTTATGAGCATGTGAAGTGTTTACTGTTATGTAAATAAAACCTGATCAAATGAAACTATGTGTTTGAAAAACAAAAAAATAACTACTGGCCCTGTGTGTGACCATATAATGAAACCCATGGTTGGTGTGTATTAGGTGTATCTTTGGAACCTCCAGGATTGGTCGCTTTAGGTGGGCTTCATGCTGGTCGATCTGCCGCGGATCAAAGCATCTATGGCCAACTTTACATGTAGACCAACCTGTCTAGCAAAAGTGCCAGTTATTTCAGTTGCTGGTTAGACTTTAAACTTCTATCTACATATCCCTCTAATACTAGCCATGTGATAAGCAATATTAATGACCAATGTCATGCTCTAATAGCAAAGCTCTCTAACAGCTGCACACTTCTCTGCAATCTGCCTTCACTGCAATCTACAGGCAACCTTTCTTGTGCCGTGGCATTGTGCAGTGTCTGCAGGGTGGGGCTGGAAGACATTAAAAGAGAGCAATATAAATGACCCATCGACTTTCATCCTCTTGTTATAAAGTTGGTGAAATGTAAGGTCAGAACGACACTGGCCATTGTTTTTCTTCTCTGGGTTTTCTCAAAGCTGGTGACAGTACATCAGATCCCTGTGTAATGCAGGGCTTAGCATGCTCACTCTTAGTAATTCCAGCTAATGTCCTTTCCTTTTAACAGGCCACTAGGGTGCTTATTTGACCTAATTAATACTTTAGCTGCTTCCAGACTCCCTACCACAGCTTTCTAAGGAAAACATACATTACTGACCTTAAATTACCTTACTTCATACAAGTCATTGATGCTGGGTGCAGACAATTTACATAGAATTTCTTTCTTTTAACAAAAAAAAGGTGAAGCATGTCCACTTCAATAATAAAAAAAACCTTTGCATTAAACTGGACAAATCTATGTTTTGCATGTAGGGAATGTGTTTAATATTTCAAGTATGCTTAGTACAAGGTGACCCTGTTATCATCCTTTATAACTATTAATAGTTAATATTAATTTGGTTTAATTAGAGCAAGCACCACAAATACCCACTGTTCTGAGCTAAACTCTGCTGATCTTATACCTTCATTCTGTTCAATGAGCGATGATCAAAGGTCCCCACATACGTATCAAGTGGGGACCGACAGATGAGCTGTGGAGAGCAGCGTGATGACATCTTCACGCTGCTGTCCATCGCTCACAGCATGGGTGGGCACCCACTGAAACTAATTGCATCGGCCAGAGATTTATGGACATGTCCGTTCTCTGGCCGCCTGAGCTTTGGGGTGACATGAATCTGATGGCCTTGAGAGCGCATGTACATCGGTCCGCCGCAAAATCAGCCATGTGGGGACCTTAAGGATTCATCATTAAGTGAAGGAACCTGACTATTATTATTATTATTATTATTAACATTATTTATATAGCGCCAGCATATTACGCAGCGCTGTACAATACATTAGAGTGGAGATACAACACAGTATAACACACAGGTACAGGTAATGACACAGGAGGAGTAGAGGACCCTGCCCGGACGGGCTTACAATCTAATAGCTAATCTAATCTAATGACTAGTGGTTTTACTGCAAAGTCAGGCTACTGATGAACACATCATTGGGATACATAAGAGGGCCAAAGTAATAACTGAAACAATATGCTTGCTACACCTTAATTTAAGAGTTACACTCTAGCTTTAAACGGGGCAATTCAGCGTTTGTTGACTGAGTAATGGCACAGGGTTTTCTTCGTGCAGGATCGATTGATCGATCCTGCTTGAAGAAAGAATGGCTGTATTTGATTCCTGAACAATCAATCGCCGCAAACTAAAAATCAACCCATGTATGGTGACCTCAACTGGTTAAAAAACTGTCAGAAAATTTTGAGTCAATGAACACTTAGGGTCTGTCTACACCAGTGGTTCCTAAACTTTCCTTGCAGGGCCTACCTTTACTATTTAGGAACATTATTTA
>CM070036.1:58583249-58612549 GCA_036250615.1 Ptychadena robeensis | reverse complement strand
TCCCAACTTAAGCCATGTGTCCACTGCTGAAAAAGATGCATGCCTGCACATTTGCCGTCCGATTCCCCGTGACTTGCAGGCAACTTGCCCGCAGCTTTGGGGAGTAAGCATACCAAAGACGCAAAAACTCTGATAACTCAGAATGGGAAGCGTCCAACAAGGTACAACACTACTATATGCAAAAATGTATAATCCTGTTTATCAATTTCTTTTTGTAAATGTCAGAACAGAAGTGGTGGAAATGTACAAAATTGGAGGAGAAAGATAAAAGGCAAATCTCAAGACATGGATTGTGACCATCCATCGATGGGGCACTGGAGCTGGAGAAGGAAGTTTGTGAGAAGAGAAAATCCTTTCCGTGGGATCTGACGTGTAGATAAACCCTAACAATACACCTTTTTTTTGTTTTGTGGGGGGTTTATTAATTGTTTTGTTGTTCTGTTTACTATGCAAGTGGATAAGTTCAGAAAACTCCCTAGTAGTGATGGCCGAACTTTGGCGAACAGGCGGATCGTTTGCAGGTAATCTAAATCTGAAAAGGCGGAATTGACGTCACTACTGGTTCCTGGTTCCGATTTTTCGGACATGACATCACTTCCAATTTTCGGCGCTAATTTTTCTCTAAACTAGATATCTACCCTGTCTCTTGTGAAGAGATTTTTCTTCTGGCCTGATCTTTCTGTGCCTGATCCAGCGGAAGAGTAACAAACTTCTTCCCACCTGTGAGCGGGGCAGGTCAAACACACGTACTGTTCACCGGGAAAGAAAAGCAAACATGTCGCCTTGCAGACAGTTCGGCCATTATTACTCCCTAGTGATCCAGAAAATCGAATTGGATCAAAATTTTGGTTGAAATTTAACATAAAATCGATCAAGCAGTGGTAAATTTCAGTAGATCATACCGGATCGTATCGGACATGTTGGAGCATACACACCAATCTAAGTAATTGAGTCGATCTGTTTTGTTAATCATTCACATTATGTTGTGGTAAAAACAATACAAATGTAATACGACTGATTTAATACGATTTTAAGTTGATCGAATGGAAAATCAAACCGCATATGCCCAGCCTAAAAGTTACTGGTGTTGGCCCTTGTCATTTTCGAGCAAGTCATGTTTCTGGGGAGTTGGCAGCAATGTTTGGGATATTGGGAATGGGCTATTGTAGGTAGTAAATGCTACAACTCCATGAGGATTGTAATAAGAGTAGTTGCACTTTATGTCCTCCACTGAAGCTGATTCCAGTTGTGAAATGTATGCGTGTATGGACAAGAGAGTGCAACTCAGAGGGATGACGAGAGAGCATCCAGGGGCAGGTCACCAGTACAGAGGCAATATTAACATAAATATGCTTTGAGAAGGGAATATCGCAGCTTGAAAGCTCTGATTTATTTAGTTTGAGAGGTCATGTGTGATGTGTCCACCTGAGTGGGATTAGATTTTTCCTGAGCTGTAGCTGGAAAATAAAGTTTGTTTCCAAGTGTCTGAAGAATGCAGTTTTTATGAAAGCCTGGCTGTTGATCACAGTTCACTTGGAATATGATACTTGATGGAGAAATGTATTCTTATCTCATTCTTCTGGTACAGCAGAGTGCTGCACGGTGAAATCACAAATCAGGAGCTTACAGAGTTTACCCTGTGTGAGGGTCATCCTATTACTACAAGGACCATTGATGCTTGTTTATGTAGATCAGTGGTTCCCAAACTTTACCTGCAGGACCCCTCTTTTCTATATTGGAACATTAGTGAGACCCCCCCCCCCCTCCCCCATTCAAACGACACAGTTTCAGATTGAGGGCCATTCCACACTACTAGTGTTTGCATTGCAGTATTGTGTACTAATACTAGTGTGAAATGGCCACTTTAAACTTTATTTGCAATACAACTTTATTTGGTTTTCACACTAATCGAGACATGCATCATATATACTCAAATCACACAGAAACATTCATTATTCACATAGAGACAGACACACATAGAGACAGACACATATAGTGACACAGACAACAGGCATTACATGCACTCTACTACTACTACCACTGTTTGGGTCATATAGATTATACCAATACCTATTTATGTTCCATTGTATGTGATAAAAAGTTTCAATAGGAGACTTTTTTCCTATAACAACTAAAGGTGCCCATACACCGTTAGATCTCTGTCAGATATCCTTTAGATCTATCAACAACTATGTAGTATAGGGTCCTCTGCGATTGAACACAGGTAGACTTGATGGTTTAAATGTCCCTCATATTACATGGTTTTGGTAAAACAAAAATAAAACTTAAGGATATCTGACAGAGAAATCTAAAGGTGTATGGGCACCCTTAGAAAGGATTTCCCACACTTTGCGTACAATTTCTCTTACTTCCTGTTGTGTCTACAGGACAGAAGAAGAAAAGTAGTCTCTTGATTGGACTACAGAACAATACTCTATCCAAATTTGTAAAGAAAGCTTTGGGCTTAAGATGCACAATAACTGCTCTAGTAAGTAGATCACTAGGATTGGAAAAGCTTCTCTACATCTTGTGATTCCTTCCTATAGACAAACACAGATCAGACTTTAAGTATCATCCATATGAACAATAGTTGGGATAGTTGGAACGTTTTTAAAATGTCTGTGATATCTACTCCTCTATCCATTACTCTAACAGACATGACCATTAGACGGACGTGGACCATAGTCTTTTAATCTGGCCTTTTGTCACTTTAATGTCAAGATCCTCTGGCTCTCCTCCTCTCATTCCCTGCAATAAGTGGGGACACGGCCTAACAATCATCCTCCACTTATTTCAGGGAATGTGTGGAGGGGAGCCAGAGCATCTTAACAAGATGACAAAGGGCTGGATAAAAAGACTAAAGCTGGGCATAAATGGCTCGATCTAGGAAGCTCCTGACTGGGAGGACTTGGGACTGAGCGGCCCTTACAAGATCTTTGTTCAAGATCAAAAGTTTGCCCACCCCTGCCATAAGATGTTTTAGCAAGAAATAAAATGAAGTGTGGTAAGATATGTAGTACCTGTGCATATATATCCTTTCAGCTGGCTTAGTTTTCCTATGTAATTCCATATATCTTGTAATCCAGAGACTTGGTTGTGATGGAGATTCCCTTTCCATACTGAAAGCTTTTTGTACATAAGACACACATCTCATAACACAAGACACTAGTCCATTGGTTCTCAAACTTTTTGAATCCGGAAGTGATGTCACAAAGTGTCACTTCCTGTATTTGTAACCGTAAGTGCCGGTTCAGAGTGTCATGACGTCACTTTCAGCAGAATCAGGCAAGTGTAATGTCCTCTCCCTTATATTTTCCCACCCCAATTGTCCAAATGATGTGCGTAGTGGGAAGTATGTTGGGAGCGTTACACCCCATCCCTCCTAAGTATGGAGGTAGGGGGCAATACTCTTCCTCCTAACAGACCACCCTGCTTGTGGGCATCAGCACTGCTGCTTGTTAGGATCAGCTCTGATGCTTCCAGGGCGACCCCTGTGAAATGGCCACAGGTTGAGAACCACTGCACTAGTCCTATGTAAACTGGACATTGTAATATATGTGATGCGGGAAACGGAGAGACGACATTATACCACTACATGGTGGTGTGATATGCAGCTACACAGAGAGGGTAAGCGTAGCAGTGTTTCCACAGAACAGTGTCAATGTTTGTTTCATGGCACTCACTTATTCCACTCGCTTCCTAGAATAGATGAATAAAACAAACTTTTATAAGATTTCTATCACACAGAAATCAATTGTACTTTATAACATCCTGCTACCCTAGGAAAGTGATGAGCAGCGATTTGGACTTTTGGCAGCTTTTCTCTAAATCGCTGATACTTGAGCAGAAAGCAGTCCATCAATTGCTTGCAGACAGACATCTGGAAACTACTTGGTGTCTGCTCACTGGAGGGAATAATTCAACAGGCAGCCATGACTTATTATTACACGGTGACTATGGAGAGTGACAGACTTGTGATAATGTTACGTTCCGTGCTTTTTGAATGGCAGCTTGTTGTAGGGTCATTTTTCAACCTAGGAGCATACTGCCGGTCATTGTGATCGTTGAAAAAGTCAGTCACATGACATTGATTTTTTCTCTTATGTATAAAATGTTTTTAAAGTTTCTTGTTTAGGAGTCCTGGATCACATGAATTACTAAGCAAATTAAAAATGTATTTTATTATAGCCTGCTTTGCTTGAAATATTTTGCATTACATTGCATAGTGATCTCTCTGAAAGAGAACACCAAATCATGGGATTTGTGACCTTCTAAGGAACTTGCCAGCCCAGTGATTTACCTTTGTCCAGGCAATCTGCTGGAAGCTGTGGAAAGGTTTAAAGTAGTATGTTGTTGGCAAAATCCTTTACTTAAATCATTATTGTTTGATTCTTGTGTGCAAACATTTATAGATCCCTAAAGCCGGCCATACACGCATCGGTTCGCGTTTGCAACAAGGTGACTTGAAATCAGCGAACCATCGTTCAGCAAATCCATGCACATCACTCTGGGTGCTCGATCCCTGACCGATAGTTTGGATTTGGACCCTCAGTAAAGTCATGCTTTTTGAACAGGGATTTACCAACCTGTTGGTTGCCTGTTGGACTGACATCTACTTGGAGCGGGATCGATCACTCCAGATGGGCAGCATTCGATTTGCGAATGAACGCTCACCACGAACACGCATGGTGATGTATCATTTCTAAATCGATCCTTGTATGGTCTGCTTTAGTGCTTGAGGCTGAATTCACACGTGCGGTTGCACTTGCCCTGAAACTGCAATCCCATCACTGTGTGCCCAAAAATTTACTGGAATGCCCAATGTCTCCTTCCCTGCACGGGTTGCTGGTGACTGGTCGGTGTAAACGTGTTGGGTGAATTAGCCCTTACTCTCATGTTAAAAGAGATCAATGTGATTTGTTTATATTACACACATGGTAGGATGATGATCGTCCGTGGTGGTTCTGACATCAATCAGGCCTTGCTGTGGGAGTGTTGTTGGGCTGCTGGAAGCTGCATGGAATTGTGTTGTATGTGACGCCAGCTGGATGTGTGCCTCCAGCATTTCTCCGAGTTGGGCAGGTGCCGGAGCTGTACTGGGGAGTGTGGGAACCCTACTGATCTGGCGTGCAACATTGCACAATTACCCCGCAGCATTTTCCTCTGTTTTCTAAAGAAGCTAAACACATTCATAAACTCCTTTTCACATGACACTTCTACGATGCCCTTTTTCTGATTTAGTTTGTGTACATTTCTGTATAAATGTAACAGCAATTTTACAAAGCAAGTGCAATTGGGCAATGGACCTAACAAATGCTGCCACTGTGCATAGGCCAGAGAGATTCGTTTCTTTAATCCTATCAATTTATTATAAATAATACAATGTACAGCTAAAGAATAGTTATAAAAAAGAAAGCATTAACTTAATCAGAGCAAGAACAAATATAATCAGTAAAGGTGCCAATACACACATAGATGTGCGCTAGATTGATGGCCGATTCAAGCCCTAACGTCATGCTGTGTGCGTTCCTGGCCATCTACTGTATGTACGCCCCATCTAATGTGGTCACCCCTGCTTTCCAGTGGCCCTCTTGAAGACAGGTCGATCAACATGTCTGTAAATCCTGCTCAATCTGCATTGTTTGGATTGGGACCAGTTGCCCAATCCAAAGGATTGAACAGGAATCGGTGCGCCTTGATTCCCGTCCAATGGACATGCATCCAAGCTTGAACGGGTCGTCTATCAAGTGCCCGCCGCTGAGTGTATGGGCACCTTAAAAGTATGAGGTTATTTTTAAAAACAAATCCTGCAACTAAAGCACGGTGACGGTGTGGCGGGTACAAACTACAGCTAGCCATTCATGTGTGAACTTTTGTTCAATCAATTTTTGATTTGTGTAGTTTAATTATTGCCCATCAATCTAATATTAGTTGTACTACCACTCTGTGTAATTGCAGAACGGATTCCTTAAATTCAAACCAATCGTAACACCTTTAAATCCCTTAGGGCTTGTCCCGACAGTCGAAGCTGGCCGCGGGGTGGCGTGGTGCCGCTAGCAGCGGCTGCGACCACTAGTGATCTTTGACAGCCACTAGCTGTGATCCCTGCATGGCGATAATAATCATTGCATTCATTTTGAAGATCATGGCAATGTGATTATTATTATCGCAGTGCATGGCCATACACGCAAATGTCATATTTATGAATATCTAATAGAATATTAGAATTGTTCTTGAAATCTTACCGTTTATCGCTAGAAATGAGTGTCTGGATGTAATGTAGAATAGATGTCCATTTTACAAAGTGACTCTTCATTCCACCAAAATAAGATCTGTGATATCTGCACAACAAGTCCAAGCATGGTGAGCATAGAAAACAGATCACTCCGTTGCCATAGCTAGCTGTGGGGGGTCCAGTTGCTAGGCATTTGTGCCCCTGTTTTTGTAAATGGTTCTAGGTACATTATACCCCTCATTAATGGATACCACCTGAACACCTAAGCTGTACTGTACAAAGTTTAGACTGTTTTGGTCTTCCCAAGTGTGTTGTTGTGACAAGTTTTTGAGTCTAGGCTTTGTATGTTTTAACATTTGTTTTTATGGATTCTCATATGTTTAATAAACCATTTTCTTGCAAGCACACAAACTATTTGAATGGTCCCAGATGGGTATGTGTGCCTAATGCTTTGATGAGGAATTGTTATTCTATATATACACATCTTGTGAAAACAGTAAATGTACACAGCTAGAAGCAGAACTTGTCGCAGTGGGCTTTATCTCTGTATATAGTGGTGGTTCCCAAACTGGAGGGCGGACGCAAAGGTATTCCAGGGGCTTTATTCTTAACCTGTGTTTCAATGGGGAGGGGGCTCGAAAATGTTCCTGAATAGAAAAGGGGGGTCCTGCAAGGAAAGTTTGGGAACCACTGGTCATATAGTATTACATATGATGGCAGCCTGAATGTTCTGGCTGCCGGGACCTGTATATGATGCATTGCAGTCATCGGTGATTACACAATCATACAAACATTGCAGAGCAGGACATAGGGAGTAGAGAGAAATGGCCGAATCTTTCGACTTGCTAACTTTGTGAGCTGATTAAGCCTCTGAAAATGGTATAATCGCCAAAATTGCTATATATATAGAAAAGGGTTGTGGGAATATTTGGGAAAACAAAGTTTTGCTCTAGCACATGCAGTTTTTGCATAAATTAAGTTAACATTTTCGAAATTTTTACTTGACTTTGAACTTAATTTGTGAAAAAACTATTTGTGTTAGAGTTCTTCTTTCTTTTTTGTAGTATACCCCCAACCCTTCTCTACATGTCCAGCAAGTTTGGTGATGAGTGTTCAGGGGCTTAGTAATTAACTGTATTCTCATATTGTCTGTCTGGTGTCACATATAGTGAGGATATGTTAAATGCAGCTCTATGATTGTGTTCTCCAGTGTGATGTGCGAGTGTATTACAGCAGAGAAAGAATCCTTGATGGCTCCTGGCAGTAAACCCTTTGAGTCAAACAACTATATGGAGAAGTTTTCTTGTTTGCATTTACAATGTGACATAAGTCAAGTTCAATGTAAATAGTGCTGTGTTTACAAAGTATGTTTTACTATGTATGCAACATAGATCATATCCCTATGCAAATTACAACCATCATTGTGTTTTTGTAGTAAAGCTATGGTGTAAGAATGGATGCTGAGGGGCACTGCTATATTAAAAGTTTAAATTCAGACTTTATTCAAGACTTACACAACATATTTATTTGTGTGTCTGTGTATATATGAGAGCTGTTTCATTTTTCGTTTTTTTTTTCTTTCCTTTAAAATTATAAAATATGTGCGTGGGACTGAGAAAAATAAAAAGGTGACAAATAATTTACATAATTATATATAATATAATTCTATATTATTATCTGAATTTTCCATTTAACTGGAAAACATTACATTACCACCTTCTGATCAAACAAATGTCCTAAATAATCAGCACGCCTGGGTTCAGTTAGTATTAGGATGTATTCAAAGCAAACAAAAAGCTCAAAGGGTTGCCACTTTCCACATGTCCAGAAGGTGGGTTTAGGGTTGTTATTTTATATCTCAACATCCAGTTTCGCGATAGTTTCACCTCGTCAGGAGAATAGTTTTAAGCAAAATCATTAATCTATAATAAGAGGGAGATGGGGGTTTCAAAACCTTGAGACTCAGTGGTGCACGTATCATGCATGTGTGAACCTCAGTTGGTTTCAATAGTAATTCGCTTACCAGGGCCAACATACAAAAGATTGATCATATGGGGGAAAGAGAAGAATCCTGGATCTCTACCGAGATGGAAACACCAGTCGGTTCAAGCACAGGGGGAAGTCAAATTAAGTATCTGCTGTATAAAGGGGCTCATTCACATTGGCGGTTTTAACATTAGGCATCCGCTGGTCGGTTTTCAGGGCCTCCAAGAGGTCCTAATCTAACTGGCCTGTAAATGCCTGCACTATTTTGCAGCCTCTTGCAGGCAGTCTTCTCCCGCGTGGCTGAGGGAGCATCATCTTAACAGGTCCTCGGATGTATGATTTTGCTTAAAACTGATCTCCTGATAAAGTGAAACTATTGCATAACACGTTATAGAATTTAAGCAACAAGAGCACATGTCAACATCGCTGGATGTTGAGATATTATAGGCGAATATTTGGTGCACATATGAATGTGTATATTTGAAATGACAAACTGTAAAAAAACAAAAACTTCTGATTGTACTTCTTTTTTGATGCCTTAAAAAACCCTAAACCCCTATTATTTAGTATGGACACCTCTACAGGTAAAGTGGGAACACCTTAAGCTGGACTGGACAGAGCTAGGGCAGGGACATGATGTCAAAGTGGTACCCAAGCAATAAGGGAAGTTGGTGGCTGGCATCTAGAAATAAAATGCTCAGCACACCATTAGAATATCAGGCATGGTTCGTCATAACGCTGGGCCAGATCACCCATGCAATGTGCTGCACTTTCTGTTGATCTAAATGCCCCCATACCCATTTTGATGTTCCCTTTTGATCAACTTAAACCGATCAATTTTTAAGTTGATCGGCTGGAAATCGATGCTTTTCCACATGGTTCGATCGACCTAAATCGATTGAAATTGGCCCAAAAATCTATTGAAAAGTTACTGGACAAAAATTGTGATCAATAGAGTATACATCGAATGTATATCGAATATTATATTATTTTGTGGTGCCTGACCGAGTTTGGTTTGATTTAAATAATTAGCATACTTCTAAATCCAGTGGCAGACATTTTGGTGTGTTTCAGATCGAATTTGATTATGCTTTTGATCGAACAAACAGAAATCTGACATCGATCACAGGGAAATTAAAACGTGTATTGGGCCTTAAATTGCTTAGCGATCTCTCCAGATTGCATGTCTTGCAGCATGGCTCTCCAACACTGTAAAATAAGGAAAAACCTGTTTTGGAATCATGTGTTTTGGAATCATGTGTTTAGCTGTTTCTCTTACTTCATTGGCTACCTGCTTGTCTCAGGTCCGTGCCTTTGTTGCATGAATGTGACTGCCAAGAATCTAGCAGTCTCTGGACTGGGGCCAGTGCATTGGATACTATCCCCTTGTAGTGTCATCTGCATCTGCGGTGTTATAAATACATTGCAGAAAAGTGACAGCTGCGCCATATGCTCAGGTGATTTAGCTGCTAACCCTACCTATCTATTTTTCATCACCGGTTTAAATGTCTTTCCAAATCTTTCTGAAAGCACAAGGTTGCCGGTAGATGCAGGCGGCATATTCCGGAGTTAGACTATAGTGCAGACAGAACAATGGACAGATCATTATATTAGTTTGTTCAGTGAGCTTTCAGAATTGCAAAAGCCTATAAATAATTTACTCGTACTTCTTTAAAATTGCATTATCAGTGGGTTGGGGTTTTTAACATGAAATATGTCTGTGTATTGGAAAATTTGGCTCTAAGATGCTAGCACGCTTGCTAGGCCACCAAGAGAAACTAGTTATATCTTTGTCTTTTTATCTGGTGCACACATTTAATTGTAAAAACCTGTCGGTATCACTAAAGGGCAGCACATAACATTTTCAATCTATACTGACTTGTATAGGTATTTTTTTTATTAAAAAAATGAAACTCGTTTTAAATTGTACTTCAAGCACTAGGGAACACTAGTGTGGTAATGCTAATTCTGTGTCATGCATCATTAAAGGTTATATGCCTCATAGATATCACCAAAGCCTTTGATATCTATGGGGCACATAACCTTTGATTGAGGTTATGTGGCACAATGCCGACTTCTCCCGTTGAGTACACTGACGTACGTGAAAGCCAATCAGCGACCCATATGGCACCAGAGCAAGTCCCTTGTCTCTCCTCCTCTTCACGTTCGAAGAAGATTCTGGGCGAAGACGCGTCTGCTGGGTATCGGTGGATAGGCGAGTTCCTATACCCTATGCATTAACTGTTAGGTTTGAGGGGCTGCTAAAGAATGCCCAAAGGGCCGCAGGTTTGGCACCTGTGCATCTTGCCATATTTTGGGATTGTTGCTGTAAAGGAGCAGGAGTCAAAGCAAGCCCTGAGCTGAGTTTTTTGTTGGAGGTCAGAGGTTTGCATTCATTCCTTCCACTTTTTCACATTAACTTCCAATTTTTATATTGGAATGATATTTGTACATCAGCCACCAGTAGGGAGTCTTAGCTTTTTGTCACCTATATTTTATAAGTTCTTAAACCAACATGAAAGTACTTACCGTATTTTTCAGGCTATAAGATGTACCCAGTTTTTAGTGCAAGAAAGCCAGAAAAAATATATTCAAGTGTTTGTCACTTGGGAATTTTGGGGGTGGAAAAGAGCGTGTTAAAGTCCGAAAAATATAGTAAATAAAGTCCTTGTATTAGGCACAGTGGGCACGAGGTGCTCATTATTCCTCTAAAGAATATACTACATTACTTACAATTACTATGGGGGAGCGTCATTGTCTAATCTAGGCTCTGCCCTGCCATTTGTAGTTTAAAGGGATGACACATCTGTATTGGCCTGACTCCTCAGCTGTCTGAAGCTGTTTTCTTACATGATGGAAGCGATTTTACTTTGAAGTTTTTCTCTGAGCTGTCAATTAGCGTTCTCTGGTTTCCCAAAAGTAAGTGAGCATAGACTGGAGCTTGGACCTAAATCTTTGTGCTGCTCTAGAAACCTGGCATGGTATGAAATACTGTTTATAGAATAGTATCTGGCTGCCATTCCTAAAATAAGCAGCTGTGTAAGCAACGGGAGTGGTAGTTCCTGCTACGGTCTGCGATTCTGCAGCAATACACAATATCGTATGTGTTTTACATCACAAAGACGAGGAAAGACAGTGTAGTGTATTGGGTTGGATTTAGAATTATATTATTTAGCACTGTAGTAACACTTGATTTGGGTTACAAGTACATTTTTCTGGATTGGCTTTACAAAAAGCAGTAGGGTTTGAACCGACAAATGGATTCTCTCTCGCCATTGACCCCTATCCTTTTTATTGTTTATCAGGTAATACACAGTAATGTTTGTCCAGTAAATGTACGTGTATATACAATGGGCTTATTCATGACAACACACATTAAATAATAAGCACTTGTCGGTAATTTTTTCATGGTCATAGGGTCATTATCAAATTGATTCGCAAGCGTCTGCACATGTTTGTAGACGCTCGCAGAGAGTTCATTCCCGGGCTGCTGTCAGTGGGAAACGACCATGTAAATCTAGCTATAGGGCTTGTCCACACTTGCGTGGTCGGCTGCGACGTGACATAAATAAACATGAATGGACACAAAAATCTAAAATCATGCGTGGATGAGACTTTTAACCACGTCCATTCATTCTCTATGGGCGCGATCGGGGGCGGTTGTAGCTCACCATACTGAAGAAAAAAAAAAACAGTAAGCGTGTTGTAAACTGCACGTGGTCACCCGCGCAAGTGGGGACTACCTCTTTCTAAATCCAGATTGCTAGTTCTAACCTTTCTTTCTGCTATTATTTAGGGGTCTGTAAAAAAAAATTCCTAAAAAAAGAAATCCAGCCTTCTCCATTGTTACCACTAAAACGGCCAAGTAGACCTGTGCATGGACCTCCTCGTTATTATTTACTTCTATTTATATAATGCCAACATATTACGCAATGCTGTAGAATAAATTGGAGTTGATATATTACCAGGGGTGCACATAAGTGGCACTCTGGTACTCTAAAGGGGCCAAAAACTAGCTATGTGTACCTGCATTATTGTTACAAAAGCTCATATGCGTACTAACAACTTGGAGGCGCTCCGTGTCTGGGAGGCCGCAGCTAAATGTTACATGTATACAATTCATGTCACTTGGATAACTGCAGGGAAACATGAATAACTATGAAAATTTTGAAGTTAGGGGTGTGACACTGTGAATGTAAATTACTTATCCCAAAAAAAGATTGGAGATCTGGGGGATGAAAGTCAGAGTAGGCATATGACGGGGTAAAATCTGACAAGAGATGATCTGGTTCAAATGTGTTGTACTGTGAGAGTTACATTTCACCCATATGTTCCATAGTAGCTAGCTTCCCATTTATAGTATGTGTGCCACATCCCAAATTCATATTTGAAAGAAAATTGTTTGGGGTGTGAGGAAGACAGATGCTCTACGCATCAACCCCTCCACTACCCCAAACGAAGACTAGGGACTTTGTGGGGACTTTAACGGCACCTGATTGTATACATCGTAATCATGCGTTTAGCGTTACACCATTTTTTTAGGCAGTGTTAATTAATTCAGTAATATTCTCAATAACAGAAATGTTACAATGTCATCAATTTAATAAATAAACATAATGTATCAATAAGATAAAATGTTACAATCATGTATCTCACACCGAGGTTCTACATATACAGAGCAATCACATGTGCGAGATTGGGAATACATTTTCTCGATGCATTTCGCTGATTTCACCCATAGCCAGCTAGTGACCTGCAACAGAATCTACCACCTACATATGGGGTGAGTACCAAACACCATCTCTTGGTATTCTGGTACAGGAGGCGTTCACCTTCCATCCCCACATTACCTCTAGTGACCATAACGTGGTCAGAGGATCCCTGTTGTGTAGAAATCCGAATACGGTGGGGGGGTTTTTGGATGTCAGTCTTACCTCCCTAGAAGCAATGGTGAAGCAGGCAGTACATTCTCCAAATTCTTCTCTCCCACAGGGTAAAAAGTGTTCTCACAAATATGAAATATTTGATTTTGTTTGTGGAATGGTTGCCTTCACTAGCTTGGCGTGTACAGAATATACTGCTTTCCCCTTTCTGAACAGCGAACACGTTTTGACTGCTAATACCAGAAGATGCCCCCAAACATACCTTGAGCGTTTCACATGGTTAACGTAGGTTATTACTGACCTTTTGAACCGTTGAGCCAGTGACATTTACTGAGGGTTGAAAATTGGGCACCTTCCGGGTCCTTCTCATACATGCTGTTGCAACTTTATTTCACAGTGTGTGATTCTCATCTAGGAATCTGTCATCCAGTTGATGGTACTCGCTTATCAAAATGACACAGGACATTACACTACAAGAGAAGAGGCGGCACATAGCTGGCAGCACACATAGGTTTTGTACTTTGTATACTTGTGCTGTGTATACAGTATGACTAGCATTCAGTCCTGGATGTATTTTATAATGTAAGCTTTTGATGATAGTTGTAAACACTGCACAAACTGTCCTCTCTCCTCTGATCATGATTTTGGTGAAATACAAACCACTGGAGCACTGATACTTATGTACTTTTTATTTTGGACGCAATGTTTGGGTCCATCCATTAACACATCTATGATGCGTTAGGGAATCCGTTTGGGCATGCGTACTGATAGTGGGGAAGTAATTTTTTTTTCCTGTGAAAACAGTCCATTACCAACCGATACCAACGCGTTGTGTGTCAGCACACCCATACTTGCGTTGGGCTTTGTTGCATTGATGTCAACACAGGGTTCTGCATTGACATTACTGCAACAGAGCACAATGCATGACATCGTATCTGGGAACTGGATAATTGAATTTAACTGAATGCGTCAACATCCGCCAAACGCAGGGGTATTGACGCAGAGGAAACATAGCCTTATCTGGAACAAAATAGTGACTGTACTGTTACTCGCCTGCCTAACTGTTTTGTAGGACTGCCCGTGTGTATCCTCCAGGAAGACAAACACCCCTTCTGATTGGTTAGCTTTGAGCAGAACATTCTGTTTTAGGAGAATGTGTGAGGTGCCAAAAGAAGTAAAAATTTCCTGTTGTTTGCTGGAATGTTGTTTCATCGTTATTTCAACGTAATAATTTGTGACCACTGAAATGCTGGTGCAATAATATATCTATAAGATGGATATTATTCATGTTTCAACTTTAACCTCCCTAGCGCACCGCCTGTTCCGCACCATTTTTAACAGTGTGGTACAGGCAATGGCAGCAGTGTACGAGGTACACTGCCTGCTATTTCCTCCCTCCCCCCTCCACACAGCCAGTGTCATTCATGACACCAGCTGGGGGGGCTGGAAAGCAGAGGCCCCTCCATTAACATGGAGGTCTATGGCACTGCTCACCCTCGCCCCCTTCCGCGTCACCGCGACGCGATCAGTGAAGCCGCAGAACCCCGGAAATGCTGCGGCTCGTGGACGAGATGGGCTCATGATGAACACTAAGGAAGTTAATAACATTTAAGATGAAATGAGGACAAAAACTTATAACTTTATATTTCTCATTCGCCACAGAATATATAACATACATAGAACATAGTATCAAGTAGTAGTGACATCACTGTGATGCACATAGGGTAGCAGTGACCTGTCTTTATTACAGAAAGCTCCTGCACAAAGTCAACATTTCACATTGGATTACTGCGCCAACCTAAACAAATAATACATGTTTCTTCTATTTAGGAAAAAAAGTTCAGTCCAACTGTAAAGGTAGCCATACACAGGTCGATTTCCCACACGATTCCTGGCCGATCGTTCACCTGGCGCATGCACGCCGATCGATCGGCGAGGAATTGTGTGCAGCCCACCTTGCCCGATCGACCCCGCCCGATTGACATGGCCCCCAAATCGGATCGGCCAAGAGAACCAACCTGTTGGTCTTTTCTGATCGATTCAGCACACATCAAGGGGAGTTGCCATTTGTGAAGCGATCGATCGGGCACAGAATCGTCCAGGAATCGGTGGCCTAAGGTGGTAGGCACAGACTTGATTGGGCGATCGATCAACCCCTGTGGCTTCACCGGAATTGATCGGATGGGCGATCGATCGCTCACAAGTCGACACATGTATGGCTAGCTTAAGTTTAGAATTTACCTTCACTGGCTAGAGGCTATCGTGGTACAAAATGTAAACAAACTCCTACTCCATAAAGATGGTTCAGTCTTAACTGGCTTCATTGGGCTCTCAGCAAAGGGCTGCATCTAATACACAGCGACTGTCCTACCAGCGGTTGCAGACATGTTATAGGAGTAAAGCCCCCCATACACCTTACAATCTTTCCATACAATTTCTGTACAATCAAATTTTGTTCTACCAAAACCATGTAATATGAGGATCTTTCTAATCCTTCCAATCACTATGTATTCTATCAGGGAGGACCCCGCACTACATAGTTGTTGGTAGATCTAATGGAGATTGTATGGATCGATCTTAAGGTGTATGGGGGGCTTTATGAAGTAAACTATTCTTCAGAAGACAGTCAGACTGCAGACACATGACATCGCTGGAATCACATTCCCTTCACAGATCTTGGTATTTTTCCCCATTACAAAAGATCAGAAGATAAATAAAAAAGGAAAGTAAAAAGAAGAGTAAATATCCGTAATGAGTAGTCCGCACTTGTGTCACCAGGTCACACCTTGGGTACCAGGGCATTAGTGTAGTGATCTGCCATGCTTTACAGTGTATTTGGGTCATGTGCTTCTTTCTGTAAAGCATCATTTCGGTCACCTTCCGCTTTCAGATCATATGCTGCTGATTTAACCCATTTTCGGAAGTGCCCTTATTATAGAGGAGAGTGGCAGATAAAAAGTTTGATAAAGCTCATCTGTTAATAGATTGTCCACTAATCTATTTAAAATCGAAGCCACCCAGAGCTTCTTTGAGCGGGATCAATCGATCCTGCTCAGCAGAACATGGTTCCAACATGTTGGAAAACCTTGTTCGATTACCTTTACTTAATCGGGGCCATGGGTCCCCACCCAAAGTATCCGCCGGGCTTCCTGCTGGCTGCCGATATCGGGGCCGTCATCACACTGTTGCCAGGCTTACTTGGTCGGCGCAATAATCAAGCCGTGTAAGCCCGGCTTTACATTGGGTGCCTACCCTAGTGCACGTGTTAATTACTTGTTTATCCGAGCACACAAAATATTTCCTCACCGTTTCACTTCAAGTGCCATCTTCAGTTGGGCCCTTGGCATCTCCCCTCTAGAACATAGTGCATTGTAAAGGGAAAGAAGTCCAAACCTTAGACCCACAGAAATGAATGAGATGCACAATGCATATAGGCTGTGCCTCATTTGATGAGTTTCAGTCTGGATTCAATTTGCACGTTAATTTAAAACATTCAGCATCTCTACTGATATGGCAGTGTAAAGCTGGGCATAGATGTGCCGATTCCTGCACGACCCAACCGCCGATCGGATGCTGTGCGCACTCTCGCATCCGTTCAGGATCGGGTTGTGCAGGAATCGGGTGCGGCAACTAGCAAGACTGTGCTAAGATCAGCCGTCATCGCACAGTGATCCGACATGCCGGATAAATTTACTCCGATCCCATTCGTTCGGCTGGGGACGCCTGCCCCCAGCGGATGTAATGGGCGGTACACAAAGGGTGCCGGACGATTCTCGGCACTAGCGGGCGGGCATGATGACGTAATCACTCCCACTCCTAGTGCCGAAATCGGGTCGGGAGTCGACAGGAAAACGTCTATTCCCAGACATGTATGTTTTTTTTACCTCAACTTTAAAGCGGATGTAAACACTGATAGTAGAAACATAATATATATACATAACTCGCCTATAGCCAGTATTCATCCAGGGACAGCGACCCCTAAAGATAAAACAAATAATGAATACTCACCATGTCTAGAGTGTCCAGTCCTCCAGGCAGCAAGATGGAGGAGCAAGACTCTTCCGGCCTCACTCCCTCCAATCTGGATGTGGCAGGTTGCTGGACGCAAGGGGACTTGGGAAGGTAGATGTCTAAATTCCCAACTCCCCTTGCACCCGTAGCAACACGACACAGTGCTAAGTTTTTGGGGTTTTTCTTGTTACCTTCGAACTGCCCTAGAATGCAGTTGAGGAGTTGGTAGGTCCACTACCTACCAACTACTGTAGGTGTACACATGACATGCATGAGCAGGCACACTTGTTGGCATTACCCATATTTATGTGAAATGCTTGTGTGCATTAATTACAGTATGTACAAGTGTGAAAGGTATAATAAGGTCTCCCATGCCGTAACATACAAATGGCAGCACAGCACGTCAAGTGTGAAAATCCATAGAGCTCCTAAGGTTTAAGTTTTCCTCATGTATATGTGCTTTGCCTTTAGTCAAAATGATTGTGTGTGTGTGTACCCAAGATACAGAGTTAATGGACTTGTGGGTCTCTCTGTAGTTGTGACATGAAGTGACCTGACGGGAGGGCTGATACAATACTTTACTCCTCTCTGCAATAAACATGTTTCTAGTCTCTCTTTTTTCTCCCTAATTCCCCAAGATGGAAACGCCTATTTGCTCTGACTTAATGATCAGTCATTTAAATCGTAATTTTTGATGCATCCCATAAATTGTAAACTGTCACAGTAGTAACTGAAGTTTTACCCTTTAGCTGCCAGAGCCATTGTTTACACACCTCCTATACTCTTGTTATTTAGGTATAATGTACTTCCTGTAGTTGGCGTTTTGTATTTGGATTAAATCTATGAAATGTGTAAGGATTCTAACATTGTTCTCTGTCTGTTTACAGAAGAAGTAGACTACAACACATTCGGATCAGCCACCTTAAACAGAAAGAAGAAGAATGCTCTGGTGGCATTACGAAACGACAGTCTCCGCCACAAGAAACCACACATCAACATCAGCATGCCTCATGATTTTCGACCAGTGTCCTCCATCATTGATGTGGATATCCTTCCGGAAACACACAGACGAGTCAGACTATATAGACATGGATGTGAAAAGCCTCTAGGATTTTATATTCGAGATGGAACTAGTGTTCGGGTGACCCCTCATGGTTTGGAGAAAGTACCCGGAATCTTCATTTCCAGAATGGTTCCGGGAGGCTTGGCGGAAAGCACTGGTCTGCTGGCTGTGAATGACGAGGTTCTGGAAGTAAATGGTATTGAGGTAGCTGGGAAGACTCTTGATCAGGTCACAGATATGATGATAGCAAACAGCCACAATTTAATTATTACCGTTAAGCCAGCGAACCAAAGAAACAATGTTATCCGGAGCAGTCGGATGTCTGGCAGCTCTGGTCAGTCCACAGACAGCACTGCCAGTCACCATAGCTTGCCATCAGCTCATCTACTACAGAATTTTAATCCAGATGAAATGGAGAGCGACGACGACGCAGATATTGTTATTGAAGGTAGCATTGAGCCACGCAACATTCCCAAATCTCACAGTTTACCATCGGGCAGCCTTTCACGCATCAATGGCACCAGCCTGAGTCACAGATTAGAAAGAGACTTGACTCTAAACCATTCTGGGCGGGAGAGTAACGGAAGTATCCACAAAATTCTGAGCAGCTTGAAAGCTGACCCACGGAACAGCTTGGTCATTCCCAAAGGCGGCATTGAGGAAGATGGCACTGTTATTACGCTTTAGATGCGCTGCCTGGCATCATGACATATTGGGGTATTTAGATCAGTGTTGAACATGCAGGATACATGTTGGACTTTTAAGAAAAAAAAGACAAAAAAAACAAACTTTCAAAGCCTGAAACTTCCATGTGCATTAGATATTGAGTGGTACCTAATAAGATGTTTATTTTAGTTCTATTCTATTACTGGAAAGTGCTTTGCTTTGGCACTCTCTTCTACCTGTGGACAATAAAACAAAACCTCAGCTGTCCTTTCCTGCACAGGTTCCATTACCAAAGCATCTCTCCATATCAAGCATCCAGTTGATTTTAATTGCAAAGACCACCCTATGGACAAACGTAACTGGCATTGCTTCATCACTCCCCGAGCATCCAGTATTTCTGTGGTACATATTTTTACGTATTTGCTTGTAAATATCTTGGAACGTGGATACAGAATTATCTAAAATGATTAATGCTCCATCGCTAATTAATTTTTTTTTTTTTTTAACGCAAGTTTAAGTGGAAGCTTGCATGGTGGGAATTTAGCCCGAGAGCACTGCCTGCTGGTCAAAGGTGGTCATCACAAGACAAATGTGAAATCTGATCTCTGGACGTTCACTCACACTCCTATTGTCTCTGTGAATATTGTGGCTTTACAATCACATGCTGCTTACATCAGAATACAAATACACCTAGAACACTAGAGAAAAATCGGTCACCTGGGCTTCCGTTATCTCACAGTGCCTTGCGTGTTTCATTCTTACACTGTGGGACTTTATGGGTTATAAAAGGCCAAAACATTCCCCCAACAAGATTAAGCAATCACTGTTCTAAGATTTAATAAACTCTGCTGATCACCTGTGTACTGTACATGAAATACAAAGTATTTCTTATTCTTAGCAAATGCTGTCTGTACTTTACATAAATGTTATTTTACAGAGATTTTATTCAAGAGGAAAACATAAGTTACAAAGTGACATGAGAATCAATTGACCCTTTTAGCTATGGTACTACTAGAGATTGAGAACTAATGTTTTAGGCTTATCTGATGGCCCTACAAGATTAGGGAGCTTTAACACATTAGAATGAGTTTGGTCTTAACTGTGTTAGAGGTACCCAAACCTACAACGCACCACTAATGTTACTGAGTATGTCAGAAGAAGGAGATAGGAATGCAATGACAAGTCTTCCCAACAGTCGATATGTTCTTCCCTCGTGCTACAGAAGCGGCATACCTCTGACAAATATCCAAGGACTTGTTTGGTTATCGGGAAATCTACAAAACACATTCCATTCTTTTTTTTTTTATTTAAGAATTAGCATGATACAAAGTGACAGCTCTTGTTTTTTATTCTTTTGTACTTAAAGGAAGTATGATAAATAAAGTCAGTACAACAAACTGCTGCGATTGGTCTTTCATTTCATATACTGTATAGAGCAGTGATGGCGAACCTATAGCATGCGAGCCAGTACAGAGGAGAGAACTGCAGCCTATTGGCTCTTAAATCTCTCAGTTCTCTTCCCCCTCTCTTCTTGTTGCACACAGTGCCCCATACCCCCTCCTATACTATACTATAAGAAAGTAGAGCGTGTGTTTACATGTTTCGTGTGTATATATGAGTTGTGTTACTTAGGTTAGGAACTTTGAGATAAATAATTGGGTTTAGGGTTACAGTTTGGGCACTCGGTCTCTAAAAGGTTCGCCATCACTGCTATAGATCTTATTTTATTTAACTATGGGGAAAATGCCTAATGCAAGGGTTAACTACTTGTTAAGATGGGGGGCTTGGAGAGACATGGGTCAGGAAAATGTGTTTTGTTACAGGGTTGCCAGCACTTTCCTGCCTTTCCTATGTAGCACCATAAGAATTATTATTAACTTTTATTTATATAGCGCCAACATATTACGCAGAGCTGTACATTAAATGAGAGTTAAGATGTCACACAGGTACAGGTTATGACACAGGAAGAGTTAAGGACCCTGCCAGATCAGGCTTACAATCTAAATCTAAGGTTGGGGATAAGAGTATACAGTAGGTAGGTGGGGGATGTAACTGGCATGGTGGTGATGTTAGGAATGAGAAGATGGGTAGGCCAGACTGAAGAGGTGAGTTTTCAGGGCTTTTTTAAAAGCTTATGAATGTGGATGTCATTCCGGTCACTGGAGGAGCGGAGGGGGTGGTTAGGGGTGTATTTGTGTACCAGGTTGGAGATGTAAGGAGGACAGGAGGTGTGGAGTGATATAAAAGCAAGGCACAGAACTTTAAATTTAATTATCTGGACAATTGGAAGCCAGTGTAGAGATATGCAGCAAGGATCAGCAGATGAGGAGGCGTTAGAGGGGTAAATGAGTCTAGCAGCAGCATTCATGATGGACTGAAGAGGTGATAGTCTAGTTAGAGGGAGACCAGAGAGGATGGTGTTGAAGTAGTCCAGAAATGATGAGAGTGTGTACCAGGACTTTGGTGGTCTCTGGGGAGAGGAAGGGGCGGATCTTGGAGATGTTGGGAAGATGGAAGTGTCAGGATGTAGCAATACTCTGTATGTAGGGACTTGGTGACGGGGAGACAATCCATTTATACCAATAAATAAGAGGACAAGTGAAGAATCAGGTAAGGTAAAGAGCATGAGACATTCCCAGGACGACTATTGGTGGCTTGCTCCATAGGGTTGAAACGAGGGTGTCTATAAACACCTTCTGAGCGCCTACACAGTGTGCAGACACCCACCCAAGGAGCATCCGGTCATTTTCCAGCCTTTTATTTCCTCTACCAAACTACCCCTACCGCCATAGGATGACAGTGTCCAGTGTTACATTTTTTACCTTTAGATACTGTTCGTTCATTTTTTGTTTCATTCTCTTAGTACAGGCCGTTTGGTAGTCAAACATTTGCTGCTCAATTTAGAATACATGCAAATGCATATCGTGCTGAACCGGAACACAACCTTCACTGGATGGAAGTGTCATTGCTCTAAAACATGTGAATACCTTACACCCTGTATATGAGGTTTGGTACATTCCGAAAAATATAAAATGTGTGGTTGTCTGAGAGCCACAATGAATGTATTAAATACCAAGCTTGTGGGACTACAAGAACATTATTATTTGACCTAATCTCACTAGAGGCGCAATGCAGCACAGCACAGTTCTAAAAAGTTAAACTTCTTTAGTGTGTCTAGTTCACGTTGTGTATACTGGACAGCAGGGAGTATATATTGTTCGGTATTGATGGTATCTTCTCAGATACAGAAGATGTAATTTTATCTTTATCCGCACAAAACAGTTTGAACTGAACTTTTTAAACCAGATGACACTGTTAGGGCTCATTTTCCCCCAAAATGCTTGGTTAATGAGCAAAAATTGCAACCGACCGGCGGACGCAACATTTGGTGTCTGTTTTTAGGCTCCAGACCGATGCACCTGTAATAGGGTCGTTTTTTAAACATAATTCTGCAGGCACTTGTGACGGGATGCTTCCCATGCGGCTGTGGGAACCTCCAGTCAATGTTCTGATTCAAGTGACCTTTCACTACAATGAACCCACAGAAAGAGTGTTTCTGGATCATGTTTATATATAGTTCTTCTTGGTTACTTCATGGTAGAGTTTTGACCCCCTGGGCGCAATCCCACCTGGGGCTACACTCGTGTATACTCGCCTATCCCTGGCAGCAATTGTGAATATTGGTGGGGAGGCGGGGGATTATGGAGGCAATGTCTGTTTTTCACATAAGGGGGGTGGAGAATTATTGTAATCCACCGTGATTGCCCATGTCACGCTTTTTAAAGAAATGTGCCATGGGTGAAATGCCCAGAGGGTTAATTCATACAGATACAGAAATAAGCCATGGGTAAAACTTTCTGAACCCATACAGTGATTTCCAGAACAAAGTGTCTTCTGTTTGAGCGCACTGCATGCCAGCATTTGTTTTGGTGTTGTACCTTTGTATTGAGTAAAACCTCTTGAATGGCCTGGTGATGGTCTCTGTGGAAGGTGTAACACCCCAATCTCCGTTGCTGCTTGAACAGGACACACAATACACTTACTTGACTCCGGATGACCCCAGAAAAAAGTATCCTACCTGAGTGCATACACAGGAGATCAGTCCAATAAATGGATTAGCCAGAGGATTATTCAGAAGTGGCCAAAACATAAGCAGAAATCCGTGCAGGCAGCAAGCAATAAGACAAACACAAGTAAACAATCCACAGAGCAAAGCACCTAGAGCTGTACATGTAAACTGAAACTATCACAGGCATGGGATCCAGGATCACCTGGCTAATCCTGTGGCATAGCTAATCTACGAAAGATCCTGATAGGGCGATTCAAACAGTTCACACAGTTCTCAGGAGAGCTTGGGGTAAGTATCATCTGAGAGCGTGACTGGAACCTATATCTGTGACTATTCCAGGGCAATGGCGCCCCCCAGAGGCACTTTAACACACTACATGATGCATGTTGGTTTAGCATTTCTGTCACTAAAAGAAAACAAGCGCACTGCATTTTCCTTTATTGCTATCCTCAGATTTGAATACTAAGGCTATGTCTTCACAGCGTTGTTTGATCAGTCAGGATCCCCCTACACTAAGCGCATTGCTTGGTGGGGATCCTGATGGATCCTATACACTATACCTGTTTGGCGAATGCTCTGTTCTCACGGCACTTAGCTAATCCACCGATGCAGGGGTTAACGTAGTGCAGTATAGAAGCAGGTAAAGTGTATGTGATCCCTTGGGACCCCCACCAAGCACTGTGCTTACCCTAAGGGCATGTTTCCATGTTATGCCGTCAACAGTATGGCCTCTGAGCTATATGCATAAAATAATTATATTCAGGTAGTAACTTCTTAAACCACTTTGAGAATGGCGTCCTATTCATATTGAAGCGGCCATTATCGTGTGCCAGCATATTCTGATGCTCTGAATTCTATTCCATCTGAGAACCAGTATGGAGGGAACAGGTTCTGACACTTTAACATCACGTTTGTTCTATGACTGACTGTAATGTATGGAAGATATATGTGGCCAGAGCGGACATAGACTATATCCTAGAAAACGGAATAATGAGCTAGCTGTGTGAGGATACCTGCCCCAATGCCATTTAAGGGAACTTTTCACCAGCACCACAAGTGCCAATAAGAAGGCAGAATGCAAACAAAAAATTAGTACATTATCAAAGTGGACCTACCACCTCCTCATCTACCCTCTATTATCGGCATTGGAGGTCAGAAGTAAAACAAAAGAAACTTGGTAATGTTCAAATCCAGCAACGCTCCATCCACCCCCCAGTGATGTGATGCCAGGGTGCCGAGGGACGCAGAAAGGTGGAGCGTCACCGGATTCAGATCCAGATTGGTGGAGAGCGAGATCAGAAGAGTTTTGCTCCTCCATCTTGCAGCCTGGAGGATCGGACACTCCAGGCATGGTGGTGCAGGAAAGGCGAGTATTTTTTTGTTTTCTATAGCTGTCATCCACTTTAAAGTCCCTCTCTCATTCTCTGAACAGCAGCACAGAAGATATCCCACATCTCTGAGAGCAGCCTGGAGGGAACATCATCATGCTGTGTGAAAACCCTTATATGGTGCCCCATGTGGCCACTTGCAATATTACACCAGATTTAACCCCTGGAAGCCTGGCAGACAGATATGCAATCTCTGTAAAGGACCATGCAGATTAAGCTCTCCTATACAATGGGGGGGGGGGGGGGGGGCAGAGAAGTTATAATCTGAGGTCAGGAGAGTCCATGTGGAGAAGCTGCAATTGTGAAAAGTGTGATGATTACAATCTTCATTTATCCAGAACCAAAATTCCACTGATAAAACTAGAAAGAAACCATTTTTTTTTCTATTTATGCAAATATATACTCAACTTTGACTTACCTCTGAGCTGGTACTATGGTGGTGTAGCACTCAACAATCCTAAACAAATATACTTACCTCCTTTTTGCTGGAATCACCTGAGAGATTCCATATTTGTCTCCCAGGCTTCTGTGGGTTAACACTGTGCTACTACATGATATGGCCATTGGGGGCGCCATACAATGAGAAAAACATGTAGTTTGGGGGCGCTCGCGAGCACCGGACCAAGATGGCTGCTTGGTAGCGCAGCTCCGCACAGCCCGGGTGCATTGTCGCAACTGCTTAACTATTTCCCCACCGCTTGCTCAGGTGTCCTCTGATCTATCTAAGGAAATAAGGGACTTTGGCACACGTGTGCTTGACCAGGTCAAACGTGATCTCTCTGTCGCCCACGCTAAATTGGAGGATTTTGAAAATCGCGATCGGCGCGTGAATTTCCGCCACATTACACCACTAAGGAAGCCGTCATGAAGGTTGCGTGGCAGCGGAAAGATCTTGCATTCCAATCCCATAGCTACCAGCTTTACGCGGACCTCGCTCCTCAAACCATCCTGAAACGTAAGGGGTAAAACCCTTCCTGGCCATCCTTCAGCAACATGGCATCAAGTACCGCTGGGGTTTCCCCTTCAAATTGCTGTTTGCCCACAATGGTCGCCACTACTCCTTTGCCTCCCCGGATGTAGCGAAGCACGTCCTGGAATGTATCCACCTTATTCCCCCTTCTACGGCACCCTCTCAGGACACACAGCCTGCCTCATCGAATCCACCTCGCTTGGCTCCTTTGTGGGACAGACTATCTCCGCGAGACAAGAAATCATCTCTACGCTCCATGCGTCCTCGCCGACGCTCCCCGGTACCGCCGGGTGACTGAATGGTTCTCACCTTCATGATGCGTCTCTTCTTCTCCTGGAAGATGGTACCTGTTTGTCTGGTGCTTATTGACTTCCCACTTAGATGGGGTATTGCCATCTTCTCTGTTCTCTTTTCGAGACTAAGTTCCCGGGTGGCTATTTGTCCATTTGTTGTCGGCGGCCTGGCTGCCATTCTCTGGTCATCCATTGGATGATCTCTTCTCTTTTCGTTTTCCCCTATTCTGTTTCTGGCTGGCTTCCTCTGTCTCTGGGACTGTTTCTTTCTCTCTCTTTAGTCTCTTCTTCTTTTCTTCTCTTCTTCTGCTCTTTCTGCGCTTTCTTGAGCCGGGCCTGCCTCCGGGCCCCCTTTGTTATGCCTTGCACCCCGGTCGGGTGCGTGGTGTTTGAGTTTATGCTGTTCTTATAGATTGCAGTATTGATTATTGCCTGTTTATTGATGTGTTAATGCCTGCCCTTCGCTGATCACAATTAAGTGGCCTAACCTGGTGCCCTGCATCTCTCTCCTCTGGTTTCTTTTCCCCACCTTCTGCTCTGCATTGTTCATCTGGACTTCATCCACCATTGTTCATCTCCCTTCCCCTGCCTTTCCTGCTCCCTTTTTTCTTTTCAATGCTTTGTTGTGGCTCCCAGAATTAGACATGTCGGTATGCTTGATCGCTTAGTCTGCACCCCGTATGGGTGCATGTTGGCCATGTTCACTTTATTTTGTTTTGAGTGTGTACTGTTCGTGTTTGATCTCACTCCCCTTCTCCTGATGCTGGTGCACATTCCCATGATACCTCTTGCCATCACTGGTTTTGAGTGATGCGCCCGGGCTGCATGGGTGTCCCCCACGATTTTTTGCAACTCCTTGTGTGTTGCGCCTACCTGCTCTGGCAGGATTATGTTCGGCACGGCTCCTAGCTGTGCCCGGTTTCCTTTGTTTTTACTGTTTGCCCCCTTTTTTCCCTGGTTTTTTGTTTCCCCCCTTCCCCTGTCCGGGCGTGCTTCTCCCCTTAGACTTCTGGTGGCGGCTGGACCATGGATCCCTGTGGCCCTCGTGATAGCGCCTTCGCCCCTTGAGACACCATGACCTCTCAGCCATTTACATTGCTTTCCCACAATGTCCAGGGTTTCAATTCCCCTCACAAGAGACGGAAGGCCTTTAATTATTACGCCTCTCTAAAACCACACATAATTTGCCTTCAGGAGACAAAATTTTCCACGTCCTCCTCCCCTAAATATTTTCACAAGACTACCCGCAAATTTATCAGGCTACTTTTCATGAGAAAAAAAGAGGTGTCCTGGTAGCCTTTCACAGAAACTCCCCCTTCACCTGCACACTGTCTATAGCGGATCCTACTGGTCGCTATTTGCTCCTGCAGGGAGCTATCTTTGATACGGATATCACCCTAGTGGTGTATTACGCTCCAAATGCACAGCAGTGTAGATTTTTCCGCCAGCTGTTTAGGCTGGTTCAACAAAACACGAAGGGAACCTTGCTTTTAGCAGGAGACTCTAATATGGTTCTGAATCGGAAATTGAACGTCTCTACTCATACTCCCTCCCCAGGGGGGGGGATTCCCCCTCCTCCCAGACCCGCAGATTTAACGAATTGCTCGATGACTTTCAACTGGTTGATGTGTGGCGGGACCAGCATCCCACGGTCAAGGACTATATGTGTTTCTCAGCCCCCCAGCAGTGCTTTACTAGAATCGACCATGTTTTCTCTACCCACCAAGTTTTGCCGCTGGTCTTGAAGGCCAAGATTCTCTCCTCATCCTGGTCCGACCACTCTCCTCTTCTTCTCCAATGCCACCTTCCACTTCTCCAATGACACCTTCCACTGGCGTCTAAATGACTCCTTGCTTTCTTTCCCCGACTCTGTGATGGACGTGGAGGGGTCCCTGAAACACTATTTCCAGGAGAATGCGCTCCCTGACCTTCTCCCCACTGTAGTATGGGAGGCCCATAATGCCACCATACGGGGAAGGATTATCCAGCTTGCAAAAGGCGTGAGCGCCTGGAGAAGATTAATCGGCTGTCTTCTCAATTGGAGGAGGTGGAGCGGCAGCTCAAGCGTGCCTTCACTAGGCAGGTGAAGAACCAATATGATAAGATCAAGACGAAGCTTGCATTGCTTCTCAATGATCAGGTGGAGAAACAGATCCACTGGAATCGCCAGCGATTCTACACTAGGGCTAACAAACCGGGACCCATGATGGCCAAGCTCTTGAAATCTCATGCCACCCGTTCGCCGCCCATCCGGCTGCGGAACCCTTCGAGTTCCATGTGCGCTAACCCTAAGCTTATAGTGGAAAGGTTCGCCGCCTTGCTAGCGGATCTCTACCGACAACCAGCCCCTTTTGACCCTGCCCTGGCTGACAGCTTCTTTGAGCAACTTTCCCTCCCGCGGTTGTCGGAAGCCATGGCCTCCGACATGGAAGCTGATATCACTGACTTGGAGGTGTTGGCGGCCATTAAGACCCTGAAACTGGGTAGGGCCCCGGGCCCGGATGGCTTCTCTGCGTCCTATTACAATAAGTTTTCGGCTCTTCTTGCCCCCCATCTCACTGCTATGTTCAACTCACTCAGGACTCATCACCCTTTCTCCTCCTCTTCCCTTTAAGCGCACATCGTCATTCTGCCTAAACCAGATAAGGATCCTCATGATCCCCACAACTTCCGTCCCATTTCCCTCCTAAATATAGATATTAAACTCTTGGACAAAATCCTTGCCACTCGCATTAATGTGTTTCTGGATCAAGTGATCCATTGGGACCAGGTGGGCTTCGTTACGGGCCGGGAGGCTCCGGACAACACAAAAAGGACTGTCCAACTACTCCACCTTTTAAGAACCAGGCAGGACCAGGGCCTGCTCCTTTCCCTGAAAATCCAGAAAGCTTTTGACTCCTTGTCCTGGGACTATCTGTATTATGCATTGTCTAGATGGGGCTTCCAGCCTCAGATCCTTGCCTGGGTCAAGGCCTTGTATCATAAACCTTCGGCCCTGGTGCACTACCTGAGCTTCTCCTCTAACCTGTTCCCTATCTTTATGGGCACTCTTCAGGGCTGCCCTCTTCCCTCCCGCTCCTCTTTATCCTTGCCTTATAAACATTGACCCAGCACATCCGGTCCAACGTGAACATCCAGGGGATCCCAGTGGGAGATTGTCAATGCAAAGTCAGCTTATTTGCAGATGACATGCTCCTCACCTTATCTCAACCTCTGATCTCGCTGCCTAATCTTTTTGCTTTCCTGACTGACTTTTCCCGATTCTCTGGCCTTACAATCAACGAATCTAAGTCAAAGGCCCTTGCGCTTTTTCTTCCCCCTGCCACCCTCCTGAGTCTCCAGTCTTCCTTCCGATTCCAGTGGCATGCTTCTGCTCTCCCATATCTGGGAGTCCACATCACAGCTGACCCGGCACAATTGTACAAGATGAACTTTATCCCGGCCTTTCACTCACTGCGGGCGTTGATGGATCGCTGGTCCTCACACCACATCTCATGGATAGGTAGGATCAATGCGGTCAAGATGACCATTCTCCCTAAGCTTTTATACTTGTTCCGCACCCTCCCAGTGTGGGTTCCCCCCATGCTCTTCGGGCGTTCCAAAATTATGTAATGCGGTTTGTTTGGGCTACCACCCGTCCTCGCATTAATAGAGCTACCATGTATACTCATAAGCGGTCTGGGGGGTTGGGGGTCCCTCACCTCGCCAAATACTACACAGCTGTGCATCTTGGAGC
>CM070036.1:58570793-58583149 GCA_036250615.1 Ptychadena robeensis | reverse complement strand
CTAGAACATATCTGTTTCCATACTCCTAGACAGCCCAAACTGATTACAATCCTGTATTCTCGCCTTACAACACTCTCATCCCCACAATCACACTCTTATGTCCGTAAATGGGAGCTCAACCTTAAAGCCTCTAGGCCCTCGGTGGAGTGGCAACAGATCTGGGACACGCTGGGCTCATGTGCACTTTGCACGACGGCTGTCGAGTCAGCCTTTAAGGTGCTGACAAGATGGTACCGAATCGGCTAGCCCATCTCCATCCGCAGCAGTCTGACCGCTGTTTTAGGGGATGTGCAGCGGTTGGCAATGTCCTGCACATCTGGTGGTCCTGTCCTATGCTGTCCTGTTTCTGGAGCCAGGTCTCGAGGCTCCTGAACAGATTGTTCGATCAGAGGTTTCCCAGGGATCCTTGGTCCACGTTGCTTCACCTCAAGCCTGCAGGCCTGACTAAATCACAGCACAAATTGGCATCGTTCATCTTGCTGGCCGCCAAACAAACCATAGCCCACTCTTGGAAGAAGCAGCTGACCCCCTTTTCGGAAGTGCTGAGCTGTATAGATTCGTTCTTCATTAACAAAAAACTCTCCAGCATTCTCCTGGACAAGCACCCGTTACCCTGAATTTCTTTTGTTATTAGTTACAAGTGCTCCCTCCTGTCCTTTTACTCAGATGCTTACGTGTTGGTTCTGTCAGACCTTTTATATCTTAGTGGTATGCTGGGGTAGTCAGGTGTAACTGCCCTAATATCGCAGCCTAGCTGCCTTAGGGCTTGTTTCCATTGTACGCCGGGACTCCTACGCTAAGCGTATATGCTTAGCAGGGGTCCCGACGTATCCCACAGACTCAGCCTGCCGGCGGATGGTCTGTTTACACATCCGCCGATGTAAAGGCTGAACGTACTCGACTACGTTCAGCCTGACACCGGCGGATCGGCTCAGCGCAATGAAGACAGTCCCTCCGCCGAGCAGGTAAGTCTATCTGTTACGTTGGGAGGGGTCCCAACGCAATGGAAACAAAGCCTTACTTTTTACTCCCCTTTTATTCTGTTAACAATATTGCTGTACTGTGTGCCAACATTTCATGCTACTGCCACTTGATGGAGGATTTGCACTTGATTGTTTTTGTTTTGTTATGTTACATATTGTTAAAACATAAAACCCTCAATAAAGATTTATTGAAAATGAAAAACATGTAGTTTTCAATATTGAGCATGATCAGCTATACTCCTGGCTGTCATGTCTCTCGGAGATACAGGGATGTCCTCTGTGTGGATCAGAGGATAGAGTAGAGGCATGAGGTACATTCTGGAATTTTGTGCTGCATTCTGCCCTATTGCCAGCACCACTGAGTAGTTTTTTTGTAGCATAAAACAAGCATCTGGTCTAGGAGAGGCGCAGACGCTGGATCAGGTGGCCTCCTTACATCTCATTTATTTGTGATAACTTTGTACCAGAACTTTATTAAACACTTTGGAAATGCTCTATTCTGTCCATCCAGTCCTCAGATTTATACAGCTCTGCTGCGTGCCTAACACCGTATTGAAAAGGAAAGAATAGTGGATATTAGATCTACTAGCAATCATTGTGTATGCTGTACCCTGATCGGTGCCATCTGATTGGCACACACATGCATTCTAGTTTGTAAATGATGCAGAATTATGAGCCTAATAGGCTTTGGGAACATTCTACCATCTTCATGACATGTACTTCCCCAGCTACAACACGTGATTTGAAGGACTTAAAATCGCTTTATGAAGAAGTTTGACCTTACTCGGCACTCGTGGGCTGGGCGCTCTTCCCGGTCACGTGTTGTGCGCAGCGCTGTGTTATTAGAAGCGATGGCGGTATATGGGGCAGCCGGGCAATGGGAGCCGGAGGACGAGGAAGGACTGGTCGTTCACAGGAGCCCGGGGGACAGCGGCCATGTCTCCCAGAGTCAGAGCGCCTGTAGCGGTGTCTCAGGCGGTCTCCTGAGCGATGAAGAACTGGCTTCCACTGATTATACACTGAAAGCTACAGCCAATCAGCTGTCCAGCTACGTCCTCCCTGCGCATCACAAGACCGAGGTAAGGGCGGGGCCTCCTTTGAGTCATGTGACTGCTCACCTGTGTCTGAAAGTAAACAATTGAAGGAAAAAATATGCTTCACATTGTTGGTCTTGGAAATGTCACGTGACACGCTGCCTTACCTGACCTTTTGTAGTTTGAGGTGTTGTGTAGGATTAACCTTCCTGACGATGATTGGCTGAGGAGAAGATTGGGTAGTGTCATGGCAGCACACATGAGGCTCCTCACAGGACTCCCAGCCATAGACTTTCCATACTTCCCAATAGCTTCACATTTTACTTCTCGTGGTGTGGAAACCTCCCCTGCCCCCCTAACATGGGGGATATACCACTGGGAACAGGGAGGTGGGATGTCCTCACACAGGCTTTATACCGAGATGTCATCATGTACAGTGTGGTGATCAGACCTGGCAACCTTCCTGTTTTGGCCTGGAAAGTCACGTTTTTTATGTGGCTTTCCCAGAAAAATCCCTATTTCAAGAAATCCCGGATTCTTGAAACCGCGCTAATTTAGCAGAGAGAGGGCGTTACTCTCCCCGCTAATGTCCCACCCTGCACATCATCTGCACAAGCGGAGTGGGACATTTGCAGGGAGAGTAACGCGCTTTCCTTGCCTAAACAGCCGCAAGGTAAGTAGTGTCTTCCTTTACTTCCTGTACTTGGAACGCGGAAGAACCACCATCCACATACCGGAAATGACGTCACTTCCTGTATGCCTCACCCTTTTGTTTTTTTTTAAAGTTGACAGCTATGGTGGTGACTCTTCAATGACATTCTCATATATGCGAAGCAGTAACTGAATGGCGATCACCTACCCAGCACATTACAACACACCACTATGAATGCGTGGCATCATTAGACTCAATAGGTCTACTTCCTGTTCATTCTGCACTTACTTGCTTTTAACACTATCTAAAAATACCAAGCGCCAGGCATGTAAAGTCATCCATAGATACTGGTAAAAAAGGGACAACAAAAAACCGGATGTCCCTTCTGGACCAGCAGTAAGAATTAAACTGAGAATAGAAAACTAATGCAGACAGCACATTGGATAGCTGGTAAGCTGCAATAAGGGAACGTTCTGAGTATAATAATCCTTTAATAGTTCTATATAACCATATTGTCTAATATATATGGACCTGGAATTCCTATTTATTTGGATGTAGAGGCCATGTAACTTTTCTACGCAGTAGATTTGGCTGTTGGTTAACTGAAGACGTTGTGCTGTACATAATTTCTTTCCTGCATATTTTATTAATTTTGACGTACATGTCTTGTCTAGATTGAGAACCTGGATAAGAGTTTGGAAGACCTGCTTGTCAGAGTGGATGAGTTTGTTGGAATGTTAGATATGGTAAGTACAGTTCTTGTTTCTTATTCACAGGTGATGCCATGTGAGTAGATATCCACATCAACAAGAAAACAACCTTGAGCTAAACTAGGAAGTACCGTATTTTTAGGACTATGACACACTTTTTCACCCCTAAAATTGGGGGAAATAGTGCCTGCGTCTTATGGTCTGAATGTGCGACCCCCACAGCCAACTCGGCCACGGGTGGTCATGCCTTGGCTTCCTGCCAGCTCTCCCGAGCTGTCCGATGAGAGATGCGGCGACAGCCACATCCCTCATCTGTACTGTTTCTACCACCAGAGCGCTGCTGATAGAAGAGTACAGCAGAGAGACATACATGGAAGCTGTCAGCCAGCAGCTTCCATGTATGTCTGCCTGTAACTGCGATCACCGTGCAGCTCACCTGGCAAGAAGGGAGAGAAGAGTGCAGAATCCCCTGCTCCCCCCCCCCCTCCCCTTCTGCTAGAAAGTGTGCTCTCTAGTGACACCATTTGTGTGGCTGAAATTGGGTACTGCAGGGTTTTTTTTCCAACTGAGAACATTTCAAAATGTTTTAACGTTTTTCCTGCTCTAAAAAATATCGTAAGGGGTGGCCAACACCCAAAGGAACATTAAAGGTGCATGTAAGTACAACAGGCTGAATATAAAACATTAGTTTATTGAAACATTAAAATTGTCCACATCAGACCAAAGTTACAACTATTGCAGGCAATACTCAAGGTTCAACGTTTGTCAAATCCTTAGAATTTCCATTGGTTAGAAGAGGCATTGCAAAGAGAATCTCTCAATCCATTTGCACCTTTGAAGTCCCTTGGGGGCTGGCCATCTCGTACTTTACTTACTTTTTAGTATAACTCAAGGTTGTTTTCATAATTATATATTAAATCGTAGATAGATATCCACATCATTACATAACATTGATCATAGATGAACACTGTCAAAAGTAAGCAATATTTTATGTTCTCTTTACAACCTATACATCTAATAGAAAAATAAAAATGAGATTTCCTGGCAGGTAAATGTACCAGAGCTCAACATATGACTAAAGTGCTTATGCTGTGTTATTGTGGTCACTTAGTAAGGTTAAGGCTGTCTGTCGATTTTGCCGCCGACCGATGTGCGTGCACACTAACGGCCGTCGGTGGGCGGCAAAATCGGTCGCCGATCGGGGGTGCCCACATGGGGCGACAGCTGTCGCCCAACAGCTCGGCCCGCCAGAGAACGGACATGTCTGATAATCTCTGACCGATGCCGTTACTTTCAATGGAGACCAGCGTCTCTATTTAAGCTAACGGCCGGCACACAAAGGGTGCGTCATCAGGCTGCACTCCAGAGCTGATCTGAGCTGCTCTGTCAGCCCCCACTCGGTACGTGTGTGGGGGCCTTTATAGTGTTTCTTTAGTTGTGCCCATTATTGACCTCACATTGCAACATGCATATTATATCTTGACATCGTTTTTTTTTTATTCTATGAATGCTGATGAATAATATCAAGTACTGCTGACTTAAGCTGTTCTTTTCTCTTCCAGATACGTAATGATACATCTCAAGTGATTAATGAAAAAGTACCGCAGATTCACACTAAAGCTGCAGAAATGAGAAAGCTCTACCAGAAGATAGACTTGCTTGAGGTGGTGGAATTTTGAATTTACTATCCATAATTTTTCTTCTTCTTTACAACACCTATTTGCATTTTCCTCTCTTTGTGTGGCACATGAATGCTTTGCTGTAACTTATTTTTCGCACCATATAACATACTCCCCACCCACCCCAAATTGGTTGGAGCGTTGTCTGTGTCTTATGGTATGAAGGCAATAAGCTTAGCCGGAGAGTCAGAAGTGCCACTGACATAAACAATGCAGGAGCAGAGCTGGACTATGTGAGAGATGGATTTGTGCTACCAACTCTCACACAGAGCTGAAGCACTGATCTCTCATGCCTCTGTGCTTTTTGTCTGTGAGCTTGAGCCCAACTTATAGCCAGAAGCTGCCGTGTGGATAGAGGTAGGGGAGGCTGTCTGAGACTCCCACTCTGCCAGTCAGAGCACAGAGCTCCAACCTGTAGACTGGGAATGGGCGGAAATACTTCTAATTCATCAGAGACTATACAATGGATTGTCTAATGGTCTGAAAAATACGGAACATTATATACAAGGGCAACTCCTCTTCATTTATGCATCACAACTTGTGATTTAGATCTTTTAATATGTATTCAATGTAAATGTGTTACCTTAGGGTCACCAGTCAGAAAGGTATATAAAACTGAAATAGGCAGTTTGGGGAAAACAATATAGTATTAAATCCGTGGTTTTTGGGTAACCTGGAATAGTTATCATGGAGGACAAAGCATGCTGGAGTCTTCACTGTGAGATGCTTTTTAGAGTACACAAAAAGTATTTTGTGTATGTAATTGTATATTGAAATATCGGAAATGTATATAGAAATATCGCACATGTGTTTACAAATTGTATCATTTGTCACTGAATGATGTTCAGTCAGGGGCGGTCCTAGGAAGATTGTCTCCCTGGATGAGCACTGCCTCAGTGCCTCCCCTCCCCCACCCTTTCCCAAGAGAGATCATGCTGCCACCCCATGCCTTCCCATCGAGATGTGCGTGCGCAGTGATCTAGTAACTCCTCCTCTATGCTTTGCTGCAGCTATGCACAGGGAGGCACATCTCCATAGAACATCGAGATCAGCCTCCCAGTGTCACTGACATTCATTCTGCTATGGACAGGGGGATACAGAGGGGGAGGCTGACCCCGACATCGTGGCTCCCACATACAGAGATATCCGTTAAGGGGAGGTGGGTGCACTAACCCCCCTGGTGCTATAGCGCTGACCATACCATAGAAGGCAGAAGATCGGCTGTCACACAGCCCATTGCTAGCAGCATTTTACTCCTGTCAACCAATAGTGAAACCCGACCCCAGCTGGCAAGAGTAGCTAGCAATGGACCGTGTGACAGCCACCACCAGTGGCAGCAGCGCTACAGTATGGGCAGCTCTATAGCACCAGGGGAGTCAGTGTATGTGTGATTTTCCCCCCCCCCCCCCCGTGTCACTGACAGTGAACTGGGAGGATATGAGCAGTGTCACAGGGGAGGCTGATCTCGATAGAACATGGTGATTTTGTTTCTTACTATTATTGCCACCAAGGTAGACAATCAGAAATCAGAAAATACTACAGTGTAGTGTAGGTTTTATTAATTTCAAACAGTTCTTGTAGTTACTGCAAATATACTTGAATAAAGGTTTGTGGACTAAATTTACACAAACTGCCAAAACTAATATTACACAAACTATTGTATTTTATCACATCATTATACAACTGATTGTTTAAACCTTTCCTGTCTGGAAATAGGTAGAAAATGGCTGTTTTTCTTAGGAATAATGTACATCAAATATAGTTAAGAACCAAAAACAACTATTCTATAAGCATTGAGCCAGCATCCCAAAATACATAATACAAAACAACTTGATATTGGATGATGAGTAAGTGTCATCAATCCGAATACCAGAAAATTCCCCCTGGGTAAGCAGGGGCTAGGGGACTTTAAGGGCTCAAAAGGTGACAACAATTAATCAGGTATAGTCATGCATAGAGGTTTAATAATGATAAAATAAAACAGCATCAATCGGCACACCACTTGGTTGATATTGTACATGCATTGAAGTTGTGTGTGTTGATGCAGTTCAACGGGTAATATGGAGTGTATATTCCCAACCAAGCGAACTGATACCTACGAAACTGATCTCTATACCAGTTATCTCGGGACTGGACACCCCCTGACGGCAACTTGGTACTCCTCAGATACCCCCCGTTCCTGGACCAGGGGTGAGGTCCCCATTGGACTTTTACCAGCACATCGGCCCACTTGGCCATGCTGACCTCAAGTTGAATTGTTCGCCCCCCAAAAGATACCCCTGATGAAGTTTCTCGGAGACGAAACGTCGCGTCGGGTTGGGATTATCACCACTCCATATTTACCCGATTGAACTGCATCTAACACACACCAACTTTAATGCATGTACAATATCAACAAGTGTGTGCCGATTGATGCTGTTGTTTTTATTTTATCGTTATAAACCTCTATGCATGACTATACCTGATTAATTGTTGCACCCTTTTGAGCCCTTAAAGTCCCCTAGCCCCTGCTTACCAGGGGGATTTTCTGGTATTCGGATTGATGACACTTACTTATCATCCAATATCAAGTTGTTTTGTATCATCAAATATAGTTTAATATGCACGATTGATCTACCTTAGGGCTTATTTCCACGTGTGCAATTTGCCGCAGTTGCCGCCCCTCCGACCGCATCCATAGGCCAACCATCAGCCAGGCTCCATTGGTGCGGCTGAGTGTGGATGCGGTGCGGTTCCTAACGCTAGCTTCAGCATTCTCAACCGCATCGACCGCATCCTTTCACATGGGGCCTGCCCAGAGTCTTCATCCGAAAGCACGGACGTACGCGTGCATCCAGATGAAAACAGCTTGGTGTGCTGGCGGGAGCGGCTGCAGCCACGGCAAATCGCACACGTGGAAACAAGACCTCAGTTGGTTTGAAGTTTATGCTGTACCTTTAGGCTATGTGGCCCACGGTCGTGTTGGAAAGTAGAATGGGTTATATCAATACTGTATGTACATCTATTGTAAGCAGTATTGTAGTATTGTCTTACGGAACACCTCGGGCTAATAACATTTTTCTTTAACCTTCAGTTTTCGTCTCTCAAAGATCAGATCCGGATGTAGAAGGGTTCGCTTTGCAATCTGGGTGATGGTAATCTGCCCATTAGCTTCTGACAGTATCCATTACAGTGAACCCATCACCCAATTTTGTACATGGTGGGATCAGCACCAGAGGTGCAGATAGAGCACAGCAAACATAAAAAATTAAAAAACTTACCTGTAATGAGTACAACCCAAATGTCCCTGTTATTTTGCAAACTGTCTTGTTTTAGTTATTTGTCTTGCAGAAGTTGTATTTATTATCAGACTTAATTTCTGATTTGTGTATTCATGGACAGGCCTTTGTGAAGAAGGTTGGAGGTGATGTTGCACTCATGGAAGAGCAGGTTACACAAGCGGAAACAAACTTGGGGACCTTCCCTAATCCCCTTAAGAAAATCTTCCAGAACCTCAGTGCCTCACCTATCTTCTCACCCACGGTAGGCTACAGTTCTCTACGTTTTTCCCTTTGTGATAATGAATAGTTAATATTTCTCCCATACCACTAGGCACAGTTCTGAGAGACCAGCAGAAACTAGTCCCCCAAGTAAATTCAACATGGATCATATTGTTCTATCATGTCTGACCTGAGCACCATCCTGAAGACAACCCCACTGCCTGTCTTATTCACACCCTGGATCTGTAATGTTGCATTTCATGTACCATAGCTTTTGCAGTTTAAGACAAGTTTTTACCCCTCCAAATACCAGGGAAGAAACTTCTGTCCAGAGAAAAATGGGTTGCTGACAGCTGACAGCCAGTGTCTCTGAGCTCTGATCACTTGCTGCTCTCCCCCCTTCCTGTCTATGGAAGAGCATAGGAGTAGAAGAGCAGGGAGTGATCAGAGCAGAGAGTATAGACTCACCCCTGTATACATGCTGTATAGTATAGCAGTTACAACACACAAGCTGGTTACTTACCCACAACCAAGAGATAAATGTATACCATAAACTGCACATACAGCAGAATTAGGTTATATTTGCGCCTTTTTGTTTTGTATGAACAGCCCTGCTTTATAACTATTCTAATAAGGTATTTGCTGTGTGGTATATACAAGAACAGTTAAACATGTTTACTTTGCATACAGTATATGTGATCACATGGTTATCAGTGGAATATGCCAGCTGTTGTTTTGAACAAAGAGGACCATTCATTATTGTCCCTTACCACTACTTGGATAGTTACCAGAACTAATTCTGATTGTATTTTCTCTGTTCAGAGAACACCAACTCCAAGGACACAAGTGCGCTATGAGCCTCCCTCAGTGTTTAGGACTGAAGACTTCTTCCCATCGTCCAGCTGACCAGGACAGTAGAATGCCAGGATGTGGATTCTGGACACTGCCATGGACAATAGAGTTCTGCACTTTTTACAAGATGTCAGATTACTTTTAGACACTAAGGAATATCATTAAGTCTTCCAGCCAAGGTTATTATTAGGCTGTTCAACAATTATCAATCGTTTCTTTCCAGTGGCTGCATTTACAGGCCAAAACGAAATTGTCGGTACAATGCTATGCAAGTTTCTGATGAAATGAATGTATATGTATGGTGCAGCTTATCAATGTCATGTCTGTGTTGTCACCCCAAGGCAAATGCACTCCCTGGATTGAATAGGACCACTTAAGTGTTAACTCGCTGTAAGAATAGCTAGGTCTGTGCTTCTGTAAATCTTGGGAGCCCAGATAAAAACACTCCTTACCTGGTACGTTTGTGTGCAATCTGGAATATACTTGTCATTACAATTACTTTGTCATTACAGTCACCCAGAATCCCTCTCATTTATAACTGGAATGCAGCACTGTGTCACATTCAGATAAGTTGTAGCTAATTTCTTCAGTAGAAATAGTGTATATCCAGGGGTGCACATAAGTGGTACTCTGGTACTGAAAAGGGGTCAAAATCTAGCTATGCACACCTGCATTATTGTTACAAAGCTCATATGCGTACTAACAACTGGGAGGCACTCCGTGTCTGGGCGGCCGCAGATAAATGTTCAATGTATACAATTTATGTCACTTGGATAATTGCAGGGAAATATGAATAACTATGAAAGATTGTAGTTAGGGGTGTGAAATTGGGAATGTAAATTACGCATCAAAAAAATAAATAAATTGGACCTCTAAGGGTGTTGGAAATCTGGGGGATATATGTCAGAGTAGGCATATGTAAGGGTAAATTTGACAAGAGAAAAGCACTGCGTGACCACTGGAATGTGACTATGAAAGGTTGACATTCAGACTGCAGGTAGTCTCGGGTTAGTTACTAACACAGAATATTTCAGGTTTGTACTATTGAGGTATGAGATCCGGGGGTTCAAACGTGCTGTACTTGTGAGAGTTACATTTGACAAAAAGCCAGCTGGTGACCTGTGGGTGGAGACAGCTAATTGCAGGATCAATCAGGAACAGGGAGGTCCATCTGCAGCAGAACCTACCATGCAGGAGGCTGATGCAGAGGACAGTGAGGAAGACCACCCTACATATGGGGTGAGTACCAAACACCATCTCCTGGTACTCATCTGAGGAGCTCTCACTGTCACTACACGTCTACAGTGTGTAGTTAGTTGCACATTGTGAAAAATGTGTAAAATTCCCTCACCCTTGGTCAACATGTCAATCACCCTTCACATTATTAGATACATGAGCCTGATACACTTGGCTATGGCCTCAATAGCCAGTAGCACTTTAAATATAAAGTCACCTTGCTAATTCTTCTGTCAACGCAAAACAATGTCTGTGGTTCAGGAGGTAAATCAAGGGCCCAAATTCCACCTCCATGCTGAAAATAATTAGTCAGAATGCCAGCTTCTTAGCTGGAAACATTGTAAACCAGCAAGGATAAGCACTATATAGAAATGATTCTAAAATGTAGAAGGAAGTTAGTAATTCAATCTGGAAATGTGTAGTAACATTCTTGACACAAGAAACAAATCCGTAATTGCTTCAAGATGCAATTTGAATATTGCGCTATGGAAGTTTGAGATGTTTCATTGGATGAAGCATAACAGGCAGCTGAACCCCACATGTGCCTCTGTGACTAATGGTTGCAAGTCAAACTCTACAATACAGCAACTGTAAACTGCATTTTAAAATATAGAAGTCCAAGTACATTACATTATTTGGAAATAGTAGCTTTATTGGCTTTAAAGGTTACACTGAATAATTTGACCAATAGATCAGTTTTACTGAGAAAGCTGAAGGTTTGAGAGGATCAATGAGATGTGGACATGCTAATAAAGCATAGGAGCTGGAGTATTTGATTGGCTATGTTTTAGTAAATGTGGGTTTCTGAGACCAGCAACTGTAAGGGCCTGTCCCCACTTTGGCGATCGCGCCCATGCATGTCAATAGGCTCTTCCCCACAGGCGCAAACAGCTGCGGCCGCGATTCTGCCTGCGATCCAAAACCCACCAGATGGCTTTCCATAGAAATAGCTTGCGATCAGCGCACCCCTTGATTAGAATGTGGGGACTTACAGTGGCCACACAGAACAGCAGAGGCTTAGATTTGAACGGCAATAAACTGCAGTTCTAGGTGGAGACTAGTGAACCTCATTTTTATATACAGTACTTGGAATACTTCAGCTGCAGTAGCGCCTAGCCATGAACTGACGTACCTCGCAACTCTTCAAAGTTCTAGCAGAGCTAATAGACTCCAAACTAAAAGACAGTTCTTAGGTAGACGGATTCTTTGAGATATATGCAATGTTCAATAATATTTTCAAGTGTTCAAGTTTCCAAATTTGTAATTCTACAGATGTATAAATGCAATAATTATGTATGTAAAAATGTTGTGGGGGGGGGGGGGGGGGGGGGGAGTTACTAGGCTGCTTCTTGATTGCCAATTGTTCAATCATCCTAGTGGTAGTAGTATACCCTAAAAGGTAGCCATACATGTTGATCCAATTTTTTCCACAGTTCCAAATTGATTACCACTGGAACATCAATCTTTTGTCCGCCACATTGCTTCCTAAAGGATCGATTCCTTTACTTAGTCAGTGTGCATGCTCTATAGTACCACCACCTGGAAAAACTTAATTCACATATTTGAATGATCGACCAAAAAAACCAACACGTCTGACCACCTTCTGTTCGATCTGTGAAATAAAGGCCTGGAGGTCTAAGCCCCGGGCCAGCCAAATTCCCTTACCTAGGTAGGGGACTTTAGCGGTTGGCTTCAGATGTATAACCAACATAGACAAGTATGTATAAGAAG
>CM070036.1:58547937-58569024 GCA_036250615.1 Ptychadena robeensis | reverse complement strand
ATATTGCCTACATAGGAGCAATGACAATGAAAAACTGTATCCTTTACCACAGGTCCAGAGGGATCTAGATTAAGCTCTCTTTAATTGGAGTCTAGTGGCACATAAGGTATAGTGTTACGTTTATAACTAGTAAAAGTATCAGTACAAGGAAATACTTAAAAGAACAGCAAAAAAAAAATGTTGTGGGGGGGAGGAGTTACAAGGCTCCTTCTTGATTGCCAATTGTTCAATCATCCTAGTGGTAGTATACCCTAAAAGGTAGCCATACATGTTTTTTCTACGGTTCCAAATCGATTACCACTGGAACATCAATCTTTTGTCCGCCACATTGCTTCCTAAAGGATCGATTCCTTTACTTAGTCAGTGTGCATGCTCTATAGTACCACCACCTGGAAAAACTTAATTCACATAATTGAATGATCGACCAAAAAAACCAACACGTCCGACCACCTTCTGTTCGATCTGTTCCTCGAGTTCAAATTTTTTTAGGCCTATCGTACCATGTCGGTACTCAACAGAATGATTTTTATCATTTTTTTTTTTTTTATCATTTTACCATGTCGGTCTAATAGAAACATTGTATGGCTAGCTTAAAACGGACCTACCACCAGAAGCACATCTTTGCATGAATGGCAGTAGCAGTGCCAATAATAGGGAGGAAAGCATGAAAAAAAAACAACTTACCTGTTATGATTTCAGAAGATCCCTCCTCCCACCCTGGCCTTAAAGTCATGCGACCGCTGTCCCTCGAAAGGAGCGAAATTTCTGAGCAATGAGATGGTCAGGTGATTCCCTGATCCCGGCTCTGTATTAACCTCCTGGGTGCTACAGGCTTGTTTCCGCATCTGTTCCTGGGCGTGAAAAGCCGCTGCCCGGGCAATTGCGGTGGAGTACACTGTACTCTCTACACACTGCCGGCTTCTATTTGTGGGGAAAAGCAACGCCCCCACCATTAACATGGAGGTCTATGGCACTGCCCCCTCCAGCATCACTGATGTCACGGAAGACTCGGGGACGAAAAAGCTCCATGAGCATGCAGAAACGCTACAGGCTCATGGAGAGAGCGCAATTGCGTCCAAACCGGGCCCGTGGCCAACTCTTAGGAGGTAAAAGGCAAATTCCTATAGAGACCATTATAAACGCCCCCAGGGGTCACTTGCAATATTGCACCCTGTGCTAACTCCCAGAAGCCTGGCAGGTAAAGATGGAATCTCATACAATCCCAGGGAACAGGTAAGTATATTTTTCTGTAGGATTGTGGAGCACTTTGCAACCATCATACCAGCTCAGAGGCAAGTCAAACTTTAATTTGACATATATTGTGCTGGGATCGCGCACAACTGCCGGCTCTCATTCCTGCAGGCTGGGGGCAGAGCCGGCAATCACGGCGGAGTACAGTGTACTCCGCCGCGATTGCCCGGGCAGCCGCTTTTCATGCCATAAAAAATTGCGCAAAAAGCCTGTAACACCCAGGGGGTTAAGTATACATCCAAGTTCTGTTTCTCTTGACTGACTATTTAGAAACCTGTAAATCCATTGAGAAACATTTCAGTTATTGTTGTATGTATTGCCTATGAAGTAGCCAAAAGTATAAGCTCGAATGGGGGCAGGGTCCTCTTCTGCACCCCTGTTAATTTATATTTTCACCCCTATTTCATGTTTTCTATTTTTTAGGTTCCTTTAATGCTAGATACTTCTGGTCATTGTAAAAAACCCATTCAGGTACCATTTGTATTTCTAAAAGAGATCCGAACACCTCATTCCCTGGAGATGACCACTAAACATTGATGTTGCAGTGGCTTCAAGAAACACCGTACTCCATCTGTAGTTAAAAGGTTTATTTTGAACAAAAGCAAGTCCAAATTGGCAAAGGCAATATATTCTTTGTACTAGATATATTACAGTAGAAATAAGGAGCCTAACTGGCACCACATTAAGCCTTTCCTACAACTAGGGGTTCCTGATATCCCAAAGTTACTAATAAATTATATATTATTTATATAGGAATATAAAAAAAAAAAAGTGTCCTGTATCACACAATAAAAACTGCAAAAATGTGTATTTCCTTACTGGAAAAAAAAAAGATTTAACACCTAAAAATGATGCATAAATGATGCTCCACCCAGTATGTAGATGAAATGAAGAAAGCCAGATGTAGAATTGTATATAGGAAGAGACTGAGAATCAAGACACACTAAAATGGGGTACAAAGTGACAGAATTACAGCTGTGAAATAGTGCCTCTAAGGAACAGCACATAGGGGGGGAAATCTGTACATTAAATTACAAAACCAAACTGCACACCCTAAATATGCTGGGGGGGGGGGGGGGGGGGGGGGGGGTATGTATGACTATGTACAGCAAAACCGAGAGACTAATAAGTTTGAGTCAGGTGCAAAAGTAACATGAAATCTAGAAGATGTCCTGTACCCTGATGTGCCTGTTTGTGGTAGAGAAGCTTTGCTCCTCAGTAAATCACAACACATCTTCCATTCTCCAACCACTTGGATGGCGAGCAGCAGATGAGCAAATTTAACAATACTATCAATGACTTATCAAGCCCATGCTTCTTTATTGGAAAAAGAAAACCTGAAGGGGTGGAAGTGTAAGCAGAGCCACCTCCAACTGCATCACTTTTATCAAGTGTGAAGATATGCAAACATTTTGTCAAAGATTTTTTGACAGGAACACAACAATTTGTAAAAACATACAAGGAAAAAAAGCATACGTAGTAATATAGTGCTGAATGCAGGATCACACTTGTAAAACCAGAAGTCAAAGATGGTGGAACTATTAGACCAGAAATCATGAGCACCACAGTAAACACCAAAACATAAAATGTCCATTGACAGAAAGTGTTTTGAATTTGATCATTTAAGCTAGTCTCAGTTCCTCTGCTGTTTGACGTGCCTAAATATCCTTTAATAATCTTCAGGCAACTCAATGTCATGCTTCACTCGTTTAAGATCCTGCATTTTAAATCCGAGTAATACTTTTGGGTTGTGGTTTTTGAGAAACTTTGTGCACATATATCGCCTAGTACCAAAAAATGAAGCAACATCACTCCTCCACATATCTAATACATGTGCAAGCAATTCGATTTCCTTTTTGCTGGGGTAAGGTTTGGTATTGAAATACTTTTGTAAGAATTCCTTTTTCGATTCATGAGACACGGTTGCAGAAGCATCTGGCACCATCACAAGCATGCCAATGTTCTGGTCAGCAGAATGATCAGAAAATTCAGATTTAATCTCCAATCTTCTTCTTTTGAAAGGCACGGCGGGTGAGTCTTTTGAAGCACCTAGACCATTTTTCTGGCTCATTTTTGTATCATTTGAGGTTTCCGTAGTAGAATTCGGTTTTCCTTTTGTAACCTCAGGTTCTTCTCCCTTGGATTGGGCTTTAGCATCTAGCTCTAGTGCTGCGATACTGTCCTTAGGGGCATTACGACAGCGCTGGAGATGCACTGCAACAGCGGCCAAAGTCATACTACCAGTATAAACACCACAGCAGTGTATACACTTAAATGCAGGAGATTTAAGTATAGTATGCATTGTGGGCATTATGTGGTGCCTCTCTTTCAAATGGGATTCTAATGCTTCTGACTTGGCTAAAACATGCTCACAAAATGAACATTTAGAGCTTTGCTCAGTATTGGAATGGCTTTCCCCAGAAGTTGTTTGTATTTTGATGTACAAGGGACTAGCAGTGTTTGAGTTTGCTCCAGCAACAACAGCTATGTGCATTTCTTTTTCTCCAAGTTCCTCCTTGGAAACATTGTAAGTGAGGTCAAAATGAGGCAACAATGCTGTACCATTTGCATCACACGATAATGAAATACCTTTTCTAATGAAATCCCCATGGATTTTCTTTTTGTCTACGTGCAGGATTTTCATGTGATAGATAAAGTTTCTAAGTTCATAAAAAACGGCTTTACAGTATAGACATACCATACCATGCATCAGCAGATGCTGCAACACCTCTTTCTCTTGAGCAAAGACCCTGCAAGTTAGACATCGAATAGAATTTTCTTTCAAAACTTTTAAAAATGATGCCTGTGCTGCGGCAACTATAGGTTGCACCGTTTCATTGTTAGTAGACGATTTTGTTGGCTTATCTGGCCCATTTTCCTGTTTTATGTGAGCAATCTGCATGTGAACTTCATATACATTTGATGGAAACAGTTCATTGCATACAGGACATGTCTTCCATTGTTTGGTCTTCTTGTCTATCACATCTGGTGAAGCACCTGGGCCTTTGACAGGAGCAGGTTTTATAGTTTTTTGTAATATACTTTTTGGGGCAGTTGGTGCACTGGCTGGAGAGGTGGATACTTGTACCACTTTCTCAGGCTGGGAAAGCTGTACGGGCACTTTTGGTTGATTAACAGCTGGAATAGCACATGGAGTGACAGGTAGTGTTACAAGAGTATATGTAGGTATGCCATTTACTTGTTTTCCGGTTGGTATGAGCTGCCTTATTATGGGTGCTGCAAGAAAAGCATTTTGAGGAACCCCAGGCTGAGTACCTGAAACATTTGTTGGTTGATTCACAGAGATGATTGTAGGCCTTCCAGCTTGATTGACCTGTATTACATTGGACTGTAAAGGCTGAGGACATGTAAGGACTGTTGACTGATTAACCGGAAGAAGGGTACCAGGCAATTGCTGGTTAATTGGTAAAACAGTTGGTCGTACAGTGGTCCGAGCTCCAGAAATGATCTGTCCACCAACATTGCAAGGAGAAGGAAGCACTGTAGCAGTGACAGGTTGATTTAGAGCGAATCTTGGAGAGAGGAACACAGACTGAGAAAGGGAGCCTTGAAGGGTAATGCCCTGGTTTTGGGGAAGAGAAGTAGTGACAAATCCAACCTGGGCAGTAGAGGCCATGGTAGTAGTAGAGGATGTCTTTACTAACCCTCCAGCAGGATCAGGAACAGAGGTGACTAGATTTGAAATAATTGCAGTGGATGCTCCCAAAAGGGGCTGTGTTGGACCATTTTGAGGGAGCGAAGCCACCTTTGCATCCTGAGCAGATAAAGGGGCAACAGCTGGGGTGATTGACAATGCTTTTGGTTTAGGAGAAAGTGCTAATGGTGGACCAAATGCTTTCCTGTATGGCCTTTTTATGTGTGATCGGCCAGATTCAGAAATGTCAGTTCTCAGCTTTTGTTCCAGATCTCTGTGTTTGTCAGATGTCAGAATATGGTACATTAGTGCGTCATGGTTATGAATTGTGTAACTGCATTTTTTGCAGTAAAATCTATTATCAGCATTAGCTTTTGAGCCACTGTTTCTTTTAAGTTCCTCTTCAGATTTTTCCCCAAAATAATTTTCAAGCTCACTTTTATGGTGGCTCGTTAGAACATGCCTCTTTATGGTATAATACAGGCTGTCTGTAAAAAAGCACTTTAAACAAGAAAACTTCATTTGAATTACATTTGGATAGTCAGTGGAAGCAGTATTCGGACCATCTTTTGTGGCGGACCATTGGACTTTTCGAACACTTGAGTGGAAAATCCGCATGTGTTTGACCACATTGTTTGTTTGGGAAGTAAATGGGCATCTTGGACAAGTTGACATTAGCTCCTGGTCTTTCTCCTCTTCATGATAGCGCTGCAGGTGGCTTTTGTAAGACGACATCAGCCTTGTGGAAAATTTGCAGAGGCTACAGCAAAACTGCTGGGTTCTGTAACCCTAAAGAAAATGAAAGATACAACAGTTACGCAACGGTATTGATAAGCAAATTTCAGTTATTCTTGATTTGTCTATTGCCTTGTACTGTTTGAGATAGTTGTTTGAAACTAAAACTGGACCCCAAATCTTTGTTGAGACATGTGATAATACATTTCCAGAGTATCTCAGAAGTGAATAAGGGCTTACTTTAAAAACTCATGCATGTAAACATACTGTTACGCTAGCATTTTACTACAAGACATAAGTCAGAATATGCTGGTCCATTTCATGTGCTTTCTGTCTACATATAGATTTGTTCTTAATGAACAGTTATAATGATCATGAAATGAGAGATGTAGGGAAACAAATGGCATTTTTCTAACTACACTTGCTGGCAACATAGTTTAGGCTCACCATATATATAATAATTAGACCATACAATAACCTTTAGATTTAGCTTCATCAAGGCTTATTAGGATCTGCCTAAATATCTTAAATACATATCCAAGACAGGCCTTTCTATTATATAGTTGTTAGCAGATGAAATTGTAATGTGGCTTAAGGCAATACTGTTTTATTGCACAAACTGCTCTAATGTAGCCAGTGCAAGCGTTCACCTGACCACTTTCTACATTGAATTAACAATTTAGGTAGGCTCTTGCACTACAGTTGTTGGTTGCCAGTATGGGCATTAACCTCCTGGGTGTTACGCCCAAAGCCAGTACGATCTGAGTTTGATCTTGGATCAAACTGCACCCATGCCGGGATCGGGCGCAATAACTGGCTACATAGCTGCAGGCTCATGGAGCTTTTCCGGGCCCGAGTCTTCAGCGTCATAAAGGGGGGCGTCACTTTCCCCCACACACACAAAGCCGGCGTCTAATTGACACCGGCAGTGTGTAGTAAGCCAGGAGGACAGCAGGCAATCAAGGTGGATTACAGTGTCCTCCGCCACGATTGACCATGAAACGGCTTTTCGAGCCATGAAAAAAAAAGCCTGCACGCGAAAAGCCTGTAACGCCTAGGAGGTTAAAGAAAGGATAGTCTGCACTTTAGCCATCACAGTTTATGTATATCTCTACAGATAGCTGCCAATGTTTCAGAGAGGACATCTTTGCCATATAAACAAAACCAAATACATGTATCTGTGATAGGTTATGCAGCTCCTCCTGTGTATAAATAAACCTTCAAAGCAGCGATGGAAATGCCAACATGTGCAGACTTTTATCTTTCAAGCTTTGTATATGGAGATTTATAATATAAAACTTCCACAGGATCTGCTTGCCACCACCATAGAAAATTAAAATGGTACATTGAAAGAATAACATGCACATACATTCTACAGCCCCAGCCCTTTCAGAAGGATAATGTGTTAAGAAGTTAGAGAAAACAGTGACATCAGGGGAGGATTTTGGCTCAGCAAGAACTGGTAATCATTCCTAAGTACCCACCACCAATCTGATGGCCGAAAGAAGTAATATTTTTGCACAGGTAAAAAGCATTGCTAAACACCTATTAAAAAGTAAAAAATCCTGCCAAGTATATTTAAAACAGTAATATGCTGTTGCTGAAACAAAGTCACAAAAACAACTTCCTGCACATTTAACCTTCTGTAAAAATGTATAATTTTCCTTATTAATGAAAAAGTTACTGTCATTGAAACCTTGCATAAGACAGACAGTCCTACACAGGACTTTACGATAAAAATCTGTTCTACTCTGATTGCCAACCACTAGTGTTAGACATACATTTCTGCGTCCCAGAGCTTCCCAAAGCGAGACATCCTCCCATGATGTACTGGAAAAATTTGTGTCGCCTGGATTATAAGTGTCGATTTCCTAAAAAACAAACAAAAGAATATACATTTTGATGCTTAATGAATTTCAGTTCTTGCAAGCCTTACTATGCCTAAAAGGGTAGAGACTATGCAATTCTGGTAAACACAGTAAATACTTGGCGAACTATCCAACAAAGCAAGCAGAACAAAAGGACTACTGTGAACGATGCATGTGTAATGTATGTGCACATGTAAGCGGTCTACAATCCTAACGATTGCAGACCTAGCGCTAGGTTAGATGGTTTTCCAATAACTATTACAGAACTTTTTATAAACATTTTTCAAAATGGATTCTTTGCCTTTTTTAAACAAATCATATTAGTGAGAATTAAAAGTTTATATAAAACACAATTCCTATATTTGTAGCTATACATTTCATGAACTTCAAACGACTACTAATCTAACAAAGAGGTGGATGTGTTTGTAGTCCAAACCAAGAGAGCAGCCTAGGGAGACATGCTTCTATTTCATACAGTGACCAGAGTTAAGCCTTGTAACATGTAACTGGAAGGGCGGGAAAGAATAACAATGTAGCTACCACAACTTAGAACTAGAATACAGTGTTGTATTTGGCTACCTTTTTCAACCTTACTTTTTTTGCTTGCGGAAAGTCAAAGCTAGTTTTAAAGTTAGATATACAATGTCCAAACAACAGAAGTCAGCGTCAAGCCTACACTGACAGGGTCTTCATAGTAAACACACAACAGGGTGATATAATCAGTCCTAGCATCCTGTTGTACACTTCTATAAAAGAATGGAAACTTCTCATGTCCATTACCATCCAGATTCTAAAAGCAGCCCTGATCTGAAGTGATTGTAGTCATTGAAGTATGGTAAATCTTTCTGAAAGCTCATTTTTACAAATACATATGAATTCTTTTAGTTACACCATAAGCAAAGACAGATTGCTTTATGGAGAACAGGTTGCTTTATATTTACAAAACATCCTCAACCAGAAAGGAGAATGCCTAAAAATAAAAGATTTGATCAATTGCTGACACAACTACATATCTTGTGAAACTAGATTGTGAAAAGCATAGTGTACAAGTTGCCTCTATCCCTCTGGACACCTATATACTATGTTGGGTGGTTCAGGTCCCTTCACAATATACAAAGTAGTAGTTCAGTATTAGAGGCCATTTCCATTCATACCATGCTCAAAAAAATAAAGGTAACATAAAAATAAGACATCCTAGACCTGAATGAAATATTCTTATTAAATACTTTGTTTTACATATTTAAGTTAAGAGTTGAAAATATTCAATGGAAATCAAATTTATGAACCGATTGAGTTCTGGATTTGGAGTCATACTCCAACTTTGATGTAATGTCCTTAAAACAAGACTACAGCCTGCCATACACCCACCGAGTGGGTGCAGACAGAGCTGCTTAGATCAGCTCTGTAAAGCAGCATGATGATGCCATCACACTGCAGTCCCGAGCTGTAAGCATCGGCGGGCACCCTTTTGTGTGCGGCAAAATCTACCGCTCTGTGGGTATATGGCAGGATTTAGGGTACATTTACACTGGCATTTTTTTACCGCCAGGTAAACGACCCTTCACCGTGACGACCAGCAGACGCCACATTAGGCGTCTGCTGGTCAGTTTTCCGTCTCATAGGACCTCTACGGGGTCCTTAACCTTCTGAGCATTCTCCCCGAATTAACTCGGGCTGAGTTTCATGCATCATGAAACTCAGCCCGAGTTAGCCGGAGGAACGCCCGAGGTCTCGCCGTCTTCTGACGGCGGTCGGGAGCATCGGCATGTATGCCGATGCTTCTGGGTCCCCCCCCCGATCGCGTCACCGGTGACGCGAAGGGGGCGGGGGTAGGCGGCGCCATAGACCTCCGTCAAACTGGAGGGGCGTCGCTTTCTGTCAGCAGAAGTCCGGCGTCTCCAGCGACGCCGGACTTTTGTTTACATCCCTCAGCTGAGCTGGCAATCATGGCGGAGCACATTGTGCTCCTGCCGCGATTGCCCGTGGCACGGTTATAAAAAAACCGTGACACGTGGCAAACGCTCAGAGGGTTAATTAGATGCCCTGTAATCACCTGCACTGTTTTGCAGACGATCACAGGGAGTCGTGTCTCCCGCGGCTGAGGAAGCGCGCTGTCTGTTCTCGAGCTGAAAGCAACGCGAGAGCAGACAGTGTAAACTTAGCCTAAATGATGCTCAGTAGTGTGTGGCCTCCATGTGCGTGTATGACCTCCCTACAACACCTGGGCATGCTCACTATGAGGTGACGGATGGTCTCCTGAGGGATCTCACACACCTGGTCTAAAGCATCCCCCAACTCCTGGACAGTCTGTGGTGGATGGAGCGAAACATGATGTCCCAGATGTGCTCAATTGGATTCAGGTCAGGGAACCAGGCGGTCCATAGCATGAATGCCTTGGTCTTTCAGGAACTACTGACACACTCCAGCCAGATGAGATCTAGCATTGTCTTGTATTAGGAATAACCCAGGGCCAACCACACCAGCATATGGTCTCACAAGGGGTGAGTATCTCATCTCGGTACCTAATGTCAGTCAGGCTAAAGGCCCCCATACTCCTAGTGAGCCGCGGCCAATTTTCAGCCGACCCAAAATTCCGCTGCTCTTCTTTCGGCCCTGGCTCATCTGGTGTTTCGTCGACCATCTTTACTACAGTGTACAGAATATAGACATTTCATATCAGAAATGTAGACTTCCCCTTACTTTCAATCTACTTCCGGGAAAGTTTGTATTACATCTATACAAAACCACACGTTTCTAACCATTCACACCTATACTTTATCAGTCTCTCATTTTATGCAGTGTTTACTGCCAGAAGTCCTCCTAAACTCTCTTAAGCTGGGCATAGACAGTTAGATTTGTAGCCGATTTTGCCGCAGATAGACAACCGTGCCTGCTCACGGCGGTTGAACGGCTGGAAAATCGATCTAAAAAATCATGTCCGTAAATTTTAGATTGATTGCATTCATTTGAATGGGACCAGCATCCCCTTCCAAAGTAGTTGCCGGCACACAAAGGGTGTGCAGCCAATTCTCTGCACGATGGGCCCATAAGAAAAAGGAAGTCTATGCCCAGCTTTAGATGTAAAAAAAGACATAGCACAGGGGGCTAAATATTACATCAAATAATTATCATTATCATCACCCCTGCAGGAGCGGTGGACAGTAGGAGACAGATATAGCCAATCCCAATGAATCCCTCTACACATCCACATCATCAGGAGGCACTTATCTGATCATGGAACAGAGGAATGGCATATGCAAGTGAGAGCATCTCTCTGAATCCAAAAGGTAAACCTTTAACAAATAGCTTTTAGGTTAAGAAGGACATTTGAAACCTTTCCACAATTACCTTTAAGAGTGAATAGTGAAGTCTATAAAATAAGCCTATGAATATTTATATTCAAAGTTACAATCTACTAAATCATTGAATGCGCTATATTAATGCAATAGTACATAAAGCGCCTACACAAAGGAGGATACATTTGTGAATGCATACACACCCTCTGTGAGAACAAGTGCCTAGTCACCACCTCTGCAAGTCCAAATTCTCATTATCAGTTTTAAACATAATAAAATCCAAAGTCCTGCAAATGTAACAGCTTGATTTTGAGGACAATGTCAAGACAAGCGTGTATATATGGCCATGTAGCACAGGTAATAAATTCTGATATTAGAATATATCACATACTACACCGAGTCCAGAATATACACTGATCAAAAAAATAAAGGGAACACTAAACACCACAATAGAAGTCCAAATCACACACCTGTGAAATGAAACGCTCCACTAAGGCCAAGTTTACACTGTCTGCTCCTAAGCGGCTTTCAGCCCCGATTACAGGGTGTCTAATTAAGGACCCCATGGAGGGACGACTAATGTTTACCTGGCGGTAAAAAAACGCCAGTGTAAACTTAGCCTTAGGAAGCAATATGGATTAGCAATCAATGTCACATGATGTTGTGCAACTGGAAAAGACAACAGGTGGAAATGAGCAAGACATCCCTTATAAAGGAGTGGTTCTGCAGTGACCACAGACCACTTCTCCGTTCCTATGCTTTCTGGTTGATGTTTTGGTTACTTTTGAATGCTGGTGGTGCTTTCACTCTAGTGTTAGCATGAGACGGAGCCTACAACCCACACAAGTGGCTCAGGTAGCGCAGCTCATCCAGGATGGCACATCAATGCGAGCTGTGGCAGGAAGTTTTGCTGTGTCTGTCAGTGTAGTTTCCAGAGGATGGAGGTGCCACCAGGAGACAGGCCAGTACATCAGGAGTTGAGAAGGAGGGCAACAACCCAGCATCAGGACCTCTATATTCGCCTTTGCGCAAGGAGGAACAGGAGGAGCACTGCCAGAGCCCATGAAGGTGGTATAAGGGCCAGACATCCACAGGTGGGGGTTGTGCTTACAGCCCAACACCGTATAGGACGTTTGACATTTGCCAGAAAACACCATGATTGGCAAATTCACCATTGGCGCTCTGCTCTGTGCTGTTCACAGATGAAGGCAGGTTCAAACTGAGCACATGTGACAGTCTGGAGACACCGTAGAGAACATTTTGCTGCCTGCAACCTTCTCCAGCATGGTTTGGCAGTAATGGTGTGGGGTGACATTTCTTTGGTGGGCCACACAGCCCTCCATGTGCTTGCCAGAGGCAATCTGACTGCCATTAGGTACCAAGATGTGAGACCATATGTTGGTGCCATTGGCCCTGGGTTTATCCTAATACAAGACAATGCTAGACCTCATCTGGCTGGAGTGTGTCAGCAGTTCCTGCAAGACGAAGGCATTGATGCTATGGACCACCTGTTCCCCAGACCTGAATCCAATTGAGCACATCAGGGACATCATGTCTCACTCCATCTGCCAACCTGTCTGTGTGTTGCACCACAGACAGTCCAAGAGTTTGGGAACACTTCAATTCAGGTGTGGGAGGAAATTCCTCAGGAGACTATCTGCCACCTCATCAGGAGCATGTCCAGGTGCTGTAGGGAAGTCATACAGGCATGTGGATGCCACACACACTACTGAGCCACATTTTGACTTGTAGTGTTTTTTCCCACGTTAGTTTTTAGTGAGTGTGACTCCAAATCCAGACCTCCATGGGTTGACAAATTTGATTTCCATTGATTATTTTTGTGTGATTTTGTGGTCATCACATTCAACTATTTAAAGAACAAAGTTTTTTATAAGAATATTTCAATCACTCAGATCTAGGCTGTCTTAGTTTTGTGTTCCCTTTATTTTTTTGAGCAGTGTATTTAATCACTACAGACCAGTGTACTTGTAGCACGGAGATCATGAGAAGTCTGCACCACGAAGAGGTCTCTTCCCATATTGGGATAATGCAATTGCACCTTATGGGTTCGGGTACATGGTGATTTAGATACTTATAAATTTGGAGGGATGCTTATAAGATTTGAAGGTAAAAGTACAAAGTCTAAAATCTACCAATGCCAGTGGCAGTATTTTACTGACATATCCTGTTTTATCAATGTACGATGGTAGACTGGCTCGGTCTGTACTGCTCCATAGCTATAAGATAAGGTTCAATGGCCATTTACCAGAGACAGTTCTTCCATTAGACACTTAAAGGAGTTTTATCAGCAAAAGAAGACTAACCTCTGGCAACAGCTGTCCCTTCAAAATAGTACAGAAAGCAGACTCTATGCACAAAACTAGAATTTGTTCCACAATCATGGAATCCTTGGAGTGCCCCCCCCCTTTTGTTGTAGTGTGTGGTCTGTTAATAATTAGTGTGTTAAGGTGCCCCTGCACAGATTAGCATGTAACCGTGTAAAGGGGGCCGTTAGGTATCCCACAATCTGCATGGGATTATAAATCTGTCTGTTTTACCTGGATTCCTGTTTGTGGACAAATTTCAGATGTCAAGGGTTTAACTTTACACCAGGAAATGTCAAGCTATGCAAGGCATTCTTAAAAATCCACTCACCCCATACGCTTCAGTGCATGTGTCTAAACCAATCTGCAACAGCAACTGCTTCACCCTTTTCCTAGCCTTGCGGATTTTTTCCAGATTATTGACAGGTGATTGAAACATTTTTGCACAGCTAGAAAAGAAAAGGTTTTCAAAATGAAGCAAGACACAAATAAATAAAACATCACATTCTATTGATGAAGATTTTTTACAAACAACACTTTTGTGTTATAAACCACCTCCACAAAGTTCATGTATTGCAGCTGCATTGGTGTCTGCTTTCCAAACTTATTTCTACCTTCCAATTCTCCCAGTGACACACATTCTGGCTTTATAGCATAGGTGATAATTGTAGCCAACGCAGGTCAGCAGCATTGTCTTCCTGGGGAGAGGGTACCAAAGTAACCATACAAGCATTAACTTTTGTTTACACAATTTTCTATTGTGTTTTCTATTATTTTTCAGTTGAAAATAAAGGTCTGTGTGCATTCTCCAATTAGATAAAAACATTAAAAAAATTCATCACAACTCATCACAACTCTAACACCAGATTTAGATGATTTTTGTGTATCAAATTTAGAAAGAGGAATCCGATTTCAAAACAATCTGATTACATCATTTAAATACTGAAAAGGACATAAAATCAACCTATGTGTGATCGATACTTTGGATGGGGACCCTGATGTGGAATTGATCGAACAAGGGTATGGGTACCTTAAGATATGGGATTTGTACAAATGCCTAAATCCTGCCAATAACCCACCAGTGATATGGTATGTACTATTACTGTCAGTTTTGTTCAGTCTTCTAAAGCAGACTAGCTGCTAATACAACTATGAAAGACTACTGTGTTAAGAGAGCTACTATCATACATGTCACTTATTTGGACTACTGTATTTTTCAGATTATAAGACACACTTTTTCCCCATCAAAATTGGGGGAAAACGTGTCTGCATCTTATGGTCTGAATGCGTGACCACCCGCGGCTATCTGCCCAGCAGATAGGAGATCGGCTGTGTGCAGAGTGAGAGCTGGCGGGGAGCTAAACTGTATTGGCATTTTTTGCAGAGCCCCGCAGATATAGCCAATGCAGAGTATGTGTGGGGAGAGCTGCACTTGCAGGCAGCTTCCTCACACACGCAGCGTAGAGGAGACAGGGAGACCAGAATGCACTGTGCCGATTCCCCCGTGGGGGCCCCCCCTCTCTCCCCTCTGTGTGAGGAAGAGGAGATGCTGAAGTGTGCTCTCTAGTGACACCATTTTTGTGGCTGAAAAGGGGTACTGCATGGGATTTTTTTACTAATTCCTTTAAACACATGAAATATATTTTTTCTGAGGTGCGTCTTTTGGTCAGGTGCGTCTTATAGTCCGAAAAATACAGTAAGTCCTGCTTTACATTTACACTAGTGTTAAAGAACAAAACTGCCAAGAGACATTTATACTTGCCTACTTAACATCTTTTTCACTGTGTCCGTATCATTAACGATAAAACCAAAATCACATTGTTGGCATAAATGGCTTCCATCTTGTATTGTCTGACTATGGTTATGGCACATTTCTAGAAGTAAATGGCTGGAAGGCATCGCTTGTCATATTCCGACATGAGAAATGGCTGAAAACTGTGTGTTGCAATCTTTTATATACATTTCATGCATATACAATATGGATTTCAGAGCCAACAGGGAGCACTTTGAGTATAAAGATAATATGGAGCATTGCTGCAACAGTTCAGAGGACTGGACTGTACCATATTTATATTCGGAAACTACGGAGAACAAATGTCACCACTCCCATTGTTTGGAAGGACCCACTGATCAAATCCACTACAAGCATTTACAACACCATGAAATACTGGCAAAAATACTTGTGTGATTTTAGACAGTCTACACAGTTTGTACAGCTAAAGGTAGTCACACAAAATCTTTCGACAAATCGGGTGCACCCACCTGGTCCAGGATTCTTCCACATGTCAGATTGCACAGAAAATTCGGGACCGATCCGATTACTTTGGGCGGGCACACAAAAGGTGCCCACAGATCCTCTGAGGGAGCGGCTGCAGCGTGATGATGTTATCATGCTGCAGTCAGCCCCTCATCTATCAAGGGAGAATCTGCCCGTGTATGAGCACCTTTAAGCTGGGCATAGACGCTGGTCCCCAACCAAAGTAATGAAATTGTTCAAAAACGGACATGTCCATAATTCTTTTGATTCGATTTCCGGGGCGATTTTGTGCACAATTCAAGGTGAGCGCGTTCGATATGCGGCAGATCGATTGCATGTGGCGAGCATGCGATCTATGGCCAGCTTCACACTTGTGTTATTTTGTCATATCATTATTATTTAAGAATGGAGAAACTTGTAGGTTCTTTCCAGGTTTATGTGGGCTTTTTAAACTCCATGTAATATCCTGGCAGGGATTCAAAATTAGTTCAAGACAAGGTACACACTGTGTTGTGGCCCCAGTTGGATATTGTGTTGTAGTATTAAAACATTAAGTGTGATTTTACACTACATGCAAACGTTATGTGCTGTGCAGGGCACATAAGAAACCTGTGTTACATATGTACACTGCCCTTCTCTAACTAATCATTAGATGGTAATGATGTACAGCATTCAGCAAAACATGGTGACTGAATACATCTGTTACTGCAGTGATTGTAAGCCTGAAGGCCCTTTCATACTACCTGCATTACGTCATGTACTGGCAATGCACACGTTCACATAATGCTAATGAGTGTGTTGCACAGCACAAGTGGAATGTGTTACTGCATGCGAGGCATTACTGCTATAATAAAATACATGCAGCAGTGCGATAATGCAAAACGCAATGCACACAAGTGTAAATGGTGGAACAAGTTTGCTATGCCTGTTCAACCATATAATGATGGCGCAGAGTAGATAGTGTGAAAGGGCCCTTGAAGTTACTTCTCGATCAGTACCGAAGACAAAGAGCTCCAAGAACAGGAAAAACTAAAATATTGTCTATGCTAGGTTTGATTGTGAAGCACGCAGCATTCACACATGAGCACCTAAGGCAGGGCAACAAGTATATATCATATGGAGATTTTTATTCCCTACTGCTGCACCGCCACATCATTTACACATCACTAAAGGGCTAAGTATTGGGGCTTGGCACCACTGCGCTAAAATCCTTTATTGAATGCAGGGATTTCAGCATAGTGCACAATCACCCCACGGAAGTCATGCAGTGGAGCGCTATAGCCTTAGGATTATAGGAGTCTTACACATGACACTACATATCTAATAATTGTGAATGACCAGGACAAGCCCCCACAATGTCATCTACATGGGATTACAGTCATCTGCAATGCTGAGGAACTCCCTACACAATGGTAACCAAGCTGATGATTTGGTGACAATCTTTGTAGCAGTGGCCATTGCCTTTTGCTTACGAATTTCACGGTTTACAGTCTCTGCACCTCTGAAGCGCATTCTTTGTGTGAGGACACATCTAGACCTTTCCCATCCTCATGTCACATTACCTGGGAGGTTATCGGTCGTTTGCTCCATAGGGTTAAAATGTGGGTGTTAATAATTACCCCCCATTGTCCTGCACAGAGTGCTCAGTAGCCCAACCCCAGGAGTGTAAATCCAGCCTTAGGTTGTGTCAGCATGATCGGTCCATTGTGCCCAATGAATGGGTGCTGGCGCGTTTCGACTGCATTGAGAGCACGATAATTACTGGGTTATTCTGACACAGCAATAAGACGCTCATTTAAACCTATCGTCATAACAAGTACAATATGCACCCAACAATCAACGGGTGCATATCATGCCTCCTTTGACACACCCATTGATTTTCAATGGACCTGTCATAGCCCACCGATTACCAGTGTCTGCGCCGTATTAAAATCTCCACTTTTGGCACACACTCTGAATGGTGAGATTTTGACACAGTGAAGACATCCATCCTCTACCAAGGGCTATCCTCTACCCAGACCTTTAAGCAGGGTACAGACGTCTCGATAGTTGAGCTGTCCGATGTACCCAGCAGCAGCGTGATGACATCATTACACTGCTGTCAGATATCAGAGCAGCCGGGGAGAGCAGAACTGTCTCCCCGGCTCCTCCTCCTCAGCCGAGCTTTGCCTGGAAACCCACGCAAAGCATCGGACATCGCCGTATTAACGGTCATGTCCGATAAGGCTGTTTGAGCGGGATTATTTTGTCCCGCTCGAAAACAGTTAAAGGGGCCGATTACATGGGTCAGATAGATGGCCTTGGGCGCGCACGCTTGAAACGGCCATCGATTTGACCCATATCTCCACGTCTGTACCCTGCTTTAGGGATGCGTACACATTCATCTCTCACCCAGACTGCAGGGAATAAAGATTTTGTTTTTTTAATGACACAGAAAACCTGTATATTCGAAAATAAACGCTGTATGGGCCCTCCAAGAATGAAGTTGAAAACCACAATCCTTCCTTGTCCCCCGCAGTGGATGGTCCCTGGCTCCGAGCATGGAGGTTATACTCACACGAGCGGTCAGGAACAGGTCTGTTACTGCCCCTGACCAGAGAACGGGACATGTCAGGGCTTGTCCCCACAGGCGAAGCTAGGCACGGGGCGGCGCGGTCCCACCAGCCGCTAGCTACGTTATTGGAGCCGCTAGCGGCCAAAATGCAGGTGCCTGCGTTTCAAATCGGGCAGCCCCATTGAAAACAATTGAGCCAGCTGCTAGCAGCTAAGATCCGCCGCGCACTAAAATTCGCCTGTGGGGACAAGCCCTTACAGTTGGGGGCGGGTGATGTAACCTGCAAATCTGTAACCTGTTAGTAAGCGGGGGTTACATATATATCAGTGCTGCCCATCAACAGAGGTGTAAATTACATGACCCTTACATGATAGAAGCAGGGCGGCCCGATGTATCCTTCAATTCTCAGAGATCATCCTCTCTCCATGACCAGTCCCCATATCCCAGTGCTGGCAATCAGGGGCAATACAGGGCTCACCCCCAGCAATTTATACTGGTCAGGGGCTCCATAGTGTCTGTACACACTATTTAGGAACAGGACGTAAAAGTGAACTCTCCGCTAGGTAAGCAGGCAGCGCCTGTTCCTCCACACCATCACAAGACATTATCCTGAGATATTTTCCTACCCTTACAACTGTGCATGTGCAGATAGCCCTCATTTCGGGGCATAGATAGACGGGTGAGTTTTTGGGGGTTCAAGGTAAAGGGTTTGGAGGGTTAAAATTAATCTTACTTCCCCTAACCTTAACCCTCATAACCCCCTTACCTTAACACCCCTCCCAAAACCTTAACACCCGAAATTCGTAAGATTAACCCTGAAATGCCCCAAAACTAGGGCTATCTGCATAGTGAGAACACAGATACAACGCGCAACATCCATCCGTCACTGGATAACATTACAGCTTCCCTATGTCTCGGATACGTGCACAGGCCTGGCGGGCACACGGCTGCCTCCTCCTCGGGCACCTAGTACAACCCCCAGGGGGCACCACACGGCTCGCCGCCTCTGCCCTGTTCGGCGCTCATAATGATGGCGCTCCCGTCAGGGAAAGGAGGCGTCACAGGTACAGCTGGGAGACGAGCCGATGCAGCGCCGCTCCCGCTTCTCTCCCTCACTCACACACACACACACAATGGCCACACGTGCAGCGCTTACCCGGCAGAGACACAGAGCAGCGCTCCGCTTATCACAGCTCCGGGCCGGAGAAGCCCGCCTCCTCCCACAGCCGCTTCTTCCTGCCGGTGCGAGCCGCCGTCCCCGCCCCCTTGAAGCCTAAAGGGGCTCTGTCTGCAGTCACCGAGTGGGTGGGCGTGCTGGCCGAGGTACCGTCTCCGCTCCTCTCCCGCAACCGAGACGCCTTCCCCCTCGACTATTTCAACGCCAGAAAATGGCGGCCGGCTATATACGTAGGAAGTGACGTCACGAACCCTATAATTTGCATGCACCAAGTGTCCACTTTGGAACCACGCCCCCTTCCATTGTGTTTTTAGGGCTCCCTACAAGTCACAACCATGAATGTGCTGCTAAGCCCATAAGGGGTTCTCTAAGTTTTGGGGTACCAGAAGACTTTGACCTGCCCCCCAATCTACCTACATCTCGCCCACCCCTATTATCATAAACCAGAAGGCTGGGAGCTTACCCAGAAAAGTCTCGCGTTGGTTTCAACAGACCATATTGACGTCAGAGAGGGCGGGGCTACATGACAGTGTGACGACTGAAGTCACGTTGTGTCCATACAGACCCAGCCCCTCCTATGCAAATACTTTGGGTGGTGAAATTAAACCCCGCCCACAGCTGTGCAGCCAATAGGAAAATGATTCTGGAAAAGTCTACCTTTTTTTTCCCCTTTATTGGAGGGAATTACTTTGTGTTCACCAACCCATGGATGGGTACAATGGATGAGTAATAAAATAAAGAGGATGGATTGGGAGATGGTACCCTACCCAATACATTCACATCACCAGAATTATAAAGGATGATGAGAATTACATATCTATAAATATCTCTATCTATAGATATATGTATATCTGGTTAATGACATGACCGGCACTACAGCACCGCGTAATATGTTGGCGCTGTATAAATAAATGATAATAATACAATGTATACAAGCTATTGACATCACACTTGTATGGGCTGATTTCATTATATAGAAACTTAATATACACATTATATAGTAATGTGAACTAAGTATTCAATAAAGAAATGTCCAGCTTCAAATAAATCATGAAGGAGTATTACATTATAAATAAATTTTCTGGGTTTTAGGACTCTCCATCCACTAATAATAGTGTGTACTAAACCTTGCGTTTTTATGCATAGAACGTATATTTGTGTCCATGGGGAGAGTCACAATTTTGACAATGTATCAGTCTTGGGTACATGTTGCAGTTTTTGTAATTTTCCACAAAATTCTTAGATCATCTTTCATTTCCTGTTGTGTATATGGACTAGGAAATGAAGAGAAATTCTGCCAACCAGCAAAAGGGAAAGTAGGAGGCTGAGGCAACCAATTAAACACTGACAGTGCTTGCCACGATCAGCTTTACCTTTATACCCTTCTACTTTCTATGTTTTAGGCTTTGTTAATAATTCATGAAAAGCCCATCTAAAACCATGCGACCATCTAACTATACACTCCTCCAGCCTGATACTGTGTTGATACCCTGAAAATAAGACAGTGTCTTATATAAATTTTTGCTCCTAAAGTTGCCCTATGTCTTATTTTCGAGGGATGTCTTATTATTCCATGAAGAAGAATATGGCACTGGGGTATCACGGTGGGAGGATCACCTAAAATGACACGGGGCATTAAATTGGCAGGAGACTCTGAGGGGGATTACAATTTTAGTAACCCCTTCTTATCCTCCTGTGTCATTTTGATTGCCCCCTCTGTTCCCCCCTGTCCAGAGTTACAGTACCATATCTTCCAGGGAGCCTTATTTTCGGAGGGATACCTTATATCTCAGCATGAGGCAAAAATGTAAGGGTGCCTTATTTTCAGGGGATGTCTTATTTTGGGGTAAACAGAGTAGTTCTTTGTCCCATGGGTGACAACAATTCCAGGAAAAAGGAGCATGAGTGTATCCCTCTAAAGGTGGCCATACACAGGTCGATTTCCCACACGATTCCTGGCCGATCGATCA
>CM070036.1:58536154-58547837 GCA_036250615.1 Ptychadena robeensis | reverse complement strand
AAAAACCTAAAAAAGGAAAACTAATATAGACACCACGTCTAAGAACTGCTAAGCTGCGACATACGATGAGTTAAGACACACTTTATTTGTGCTTTGTTCGGACACCAGTATTCAAACAAGAAACTCTTTACATTCTGCACTCCTGGGCTTGTATCAATGGTCATATGCACACACAGGCTTCCTCTCGGGTAGTTGTAAGTAACTAAAGATCACCTGAAGTCTTTTCGGTGCTGGATCCCTCTCTCCTCCACACATCATCTTAAACAAAGCTTTGTCTTTGTAAACAAGCCCGGAGAAGTTATATCTAGATCAAACTTACACTTTTACTCCAGCAAACCTATCCCATTAAGTTCAATGTTTTAAAAGTGTGCCAATTCCCCTCTTTTTTGGGACTTTACATTGGATTGCTGGGGATCTCTAGTAAACCAAGGATATGTAGTAATATGTGTTTAAAAATCCTTAACTCCAATTAGGACTGTATATACGTCCACAATTTCAAAAGACAAACCCATTCAATGCAATACAAATAATGTTGGACAGTGTGAATGCAGTAACAAGTTCTTGATAGATATGTGTCACAGCCTAAATTATTATCCTATTATAGGTGTGCCAATTGCAACATGTTTCGCCGTAAAAAAGGCTTCATCAGGCGGTGCACATCCCACAGACAATCAAACCAACAAGGGTAGTGAACCAGGTAAAACCTTCCCCCTCCTATGCATCCAGACACCGACGGGAGGCTCCTTATCTTTAGAGATGAAGACACGAATGAAGTGGCTGATTTGGTGATGGACTAGAATCAAAAATAGCAATCAGCTGTGCTCAGGATGGCGTGCACAGGCTCACGATTGAGGTCGGTCACAAACCCCCCACAGCTCCATGCACGGAACATGTCCTCCCCCCTGACGCATTTCCCCCCAAATCCCTGTGATTTAGCCTCGGACATTTTGGGGGAAACGCGTCAGGGGGGAGGACATGTTCCCTGCGTGGAGCTGATGCTGTGTGGTTCGATGGCTGTGTTTATTTTTCCTTGGAACAATCTGAAAATAAAGTTTTGACGATTTTAAAGATCAAAAAAGTCTAAGTGCGGATTCCATAACCTAAAGACCAAGCTTTGTTTGGACAGTTTTACAGATTTTCTTTGGAGTGTAAGCTCTTGTGGTCAGGATACTGCTTAGCACATGTAGCATGCTTTGTCCTTGTTTATAAACTGGAACATTGCTAAGCAGCGCAGATACTCAAGCATCTGTACATAGAGATAGAAGATATGCTACCTGCATGCACATTACATTGTCTGTGGGAAATAACTTGTGTTGCCAACCCAATACAGATTAGAGAAATGGGTGATATTATTGAATTATATCATCTTCTCTTTTATTAAACCAGGAAAAACTTTCATGTTTACCTTGCTGACTAATGCTAGCCATACACATGCCGATAAGCGGCCGATTTTTAACCTGACCGACGGACGTGCGTGCTCGCGCCGTCAGTCAGGTTAAAAAAACGGCCGCTTATCGGCATGTGCCCACATGGGCCGACAGATCCCTGTCGCCCCACAGCTCGGCCGGCCAGAGAACGGACATGTCCGATTTTTTCTGGCCGAGGCAAGCCGATGCCATAAGCTGCAATGAAGACGGCGTCTTCATTGCAGCTTATGGCCGGCAAACAAAGGGTGCCCAGCCAACTGAAGGGGCCCCATAATGCAACGGGGTGCTAACGTGATGACATCATCACGTTAGCATCCTGGAAGATATCGGGACTAGTCTGCCTGCACACATCGGCGTGTGTATGGCAGGCTTAAATCAGGGAACACTTGTATAGATATGGGCCAGATTGATGGCCGCTTCGAGCGCCGTGCAAGCTCATGGCCATCTATCTGGCCCATATGTAATGCGGCCATATCAGACATGACTGTAAACCACAGTCGATGTCCATTGCTTTGCATAGAGGCCGCAGAGTCTCCATGCTAAGCATTGGCTGAGCTGGGTATTGCTCCTCCGATATTGGGCAGCAGCTCAATTACGTCAACACGCTGCTGCAGGGAACTCTGTACGACTCCTTTATCGAGCCGTGTGTTCCCTGCTTTAGGGTCCCCATACACCTTTCGATTTCTCTGTCAGATTATTTTTTTGATCTCCTTTTGTTTTACCAAAACCATGTAATATTCTAAATCATCAAGTCTACCTGTGTTCAATCGCAGAGGACCCTATACTACATAGTTGTTGGTAGATCTTAAAGATATCTGACAGAGAGATCTAAAGGTGTATGGCCAGCTTAAAGGTCCCTTATTAATGCATTAGGTACAGCATAGCAACTCCAAAAATGTCAGAAAAAATGGGTGTTTTTCAAGGTACAATGTCACTCACGATTTAGATACTTAACTTCATAAAAAGACAAAAACATTTTATTCCATTAAAAAACAAAGAATTTTTTATACAGTTTCATGTGGGTTTAGCATGATTCAATGTTCACAGCATGATGTGGTGGTATACAAATCCACACATACACAATGCCACATCCAGTGCTCCTCGTTCACTCCACTGCAGTAACACTTTTAAGCAGCTTGCAAAGTAAGTTGCGTCACTGACGCGTTTCGCCTAATGGCTTTCTCAAGGAAGCATAATACTGAAAATGAACATCAAACAACAATTAATCACCAAGCCTTTGTTATAACTCTTGTCTTACCTTTTTCGGAATAACATTACCCCTCCTTTTCCCCATCAGTACCTTTAAATCTCCTGGGTTCTTCCCCTTCTCATAGTCTCGACATAACCCACAGAGAAAAGGACAAAATGGAATATCTGCTTATTAATGATCTTTTACTGTGGGGTTAATTTAGTAATAAACAATTGATTCAGATTGAATTCCTTATACTCAACCAAAATACAAATTGATCACTAGATACTATTCAGGGATCAGTTTCCCCAGATGAAGATTACATGTAGGTAAGTAATGTGTATATGGGAGGGGAACAATTATGGAAATGGAGCATAAAATGAAAAATCAAGCTAGGAAAAAGCAACGCCGCTCAAATAACATGGAGGTCTATGGCACCGCCTACCACCGGTGACACAATCTGGGCAAACCTGAAAGGATTGGCGTGCAGAGAATCGCCTAGGGAGTCTGGCGGACAGGTGAGTTTCCCCGCAATTAACTCAGGTTGAGTTTCATGGATCAGAGAACGCCCAGGAGGTGTTTTATTAAATTTGTATCCGATCATATTTTATAGCAAAAAAATTCTAATTTAAAGATTTATTGTTTAAAAAAATCGAACCAAAAGGGTTCATTTATTACTGTTTTTGCATCAATTACAATACTATTCATTGATATTGTATTGACAATCAATATTTAAATTGCACAAGTCAATCCAGTTAAAAAAAATGTTAAAGCATTTAGCATGTACAGCTAGTTGTATGGGTCACATGTATACATCAGTATGTGCATTAGTAGCTGTGAATTTACTGGGTGCCAAAGGACAAAGGGGTACCCTACTTCTCTCTGTATATGTTTTCTTTCAATTATAATAGAGATACACCATTTATGTTATATGCTTATGAATAAAATCATCAATGTACAATGGGGCGAAAACGTATTTATTCAGCCACCAATTGTACACGTTCTCCCACTTGAAAAGATGAGAGAGGCCTATAATTTTTATCATAGGTACACCTCAACTATGAGAGACCGAATGGGGGAAAGAATCCAGGAAATCACATTGTTTTAAAGAATTAATTTGCAAATGATAGTGGAAAATTTGTATTTGGTCAATATCAGAAGTTCATCTCAATAATTTATTATATACCCTTTGGCAATGACAGAGGTAAAATGTTTGCAAGGTTGACACACACTGTTGCTGTGAAGAAATCAGGGGCTCATCAAGTGGCTCAGGGACCAAAACGTTGAAATTTTGGGTCCGTGGCCTGGAAAATCCCCAGATCTTAGTCCCATTGAAAACTAAAGCCCCCCATACACCACATACAATTACCATGCAATTTCTGTACAATCAACTTTTCTTCTACCAAAACCATGTAATATGAGGACCTTTCTACACCTTCCAATCACTATGTATTCTATCAGGGAGGTCACTATACTACATAGTTGTTGGTAGATTTGATGGAAATTGTATGGAGGAATCTAAAGGTGTATGGGGGGCTTAATTCTGACAAACTCAAAGAAGTGATTATGAAAGAATGGGTTGCTATCAGTCAGGGTTTGTCCCAAAAGTTGAGTGAGAGCATGCCCAGTCGAATTGCAGAGGTCCTGAAAAAGAAGGGCCAACACTGCAAATACTGACGCTTAAATCTCATGTAATTGTCAATAAAAGCCTTTAAAACGTATGAAGTGCTTATAATTATATTTCAGTACATCACAGAAACAACTGCAACAAAAATCTAAAAGCAGTTTAGCAGCAAACTTTGTGAAAACTATTTGTGTCATTCTCAGGGCTGTGTATGTATATATATATATATATATATATATATATATATATATATATCCATTAACAATGGAAAACCAGAGGCTTAAGCACATGTCGTTTTTGAATTAATTATGTTCAAATGAAAAAAATGTAAGTTGTTTTAACTTTGAACTTAATTTATGCAAAACATCTTTGAGCTAGAGCAATGCTTTATTCTTTAAAATGTTTCTGAAAACCTTCCCTACATCTCCGTAAATTTTAGTAATTAATTACATTTTTCAATTTATTCACAAATCAGCAAGTTTCTGCATTTCCCACCCTAGGCTTATAATCGTGTCGTTGTTTTTTTCAGGTTTATTTGGTAAAATTAGGTAACTTGGCTTATATTTGGGTTGGCTTACTTGAAAATATATAGCATGTATATCTCAAGTGAAAATTTACATTGTCCATGTGTCTGCACAAATTAGTAAATATTTTGTAACTTTAAGGTAATTGCTGCAAATTACTGAAAATATGTGGCGTTTTACATTTTGACAAAACTTCTAACCACAAGTTTCGCCTATGCTTTAGAGTAATAAACATTTGCATATATCATAGTTTTTGTTCCTTTTCAGTGAGTTTTCCTTCAAACAAGAACTGGTTACAGGGCATTTTATATTTTATGAACATCGGATGCCATGTCTATGGACATGGCATTCTTCATCACACCTATCTCATACAATGATGCATTTCATCCGGTATGGTACTGAGGGCGTTCGTCATCTCACTGATCATTAACACTAGAGTAGTCCTTCTTCCATGGCCTATGTCACCCAGATATCACTGGTGATTGGACATTCTTGCTTCCACGCATATTGATATTTGAGAATATGTCTTGGACATGCTGCTCACAATGACATTAGAATAGTCCAGTAAAACTAAGCTTGGGTAGTCCTCCTGCTGCTTCACACCATGATCACAGCACTGCAACTCTGATGAACATTATCTGAAGGGTATTGTTCCTAGTATAGACACAATCGATTGGGCATTCTTCTTCTTCTCCCATTGGCTGATGATAAGATCCTCCTCCAAACGGAAACCCATAACCCAGTTTTTATCTTAACGGAAATTTAATCTAAATACTGAGGTTTTAGTTTTAACAATGGGAGATGCATATTTTTTGCCAGTTACAGGCACGGTTACCTACTGCTAGCACATCTGTTACTGTCCGAAAATCCTACTACAATTGCACGCTAGTGTGAAATGGCCCTAAAATTGTTAAGTGAAAATTTTGCCCTGATACAGGAATGAGGACAAAGCAGAGAGCTTGGAAACCCAACTGGACCTGAGAGGAACTTGAGGTGTCCTCATCGCCATGGCAGCATCATTGCTGTATCAATAAACAACCTTTCTTAACATTTTCTGTAACATGAACAGTCAACAAGACAATAAAATCTAATCTAAATCTAATCTAAAGTCTAATAAAAAAGGCTAATACCTAAAATATGCTGATACACAGTCTGTGTCTCTGCTTCTCTCTACCTACCCACTACATGTGTAAACAGAGAGGCCTCTGCAACAATCTCTACTAGTGGTTGGTGTATGATTTTCAATTATTTAATTACCCCGCCCCGGCAGTATTTCAGAATGTGGCTCAGGGTAAATTTCTAATGCAAAAAGAGGTAGCCCCGAGCCATAGGCATCCCAAGTCCTCATATCACCGGCATCATTGATGACAACGGGGATGTGCAGGGGGCCCATTGAGCACAGAAAAGGTAAACAGATTGCTCAGTTATCTATTTTATCTTTGTACCACTTTTAGAATCCAATAACCCAATTTCTGATTTGGACTGCCAAGAAGGTTAAAGCTCTTCACTAACGTCACATCCGGGTTTGCGAGAACCCGGTCTTCAGTGAAAACATTCTTCCTGCGGCGGGATCTCGCTGCTAATGATCCCACCGGAGGAAGAATAGAGGGCTCCTTCTTGCCGGCGAACAGGGCGGGTCGAACACCCGTACTGTCTGCTGGTGAGAAGGAGGGCGAACATGCTTGTTCGCGGCCGAACTGTCCGCCTTGCGGGCAGTTCGGCCATCACTATTTGTGGGCTTACACTCTTTATAAAAATGTGATTACTATTTAGCTCAATGCAGCCACATTAACATTACATGCACCACTCTCTCCATCTCTCCACCATAATGTTCCCTTTTACAAGTTGTAAAGTTATGTGGCTGATCACCACTGCTGGCTACAACCAGGTTGGCTATGATCGCAGACGCGTGGGCATCCTTAGAGATGTTACATTGGTTGCATGCATGCATATACCTCAGTGTTTGCAATACATTCACTGCTGCAGGATATTTATTTAGTACACCCTTGCTAACAAACGGCAAGCTGTGAACAACAATCTCTAGGAGAAGCAATTTGTCACAAATAATGTATTTTGTATGTAAATGCCATGATGTAACATACAACTGTGTAGTGGTCTACAGTCAGCATGACGTGCAAAGGTCCAGATTGAGCAATTGTCCTCGTTGACTCGATTTGAGAGGCTCTGCATAAGTGTCTTTTTCCAAAAAGGCCTCGGCCATCTACGGTATCCTTCCATCCCATATGCCAGATCCTGAACCCAAATATGGTTACATGCTGAAGTGGGAGAGGGTATTGGATACTGACATACCATACAACACTTGGTATGTTATTTGAACTAGTGTGGCCAAAAGTTCTCTTTGTCCAGCTATGTTTGATTCTACTGTTTGGACTTGATTAACCTCCTGGGCGATATGCAGTTCACGATCAAACTGCGCCTGTGCCGGGATCGGGCACAATCCCTGCCTCTCCGTGTGCCAGCAGCTGTTAATGTAGGGGAGCCGCTCTTCTCCCCACACGTCTTTTTGACACCAGCGGTGTGTAAAGTGCTGGGCAGAGAGCCAGCAATCGCAGCAGAGTACAGTGTACGCAATTGCGAAGTAAACAGCTTTTCGTGCCATAAAAAATGGCGCAATAAGCCTGTAACGCCCAGAAGGTTAAGAAAGCCACATTTATATTTATGTAACACCTCACAGTGCATGTCACAGCAAATAAGGATCATGAGGTCAAAGGAACTGCCTGAAGAGCTCAGAGACAGAATTGTATCAAGGCACAGAACTGGCCAAGGTTACAAAACAATTTCTGTAGCACATAAGGTTCCTAAGAGCACACCATGGCCTCCATAATCCTTAAATGGAAGATGTTTGGGACAACCAGAACCCTTCCTAGAGCTGGCCATCCAGCCAAACTGGGGAGAACGGGGGAGAAGAGCCTTGGTGAGAGAGGTAAAGAAGAACCCAAAGATCACTGTGGCTGAGCTCCAGAGATGCAGTCGGTAGATGGGAGAAAGTTGTAGAAAGTAAACCATCACTGCATCCCTCCACCAGTCGAGGCTTTACGGCAGAGTGGCCCGAAGGAGGCCTCTCCTCAGTTCAAGACACATGAAAGCCAACATGGAGTTTGCTAACAAACACCTGAAGGACTCCAAGATGGTGAGAAATAAGATTCTCTGGTCTGATGAGACCAAGATAGAACATTTTGGACTTAATTCTAAGCGTTATGTGTGGATAAAAGCAGGCACTGTTCACCTGTCCAATACAATCCCAACAGTGAAGCATGGTGGTGGCAGCATCATGTTGAGGTGGTGTTTTTCAGCTGCAGGGACAGGACGGCTGGTTGGAATCGAGGTAAATATGAATGTCAAGTACAGGGATAGCCTGGACGAAAACCTTCTCCAGAGTGCTCAGGACCTCAGACTGGGCTGAAGGTTTGAGTGGCTTCATAACAACTCTGTTTTTGAATGGCCCAGCTAGAGCCCTGACTTAAACCCAATTGAGCATCTCTGGAGAGACCTAAAAATGGCTGTCCACAAATGTTTGCAGGATGTGCAAGGAGGAATGGCAGAGGATCCACAAATCCAGATGTGAAAAACTTGTTGCTTCTTTCCCCAAAAGACTCATGGCTGTATTACAATTCTGTGTTTTTCTGTCAGTATGGGGGGCTGTGTGTACATTAATGACGAAAAAAGAACTTAAAATATTTTAGCAAATGGCTGCAATATAACAAAGAGTGAAAAATTTAAGGGGGTCTGAATACTTTCCGTACCCACTGTATAAGGAAAATACATAAAAAATTCTGTTTCACTGGTATTTAACCCCGGACGTGTTGCACACAATTAAACCCACACTTCTTACCGCTGTTGGCGTTGTGGTATGGCTACTGGCATGCTATTCCATTTTTTTGGCAGTGTACTCTGATTAATCCATTTTGGAAGTCTCCGCGTGACTTGGTGCAAGGGTTAATACTACTGTCTCTTTTGATCCATCTTTGATTAATCTTTTTACTAGGTTTACACCCGTCAAAATTCACTGCTACTGCTATGCGCTTATTGTTACACACCATGACAGTGGCTAGGTGTTTGTTAGCACTTAAATGGAAGTCTGCCACTCCTCCTTCTCTGAGTTATTTGCCAAGATCCGTGATGTCCATCTTGTGTATCGTGTCTTGCATGTCGGCCACCCTGAGTAACACCATGGAAAAATGTAATAATGTCTGGGCTAAATGGGATGACATAGATATACACTGAGTACTTCTGCTCCCTTTACACCGAGGCCTGTGGATGTCCTTCTGGATCCTGACAGTGGAATCTGCTCTCCTCTATTTCTTTCTTTTTTTTTATTGGCCAGACACTATGCATGAAGGAGTCTGGTGTTAAAGGATGGAGAAAAAAGGATGTCTATATAAACAGCGATGTATCAGACCAAAAGTAAAGTTCTAAATTATAAGAGATGACAAAGCCGCAGTTGTAAAGACCAAAAATAGTTACATCACTGTGTTGTAAGCAAGTTAGAGCACATGTACTATGATATAGGCATTGGGCATAGCTAGTGACAAAAAGGGAGGCAGTGAGCAAGTGTGCCCCTGCAGCCCATATCAGACCCCTGCTGTGCAATGCGTTCAGATCATATGTCTGGGACATTAGAGCGATGACCTTAGGGCCATTCTAGATGGCCATCACTGGGAGAACACATTGGTTCCCATATACCTTGTGAATAACAAATAGATACTTAAGGGTTAGGGTGCTAAAAAACATCCAAAGGAATACACAACTGGTAGAACAACATTTGCATATTAGATTTTTATCTTTCAAAGCTGTTTCTTTAGATACACTGATTTTTTGAAAAAATGTGTTGGTGAGAAATAAATGGTATCAGGTATTAAGGTTCAGGCATGTGGCCAGGCTGGGTAGACAAAGGAGGGTAGTGAGCGAGTGTGCTTGTTCCTGCCCTTACCTTGCCTCTGTGAGGCATTATACTGGTGTGGACAGGAGAGGTGGGCAACGTTCATTTGCTACCTTCCTTCTCCGGTCCTGCCAGGTCCTATACCTAGCAGGGGTCTGGTGTGGGCAGGAGGGGGTACACTGGCTTGCTGCCCCCCTTTTTTGGCCAGACGCTATGCCTGAAGAGTCTGGTGTTAAAGGATAGAGAAACAAGGAAGCCTATAAAAACAGTGATGTATCAGACTAAAAGTAAAGTTATAATTTATAAGTCATTCATTCATTCAATCATAATTGAATAATAACCAATGTTAGTAAAACCTGAATACAAGACATGACAAAGCCACAGTTGTAAAGACCAAATATATTAGCATCACTGTGTTGTAAGCATGTGAGAGTACATGTACTATGATATAGGCATTAGGCATGGCTGGTGAGAAATAGGGGGGCAGTGAGCAAGTGTGCCCCCTGCGGCCCATATCTGATCCCTGCTGTGCATAGTCCTAGTGTGGACAGAAGAGGTGGGCAACATTTATTTTCTGCCTTCTTTCTTTGGTCCTACCATACTCTATACTCAACAGGGGTCTGATGTACCAAGGAGGGGGGCAGCAAGCAAGTGTTTATTTTGTGGCCAGCATCCATACCTAAAAGAAGTCTGGTATACACAAACCATCACAACCAAAGCACAAGTGCTGGAGCTGAAGAAAACATACCAGTCTGGGCTAAATGAGATGAGTGGGGAACACGGAAGCTTATATAGACAGTGATATATCAGGCCAAGCATTAGTTGCTAAAATAAAACCCACTAGCATAAGTTGGTGGAACCCAAAATAACCCCCACTAATAATAGTTGCTGAAAAACAGATTTCAGTAAAAAATGTATTCAACTTCTTAACATCAACATCAAGAAAAAATAAAAAACAAACACTAGTTAGTGGAACACAGACAAAAACCAGAAAAACCCACTAACATTAGTTGGTGAGAAATAAACGACATCTGGCATTAAGGTTCAGGCATGTGGCCAGGCTGGGTAGACAAAGGGGGGGGGGGGGGCAGCGAGTTAATGTGTCCCTTCCTTCCTTGCTGTGCATAGTCTGGGTGTGGACATGAGAGGTGGGCAACATTCATTCGCTGCCATATACTCTGGTCCTGCCATACCCCATACTCAGCAGGGGTCTGTTGTGCAAAGGAGGAGAATATACATGCTTGCTGCTGCCCACCTTTTTTTGGCCAACCTCCATACCTAAAGGAGGTCTGCTAAATTCAGTCCATTACTACCAAGGCACAGGTGCTGGAGCTTAAGATGGCATGCCAGCCTAGGCTTTCTAAAATGGGAAAGGGAACAAGGATGGTAATATAGACAGTGATGTATTATATGAAAATACTATAAATACTAAATAATTAATTTACGATTCATTCATTCAATCATAATTGAATACTAATCAATGTTAGCAAAAATTGCATACAACACATGACACAGCCGCAAAAATAGTGACATAATTCTGTTGTATGCTAGTGACATAAGTGGCACGTGGCCTGGCTGGGTAGACAAAGGAGGGGCAGAAATCTAGTGTGCCCCTTCATGCCCATACTTGGTCCCTGCTGAGTATAGTCCTGGTGTGGAGAGGAGGGGTGGGCAAAGCTTATTTGCTGCCTTCCTTCTCTAGTCCTAAAGGGTCCTAGCAGGGGTCTAGTGTGGAAGGGTTACACGCACTCACTGCCCACCCCTTTTTTTTTGGCAAGGCACTATGTCTTAATGAGGGTGTAGAAAGACGGACAGCTATGTAAACAGTGATGTATCAGATGAAAAGAAAATTCTCTTTTATTATCGTAAATTCAATCAATTCAATAGATGGATAGTAATCAATGTTAATAAAACCTGCATACAACACATGACACAGACCAAAAATAGTTCCATCATTGTGTTGCAGGGCTGGACGGGGGGTGGAATGGAGGACGGAGGTGGAATGGAGGACGGGGGGGG
>CM070036.1:58502200-58525910 GCA_036250615.1 Ptychadena robeensis | reverse complement strand
CAAAGAAGTTGAGTGCATGTGCTCAGCAATGTAAGCAACATTCTCCTAACCTCTAGGACAGTGTTGGTGAACCTATGGCAGGCGTGCCAGAGGTGGCACTTGGAGCCCTCTCTGTGGGCACGCAAGTTCTTTTTCCTTATCTGTCAATTGCACACAGCGCCCCATTCTCTCTCCTTTTCTATCTTATAAGAAAGTAAAGCGTGCATTTGAATTTTTTGTGTGTGTACAAGTTGGGTTATTTAGGTTAAACTGCCATGCCGGCACTTTGAGATAAATAATTGGGTTTTAGTTTGGACACTCGGTCTCTAAAAGGTTCGCCATCAATGCTCTAGGATATGTATAAAAGAGACTGGACTGAACAAAGTTTGGGGCATAGGATGGTCACAGCCATGTCTTTAATAAGTAATAATCCCTTATCCAGGAGGTTTCATCCCCAGGGGTCCCTCCACTCTGCCTATTAACCATCACTGCCACATATACCGCCAAGGGTTTTTGGAAGCAGTGTGAAGTTAAAAGCAGGTATGAAGCAATCAATTTTGATATTCCATTGTTCCCACAGCAAACTTGCTTTTTGCCCACTGGTCACAAATGAGGTTTATAGATCATGAACGCAGCACCAGTGTGAAATGTAACTGTCTGATTCTTTTGCTGAGATTGAGTGTAAGTAAAAAAACAAAATAAAACACATGGTTTAAAATAACAGTAACAAGTAATACATACATAGCTTCATCAATTTCAACTGATGAGAATTTATCCATTTCAGATTGTAGCATTGCAAACAAGTCCTCAATCTGCAAAGTATTCATAAATTAAAGTTCATTCAAAACACATTTTACAATACCACATCAGCCTGTAAACAAACAAGTGTCATGATCACTAAGTACATGATGCCCTTTAACCTCCCTAGCCCAGTTCGTTCGCCGTTTGTATTGGTCACAAATGCTGGAGGAGCAGGGACTGGGTGAACCCAATATGCCTCAGGAAAGCTGCAGCAATTCTCAAAGCATATCCGGGGTTGTGGGACAAAGGGGCTTGGGGGTGCCATAGACTTCCATATTAATGGAGGGGCGTCAGTCTTCAAGCCCACATCATTGATGATGCAAGCGACGTGGACAGGGGCGGGCGTACCCATACTGTGCCTACAGGCAAAATGCTAGGGAGGTGTAATTGCAGGTACATTTGTAAGTGCACTGCATTGAACATACTGAATTTAAATGCGCACTGATTTGAAGATACTGAATTTGTAAGCGCACTGTATTGCATATACTGAATTTGTAAACCCACTAAATCAAATATATATCTGCATTAACATTGGTTTATCTCATCATACCTCCTGTCTCTTGACGTCTTCTTTGTCTCTTAAAAACACAATTTGTGGAACATTTCCAAGAACATGTTGGCTTGTCAGGATGTGCCTTGATGAAATAAAATAGGTATGACAAAAAATAATTACAGAACAGTAGAAATTTCTTCTTAAAAGACAACATATGTTTATCATTTTCTTAAACCAATTTTACATGCTAATTTTACAATAATTTAATGTACAAATCTACTTGCTTTGAGCGAATATAGATAAATGTCCAAGTTTCCTTAATTCCACCTGTGCGTTTTTGAATTGTATGCTACTTTTCCTTTCCCCAGGTTTGATCACCCCCCCCCCCCTCCCATCTACTATATCTCTCCAATAGCCATTGGGGAGGCCTCCTATTTAGTTGGTTCAATATCATGGTACTGTATGATCTTCCTTCCCGGCTTGCTATCCTTACCACTTGGGAAATAGAGAATCAGAGTATGTGGACCTTTTTAAATCTCAAGCGATGTGAAACATGTGATAATTGTATTGTGTATAGACATGGAGACACTTGTATTTAAATTATGTGAAATGGATTTTACTATATGTTGATTGAACCTATAGATATTTCTGACAAAATATCGATTGAACCAATGATTTGATTTACAACATAGTCTTCCCATTTGACCTATAGGGTTTAATATCGTATGCACCAAGGACTTTTTTTTACCTAAGTGTATTTATTTCAATATGGACTACCACCCTCCTGAGGAAGCCCTTCTGTATGGGTGAAACGTGTTGCGAGAATGACATTTGACATTTGAGTCATTACTGGCCAAAATTGCTGAGCATTCAACGTGTTTGTGTACTTTATTAATGATATGCACAATGAATTGTATTTTTATCATTGGTTCAGGATTGTATAATCCTTATAATTCATAAGGATGTATATAATAATTTCTATCTACTGCTATAGAATGAATTACATAATTTCCATATTCCTATGGAAACCTCTGTACCTTGTGTTTGTTTACGGCAGCATAGCTAGGTGAAATGAACCTAAAAGCGGACAGTAAAGAGCAAATGCTGTGCTCCAGCTGGGAAATTTCAGCTGGCTCTATACTGAATTGGCATTAACAGAACCTTAAGCAGGCTCACCCTCCCTAATGGTATGCCCGTATGCAGTACGGGTTTCCACTAATCCTCCTCCCCTCTTCACATCACTGGGGAGCCTTAAGCAGGCTTCCCCTACCTAATGGTATGCCCGTATGCGGTAAAATGCAGTACGGGTTTCCACCAATGCTCCTCCCCTCTTCACATCACTGGGGTTGATGACACCGGGAATATGAAGAGGAAAAGCAACCTCTTCCGGGTCATCGCTGACGGAGGAGAGATGGACCCGACCAATCGGCAAGTTCACCACTGTTCAGTATTCCTGCAGGCTCCTAAGGGATGCAGAAGTATCCCTAAGTGTAGCTTGGGGTGAGTTTGTTTTGTAAGCAAACTTACCCTGAGACCAAAGTAGCTTGAGCATTTTCTTTGGGGGAAAAAAGCATTCCTTAATATGGCTACCTGAGCACACCCAGTTAGTTAGCTGTGTAGGATGTGTCCCTCTGATATAGCTCTGTAGATGTGAGGCTTATTATTATTATCATGTATTCATACAGTAGCAACACAACATATGGCAATTTACAGAGTACATAACAATAGATCTGAATCTAATTTACCTTCCATAGTCCGTTAACTAACACCATTGAAGGCCAGGTTTTATGGGGGACGCCATTAAACCTACCAGTATGTCTATTGAGGGTGGGTGGATACCCACACAGACACAGGGAAACAAAACAATACTTGCAGTGCCCTGGCCATGATTTGAACCTGGAAGCCTGGCTCTGAATGAGCCACAAATGCTGCCCAAATCCGAGTGGGGTCACTGAGACTCTTTTCCACATGGTCTCCTTAGACATATGCCAGTGTCAATAAGGGGGTGGCGATGTGTGCGGGGAAAAGCGTCACCCCATCATTACCATGGAGGTCTGTGGTGACGCCCCCCTCTGGAGGCTGGAAGAACTCCATGAGCCTGCAGCACTGCAGGTTCATGAAAAACAGGCGATTATGCCCGATTCCGGCACGGGCACAGTTTGATCCAAGATCAAACTGTGACTGCACAGAGTTCGGGCTTAACGCCAGAAGGGTTAATGCTTCATCATAGCTTTACAGCTGCTCCTGGTCTGGCTCCTGTGTCAAATTGATGCACCCATTGTGGCCCAGGAGTCAGAACGTTTGCCCACCCCTGTATTAAATGCAGAGTATCGGACAACCAACCAGTTAAGCAATATTTTAGAACCAGGTCAGCAATCCCATCCTACATAATCTTTCAGTTTAGGTCGGCTTTAAGACCATTGTAAGGATTTCCAAACTAATTGGCATGTTCAAGCTCCAACCACAACCATAAGGGGACCTTGAAGTGGCAATCCATTAATCTTAGGTTCCTGAGGGGCTTTCATTTTCAGCCAACATCCATGCTATGGACTATATAACCATATGCTTTACATTAATCTCTCTTTGATTAGAAGCTACAACACATCTATAGTAATCATAAATAGATTATATATCAATACCTAAACCGTGGAGCATACTTCTGTAGTATTTTCTCAATTTCAGCATCAGTTTCTTTGTTGCGGCTGCTTAACCAGTAAGCTCGACAGACTGAAAAGTCTACAGACACAGACACCTACAACATAAAATGAACATACAATGACCAATTTAACACAATAAGCATAGGATTACAGAAAGAAACGTCACACAAGCTGACTGGAAAAGTACATTGTTCTACATTACCTTTGACAGTTCAATACAATAGGTATAAACCTCGTCACTGACTTCTGATGTATTCAGCAGGCCAGTCAATGCATTCAAGAGGACGGAATTCAGAATCCTAATACGTGGATTCTCTCCTCTGTTCTCTTTTTGCTGGTGCTTCATCAAAGCCATCAAACCTGTGGGCTTGCTCTATGATTAAATACAGAATTTTTAATTCACACAATCTTCAAAACATATTTATCAGAACAAATTATTATTATATTTCAGATAATAAAATCCCCTCCCAACCTGACAGTAGTAGATTTATTACCCCGAGACTAGAGTGTGGAGATTTTCCAGCGCTTCCGGGTCTGGTGACAAGGTATAGGCAGAACAGGAAACAAAGGGAAATCTCTCCAATAGGAGGATGTACAGAAAAAATCCTTTTTCTCTAAGAGTGGGGTTTAGAGTAGTTTAAATATTTAGATCAACATGAATGTCATAATGTAATTCATTTTCCAAGTGAAACAGGATACAAATAAAGCCATGTCAAACTGATGATAGGTTAGATATATCAAAAGAATTATTCAGTTCTGAAAACTGTAAGCTTACAAGGCAGAATTTTCTCCTCAACATTTCTAGCTATTGTTGTGTTCTCTCTGTGCTCTTTCACACTACAAGCACTGTGGGCAATGCACACATTATGCACTGCTTATGACACACAGGTTTACTATTGGAAACCTGTGTAGCATACACACTACAGCGTGCTATGTGGCGAGTTATACTTTATTGTAACACAAATGTTGGATGCACTGATATTTGCAGTTCCAATACAACTGTAAACCGCATTCTGTGTGTACTGGCCAACATGCAGTGCATGTACCGTGGTATAGTGCAGTGGTGGGCAACTGAGTTGATATGTAGGGCCACAAGTTTACTGATGTAGGACTGGCAAAGTTGATTAGGAAAGCTGGGTCAGTGCCAGGCCACAGGTTGGGCACCTAGCGTATAGTGTGAAAGAACCCTTAATCACTCCATTATTTTATATGATTAATAGCGAAACTCTGGCGTTTGCCATTAGTCTGTATCACAACCATAGCTTGTTATTTTGGAGGAATAATTGCCTTTATCTGGGATGTTGGCATTTTTGATGCCTCGCCTACATTTAGCCATGACACCATATACTGTATATTGAGTTCATTTATAATGTTGATGTTGTCATTCTGATAATTGACTGGTCACATATATCTTGCGTATTATTTATTTATTTATTTTTGCATATATATTTTAGTTTCAACAAATATAACACTCCACAGAACATTCAAGCATGGAGAAATGTGCAAGGCATATACAAGCGCAGAAGGAAATGCAAACGGCCCCGTCATGTACACGACAGGGCCCAGATCAGACCCCCCAAATAGCCACACAAGTGCCCAATGTCCACTTTTGTTCATCCTGGGATCAAAAATGCCCTCGTGTACACCCCTAACCTATCTACACAACTCCCCTATCCCCCCCCACCCCCCCCCCCCTGCTGCCGCACTTTGCCCCCCCCCCCCCCCGGCCCGTCACGGCCTCGGCACACATCCAAACAGATCCTTCACCCAAGATAGGTCAGACAACCCAGCTTACAGCACGTCCAAGTCCCCCAGGGTACCCCGTACTGCGCTTCCGCCATACCAAGCGGACGCCCTGAACATATGATGACGCCTGCAATTGCGGGCGCGACAGTTCCGCCACCAGGAAGCGCCTCCAAGTGCGAAAGAAAACCGATCCAACAGATCGGTCATCTGTCGACGAGCAAGCAGCTGTTCCAGCAGCATGATATGGGTAGATGGTTCACCAGCTCTGCCACTGTGGCGCCGCAGCCTGGATCCAGTTGGTCAGGATCACATTCTTCATTCCAACAGAAAAATATGTCCCAGGGGCGACAGATTGGTCTCCTCCTCCTCCTCATCCAAGCCACTATACCCGCCCATGGAGCAGCCCCGTCACCATAGAAAGCGGGCGAGGAGCGGTCAGTGACCCTATTCATGAGCCTCCCTCTCCCCCAAACGTTTTTACCACCGGACAAGCCACATAAGGTGAAGAAAGCTGGCCCCCGCAGGGCACAATTTAGACAATCCAAATCCATGACGTTGAGGGGCAGAGACGGTGAGAGAATCGCAGACTTACATAGGCCTGTGTACTGTTTAAAATAGATTTCACGCCAGGGCTCGCTAACACGGCCTTTACCCTCCTCCAACCCGCCGTCAGGATACTCTCCACCGTGTCAGTCTGCCACCCTAACACTGCCGCCACACCCCCTAATATGGGACTCGAGTTGTCCGACGGGGCAGTACGTAAGCGTAATGGACGGTCAAATCCGACAGGGACATAGAGGCCTCCGGGGACCCGAGCAAGCATTCACCGCTGCGTGGAGGGGAACTCAACGATGGGCCCAAACCGACCCGAGAAAACTGCCGGACTTGGAGATGAGTAAAAAGAGTGGGCCTGAGGCGGAGCAAACTTGCTCCCACTTGGGAAAGTCAAGTATTCCATGGGGACAGTAAATCCCGCAAACTCCGTCACCTTCATAGATTCCACACGCAGAAAGCCCTGTGCATCGACCCAGGCTGGAAACCCGGGGAGGATCTTTAAAGGGATACCCGGCGACACCGACCCCGGCAGACCCGTACCTTTCTGACCTCCCTAAAAGCCACACCGTATCCCTGATATATGGTGACCGCAATCTCTCTTGGCAATTGCGAGAACCCGTGTTTAATATGCCCTCAAGACCAAGAGGAAGAGGAAACACATGTGAGTCAAGCTTCGCATCCACATAATGAGAGGATCCGTTCACCAATCCCTGGCATAACGCAGCATACTCGCCAGGTTGTAAAGCCGTAAGTTGGGTAAGTTGGCCCCCAGTTCGGCCCTGGACCTTTTGCAGTTTGCCGAGAGATTCTGGGCTCCGCCCCCTCCAAAGAAAGGAACTGAAGGCCGCGTCTAGGTGAGTGCATCTCTGTGTTTGAGAGGATGGGCAGTGTCGTAGGGGGATAGCTTCTCGCGAAACTGATTATTTTGATCAAATGGCATCTCCCCAGCAGGCCCAGTGGCAAGTCCCCCAGTGTTCCAACTCTTGTATGATCTTGGACTAGTGGGGTGTTGTATTAGCCAATAGAGATCGGGAAGTTCCGTGGGATCATGATCCCCATATTTGACGGCTAAACGCTGGATTCAGTGGGAGCGCCCAGCCGCTCGACCCATCCCACCGGCGATCCAGGAACATGAGCTCGTCTTGTCAAAGTGATTTTTAGCCCGGAGGAAGGAGCCAAAGCGCTGATGAAACAGGGACTAATGCCCCCAGGTCCTATGTGGGTCGCCAAAGAAACAAACAGGATGTCATCCGCAAACAATGCGGACGACCAGCGTCATCTCCCCACTCGCCATCCCGTAAAACACCACCCCCACTGAGGGACTGCGACAGCCTCAATGGACAGGTTAAACAGTAGAGAGACAGAGGGCACCCCTGGCGAGTCCCCCTGTCAACGCAAAAGAGCACCCAAGCATCGGACGTTATATATCTGCGCCTAGGGAGCACGAATACATGGCCGACCTGCATAGCGAGAAGCGTCCGTCAAAGCCCATGCGCCCATCACCTGATAGAGCCCAGTGCCACGATACGTTGTCAAAGGCCTTCTCCGCTCCAGGGAAACCAACGCCCGCGCCCCAGAATTTAGGTAGTAGGACATACCCGCCAGGACCCTCCGATGTTGCCCACTCCGCTCCTTCCCCGGACAAACCCACCTGCTCCGATGCTATGAGGTCAGGCATCAAAGCTGCCAGTCTATTGGCCTCCACCTCGACAGAAACTGATGTCTGGTTCAGTAGAGAAATGGGCCGATACGAGCCAGGCAATAGGACGTCCCGTCCAGGTTTGGGTAAAGAGACGTATAAGTGCCCATCTGCCGTGGGTGGGAAAGTCCCCCCTGACAGGGTTGCATGAAGAACCCCTCCAGCGGTCGTCCAAGTTCGCGGTGCCAGGATCTTATAGAAATCGGCGGGCCACCACCCATCCGGCCAGGCGCTCCCACCCGCACGAATGCTGTGACCGCCAACACCTCGTCCTGGATACGCCCCTATTCAACTCAGTTGGTCAGGCGTCAGTCTGGGCAACGCAATACCCTTCAGGAATGCATCCCCCGCATTGGAGTCACCTCCTGAGGCGATATAGGTTCTCATAATATTGGCGCAAAATGTCTGCATCTGTTTGGGGTCCTTCCGAGTACCCCTGCGCATCCCTGAGCGCGGTAATGTGAGACCGCGGGAACTGCCCCTGAGCCAGATTGCCAAGAGCCTGCCTGATTTGCTGCCCAAACGATACAAGTCCACTTCTTTAGAGGTCTTAATAGCCTATCGTATTCCCCCGTCAATGGTCAAACACCTGTTTGCTCGTATCCATCATCTCTATTGGGGCTCGAGGCATCCACTGGTCACTGGATACGCCTCCCTACCGCCCGGCTGGCCTCCAGATACTGTGTTTGATGCGTTTCTTAAACTGACGAAGCATAGGCCAGGATCTGACCCCCTGAGCATGCCTCGCGGCCCCTCCCAAAACAGGACCCTGTCCGACCACTTAGCGCCTGTCCCGTTGATAATGGAACCACCATCCCTGTAACATGGTGAAAAGTCTTATCCTTGCCAGATAGTCGGGAGCGCCACACCCTGGGAGACCGGGGTAAACCCAGACCCCCAACCTCTAGGACCACCGGGCTGATCAGAGATAACCAAGTCGCTATACGGCCTTCGAGAATGATGTGCAAAAGGGTGAGGTCGTGAGAAATGTATCAATTCGTGAAACGAGTTCTGGGCATGAGAAAAGTGCGTAAACTCCCTATCTACCGGGTGCCAGTGCGCCAGAGTCCACAAGTCCCCCCGCCTCCAGCCAGGCCTGGAAGGCCGTATCTTGTGCCGAGGCAGCGCACAGTCGCACCGGGGCCCCCCCCCCATCCTCCTCCTATCAGCCCTGGCGTCCAGAACTGCGTTGAAATCCCCCCCTACCACCAAAGGAGTGGCAGGAGGGCGCTCCAAGCACATGGGCAACACGGCTGCCAGAAAGTCAGCATTTGCACATTAGGTGCCTAAATATGAGTAATCATCAGGGAGGATTGGACCTGCAGCCCCACGAACGACCACCACCCCAGAGTTGTCCAGACATTGATGGAGAACAGTATAAGGCAAGGACTTCCGTATCAAAAATCAACACCCCCGCCCGTCGCCCTGGCCTCGGCCCCCAGAACCTCCCCCCCCAGAACCGCTTCAAGTTTAAAACAAGAGGCCTCCAGGGGGTCTCCTGAAGCAGCGCAATATCCGCCCTCATCTTCCAAGTGACGCGGACCCTGGACCTCTTATTTGGTGACCCTCAGCCCTTTAACGTTCCACGTAATGACCCTTAGCGTTCTGTCATGTCACTCCCGTCATCAGACCACATAACAAACAATCTCAACACATTACAACGGAAGCCTGCAGTGTCCCAAAGCTCTCGCGCGACTCCCTAAAGCACCAGTTTCCATATACGTGACCCGTCCCGGCTATGGGACCGCCAGCAGCCGTACCCACCCCACCCCCCCCCTCCACCCACATACCGCCCCCACCCCCCCGCCCCCCCCCCCCCCCCCCCCCCCCACCAAACCAAAAACCAACATACAAAACACCTGTAACCACCAACCTCAGCCTGTGCTGCCCACAACCAGGCCCAGAACCTAGCCCTCCCTTTTCGATGGAGACGGGACAAATGACCCCAGGCCATAGGCCAGCCCCATACGCGCCGTCTCCCCTAAGTAGGATCCTAAACATAGAACCCCCCTCCGCCCCTCCCCCTTAAAAAGTCCATTGCTGATAGAACCGCCCACCTAAAGCGGCGCCCCGAGTCCCATGACCGCTTCCTCGGCCAGATTTTCAACAAGTCCCCTCTCTGTAGCACTCCCCCCCCCCCCGACCCAGTCCAGAGTCTCATAGGTGAAAACCCTGAAAAAACAGCTGGGCAGGGGGTAGCAACCCCCAGTTCTGAAACTGAAAATGACACTGAACAATTAAGGGTCACGCCGGACCCCAAATCCAACGGAGTAGTAGTCTCTTACCTCACCTCCTCCCCCTGCGCCGACCCGCGGCCGAGATCCATCTGGATAGTGTCATCACTGCCGAGTCCTGAGAAGCTCCTCCAGGGAGCCCCCCTGCTGGGATCCATGGGCCACGGGGGGGAGGGTGGGTGCAGCACTCTTGCCGGGCTGCCGGGCCAACACCGGCAGGAAAATCCTCCAGGTACCGATTGGGCCTCCCGGGGCACAGTGAATTCCAGAGCTTACCCCCTGGCGCATCAATTTTTAGCTTGGCCGGGTATAAGAGGGCAAAACCGCATGCCCTGTGCGATTCAAGGTCTGGCAGACTGGAGTGAAGGCCCTTCTCTTCTTTGACACCTCCGCGGAAAAGTCTGCGAACACAGCGCTTGTGCACCCCACAAATAGCTCCTATGGGTGAGATATTGGGCAGGATCTGGGCACGGTCAAAAAAGTCAAATGATACCTGCGATTAACGGTAGGGGGCCTGGGCCCCAGGTCTATAAGGGCCGAAGTTATGCGCACGTTCCACCTTGCAGGGCTTCAGGCCCAAGGCCGAGGTAGGTATATCAGCCGAGCACCACTTGCCACTTCGTGGGTGACAGGTATCAGGGACCCAAAACCTGAGGTTGTTCCCGTCCCGGTTCAGGTCGTCCCCTATCCGCCAGCTGGGTCATCAACTTATCCCTTGCAGCGTCTCGGTCCTTCGGAGGCGATTCCTCCCCCTGCTGCTACGTCTGCTCCAAGGCCGCCATCGTGCCGCCTGGTCTGCCATGATGTCACCAGGGGCTGCAGGTGCTCTCCATAGATTCCGCTATGAAAGCCTGGAGATCCTCCTTCATTATGGCTGCCAAGTCCCTTACCAGCTCTTGTACCGGTGCTGGTTAGGCTGGGAGAGGGGGCGACGCGTCACTATACGACCATCGTGCCGCGCGCGGACCACGCGGTCTGGTCCGCCATTTCCTCCCTCTCTGGGCCGCCTGTTCCGCCCTTTTGCGGCTGTGGCGGGCGCCGCGCCCCGTTTTGACGAAATAACGATCCAGCGCCGACCGACTGCTTTGCCCTTAGGCATGGATGGGGCAGCCACCGCGCGCCGCAGTGGAGCTCACCACGTCGCGGAGGGTAGGAGACGGAGCCCTGAGCCGATGCAGCTACTCCATTCGGCGCCGGAACCGGAAGTGCTTGCGTATTATTATATGTGTATGTATCTCCGTGTATGCTAAATAAATGTATATTTTGTGTGATAATTAACCTAAATCATTTTCACTATAACTGAATTCTGTGAGGTGAAAAATATTGTCACATCTCAGGAACAATTTTTATGGTTCCTAAAGGTTATAAAGCTGTTGCTAACATAACCCTGACAAATGCGCGTTCACAGTGATCGATTGTTTAGGAATCAATTGCAGCCAGCCTCGTGGAACAGGGAACCAATATTTCTGTAAATTCCTGTTCAATTGCACCACTTTGCACGATCAATTCTCCGTTCCTTTGACAAACGCTCATTGAACAGCGCGTCATCACGCTGTACTCCAGCATTCATCAATCGAGCGAGTATCTACCTGTGTATTCAGATAGGGAGAAGAATAATGCATGACAGAATGACAAGAAGTAAAGTTAACATACCGTAGGGACATTCCAACCGCTGTCGTACCAATGTCTTTTTCTGTTTAAGAATGACAAATGCAGTAACTTTTAAAAATACATATTTAAGACTTGTCAAGCAATGTACATATGAACCCGAGACCTTGTATCTACAATGAAGTCAAAATGAAAAAAAAAAAATAACACTGGAGCCACGATTTCAGATCCTCATAACATAGGTGTAGGAGGCCAGGTTAGTGAATGGCAGCAAGTGCTTACTGTCTGAACCGGAACTTGTCACATGACCAGTTTTTAAGATTGTACATATGGATTTACTCAAAGACAGGACACTGCAGGCAGTGTTTACTGATAACAGGATTTATCTGCAAAGAGCACCCCTAAGACCATACACGGGTTGATACCCGCTCGATTGACGAATGCTCAAATGGATGATGGCACCACTTGCTAAATCAATTCCCGTTCCACACCAAACCATTACCAAAGTAACGGTTATCAAACAGGAATTTACCAACATGTTGGTTCCCTGTTCGATCAAGGGTGGGTGCGCTTGATTCCTGAACAATCACGATCAATCACCGTGAATGTGCAAGTAATCAACTAAATATCAACCAGTGTATGGGCACAATAACAGTGGAATAGCTTGCTCATATCAAGGACATTTGCAAACTCTCCATCACAGTAGCCACAACCAAACACTGCACCTCAGCTTAGCTAGTGTAAAATTGCTCTCTAAATGCACCCACACATGTAGCAAGCGGGGGAGGACAGATGAGTGGTGGAGTGCAACGCAATGACGTCATCGCGCTGCACTCCATTGCTTAGAGTATCGGTGGGCACCCTTTCTGTGCTAGCTGTTAGTTTGAATGGGGAATCCAGTCCCCATTCAAACTAATGGCATTGGCCAGAGATTAACGGACATGTCCGTTCTGTGGCAGGCCGAGCTTTGGGGGGACAGGAATCTGTCGCCTCGTGTGGGCTGCGGCTCACTACGTGCGGGGACCTTAAAGCTAGCCCTGGCGATTTTTCTGTTTGATCAACTGCAACAATCAATCAGTGAGGTTGATCGATCAAGAATAAATTCCTGCCCACTGGTACGTTTAACACCCCCCCCTTAAAAAATATATATATTGATCAAATTAGTGAAATATATATATATATATATATATATATATATATATATATATAAAAGCCCTTCAGATGCACCCACCCTGACATCATTTCTGATTTTATTTTGACCTTTTGGAAGCCTGCCATAATTTCTGGACAGAGATAAATGATAAATGTATTAAACAAGGTGGTGTGCACTCGATTTGGGATTATTCGGTTGCATGTTCTGATTCTGATCGAGAACCAACCACAAAAGAATCGACCTGTCTATGGCTACCTTTAGAAGATGAGCTGCACACGCAGCATCTCGTGCCAATGAAACATCACTGGAGCAATCATGTAAAACTGATTACATTGTATGCTTCTGATCCCTGACACTCAGGCTTCACCATACATGGGCAATCGGACTCTCAATACAATCCCCTTCAGATGTATCAATACTTTGTACTCTATCACTGTATGGTCACATTGTACTATGTCGGGCTTCACATTGGAAGTTATGGTGCTAGTTACATTACATTAGGTTACATTAGGTCATCATCATTCAATATGTCTAACAGCATGAAGATTATTTAAGCACACTGTATAAGTGGCATTAACAGTCCAACACACAATAACAACTTTTTACAAGCTCCTCATTGCATAAAAAGGGGGTAGAGTATGGTAATTATTACTACCACTGACACATATGGGCATTTATATGTATATGAAGAACATTCTATTCTCACTGATTATATTTACTATCATTATTAGGCTTATATTGATGAATAACAATATGGACACCAATAACTATTACTGTACAGCCAGTATTCCTGTCATAGCTATGTACAGTATGCCTCCATGAGACATGGAGGCATACCCTTACTTCCCTACCCTTACCACTGCAGACAGCCATAGTTTTGGGGCTTTTCAGTGTTAATCTTACAAATTTTAGGGTTAGTGGGTTCCAGGGGTTAAGGGAAACCTAAAACTCACCCCCTACTATTAAGCACCACTCCCCCAAACCTTGACATCAGAAATTCGTCATTAACCCTGAAAAGCCCCAGAACTAGGGCTATCTGCACATGCGCAGTTGTAAGGGTAGGAAAATATTTCAGGATAGCAAGATACACGGACCCTCAGTACTGTCTGGTCACCCCAGCAGTGAGGTGCATTGCGGACTGTAGGTGGCGCTATACTCACTTGCCCTTTGTGAACTTATGCAAATAGTTCTTCGCCGAAAGCTCCGAAGATGTGTATATAGACCTGCACGTACCGAGACGTGGTACGAATACAGGCGAGCCATGACAAAGCACCCTCATACAACACCGAACGTCCCCTGACATAACACGATGAAGCCGCGGAAACATCACACAGGACAGCGCCATGTTTCCGATGCTTCCGCAGATCGGCGAGCAGCTTCCTGGTCTGCCAGACTCTACGAGTAGATGAAGCACACGGTGCAGCTGTCCAGCAGGTGGAAGAAGAGAGCGATGAGCTTGTTGAACTGCTGAAATACAAAGCACATCCTTATAGTAACATCACAGGAATTCCAACACAACAAACCTAAATAAAAAGAGAACTAACCTTTATATATTCATTTAAAGAGAAAGCAAGATATTACATCGAATAAATATTGCTAAATTTACTTTAAGAAAAAGCTGCTGTCATTGTCATCTTCCTGCTTCAGTACCTTGAGGGCTAGATCACCTTGTACCGCACTGCAGCTAGGGTAAATGCAAGGAACACAGGTGCACTGCAGCACGCATTTTTGCAGGCGCAGGGCAAGCATACACTTGCATGGAAGTTGCAAGCGCACCGCACTGCAAAATATGTTCTTTTTTTTGTCGGTAACAGAAGCTTCGCAGCGCACATAGTGTGAAAGGACCCTAAGGAACCCACCCAGAACCTGACTTAACTGATTTTCTTGTGTTAGGCTAAAGGTAGCCATACACAGGAAGATTCCTGCCCACCCTTAGGGCTTGTTTCCATTGAAGCGTTCCCGTGCGGTTGTAGCAACCGCGCGGCTGAACGCATGGCATAGTTGTTGCGCGTTTTTGCGACGCGATTTTTGTTTTAATGCGGATGCGGTTGGGACGCAGATGCGTTTCAAAACGCTGCAGCTAGCATTCAGAACGCGCCCTAAACCGCATACGCGCACAACCGCACCAGTGGAAACTATATTGAAGTTTCCAATGGATGCAGTTGTGTGTGCTTGCAGCCGCGCGGCTACAAACGCGTGGGACCGCATCAATGGAAACAAGCCCTTACCCGGTGATTGCCCAGGAATCTCTTGCAGTCAGATCACACGGTGATCCAACATGTTGGTAGAATCCTGCCCAATCCCATATCTAACGCCCGGCAGAGGGTGCCGTCTGATCCTCTGAGGAGCCGGCTGCAGCATAATGATGTCATGCTGCAATCGATCCATCAACATCTATAGAGGGAGAATCTGCACTTCCCTGGCTACCTTAAAACTAGCGTTGCTGTATTTAAAACGTGATGGTCACAAAACCAGGACGAGCACACAACACACATTGAAGAAGAGCCACACCTGATCTGCATCAGGGTCACCCATCCAAAGTATCGAACGGGAATTGCTGTGCACAGTGTTGCGCATTGATTGAGGAACGCTTGAACACAGAGTGATGACATCATCATGTCCCGATCAAGCGTCCGTCAATCTAACGGGGATCTACTTGTCTATGGCCAGCTTTAGAGATTTATCTGTGTTCACTGGGTAGGTTTTTTTTTATTACTATTTTTATTTGTAAGATTGATCATACTTTATATCATTTAAATGTATTATTTTATTTGAAAAATTTATACAAATTATTGAAAGTAACAAAAACGTAACCAACCAATCTTACACCACAAACATATCAATACCCTGGTTCATATGTTTATGATATATGCAGTCATGGGAGTGCACACTTTTGTTTTACATTTGTAAAACATTAAGTGAAATGTTTCACACATTGCTTCTCCATTTTGGCTTAATTTTTGTTAAAAATAAAACATTTGAGTGGAGAACTGTTAGGGCTTGTGCCCACACCGCGCTGGTCACGTCTATTAATTTCAATGGGCCTGCCCCCACTTGTGCGGCAGCCCGCGGATATGAAACGGGGGCACCCACGTTTTTGGCCGCAAACTCATTGTCAAGACACCAGTCTGAGATGATTTGAGCTTTATGACATGGTGCATTATCCTGATGGAAGTAGTTACCAGAAGATAGGTACACTGTGGTCATAAAGGGATGAACATGGTCAGTAACAATACAAAAGGTAGGTTGTGGCATTGCAACGATGATCGATGATGCCAAGAAATGTTACCCCACCACCACCATTACACCCTCACCACCAGCCTGAACCAGTTATAGAAGGCAGGATGGATCCATGCTTTCATGTTTGACGCCAAATTCTGAGCCTACCATCCAAATGTCACAGCAGAAATGGAGACTCATCAGACAAGGCAACATTTTTCCAATCCTCTATTGGTGAGCCTGTGTGAATTGTAGCATAAGTTTCCTGTTCTCAGCTGACAGGAGTGCCACCTGGTGTGGTCTTCTGCTGCTGTATCCCAACTGCCTCAAGGTTCGATGTGCAGAGATGTTCTTCTGCGGGGTTGTAACAAGTGGTTATTTAAATTACTGTTGCCTTTCTATCAGCTCTGGTCATTCTCCTCTGACCTCTGGCCTTTTTTCAGACCATTCTCTGTAAACCCTAGAGATGGTTTTGCTAGACAATCCCAGAAGATCAACAGTTTCTGAAATACTATTGACCATGTCAACATGCCTAAATGCAGTTGCCACCATGTGATTGGCTGATCAGCCATTTGCGCCAACGAGCAGTTGGACAGGTGTGCCTAATAAAGTGGCCTGTGAGTGTATGCTGTGCATTTTGGCATACTGCATAGAAATAAAACCGTTTTGGCTGAAATGCTGTGTGGTAGGGACCAATTAAAGTAAAGGGACTGGCATCTACAATGCAGTACACGAGGCACTGAGCCCATGTGCACTATGCCCGCTGAAGTAAGAACAGAGACTTACATATTTTGGCTTCCATGTCTCATTTCAGGGTCATAATTATTAGGCTTAGGCTCCACTGTACACTGGGATCTGCTGGTGCCGCTTGCAGGTATGGAGGCTCGGACCAGTAGATCCAGGGCTCTGACGGTCTGTGGAGACAGTCCTGTCAAAGCCCCATTGCCGTCAATGGGTTGCTTATGCACTCCGTTAAAATCCCTGCGTTCATCTCAGGTTTTTACTAATTATTCCTTTTTAAATAACTACTTACATTGTGCTATAAAGTATAAAAAGATGGGATATGTAAACATATCAAGTGTCTAAGGGCTGAGTGTCTAAAATGTTAGATAGGCCATGTTTACCATAATAATGTATCCACTTCAAATAATCATTATCTGTCTATTTATGACTGCATATGAATATGACACATGGATATAAGGTTTATTGAACATTGAAGATTATGATGTGACTGCATTCCTGTGCAGAATGTATCAGGGAGAAACTTATATAACTGGTTAGGTAACTAATTAACTCTATTTTGTTCCTTCAGCAAGACAAGGCATTAGTGATTCGCACAAGAGAGACCCGTATCTGAGGTAGGGTATGTACTGCTGAACTTTGTCTCTTTGTCGTTCCTTTGCCCAAGTCCTTGCTTACAGCTGGAAATGTTAGCATTTATTTAAATATATGAATTACATTTTCAAGCTCATATTTTGTTTATGAGGTGTTAAGCGGGGTATACCTAGGCAGAAATGTATGATTTTCTTTTAGATCTCTTTTTGTTTTACCAAGACCACGTAATATGAGGGACTTTCTAAACCATCGAGTCTACCTGTGTTCAATCACAGAGGACCCGGCACTACATAGTTGTTGGTAGATCTAAAGGATATCTGACAGAGAGATCTAAAGATGTAAAGATTATTTCTAGCAATAGTTAATGTATGAATCGTCATTTGGGTCAGTGTACGGCTAGTGCTGCACTGCCCTAAAATATCTTGAGGGACTTTAGCACAATATCGTTGAGGGACTTTAGCACAGCACACAAGCCGGGCACTGAAGGCAATGGGCTATCTATCCATATAACACGGCTCCACAGGCCATCATAGTCCCTGATTCGTCAGTTTGAACCTCCATCATGTTTATGACGTTACAGAGAACAGCCATAATATAAACGCAACGGAAGCTTGACATATGACGCGTCAGTGCATGCAAGCACACAATGAATCCCTAATCTAAGTATGGCTCCAACTATTCTAATGTATACAAATTAACTGTTGTCTCTACTAGTGATAAGCAGCATAGGCAGTATTTAATATTTTGCAAATAATTCTGCTAATATTCGATATTGGTAAATATAACAAATACAACATTTGCGTGTATGGCCATGCATTGAGATAATTATAATATGCTTTTCAGTTCATAATATCTCGAATATTTCAAATTGCAAATATACGCCACCATATTTGCGAAATTAGCAAATTCTCTAATAGCCGGTATTCGTAAAATATACTCGCATTCCCAATATTCAGGCTCAACACTGGTTTCCACTTCCTAGGGAAAATCTGTTGACATTTAAAAATAGAGTTCTGTTATAGCTGGAGATAGTGATTTTCCTACTTATGCAGAGTTATATTGTGATATAGAGGGGAGTCTGGAGGGCCAGTTCATACACACACAGACCAAGATACATACCTTAAAAACATGGCATCTTTTTAATAGATTTTGTGCAATATATACTGTATATAAACTGTCAATATAACATTGATGCATGGTACTGCCACATAGTATAATCAATATAAAATCGATTAATTTTTCAGTTATATAAATGTGTACACACACTCCAAAATCTGATACAAGTCGAGAAAAAAAAAATCCATAAGATGCTTGTACGATCAACTACAACTTCCCAACCTGACCGATCAACCACAATAATAGGAATCAGGTTCTGGCTTTACTCACAACTGTTTTTTATGTTAATAAATAATAAAACAGACATATTCTTTACATTCTTTTTCATTTATATTGTAGAAGAGATGGAAGACCTTCCCTATGCACTCATGTCGTACAGCGGGGGATCTCGGGGTTTTCCGAAACAATATGAAAGTATAATAAAACAGAATTTCCACATATTATACTTGGATGAATTTAACAACAACAAGGAGTTATATGCCCCAAAGGTACAGGCTCTCTTGTTGTGGTGGCACCTGCCTGCAGTGACCAAAGAATTGCTTGATTCTCTTCCCAATCTTAAAGTGGTATCGAGCTCAGGAGCAGGTATAGATCACATGGATCTGAAGCTGATATCAAGTTATGGTATAAAAGTCACCAATACACCAGGTGTGGGAGATGATTCCACTGCTGACATGGGTATGGCTCTTATGCTTGCATCTGCCAAAAATGTAGTAGAAGGTAAGCTATTTCTGCTTTCTAATGGACTATCTCCACTATTTGGATATTTATAAAGCATTCAGTGTCTTCCCTATAAGTGGTACTATCAAGTCACAACTGCCCTCAAGGTACAAGGAACTGGGACTACCATAGATATTTGGTACATCAGTTTTCATCAATGACAGATTAAACAGTAAACTAATGAGTTATGAAGTGTGTGCAAAAAACAGACTCAATGGTGGTCATGTGCCCTCCTATCCCAGTCTACCCGCTGCTCGAATCTATGTTTTCTCTCCACATACGCAAGTACCTATGGTCTGCACACTTGCACCAGGATATACCCTCTTTAACTAAATGTCAGCAAAAACTGGTGGTCTTCATTTTTTTGCGGCAAAGAAAACCATAGCTAAAGCCTGGAAGTGGTAAATGGTCCCATTCTCTTAGGTCAAGCATCTTGGGTATTGTTTTCATCAATGAAAAATCATCCTGTCTTCTGACTGCCATGAAAAATTCCTTGCAATTTGGTCCCATTGATCACTCCATTAAGTCTCACAATTGTAGTATGCCATACAACCCAATTTTAATACTGTCAATGTTCCCATTGACAAGTCTCCAAGTTTCTAACCCACCATTGAGCCCTGAGTGATAGGACTGCTGGTTGGTCTGATTAACTTCCTGTGGGTGGTTCCACTGTGTCCTTTTGTTACTCCTTTCCCCGGGCCATGCAGCTCACTTCTATAAAGGGCCTATTCATTCTTTCTGCCACAGGGCGGGTGACTTTTCCTTTACTTTAAATAAATACCCTTTGTCATGCCGTTTGCACTTCCCATTCATATTTTCCACATAAAGAGTGTAGTTTCTCTCTGCCAAACCTGATGTTCTGCTACCAGTTTACAGGCTCCTTGTATTGATCTCGCTGTATCATTTTTTTTAGTTTTAGAAAAATAAAAATGTATTGAAATTAAAAAAAAACAGACCCAATATCCATATTTAAAAGATATTGGAAAATATGTACACAAACTGTATTGTTTATTAAACCAAGTAAACAATAATGGAAATCTAAAGTCTGATCAAAAGTTTTTGAAAAAATGTTTGACCTTAGATATGATTTAACTTTAAAGTGGTTAGCCCATGTTATGTTAAACAAAATCCTTCTTCGTTCTAAAACCTTAAACTTGAGGTAGTTTTAACTAATGTGTGCTTATCAGATAAACAACCCAGTATCAATATATTGTACAGAAATGTATTTATTTATTTATATTGTGTTAAACAATGATCCTGGGAAAGACTAATACATGGAGCCCAGCAGGGCCGGGACAAGGTCCACCAACAACAGAGGCTGAGCTGCCCAAGTGCGTCCCTCTCCCAGCCCAATTTGCATATGAATGACATTCATATGCAAATTGGGTTGAGAGAGGGGTGACATCGGCCAGCTTAGAGCTGATCTGAGCTTAGCTGGACGGCTCCATCTCGTCAACTGCAATACTGAGAAGAAAGTGCAGGACGAGATGGAGCCATCAGAAGTTTAACCCCCTGAGCAGTGCCCAGAGGCTGGAGCCTCTTCAGCCTCTGTGTCGGCCCGGCCCTGGAGCCCAGAGCCTATAAGAAAAGAAATAACAAAGGAAAAAAATCTGTAATTGTATTACCACTCACTTAGAGCGTCCATGCTATTTAAGGATTACGTGTTTATACAAGGGTGACATTGAACTGATACTTGATACCTCTGGTAAGTAGTAAGTGGTAAGTAGAGGAGACAAACATTGTAACAGTAAACTTGGGGATGAGTTGGCCAGTGGTACAGATATCAATATAAAAACTTTATTTTTAAATAGAGTTTGCTATCCCCAATTGAAAGCTTTTATAAGACAGAAGTAAAATCTGTTTTATTCATTAATACAATATGAAGACATCTTGGAACAGATATCTGGATAGTAGACCCACACAATTTAATTTAACATGACTTTTGTAATAAAAAAAAAAATTATTTAAAAAAAATCCTGATTGGGTTTACATAATAATAATAATGATAACATTGCCTTTTTGCATCCTGTATTTCTAAATAGTAAAGTAAAAGTTCTATTCAAACAGATTACATTTTATTCCATTCCACAGGTCACAGAATTTCATGTTCGCCAGACACAAAAGATTTAGGTTTTAACTGGTTGGGTAATGACATCACAGAAGCAACCCTGGGCATTATTGGAATGGGCAGTATTGGCTATAGCATAGCTCAGCGTGCCAAGGCTTTTAGAATGAGAATTCTTTACCATAACAGGAACAGAAGGTGAGATACAAAGGAGAAAAAGAACATATTTTTTAGATGTTTTATCTGCTAACAGAGTTTATTGATGTCCTTTTAATAATAGCGATCAACATTAATGAATGATACTAGGGCATTTAAGATTTAAGATCTTGTCAAGTCATCCACTACTAAAGTCATAGTTGTGTTGACTAGTTGTTTGAAGCCATTACACAGACACATAGTAGGAACGCAAGTGTCCAACAGTGAACAACTTTTATAAGGTTTCTATAACATTAACAAAAACATAAAACAAAACATAGACGATAAATTTTGTGGTAAATTTAAGTACAAAACAGAAAGTGGGAAAAGCTTAAACCACAGCACATACACATAAAATGAGTCAACACTACACATTGTGCGTCACCAATTAAATAAATATAACTGTAAAGCTACTCCTGGTGCTCTGGAATTCATTGTGCAGTTTGAGTGGTCTAGTGTGAAGTATTTCGAGTATTTCCATACTTGTGATGTGAGTCTTTCACCTACTGACTCTGCTGCTTGTTGCTCATCTTGTGTTTATTTTCCCGCTCTTTTTATGAAGTGACTATAATAATTGGTTAAGCATTGTGTATACAAGCGTGCATACAGAGAGAGGAAAACAACACACAACTTGTCAACTTCCTTCAGGTGTCATAGAAGTGTCTGAAGTCGACTTTTCTGTTAATGCCTTAATTGATACTGTTTCAGAATTGGTGAAACAAACATAAATGTATATTCAGTGCTAGCATACAATGAAATGAGTCACCTATAATATATATTATTATAATATAATGTTCTTGAAACAGAGCCATTGAGGAAGAATTGGCTGTGGGTGCTGAATACTGCAGTGATATGGCCGACTTGCTCCAGCGAAGTGATTTTGTGATGGTAGCTGTCAAGCTTACTCCAGAAACACACAATTTGATTGGACAACAGCAGCTTCAACTGATGAAGCCCACAGCAACTCTTGTCAACATCAGTCGTGGTAAATCCTGTAAAGTGTCTAAATACAGTAAATATTTTTGATGACTTCAGTTGTGAAGGTAATGGAAAATACTGTGCATTTCTTTTATAAAGATTTTTCCCAGATACATTTTGGATACTCCACCATTAAATGGCATTGTATGTCTACATTAAGAAGAACTGTACACAACTCACCATACGCTTTGAAGATACCATTAAAACATGAAAAATTGCAGATGTTTAAAATGTACCTTTATGGATTATCATTAGTGTGCAAAAAAATTATAAGCAAATGTTTCTTTCAGGCCAAGTCATTGATCAAGATGCTTTGGTAGATGCCCTGAAATATGGAGTTATTAAGGCTGCAGCCCTAGATGTCACTTATCCAGAACCCCTACCAAGGTGAGATGCTGGGTTTTCATTCATTTCACCACTAGCTGGCTCTGGCTACACCTTACAACATTTTCAACAGTGCTATAAATAAACTAGGTATATAAAATGCAGCATTATTTGTATATAAGGGAATAAATAAATTAATAGCAGCACACATACCATGGCAAACCATAACTGCAAGCCAAAACCGGCCACTTTATTAGGCACACCTGTGCAACTGCTCGTTGACGCAAATTACTGATCAGCCAATCACATGATGGCAACTCATTTAGTTATGTTGACATGGTCAATAAGAATCGCTGCAGTTAAACCGAGATTCAAAATGGGGAAGAAAGTTGATTTAAGTAACTTTGAACACGGCATGATTGTTGGTGCCAGACGGGCTGGTCTGAGTATTTCAGAAACTGCTGATCTTCTGGGATTGTCAAGCACAACCATCTCTCTCATCTCAGATTTGGTGTTGGTGGTGGAATGGTGTGGGGGACATTTTCCTGGCACACTTTGGGCCCCTTAGTAGTAATTGATCATGGTTGAAACTCCACAGCCTACCTGAGTATTGGTGACATTGTCCTTACTTTTATGACCACAGTGTACGCATCTTCTGATGGCTACTTCCAGCAGGATAATGCACCATGTCATAAAGCTCGAATCATGTCAGATTTCTTGAACATGACAATTAGTTCACTGTACTCAAATGGCCTCCACCTGGAGGTAAATTTAAACAAATTAGTAGGTAGATTGGAGGATAAGTTTTAACACTGTTCCCATCCCTAAATTGT
>CM070036.1:58490549-58502100 GCA_036250615.1 Ptychadena robeensis | reverse complement strand
TATACGTGTGTAACACTGTTCCATGTAAAGTCCCAAGAGGGAATCCTTTCTCCTGTTTCTCAAATGGCCTCCACAGACACCAGATCCTAATCCAATAGAGCACCTTTGGGATGTGGTGGAACAGGAGATTTGCATCATGGATGTGCAGCTGTCAAATCTGCCTCAACTGCGTGATGCTATCATGTCAATTTGGACCAATGTCTGAGGAATGTTTTCAGTACCATGTTAAATCTATGCCACGAAGGATGAAGGCAGTTCTGAAGGCAAAATGGGGTCAAATCCCGGTACTAGCAAGGTGCGCCAAATAAAGTGGCCGGTGAGTGTATTTCTTATACATAAAAAGCTTAAAAATGCAGCATCTTATGTCAGGGATAGCCCCTTAGTGAAGCAATAACAAAAATTCTGAATTGGATGCAATAAAAAGATCTGAATTGGAAGGTATTCTCATGACTCAATTTATCAAAAATTCCAATAATTTAAGGAAAATTCCTCACTTCTGAAGGGTTGCTTGAATCCTGTAAACTGCAAATGCCTCTGTACTATAAGGCTATATTTGCACTGTACACCAGCACTTTTGGAGGTGCATATGGCTGATGGGGCGTAAGTGAATTATATACATGACTCTACCCTCTGTGAGCACCTTCAGACATTACTGTGCTATTCAATACTCAGAGGGAGCACTGTGTTTTTTGATTCCATCCGTCCCTACTCACCATAACCTTATGGTTGTTTATACGTACCCTAAAAAGGATTTATTGCGACCCTCTAAAGCAGTGGTGGCCAACAGTTTATATGGAGGGCCACAAGTGCGGCCCTCGGCATCACTAAAGGGCCGCACATAACATTTTCCATCTATACTGACCCGTATAAGCATTTTATAATGAAGATATGACAGCAGGCAGTGCGAGAAGATATTTTAAATTTTTAAATAACGAAACATGTTTTAAATTTAAATCTATGGGGCACATAACCTTTAAATTCATCAAAGGTTATGATACCCTATTTTCAGGTTATGTGCCGCAATATATATTATACAATCACCCCTGTTCATTGGTGGAATAGTGGGAGCATAGGCACTCACCAGTCTGCTGATCCCCGGCCAACACTAGAGGAGGAGGGGCGATGAACTTTCTCAGGCCTTTACATACACCTATCGCCTCTCCTCCTCTTCCCACTCTAAGAAGTTCACAGACAAGGACCTGTCAGTAGAGGATTGGTGGACAGGTGAGTTCCCAAGCCCTATGCAATATCAATTAGGTTTCAGGGGCCGCAAGTGTAGGACCGAGGAGGGCCGCCGAAGAACACCCAAAGGGCAGCATGGTTGGGCACCTGGGCCCTAAAGCATTGAACCTCTTTATTGGGACAGGCTGCTGGTCTTGTCTTTTTTCTGTCCACATTCTGCTAAAGAGCTAAAAGTTGAAAATATCTCTTTCATTCTGCCTGGCCCTGGTACACAGTGTGAAGATTGTTCATAGGAAAAGACCACCAATACCAGCAGCGTGGCATTTAGCAGCCAAAGCAGTCCCATGTAGCACAGTGTGAATGGAGGGGCATTCTGGTAGCTAAAAGATGCTGCAGTAAAGAATGTACCCACCATGCTTTGTCTGGTTATTGAAACTACTGATACTCGAGTTTATAGTCGAGATATGGTAGTACTGACCTCTTCTCTTAAGCTGGCCATACACGGTTAAATTTAAGTGTTCAATTGGCTTAAAACTATCAAAGTTTACATAGCGAAAATTGTTAGATAATGTTGGAAAATGTTCGTCGGTTGTACAACGTTTAAACTAAAATTTTCTGGGTTGGTCTGGTCATGTGGTACAACTTTGGATTCAATGTTCAATAAAAAGATCAAGATCTCAAATCGATTGTGCTAAAATTGAACCGTTTCTCCCAATCCAGGGTTTTACTCTCCTTCCTGAAGGATCTTTGGTAAAAATTTGGCAAATAGATGAACTGACTAATGTATACATTCGTAAAATTGCGTAGAACCTTTTCCAACTTCAAAACATGAATAAAGTATAAAGCTAGTGGAGATTTAACCCGGGAACACATGTACAAATATGGGCCAGATCAATGGGCGCTTAGAGCGCCGTGCATTCTCAGGGCCATCTATCTGGCCCATATCTAATGTGGCCATCTCTGTTTTCAAGCCAGACCAATCAATCAGACCCGCTCGAAAACAGGGATATCGGACATGACCGTAAACCATGGTCGATGTCCATTGCTGCGCCCCCTGCTCCTCCGATATCGGGCAGCAGCGCGTGTTCCCAGCTTAAGGCTGGCATTTACAGATCTTTTTTCAATTATCATCATGATTACAGCTATACATACTGTTACAATTTCCTTACCTGTTGTTAATGGTATTAATATAGACTTTAAAACTAATGTTACTGGTAATGACAGGGATAAAAATGTTTGGGCTTTAACTTAAAAATTGTTCTGTATAGCTATAGATAAAACATACTACTCTCGCTAGTATTTTTATTAATTATATTACAACTACTACTTTAAAATGTTTACCTTTTTTGTTACTGCTATTATTGTTGCTTATCAATGGTTATGGATATAAATGATTACTTTTTGTCTACAGGGATCATCCTTTACTCACGTTGAAAAATGTGATCGTGACACCACATATAGGAAATGCAACAGAAAAGACAAGAAGAAGAGTTGCTGAAAGAGTTGTACAAAATGCAATAGGAATTCTAAAAGGACTGCCTGTTAATGGCATAGTGGGCACCCTGTAAGCACCTTAGACAAAATCTAAAATTATACTAATTGATAGAGTAAAAGAACATACTTTGCACTATGGAATAAATGTAATAAATAGATATGTAATGAGAAATATTGAAACTTTTATTGCTCTCCTCATCCTTATCCTCCTGGTCCAGTGTCTCTAGTACATTCTAAAGCTGGGCATAGACATTTCGCTTTCATGCCGATTTCTTAGTAGTGTTGAGCAGCATATGATATATTCAAATTCGCATAATTTCGATAATATACAAAAGAACATTCGAAATTAGATTTGACTGTATTCCATTGCCTTCCATTGCATGCGCCCATTTGCAATTGTTTGCAAAGATTCGCGATGCAGCTTACTGGAGTGGCTTTTCCATGATCAAATTAATGGTTCCTGCTTGAAACACATCCCAGTAGTCACCAAAGCATTTATCACAGCTATGATATCGCTAGATATAGAGTAGATATGTCTCAAAAGACAGACACAAATTGTAAAAGCTCCACAACCTAGATGTTGAAGTTTCTGTTGCCGATCTGTTGTGAATTTTGGAAGGCCAGTAAATGAAAAAAAAAAAAAAATCATCAATTGAAATACAATAAAGTACCTCCGATTGCTAAACCTAAAGTATTAGGTATCAGAATATATTATATTGGAGAAAAATGGAGGATTCGTATTAAGACGGTGGAGTGCAGAAGGATCAACTTTGTCCAAGTAGCATTAGTTTACTTAGAAGTGACTTCATTGAACACTGGAAGGCCTTTTACACCATCGATCAAACTTTGAACCATATCTTCCATCATGATACGTCTGGTATTGTGAGTTGCACTGCCCATGTGAGGTGCTAAAATAACATTTTTCAGTTTTAAAAGTGGGTGATTTCTAAAAATCAAGTAAATTAAATAAGTTAAAAATGTAAAACAGAGTTCTAAATTAACAATGGTATTATCACTAGATATAGTATGTTTGCTCACTTATAACAACTAGTGAATAGTTTGGATAGCACATATTCATAAATAAGGTCCTGTGTAAAAAAGGACTTGGGTGGCAAGCAAAGGGTATGTTCTCTTGTACATTCATCATACAAGTAATTAAGACTAGACTCATTATTACAAATATGTTAGACAAAAGGTCCGTATACAGGAAGCAGAATCTACTTAGATTTTTTATAAAAAAAAAAAAAAGAATCTGCTATCCTCTTGTTAAAAAAAATATGAATTTAGGACAAATAAAAAATTTTGCAGCTTACAAATCCTTGGAAATACTGTGTATTATTTCTACAAGCTAAGCTTATCAGTGTTCTGTGTACCAATAACAACACTGCCAATGTAATAGGGTACAGTGGATAAGGAAAGAGAAGTGATTTATCTACCCTGGCGGTACCCCAGTACTGCTGTGTTTCCCCTTCCTTCTCCCCTCTGCAATGTGATGTGGGACAAAAGAAAAAGCTGGCGTTTCCTTGACATGGAGGTCAATGGCGCCTCTCCCCCACCTCTCCGGCGTCATCGATCACATCAAAGAGGCGATTACAAGAACGTTTATATTCAGAAACGCTGTGGGCTTGCCGGGGAAAGGTAAGTATTCCTAATTGTATAGCATGGGGTACGTTTGTTTTGCTACACTCAGGGTAAACGCCAGGGAGGTTAAGTAGTGACAGGCCACTGATAAAAATATGTACCGGTAATTTTAAAAGACAAAGGATGGATTACTGGTTAATAAAGGTAATGGAAATCATCAGATGATATCTTTCTTAAACAACTTTCAAACTTTTGAAATTAATGGTCATGACATTGTCATTACTCAGTTTACTAAGCTAATTGCAACCATTTCCCATATTAAATCCTTGATTGTTTATCTATATTTTTTATTCATTTGATTTAATTATATATATTATTAAAATCCACGCTTGCAAACATTCTCATATGTTTATTGCAAGCATGACCCTTTTATCATACATTTCCCAAGAAGGTAGTAGTTACTGGAAATCTGCAAAAGCAGAAAACATAGCTTACACATATAAACAATGGTACATTACAAACCAACATTTGCATTAATTCAAAAATATTCAGCCCACAAATTATTACAAAGGACAGTGGTTCTCAACCAGGGGTGGAAGACCTCAAGGGTACATTGGCAGGAGGTAAGGTGTACTCTGAAGGGGGGCACTGTTAGGGGGAACTCCAGGGGACACTAACAATCTGGTGGACCTCCCTCCAAATACTTAACTATTAATCTGTCTTTAGGTCATTGCACCATTTTAGTCTCAGCACACTGCAATGTAGCAACCATTGTCAAAAGCCCCAAAAATAGGCACTGGCAGCCATTCTTGCATAGTCGGTAGCTTTGCTGCAGTCCCTTTCTATAAGAAGTTGTGGGAGTGGAGGAAGGAGCAGCCAGCTGTGCTACTAGAAAACGTTTTGTTTCTGTGTGCATGTATGTAAGTAAAGTGTTACCGTAATGTATGCAAGTACTTGCACACAGTGTGTAGACATACAAAATTAGCAACACAAGGTGGGTACAAGGTCTAAAGGATGATAGCAAAGAGCACATTTTATGATAAGGTTGAGAACCACCGATCTTGGATTAAGTTAGCACAATATGGTTCTAGGTAGAATAGTTATGTCCAATATTTGCATCAAATTCTGGTTTAAAGCCATTAAGAGGGTGTTTGTTAGATGGGCACTACATGCTATTAGGGTGATATCAGGGTTTATGTTTATGAATGGTCTTCAATAAACCACCACAGTGAAGAATTCTTGCATTAGATGTCAGTGACTTCATAGGAAATTGGGTGACCGTTAACAGCATCCATCATATTCAGCACCATAGCTTCCATCATAGCACGCAGAGAATCGCGTGTTGCAGTGCCCATGTGAGGAGCAATAATAACATTGCTCAATTTAAGAAGTGGGTGATCTCTGGAAAAAAAATGAATTCAAAATGTGAATATGAAGATTTATTTATAAATGTAATAATATTGTGAAGTAGCACACAAAAAGTCTTTATTTAACAAACCAAAGAACTATGTACAGTATATAGTACAATAAAAGAGTTTGGATTTCTATAAATCAAACTGTTAACATCAAAATGTATCAGCATTAAGGGCTTATTTAAAAGGCGGTTGTTAATGAGCACGATATACCGGGGTAGTTTTTAACCCATTATCTACCATTGTCCTATACCTACCATTGTTTATAGGATAGCTATATATAAGTCTGTAGCTGGTAATGTTAAATTAATTTGGAAGACAATGGGTTAAAACAACCCGCGGGAACCTGCACAAGTTTCAGGGGCCCACAGGTAATTTTAAGTTGCTGCGGGAGAGCCCGGTCGTTTCCATGTAAATGTAGACTTATTTAGTATTTTTCCTGCTCCCCTCATAAATATTTTGATATAAAAGACTATACTTTCCTGCCTTGGTCTATTCTTTTACAAAAAAGTAAAGGTAAGTAAAGACAATAGATTTTCTTTCTTTTTTTTATACATTTTTAACCACTAGATTTGTATTGCATAAACAATCCCTTCTTTGCGATTATTTTAGGTGAATATCTAGCAGTTGCTTCCAAAGACCTAAAATGATCCTGGGCAACAGGCAGAAAGTTACACAAAGCGAGCTACATGTGCTCTTGTAGTTGGGAATTCTGAAAATGATTACAGCCCCCCATACACCTTAAGATCGATCCATACAATTTCCATTAGATCTACCAACAACTATGTAGTGCCGGGTCCTCCCTGATAGAATACACAGTGATTGTAAGGTTTAGAAAGATCCTCATATTACATGGTTTTGGTAGAACAAAAGTTGATTGTACAGAAATTGTATAGAAAGATTGTAAGGTGTATGGGGGCCTTACTACTTAAATGATTGTACTTGGTGTGTAACTATTATAGGTCCGAATGTAGAATTAAAGTAAGAGCATAATAAAAGAGAATGAATGAAAAGAGCTTTTTTTTGCTTTGGCTTTTTTTTTGAAGGGGGGCATACATTACATGCCCAAGGTGCCTAGAGAAATATATTGTTTGATAAAGGTATTGCTTCAATTGATTTTATATGATTTATACTAGATTTAAAATAATACTGTACTCAGGAAATTACCATATTTCATTAAATATTATTTTGGAAAAACAATTTACAGATTAGTAATTATGGTATGTGCCGAGTTAGTTCTCAACATAGCATTTCATTAGTTGTATAATTTGTCATGGCCTGTAAAGACCACAACAATGATGCAGTCAACAGAAATATTACATTTCAATATTTAAATGTTAGCCCTGTAGGGTCCACGTCCGCTATTGGATCTGCTGGGTTCTATCAAGCCTCCGTTGCGTTCCTAAAGACGCGGATGGCTGCGTCCACATCAACGCAACTGAGTCTCGGACAACCGGATCTGGGGCTCTGGAGACAGTCCTGTCATTGCTGCATTGACGTCAATGGGCGGCTTGTGCACTGTGGATAGTGGAGCCTAGGGCTTACTCTCGAAGTAGCATTTAGTATCATTTTGTAAATTATTTTGGCAGGACTAATATTAAATACATTAAAGCGGACCTACCCGGCACCACGTCACAGCAGCACGTGATTTTTCAGTGAGCTGCTTTGAAAATTCCCATAGAAGATCACTGAACACCCCCAGTGGCCACCCGCGATATTGCACCACCATGTGTTTCATGTGTTGGCTACACACTGAAAAATCACGTGCTGCTGTGACGTGGTGCCGGGTTTTGCTGAGCCCATTAACCAGGAAGTGAAGAAGAATGGCTGATTATATTCCTAAATTGCTCATTACAGGTAAGTTTTTGGGTTTTTTCACTGCATTCCTCCCTATTATTGGCACTTCTAGTGCCATTCATGAAAACATAGATTCCTGGTGGTAGGTCCGCTTTAAGCTTTCCCTGCAAACGGATAGTTAGGTTTGAAACATTTCTAAGTAATACTACAGCTCCAATGTTGCCCCAAAATATAAATATATCAAATAGTTTAAACTTACCAGTTTTTTTTGGTTTTGCTGGGTTTTTTTTAACCTTTGCTCTGCTGCTATTTCACACAACCAATGTTCACATCCAACAACACCCTTTTTGGCAAGTTCTGCCTGCACCCCCTTACACAAAGTACAAATCCCCCCAGTGGTCCCTTGGTCACTACTGTGTTATACTAAGCAATGTGTGCTCATTAGCTTAAGCTCAGTTGCAACAAAGATATCTAGTTAAATTGTATGAGAATAATAAATGTACCTAGGTAAAGGTTGCGGATATGTAACATCTAGCGCAGCCGCTTTGATTTCTCCCACTTGCAATGCTTCCACCAAAGCATCCTGATCAACAACTGGACCTATGGGTAAAGGACATATACAGATTCTGAACAACTCCTATGAGCCAGGGATATATGCAGATATAACATGCAGATATATATTACACCTATGTGCATAAAAACATCATTTGCAGTTCTGGGAATGGATCTTTGGATCTGACAGACGATATTTCAATCAAACCAAAGTCAATTGAATAAAAAAACAAGCAATAGATTATGCGGGTATGGCTAGACTTACAGTGAAAGGATAAGCAGCAAACTGATGAGCTTATCACATCCTTTCTGCATGCTCAGTGTAGCACATGGCCATTACTAGACAACTGACTGCATCTTCAACTTTTAATCTGAGCCCTGCTACACGGGAAATACAAGGCTCTTATACCAATTTAAATAGTTAAGAAATACAAGAGCATAGGGGTAAATAGGGGTGCTAATGTATTTATTTACTCTCCATTTAAAGCCCTCCATAGACGGGCCGATTTCTGGCCATAGTTGTGGGCGTCTGCTGTGCTTGCTCCCGCGCACATAGAGGTCGGTCGCCCGCAACTACAGGGGAGCCCACCTTGAGGATCTGACCAAAAGAGCCAGCAGGTCAAATCGCACACGGATCTATCCTGCTGGTTCTTTTTCTGCCCGATCCTCCGCTGCAGGCAGTTAACTCGGAGGGGAAGCCTCCTCCTCCTACAAGTTAATTGGCTACAATCTGACAGGAATCGCGTGCGTTAGTGGAACACACAGGATTCCTGTCAGTTCTGTAGCCGACTCCTCGCAGCGTGGTGACATCACCACGCTGTGAGGAGTCTGCCAAAAGCCGGCCATAGATCGATCGTCTATGGCCGGCTTTATAGGGGCATAATTAGGCTTTATGGAAAACTCTACCCAGCAGGATTGCAGACAGATGTAAAAACCTCAGGCTTAATATAAAGGGATGTCTGTGCGTTTTATTCCGGCGTGTGGCATAGCACAATTTGTCATTGCCTGTGCCAGGTCGCATTAAGTCAATAACAACGCAGCACATTGTTTTTCTGACAAACTTTGCCCATAGAAGTAAATAAGCAAAAACACGTCTGCATCCCTCTAGGGATGCCTGATGGAGACATAGACTAACTCCTAAATAACCTTTAAAACACTGTGATTAAGAGAACACGTACCGTAAAATGAAAGAAAGTAGGCTTTTAACATACACAAATTACACAGAATGATACCAACCTCTGCTAACATTTATTAAAACTGCAGAGCGCTTCATTAGTTTAAATTCACTTCTTCCAATCAGTTTTTCTGTCTGTGGACTGAGGTTAACAACAAGCATTACATAATCTGATTGCTTGAGCAAATCTTCAAATTTTTCACAATATATTGCTCCAACTGATTTCTCCTCTTCCAGTCTGCAAAAAGAAATCACTGTATTACCTTAAAATGAGTGCTAAGTCAGCTTTAACAGAAGCAAGTTATCAATTTCACAAAGCAGTTAAGGTGCTGTTGGTGCTGGACAGTTGGGTCTGTTAGAATAACAGATGGCGAGCAATAAATATGATAAATGTATTGCTAACATGTGATTTAAAAGAACATATCCTATGGAATGCAGCAGACACTATTGGGTACAATATACACATTTTTTTTGTTTAGATTTAGAAGATGCTCCTCTGAGAGTAAGAATGTGCAAAAAGCAATTGTATGAATATATAGAAACCTTATGTACATACATTATTACATGCAACAAACTCCGCTTCAACATGCCATAGCTACCAATGAAACTGCAGTGTGAAAGAGTGTGTAGCATCTTAAGGTTCCCTTACACCTTACAATCTTACCATAGAATTTCTATACAATCACCTTTTGTTCTAACAAAACCATGTAATATGAGAACCTTTCTAAACCTTACAATCACTACGTATTCTATCAGGGAGGACCCAGCACTACATAGTTCAAATTCCGGAAGGTGTGGGAGATGTGGGATATGGTGGACCACTCCAGACACTAGGGTTCTCCCTGTGACTCCCTGTTCATCTTTTCTTCAACGGTTGCTGGCTCTCAGGATTGTTCTTTCCCCCTATTTCTTTCTTTTGTTTTTTTTTTTTTCCTATTTAGTTTAAAAAGGTATTGTTGTTGGTTTTGTATTGATAGCTACCTTTATCATTGTGGTTTCATAATAATCCTGATGTGTTTACATTAGCATTTCTATTCACCCTTGGCTGCTTTTTGTGCTCTGCATGGGTTTTATTGGAACAGTACCTTGTTTGTATCTATTTATTTCTTGCTTCCTAGAATTCCAACAGTAAAAAAAGAACAGCATAATATGTTAGAGCTTCCTTAAAACTTACTAAGCGAGGTTGACAATAGTGAACAAGGTATTAGTGGACTATAGGGGACAAGGTATTAATTATCTATTTTGTGAGACAACTCAATCCACGTATTAGATATGCTTTGTACCTTCCTGTCACATAGTAGAAGGAAGGTTGGTATTTGAAATATGGCAAGAAATATTTTGTGTCATGAGGCCAAATTGTGTAAAGAGCCAAAATTGTATATACTGCAACTCTCCACACCTTTGATGTCTGTTGTGATACAGAATCTTCATTTCAAATGCCTTTGCTCTTTGTGCAATTTTGTAGCCGATCCGTCCCATTCCAACAATACCAAGAGTGGTCCCAGTTATATCGCCTATTGATACCCAGTTAGCTTGAAAATAATTTGTATCTGGAGACATCGCAATCCTGTGAGCTGTTAAGAAGAAAATGTTATTCAGTTAGAGAGATTACAGAACATTTATTAATATGGCTCACCTTTCTTTTTTGCTGTTTAAGGCAAGGTTTCCACTACAGCTTGGAAAAATCCTCATACTAATCCTTAGTATGCATCACATTAATTTTGAATGGGCTTATACCCATGGTTTTATGGGTTAGGTCCCAGGTGCCCAACCTGTGGCCCGGGGGCCACATGCGGCCCTTTGGGCATTCTTCAGCGGGCCCCCTCAGTCCTTCACTTGTTGCCCCTGAAACCTAACTGTAAATGCATAGGGCAAAGGAACTCCCCCGTCCCCTGCTGACACGTCCTCTTCCCGCTCTAAGAAGATCCCGGGCAAAGACTTGTTGGCGGGGGATTGGCGGACAGGTGTGTGCCTATGCTCCCACTATCATACTAATGAATGTAGGATGATTTTTTTAAATATATTGCAGCACATAACCTCAGAATCAATATGTGCATCACCGTACTACAGTTATCCCTAATGCTTGAAGTATAATTTAATATTAGTTTTGTTATTTGAAAATAAAAAGAATGTCTTTTAGAAATGCCTGCTGTCATTATAAAACGCTTCTACAAGTCAGTATAGATTGAAATCGTTATGTGCAGCCCTTTAGTGATGTAGAGGGCCGCACTTGTGGCCCTCCATATTTACTAAGTTGCCCACTACTGGGTTAGGTCGTCCTCATCTCATGGGTACGCACCCATTTAAACTAAATGGGAAGCAGGTGCTTGCCCTGGCCAGCTGACATCTTTGGTCACTC
>CM070036.1:58472542-58488813 GCA_036250615.1 Ptychadena robeensis | reverse complement strand
CACTACATAGGTGTTGGTAGATCTAAAGGAAATTGTATGGAGTGATCTAAAGGTGTATGGTGGACTTAAAGAGCACCTACCACCTCGTAGGTCACACCGCAGTATGCTCAGCCGATAATGAGGGGAATCCGCAATCGAAAAAAAAACTTTTTCTAAATGCAGGAGGGGCAATTTTTTCAAGGTCTCCCCTCCCACTGTGTGATGTTGCAGGGTCATCCTGCTGCAAGGGCACTTGGGACATCTGTCTCAAATGCCCTAAAGGCAGTATGACGTTGCACCTGCCCAGTCTCATGGGATCGCGAAGAATGGGTGGAAGTGGCTTTGGTTCGCCAGTACTAAAGATGCTGGCGCCAGGAATTAAAATGTAAGGGAAGCAAGTTTTCTTTTTGTGTAGCAGTTTTTCAGGGTGTAAACTGCTGAAAGGGGAGTATTATGTCAAGTGAATGTATTTTTATTTCAATTAGAAGTGGCAAGAAGCCCTAAGATTGATCAAGGAAAAGTTCATGTGTGTGTGGCTACTTTAACTCTCCAGTCGGTGATAATATAAAGGACATCACAAAATAGTTTATATACATAATGTGTTAATGAGTTAATTAATGCAAATATTAATTTATTGAAATAAATTAGGTTTAAAGTGCATTTTTTGCACTGCCTACAAATGTTACCTTATATGCTGCTACATATATATATATAAAAAAGAAAGCTGTTATCCAGGAGATGTTTTAGCTGGAAAATCTTTTACCAGGAGGACATCTTTGGACAGAGCAGCACAGAACCGCGTCTTACAGGGAATGAATAACACTGAACTTTTTGTATTTGTTTAAACAGAACATACATTTGGTTAAATAGTTCTGTGAGTACAATGTAGTCTTAAGCTGGCCATAGACGCCAAGATCCATGGCCGGCTTGTAGCAGACTCATTACGTGTGGTGACGTCACCAGGCTGTGAGGAGTCGGCTGCAGAACTGACGTTAATCCCTGTGCGTACCACTAAGGGCTTGTTTCCACTACCGCGAAAGCCTGCGGTTGCTTACAGAGTGGATAAAACTGCACCCATGTAGTTTAATGGGCTAGTCCCCTTCCATGGTCAGGGGCGGTCAGGAGGCGGTCGCCGCCTAAAAACTCGGTCGACCGAGTTTTTGACCACGGTCCACACTCCAGCACTGACCGTGACATAGAGATGAATGGCCCTAGCTAACAAGATGCGGTTCTTAGAGGGTTTTTAGTGGCGGCAATCTGGCGGCCAGCGGCTGCATTAATGGAAACAAGCCCTTGGAGATTCCCGCCAGCTTGTAGCCAATTACCTTGGAGGGGGAGGTGACACAGTAACTACTACTGACTACAACAGGCCACTAAAAATACCAGCAGGACGGATCAACGTGCAATCCAACCTGCGGGCCATTTGGGTCGAAACTTCAAGGTGGGCAGTAGTTTCAAGTGTCCGACCACCATGCATTTGGTGTGAGCACGCACACCGGTCCATCGCCTGCAACTACTGCTGGAAATCGCTGTCTATGGCCGGCTTTAGGCACTGAAGGTCTTGTTTTTTTAGGATCTATGTGGTCAGACTTATGATAAGGCTGATTGTGACTTTTAGATCTCTCTGTCACATACCCTTTAGCTGGGCATAGATGGGTCGTTTTGATGCCGATTTCTTAGCAGATCGACCGGACCAGATGACGTCATCACTCTAGTGCAGAGAATCGGGCAGGCACCCTTTGTGTGCCGGCCATTACTTTGGATAGACTGCCATACCTATCCAAAGTAATGGGATAGGCCCGGAATTTACCGGCATGTTGGAGAGATGAGATCCGACATGTGTCAGATTCCTGGTCGATCTTGCCAGGTGGCCGAACCCGATTTTCAGCCGGACGATTGACAGGAACACGCACGGTGGTTGATCGGCCAAAAATCGTCTAGGAATCTGCCCGTCTATGGCGATTGAACACAGGTAGACTTGATGGTTTAGAAATCCCTTATATTATATTGTATTGGTCAAGCAAAAGGAGATCTAAAGGAAATCTGAGAAATCTAAAGCTGTACCCTAACCCCTTAGTTCTAAAGAATACATACCTAACAGGTTGACCTGAAACGAATGTTCCTGCTTAGCTGAGGCTGGCAGCTCTGGATTAGACTGCAATAAATCTCAGTATGGCAGTGTGTGCCAACTCAGCACATTCCATAGTTCACTACTATTACACAAATCACTGATCTGTACCCAGCTGTTGCCTGACTTCACCCAGCAGAGATCTACACTGTGTATCATGTTATACTCCCAACCTTCTCCTCCTTCTGCCTGCTGATGGTATAGAATACACAGGAGTTGTAGGAAAGGGGGCTGCCTCTAAAGTACCATCACAGAGACTTGCCTTCTTTGTGACTGCCACTGCTGTGCAAAGGAAGATAAACGTGTTACCAGCTCTGCCTCTTCGATCCAGCCTGGTTAATAGGGTGATGGTCAATGAATATAGGCACTGAGCATGCGCACAGCGAGCATTGGCACACATGCCAGTCTTACTTCCCGGGTGGCGGGTGCCAGAGTGGGCAGAGCTGATGCCGTTGTCCTAACCTTAACCCTCGGAACCGCCTTACCTTAACTCCCCCCAAACCCCTAACTATCTGAAACTAGGGCTATCTGCACATGCGCAGTTGTAGGAAAATATTTCGGGTAGCCAAATAGCTCAGAACCCCGTCCTTTCTTCTATGGGACACTTTTTAAAGAATGCCACTTGTGGCTTTACTAATACACGTTGCTTGGTGTGTAATATTAGTGACCACGTGACACAGATATACAGGTATACAATTATCGTTTATATTGATTTAGAGACTAGCGATCCGTTTCCACATGTTTTCTAATAACCCCGCCCACACACATTCTAGGCCGCCAACTTTACAGTTTTCTACTTCGTCTCGCTATTGGTCGTACAAGATTACGTTCATTACACAGCTACCGAATAGCTGACCCTCTCCTGTATTGAGGCTGTATCCGCCATCTTTAATTTCGGAAGAATTTGCTAATCTATTTATTGCTTTAAGAAACCTTGATTCTGTTATATGTTTATGGCCATTTCTAGGTTCCTGCACGTTAATATTACCTGGAACTGTATATTTCCGCATTAACTTATGAAAACAACTTTGATATTTGCCCACTTACAAGATGGCGACCCGGGATTCCGGTCTGAAAATTTCCAGCACTTTCTTATGCGACGCTGTGATCTCATCAGCTCATTCAATTGCTGGAAAGTGCTGGGGACTCGTGTGAGCTGCTGGAAAGTAATTTTTTGTTTTGAGATAAGGTATGACTGGGACTGGGTGTATTAAGAGTATATTCTGTACATTATATTCCTTCATTCGTCTATGTTTGTTCAGGTTTTCTGCAAAGGTTGCTGACCTTCACCATTCATACACGATTGTTTGTATTGATCACCCTCTCTTGTACATTAGGAAGAGGGCACCAAGGATTCAGTCATTGTGCATGTTGGCATTTTGTTAGTGTTTTTAATGAAATGTCAAGAGATGACCCCCTGGCTAATCATTGCTGGCTCTATGGTAGTAATGTCTGCTCATAGTGGGGTTTGTTTTGGCTGAGTTAGCTGTACAATTTCTCTGTGCATTGGGTAAGTTATTTCACCATAAAAATACAAAAGGCATTAATAAAAAAGTCATTATGGTGTAAATGTTCCTACATAATATGGATCAGAGGTGTGTGAATGAATTGTCACAGATCATACTGTGATCGTTTACATAGGAGAGTCAGTTGAAACTGATTTTTCTAAGGCTATGTTCCCACTTATGCGATCAGCCATGGCGCCGACACGATTGTCATTGCGTGCAACAATCGCAGCTGATTGTGTCCATTTTTTATGGGCTTGTCCCCACTTCAACTAAAGGCCGAAACGTGATCAGAATCACGGCTCCCCACATTTAGATCGTGGGCTGCGGGCAGACGTGATTGCGCCCATAGACATGAATGGACACAATTAAATTAAATGATTAGAAAAAGAAAATCATATGTAAAAATCGCCTGGTCAATCGCATCAGCAATCACCACCATGCCAGGAGGGAGGTCTTCACTGCAGCAGAGTGTCAGGGCTGTAACTTTAGGGCCCTTTCACACTATATGCATTTTTTTAAGGCATGCGTTTCTGTGTATATATACAAAAACACATGCATTTTGCACATTACATCTGCGTTTGTATTTTTGAACAAATCAATGAAAAATGCAAGAAAAATAATCAAAAATGCATGCAGCAGGGAGTTTAAAGAAACGTTGCGTTTTTAAAAACGCATGCATTGAGAATGGTAACATTGGTTGTCTATGTAAAAACATGCGCATATAGTGTGAAAGGGTCCTTATCATGTGTGTATACACTAGCAGTACCCATTCTCTGAACACACTGACCAACTTATGAAGAGACACATTTTACAATCTGGCGCTAAACAATTTTCCCATGAGCAGCTATTTCTATACGGGAGGAGATATGAGTCACAAAATGTATTTATTAAAATGCAGAAAATTAATGTAAATACAACTCATTCTATCTAATTGTAAAATGTGTCTCTCCAAATGTTGGCTACTGTGTTCACAGAATGGGTACTACTAGTGCTAATGCAGATTCTTTTTTGGGCAGTGGCTTTTTGGCTTGGCTGGAGGGAATGGAATATATTTCTGCCTCCTGGGCTGCATAGCTATTGCTCCCAAGTTGGTTGGCTCTAAAAAAATTTTTTATTTTTTACATATTTGGACCATAAGACGCACTGACACTTTCCCATTGATTTTAATGCTAAAAAAGTGCATCTTATAGTCCTGAAAAATACAATATACATTATATAGCATATAAACATAACTTGCATGCAGCTGGATTGTCCGATCCTCCAGGCTGAAAAATAGAGTATGCAGTGTCACTTCCGGGGTCACAGATCAAATAGTTTGAGAACCACTGCAGTACCATGTGTACTGTGCAACAAGCGCGTATAGTGGTAAAGAGCCTTACTTACTTTCCAGTGACATCTGAACTTTTACTGTGTATATTTATCAAATGTTTCCTTCCTTTTTACCTTAGCCAAATTGTATTTCATTATATACAGTACATCTCACATTTACTGTAATATTTCATCAAAGGTCTTTAATTTGTAATGCTTCTCTTCATAGGAATAAAAATAATTTGCCAAAATGTCGTACATGCTTCCCCATTTGCACAATGGCTGGCAGGTTGACCAAGCCATCCTTTCTGAGGAAGACCGTGTGTTAGTTATTCGCTTTGGGCATGATTGGGATCCAACATGTATGAAGATGGATGAAGTTTTGTATAGCATAGCTGAGAAGGTAAGCAAAGTATGGGAGATTAACGGCTCTTTCACACTACACCAACACACACATGTGTTGTACGTGGTACATAGGTTTCCCATACATACTGCCATGCACTGCTTTGTGCAGTGTGCTATGTTTTTTTTTTTTTTTATAACAATCTGTTATTTGGATCGACTGGTGTTTGCAGGTCCAATATACTTGTGTTATAAATTCAAAAAGGTGGGTACTGGCCAATGCAAATTGAACAGCATGTGCTTTGTAAATGAACCCAGACTGCTTCAGTAAAATAGAAGATCGTTCTACTAGAAAGTAGATGTCCTTCATACTCGGCAGCAGGTATCAACATGCAGCTTTGATATTGTTTCTGAAAACCCTTGAGAGCGACAAAACATTGCATGCTTTGTTATACAAATATCAATCACACAGGACTTTTTATTGGCCATGATGTCTGCCTATAGCAGTTACTTAATCGGTAGAAGTAGGGTCTGCAATATGTGGACTAAAGCACCTTTCAAGTTCTTTTGGAGCATAGATAGAAAAGGTTAGAAACTTAGAGCCTCTTTACACTCGCACAAATACCCCACAGCAATCATTTTTGTACAGGCATTCAATGTCAACACGAGGATCCATATTGATATTGGCCTGAAGCATCCAGTGCACCAGTAAAACACTGGAATTTAAAATGAGATAAAACCTAACTTTTTTTGTTCGTTTTTAATATTTCAAACTTTTGTGTACAAACTTTTTGATGAAATACAATTTGTGTCTCTATTTCAGAAATATGTACGTTGTTGGCTCGAATGCGACTCACTGTCCTTTTGTGTACTAGGCACTAGTCTCCCTGTGTCTTGTTTTTTTCCAGCATCCAGCATGTTGTTACCATTAAGGAAGATTATGGCCAGAATCTAGTACAGTGGTTAGAGCCCTATACTCCATACCATGCCTTAAGGATGTGCTGCGTTAATAAGATCCAGTTAAATTCAAATCATGCGTTAAGAGATGTGTTTTGTGATGTTTCCTTTTTTTTTTTTTTTTTTTTACTATGAACGGATTGATCAACGCATCAAAAAAATGCATACCATTGCATTTCAACAGACTCAATTAATTTTCTTCCTTCGATCGAAGCCATCCACCTGGAGCGACCGATCCTGGGCACTCTAAAGATCGATCGGCCAAAGAATGGACATGTCTGTTTTTTTTTTTGGTTGATCGCATTACTACTCACATAAGTGTATTCCGGTACACAAATGGTGCGCGCCGATTCTTGGAACGAGCGCCCGTGCATGATGACGTAGATCGGCCATGCATCATGCTGTCTAGGGGGGGCTTTAGTCTTGCTAATAGTTCTAGATGAAGCTGTTTTCCATCAGTCGGGTAATGAGAGATTCTTTCTGACTAGATGATGTTACTAATGCACAGTGTGAGAAGGTGGCTCTGTGCAGTGAAATCGCAGTAAGCTATACTGCAAGGGCAGGGGGCCTTTACAGCTATTCAAAACTAAAAGTGTTATGTTTTGTTTTTAATATAAATAATGTTTTTTCTTTGCCCCAGGTAAAGAATTTTGCCGTGATTTATCTTGTGGATATAACAGAAGTACCTGATTTTAACAAGATGTACGAGTTGTACGACCCATGTACAGTCATGTTTTTCTTTAGGCAAGTATTGCAGAATGACTTGTATATTGGGTTGTCATGGTGTGATGTTTTAGGACAGAATGACTGACTGCATAGTATATGGGTAAATTCCTTTCCCATGTATTACAAACCAAACAGAGGCTATTTTTTTATGCTGATCTCTACATCTGTCTTTTACTTTTTCGTTTTTGTTTTTTTTTACGTTTAACAAACATAATGTACCATATTGTTCACTCATTAAACAAACCTTACCCTGAACTCCCCACCCATGTAGACTCCTGACAGGAGAGACAATCCTACTCTTCCAGTCGGGTTAAAAGGCCCGGTCTATACACTAGCAGTATAGGCTCTCTCTGAACCTATAGATACATTTCTGGGGAGTCCCATTTTACAAGCTGACACTGGCAAATTACTTATGAGCAGTTTTTTATATATGGGAGGTGCGGTGAGGTTCTGACACATAATATGTTCACTGCAATGCAGTATGTAAAAAGACAATCTAAATGGCCTCGACTCATTTACTCTATTACATTTACATAAAGGAGGATTCTTTATCACAGTATATTGACTGCAATAAAAAAAGAGGAACAAAGCCCTTCCTCCTTGAGTACTAGCCTTTTCGAATATAGGGTAAATACTGCATGGCTCATCCCTGTCCACTTTGCTGGAACGTGCTGTATATTCACCTAATGTGGGAATGGCTATGTCTGAGACATTGTGGTTACTAATTTTCTCTGTCAGTTGTGTCTTATGGAGCAAGACAATATGGTATCTATTAAATACATGGCAAGGCTATAAGTAAATTGGCAAAAAAAGAGCTTTGTTTTAACCATGAACCAATTACTATCAAGAAACGAATAACTACTATCTAATGATAGGTATGCTTTAAGCCAACTATAGGATAACACTAGTTAGAGGATATAGTTATATCCATAGATATAGGTTGTCAGCCCATTACAATGGCCTTAACAATGAAAAAGTTTTACCAGTTATTATAGTCCTTCTGCATCTTCCACCCTGTCATTTAATATTGGAGTTGGTATCTGTTATAATGTGCCATTCATTTTTTTTTTGTTATTCCTTATAACAGGAACAAGCACATCATGATTGACTTGGGGACAGGTAATAATAACAAAATTAACTGGGCAATGGAAGACAAGCAGGAAATGATTGACATTGTGGAAACCGTTTATCGCGGCGCCAGGAAAGGCCGAGGTCTGGTGGTGTCTCCTAAGGACTACTCAACAAAGTACAGATATTGACGCACCTGTTTGTTTATGAGACTGCTGTGGGTTTCTTTTTATGTTATGGACTACTGTATATGGCTTCATATGACATCCTGTGCATATGACATTGTTATTTACTAAACAGAAGGTGTGAGCAGTTTTACAGTTTATGCCTTTGACGACAAAAACATCATAAGCTCGGACTTCTAAGAGGCTGGAGCCTTGACAACTTTATGTATGTAGAAAAGGATCTGTGTATATTGTAATGTGTTTAATAAATGACATTTTTACTTTTGTGGGTTTTTTTTTTGTTTTCCTGGTTTCAGTGAGTCCGTAATTCTTAGATCGGTCTGATACTGTAGATGGGGGCCCACCATCTAAAGTGTGAGTATATGTCTCCTCAGCTCCGAGGGATCTTGAATCCATCAGGCTGAGGAATCAGCCCAGAAGCAGGCTGCCTCCTGCTTCTCTCCCTGTGAGGGAGGGGAAGTGCTTCTCTCCCTTCGTGCTGACACACAGCCAGCTTGTCTGCCGACCCGACGGACGATGTGACCGGGCCGATTGTGACCCCATGTTTCAGCCGACTGACCGCTTGATGGGCACTTCAGGTGCTGATAATAGGGCAGAGTGTGGCTAAAAAAAAACAAAGTGCCTTTAACATGTAAATTTGCATGTCTCCTGTCGCTGTTCCTCTCCTCTAAACCATGGCACAAAGGAAATAGGACATCTGAGAGCTGGAAAAACATGTCATCATGCTGTCTGTTGAAAACGACATGCTTTTTCCTATTAAGAAGGATTATATGTCCCCTAGTGGTCACTTAATATATTGCACTGTTGAAACATGCTAAATCCCTTATTCAGGCTAACAGTCAGAGTGACCAGGTGTTCATTCTAGACCAGGGGTGGGCAAGCTTTTTTGACTGAAGGGTCACAGTGCGATTTTAAATTTGACAGAGGGGCCGAACAAAGAAGCTGCAAGGGCTGCCGGGTCCCAAGTCCTCCCAGCCTGGCTGGGAAATTTAACAGATTATGCTGAGAAATTTTCCAAACATCTCAAAATAAATGACTAATTATATTGAAAGGGAGGCTAAAGTAAAAAAAAGTGGTTCTTATAGAGGGAAAAATTGGGTAAGTATTTAGTGTTTGTAATAGTACCATCCACTGATCTAAGGCCAAGGCCCCACTTCCAATCGGCAAAATTATAGTGCCTTCTGTACACCCTCCTCATACACATTGAATGGACTTGTAGTGCAATCTTCAGAGCGCGGTAAATCATATTCTAATAATCGCTCTGCAATGTGATGCCGGTATGTGTCCTTCAAAATGAATGGGATGTGTGCGGAAGACACAACCACTGTGGTTTTGCTGCCCTTAAATTGACAGTAAATATTTAAATTGCAGAAATCAACTTAAAAATTGTTCAAGCAAAAGGTAATGCATATACGTACAGCTAGCTTTACATGTATATTGGTTTATCTTCTACTTGGTACACTGTATATAAAACATAATTTCACTATATGTATATATATAGGTGATGTTGCTGATAAGTCTGCACAATGGAAAATGTGTCATGCATATCACACAGAGTCAGTTTCATCTTTTATAAGAAGAATAAAATATAAATTGATGTAACAGCCACCTACCTGATATCAGATGGCAACTTAAAATGCAAAAATGACACATCACAAAAATAAGGCACCCATTGCCATATAAAAATAAGACTTTATTTATACAAGTCTTGGAACTGTAACAATCTTTCTTCACAAAGTGTATAAATATGTAGATTATCATACTGAATGCCCAATTGAAATGAATACTGTCTTTAGCTGCACAATACAGTCCAAGGTTTTTAGTGGTCGCAGCACCACTGTATTGGATATAAATTGCAGACGAAGCGTGAGAGGGAGGTTGCATAGAATAAATTAACAGAAAATATAGTCCCATCTTGTTGCAGTGTTCTCACATTAGATTGTGAGCAATGAGGAATTCTCATTATAACAGATACAAAAAAATCAATAGTGCTAAATATTGTACTTTCAGATGCAGATCTAGCCGACAAACAAATGTGACGACCAGTATTTTTCAAGGCACCGGTCCCATATAAATTGAATAATAATGAACTGCGTTAGCAGTTCAGTGGCTGAAGATGTTTAGTAAATAAAGAGACTTCACACTAAATGTTGGTATAAATACTTCAGGGAGAAGTCCTTGTCAACGGGCAGTTAGTGCTAAAAGGAAAAAAAAGAGAAGCGAATTGTTAAGTGAAATCAAAAGATTTAAATTATTTATTAAAAAACAAAGTTTAACCACAATGGTGAGACACGGATTACCCCACCTGATCAATATGAAGGTTACCTACAAATGTATACACTGTTGGGCCTTGTGCTCACTGGGGTGCACACAGCGCTGCTTTGATAATGTGCAAGTGGATACTAGGCCATTGACTTAGGCAATCATCCTTGACTAAATCAGCTGGACATAGACGTCTCGATTTCCTGTACGATTACTGCCTGATGGATCACTAATCAATGCATGCCCATGCCCCTGATCGATCAATTTGACCCTAAATCGCTTGTAAAATCGATTAAGCAGGAATCCGTTCTGTCTGATCGCTCGGTAATCACAGAACGTTAATGGAGACATGCGATCATTCCTATCGATCGATCTATTGGCATTCAACTCACATTACATAATTTGCGATTAGAACAGCTGTGAGCTGGAGATTGCATAATCCATGATCGATTGATTTTGACCAGGAATCGAAGACGTCATATGGTGCGTATAGTGTGTGATTGATTCTGTAAATGGAATTGTTTCTGGAATCGCATGCATGATTGTTTAAAAGATTCATCACTGCGAAATCTAAACGTCTATGCCCAGCTTTAGTCACTTCATAAAAATGGCGGGAAAATAAACACGAGAGACGTTGCAGCAGAGGCATTATGTGACAGACACACATCACAATACATACATACTTCATACTAGACCACACAAACCACATGGTGACCTGCACAATCTGCAAGTCTGTGCTGAAGTATGATAAAAGTACTAATGCTATGCTCGGCCATCTGAGACGGCATCCACAAGCTAACATGGATAATGCTAGAACTTCCCTGAGTTGTCAAGTCCACAGCAGCTTTACCGTTAATTTATTTTTTAACGACAATGTGCTCTTTTGTCAAGCAATGTGTAGTGAAGACCAATGTAACCATTCACACTGCAAGCGTGCAAAAAATGCAGGTGTGTAATGTGCAAAACACATGCACGTTAGTATATAAGCGTAAACGCATACCTGCGTTAAAAAGGACATGCCTTTAAAAAATATAAAGTATATGTAAAAAAAATATATATATATATATAGTGTGAAAGGGCCCAACACTACATACATAAACAAATCGGGAATAATAAATACAAAAGAAAGCAGAACTTTACCACAACATCATCTTGGTTTTCAATGCCTGCTTGTGTCATCAGATCACCTATATCTTTTTGGAGCTCATCGATGTTGGAACCCATTTCTTCCAGTAAGATATTAAGGAAAAATCATGTATTGACCTTGTATACTATGAAGTATAGAAAATGCAAACCTGGCAAATTCAGTAGTTCTGACGCTTCATATAGTAAAAAACATCTTAATAAGTATGTCCCATAAATATGTATATATAACCATGGTAAGTACCGTCAGTTGATATTACCTGGTATTTTCATAGGAGATATAATATATGGTATAATGTAAGAGGTTAATAATTTATTGCTACACTAACCAAATGTAGTATAAAATATCATAAAAGTCAATATTTCATTTCTAAAATGAGATATGTATGTACCAGTGAAGCACGGGGAGGGGTTGTTAGGGGTAAACATATGATCGTTTTGATCCTATTTATTTATTGTCTAGAAAACCATTGATGACTGTAAAGGGTCACTTGAGCTGGCCGCTTATGGTACATTTGGAATATGATCATGTATGTAGTCCTCTACATGGGAGACCATCTCAGAGAAAAAAATCATTTGGATTCTTGTCATTGATGCCTTGAGCCGTCCAAACATTGCCATGGGGATGATGCAGTGGCGTGATCACGTCCACAGCGGGTGGCCTTTAGGATTTATCTTCACTCATTGCAAAGAACAAGAAAAGGGGAGCCAGAGCAACTTAAGCCCCCCATACACCTTCAGATTCCTCCATACAACTTCCATGAGACCTACCAACAACTATGTAGTATAGTGACCTCCCTGATAGAATACATAGTGATTGGAAGGTGTAGAAAGGTCCTCATATTACATGGTTTTGGTAGAAGAAAAGTTGGTTGTACAGAAATTGCATGGTAATTGTATGTGGTGTATGGGGGGCTTTAGACAGGTAAATTTGTTAAGTATGACTGGGCAGCCATTACAGGCTCTCGGTGTGGCCCCCCTTGGTGTGAATCCTCTATCAAATAAAGAAGCAATTGTGACACACTAATAAGGGCTTCTGGTCCTTTAAGTGACCATAACACAACCTAAATGTAAGTCAAAGAGGGCAGTAAACGTTTCCTTCTATTAAATTCATACATTACCAATACATCATAAAAATGTCCTTTCAAAAAAAAATTATATTTTACTAAATCACAGGCAACTTAAAAAGGATATTCCTCTGTGTTAACTGATCTGACAGAGTCTGAAATTTCTCCTGGAGGTTCCTCAAAAGACTTTCAGCCTAGAAAAACAAACATTAACAAATTATGAACCAGCTAAAGTTGACATAAAAGTCTTCAATAATAAATACTGGTCAAATATCTTTTCACATGCCTGGTAACCCCTTGTCCACTGCTTTTCAATTGGAACTATGTACAGGTACCCCGTGGCTGCTAGATCACTTGCGGTAGACTATTACTGACAGTCAGCTGAAGGTTCCTGGTCCTTCTCCAAGGTGCCTTGGATAGCTAAAGGTGGCCATAAATAGCTTGATATCTAAAGCCAGCCAAAGTCATATGGATTTTCTATTTGCATTCCAAGCGATTGACTTTGCCAAACGTTCTGATCAATCGGACGTTCGGGGATTCATTCGCTGATCAGACATGCCTGCTTTTTTTGGTCGATCGTTCATCGAGCAAACTATGTTGGTGGACACGACCATTTTGGCCTAATCTCTCTTTTAACCGGCGAACGGTCTGGGAACCAAATCCGCCGGAATCGGTTACCGTTAGTGGTGTCATCTTCGATCTGTGAATGAATGACTCAATTGCATGTTGCGGTCGAATGGGCGTTCGCACATGGATCTAAGTGTCTATGGGGGCCTAGGGTTAAGTTGGAAGGTGGAATTTATAATTAAATTGGACAATCAACGAAAAGTAATCCAAATGGATCTTGATTGGTTATAGGTTGATTGGTCATTATTGACATTGGTTTTCCAAAAAAACTGTTTATCTGACTGTATTTTGGATCATATACACACACTTTCATCCTCATGACTGAAAAAGGAATCAGTTTAGCACAGATCACACCTTGTTGGGGAGGCAATTAATCTGTATTAGACTGACAATCGAATTAACTAGTTTAACTGGCACTGATAAAGTGCGGCAGCACAGGAGGGCCAGTGCCCACAGGGGTCTGCCAGGATTCTAGGAGATAGTACAATATCCTGCCAGTCTGCCTGGTCACCTAGAGAATCTTATCCCCTTCATATGTTTCTGTAGATCCCTATAGGTATTATTCAAAACATTTCATATAGCTTTACAACTGTTACTTAAACTAAACTTTTCATGTAAGATGAAAGTCCACTATACACAAATACAGGAAAATGTCCCACAGAAGACAATTACACTTACAAAGTCAGACAGGTCCTGGGGAGTCTTGGGGTCGTTATCCGTCATAGCTGATACTTGTCAGGGTGAGCAGTGACACTGGCTGCCAAAATAGCACAACTTCCTTATCCACAGAACTAGGAAGGGCAGCGTCTATAAACACAACACACAAAAGCTTCTCTAACTGCCTTGGAAACTTCTCCACCAATCAGATGAATACTGATGGAGACAGCCCTAACCTGCCACAGGCTACCACACCCCACAGAGAGACTGAACTTCATTACATGAGGATCCGGTATGGAATGTAAGATCTCCTAGTGATACCTTGTATCCATCCTAACGGCTTCTGTATCGCAGCCTAGGCAACTTCTATGTTTACTGGAGTCTACGGTTATACTGGTCAGCCAACAAAGTCCAACTGCTAACCATAACGAAGACCTGACAAGCAACCATTCAGCACAAAGTTATATGCTTATATTATTGGTAGAAGAACACAAATGAATAGTTAATTACTAAAACACCGTACCCGTCACCTCTGCTATAAGTAATTATTTCTAGCTGTCATACTGGCAGGTGACTTTTGTTAGAATAATTTTCATTCATTGTACAAAAAAAATCGCCTGTCAATAAAACCTGAATAGATTTAAATATGTTAAGTATGTTAAGTATGACTGGGCAGCCATTACAGGCTCTCGGTGTGGCCCCCCTTGGTGTGAATCCTCTATCAAATAAAGAAGCAATTGTGACACACTAATAAGGGCTTCTGGTCCTTTAAGTGACCATAACACAACCTAAATGTAAGTCAAAGAGGGCAGTAAACGTCATTCACATACAACTTATTCTTTACATTTGATTCATTTTTAAAGATCCAAGTGCAAAAGAGATCACATTTCCACTCCATTGATCTGTCAATTAAAGAAGATAAATGTTTGTGTGCATGCTTCACCAGATTTAAAAAAAATCAATTCAAAGAAATTTACAAACTGTATATATTTGAGTATAAGCCGACCCGAATATAAGCTGAGGTACCCAATTGTGGAAAAAAATCTGAAATCCCTGAGTGACTCGAGTATAAGCCTAGGGGGGTAATGCAGCAGCTAAGGCTCAGAAACACACAGCAAGTGTGCTTTTGTTAGATGTTTTTATTTAATTCAGGAGACCTGTAAGTTAATTTCAAAGCCCCTGAACATGATATCATCACCAAAATTAGTGGAGATGCAGAGAAGGGTTGTGGGAACAAATTTGACTTGACTTTGAACCTAATCTATGCAAAACATGTGCTACATGTGCTAGAGCAATATTTTTTTTTTCAAATGTTCCCACAACCCTTCTCTACATCTCCAGCCAATTTGGTGATGATAGCATGTTCATAAAGTCCACCTACAATATGCCGTGATTTTAATTTCTTGACCCAAATATAAGCCAATTTTTTGGCTTATATTTGGGTCAAGGTGCTGAAAAATTCGGCTTATATTCGAGTATATACGGTACTTTTAAAATTAGAAAGAATTAAATTCTACATTTTGTTAATATAATGCAAAAAGAAAATTGATTTAGAAACAATTCAGTTCAATTTTTAATATAACTGCTGCATGCAAGAGAAGGGTTGACCTAGCCTTAAGCCTAGCAATACACGGGTCGATATTTCCGTTAACCAAATAAATAAATCTTTCAAAGTCAATTGAACTGGAATCAATTCCAGCTCACCTGGGTCCATCAACCCAAAGTGATTGTTATCAAACATAAAATGTATCCAAACGTGGTCTGTAAATTTTAGACGATCGTACAAGTATCTGAGGGGTTTTATGGGTATTTTGACCAATTTGTAATCCATTGTATTATAGAGCATGTGCACCAATTTAAGTAAAGGAATCGATCAGTTTTAAATTGTTGACTATATGTGGTGATACAATCGAATCGATGATGTTCGTCTGACAGTCGATATTTAGATTGCATCTAATAGAAGAAAGCAATAATGCAAAAATTGATCCGTGTATGGCTAACTTTAGAGTCCTACCTAGAACATATTTACAACTATTCTGTAATTGATTGGTGATTAATTGTTGGAGTTGGCTATACACTAGCTTTGGGTGCACAGCTAACATCGCCCTGATATGACTTGTTTACGTGGATCCCGCCATGCACTCTTTGACAAGCAATGTTTTTTCAGTAAATGGCTCTGACAGTTGATCAGATATAAACTCATCTAGGGTTGATGCATATTGTCAGGTTGCACCCCATCTACGGTTAGTGCATGATGTCAGGTTGCACCCCATCTAGGGTTAATGCATATTGTCAGGTTGCACCCCATCTATGG
>CM070036.1:58455181-58468205 GCA_036250615.1 Ptychadena robeensis | reverse complement strand
CTGATGTGTTCTGTAGAGGATTTGGTGTATGGAGCATTGTGACAGGGAGGTCAGATGACTGGTCCATGTGTCTCTCCATAGATCCCCGCTGATGTGTTCTGTAGAGGAGGTGGTGTATTAAGCATTGTGACAGGGAGGTCAGATGACCGGTCCATGTGTCTTCCCATAGATCCCCTCATGTGTTCTGTAGAGGATGTGGTGTATGAAGCATTGTGACAGGGAGGTCAGATGACCAGTCCATGTGTCTCCCATAGATCCCCTCATGCGTTCTGTAGAGGATGTGGTGTATGGAGCGTTGTGATCTGTACTCAACATTAAAGGTGTACTGCGGCCTTACCTATAACCCTCATACAGAGACACTCAGTGCTGATTGTTTGCATGCTAGTCACCGTGCCCAATACCCTATGTACACACAAATCCATAGTACACGTGCTCACACATTCTGCTGACATTGTCCCTAACATGGACAACTCTACTGCATGTACGCCTGTCCATAGGTCTGTTCTCTGTCCATAAATCTGCCTATAGGCCTGGGCATTGCCCATACACCTGGGCATTGATCATACAGTGGCTTGCAAATTAAGTCATGTTTGTGGCTGTAATGTGACAAAATGTGGAAAAATACTTTTGCAAGCCACTGTAGGTTTATAGATGAGCCCCAGGGTCTTCCCATAGGTAAGGGGTTGCCTATGATCGTGGAGTTTGCCCCAAGCTCTGCCTATAAGCCTGGCTCGGCCCATAGATTTACCCATACGCCTAAAGTTTGCCCATTGGTTTTTAGTATGCCTATAAGTTTGCCTATAAGCTTGGGGCCTTCCCTATAGGTCTGTTCTCTGCTCATAAGCCTGGGGGTTTGGGTCAGACCATCATCCCAGCATTAGGTAATTTACAGTGGCCCCTATTATGTTTGCCATCTCTCAGTGATAATGACGACGATGATCAATAAGATGCCAAACATTTGACATAACATTCAGATTACTACAGAGCCAATCATAGCCAGCAGCTGCAGAGTTTGCTCTTCTTCAGTCTGCATACAATGTGCATGTGAGTCTCCGTTCATCATGTAATTAAGCATCACGACTGACAACACAGAGCCTTTTTTCCAATAAAGTCATATGAAGTGTTGTCAGCGTTGCCTAATGGACTACAGAAATCTCCCCTTTCACATTCCAAGCTCCACGACCTACCCATCTATTGTCTCTTTGTCTTTCTGTGAGGTCTTTGTGTCCATGAATTCAGCTGTGGTCAGTTTACATTTAGGGGGGTGTATTTGCTGTTGGCGTTTGCCCAGCATAGCAGATGACACATTTTTTTGTGATGACCAAAGCCCCCCATACACCTTTAGATCATTCCATACAATTTTCATTAGATCTACCAACAACTATGTAGTGTCGGGTTCTCCCTGATAGAATACATAGAGATTGGAAGGTTTAGAAAGGTCCTCATATTATAGAACAAAAGTTGATTTTACAGAAATTGTATGGAAAGATTGGAAGGTGTATGGGGGGCTTTACAACTAGCACTATAAATTTATGTGTGTATGTATGATATATATATATATATATATATATATATATATATATATATATATATACACACACATACACACACTGAGCACATTATACTGTGGTATGTTGAGCTCTATCAGTCCTGTTTTATTATTGTAATCTTATCAGGGAAGCTGATTATTCTCAGATTTCGGTGATGGGAAGCTGTTCATGTGCCAGGAACATTTAAGTTGTGACGCATATGCGATAAATACAATTGTGGAATTTAACAGGAGCATGTGAGCACACATTTCTGGCATTACCCCCAATCTGTAGTACTCAACCCCTTCCTACGGTAGCCATACTTAACTTCAGTTAAGTTGGTGTCAGAAAGGTATACAATGCAGATCCATCTTCTGTCCTTACCTTAGAGCAGTGTTTCCCAAACTTTCCTTGCAGGGCCCCCCTTTTCTATTTATGATCATTATTGAGCTCCCCCTCACCATTAAAACACAGGTTCAGAATGAGGGCCTGCACCCCCCCCCCCCCCCTGAATACTTTTGTGTCCGGCCCCCAGTTTGGGAACCACTGCCTTAGTGGTACCCCAATCCTAACTTTAGTTCTCTGCTTATACTCAAAGATTTCCTCTGTCTCTGTATTTGAATACAGAGCTGACATTTCATTTACCAGCATCTCCTACACTTGATCATTTATATTTTTCTTACCTCTAAGGGGTTGTTTCCATTATACGTCAGGACCCCTCTGCTAAGTGTATACACTTAGCGGGGATCCCGACGTATCACACAGACATTGTCTGCCGGCAGATGGTCTGTTTACACATCCGCCGGTGCAGAGGCTGAACGTACTAGACTACGTTCAGCCTTACATTGGCGGAGCAGCTCTGCGCCATGAAGACAGATCCTCCGCCGAGCAGGTAAGTCTATGTGCTACGTCGGGGACCCCAACATAATGGAAACATAGCCTAAGGCAGGCGTGTCCTTTTTTGACTTTCAAGCTACTTTTAGAAAGGCTAAGTGGAAATAATATACAAATAAACATACATTTATTTTTATATTAGCCAAGTATATTTTAAACATAACGTATCTAATGTTCACCTTGCGTTACAGCATGACCATATATGCCACAACACAGTTCTGTACATTTTGTCCATTTCCTTACTGTGTGTTAAAGCGGACCTACCACCAGAACATGATGATTACATGAATGGCACTAGAAGTGCAGGTAATAGGGAGGAATGCATAAAAAAAGCTTACCTGTAAGAAGTAATTTAAGAAGATCCCCCTCAGCCCCCACTCTCTTCCTGGCTCTGATGACTTGCAACCACATGTCATATGAGCGCTGTGATTGCCGGGAATTCTGGGATTTCAGCTCTCCATTGAAAGTACACTGACAAAGATTCCTATAGAAAACCATTATAAACGCCCCCAGTGGCCACTCTCAATATTGCACCCTGAGTTAACCCCTGGAAGCCTGGCGAATAAATATGGAATCTCTCATACGAGTCCAGGGAACAGCAGGTTAATATTTTAGGATTGTGTAGCCCTAAGCCACCATCATTCCGGCTCAGAAGTAAGTCAGACTTTAATTTTACATATATATTATTTACATATTGAGTATACATCCACTATAATAAAGATAGGGGAAAAAACAAAGGCAGGGCTCTGTGATCTACTCCCCTTACCTTTGTGATCTACCTGTTGAGCGCCCCTGTTCCAAGGTGATGTAGAGCTATACACTATGGTATACTTTTATTAGTATTTAAATTTATTTTAAAATCATTGTGTGGTTTATTTTACTGGTCTTCGCAATGGTTACATTCAGCAAGGATCTGTTCTGTCATTACAAAGGGTTGGCTTGTCTTGTTGCTCAGACCAGCTATGTAGGGTCACTAGGAGTGTCGGTTTGATGATTACACCAGATCGTGTTTAGTAGGTCAGTAACCTCGGTGAGCTGAACTCTCTGAATGGCTTTGGAAGCAGATGGTGTTCTCCCAGCGCACAGAATTGCTCTAATTCCTGGCTGGTATTTATCTGGTTTGTGTGAAATGGGTATCATTATTACTTTGTTTTTGTGATTACAGGGAAATCGGTTGGGTGATTCTTTTCGATATTATTCTATGTAATTCTAGAGATTTACTGCCTATTATTTATATATATATAAATACACGTCATTTAAATTTTTTTAAAATCTAAATCCATTCTGACTATTGACTCTATAGCAGGGAACACATGGCTCAATATTGGAGCCGTCCGATGTTCCCTGCAGCAGCGTGATATGGGCCAGATAGACGGCTGTGAGCGCGCCATCGATCTGGCCCATATCCACATGTGTCCTTCTTAATGCCTGCCATACACCCACAGATGGGTGCAGACAGACCAGCTCCGATGAGCGCTGGAATGCAAACGTGATGACATCATCACGTTGCATTCTGGGGCTGCTTTAGTCAGCCGGGCACCCTTTGTGTGCCGGCCATTAGCTGCAGTGAAGATGCCGGTCTTCATTGAAGTTAATGGCATTGGCTTGCAGGCATCTGTTGCCCCATGTGGGCACACGCTGATTAGCGGCCGATTTTGCTGCTGACCAACGGTGTGCACGCCCGTCGGTCAGCGGAAAAATCGGGCGCTAATCGGCGTGTGTATGCCAGGCATAAGTCTGTAGGGTTTAGCACTCACTTGACAGCTTAACATTGTTTGCCCCTTCTCCCTATTTCAGTCTCTCTCTGCCAGCCTTAAGGTAGCCATACACACCTTGATTCTCCCTAGAAAGATGAGGTACAGACTGCAGAGTGATGTCAGTGGATCGGCCAGAAATCTCTCAGCATGTCAGATCACCATGTGATCCAACATGCAGGAGATTCCTTGTCAATCTCACCAGGTGGGTGCACCTGATTTTCGGCCAAACGACCACAGGACGATTGATTGGAATGCGCACGGCGGTCGATTGGACGAAAAATTGTGCAGGGATCTGCCCATGTATGGCTAGCTTTGTGGGCCTTCAACCTTAACATATAATGCAAACGCTCTGCAGGAATGCAAGCGTCTCCTGAAAACTGGGAGACCTAGAGCAGACGCATGCAGTCATGTAGTGTTTATTTACCTGAAATGGGCACGTTTGATGAATGTCAGTTGCTGGTAAACACTGCACTGCAGCATGTGTAGTGTGAAATGAGTGTTACAAGGGTTGAATAACATAGGCTATGTCCCCACTATAGCGATGTGCCGTGGTTCAAGATCATGGGCCACACTGCGGCCGCCTGAAGATGTGGGGATGAGCCCCATCAAATACATGACCGTGATCTCCAGCCACGATTTATGATTGTGGGAGATCGCTAAAGTGGGACAAGCCCTAACAATGCAAGTGGTCACTTGTTTGCAGTAGATAATGGTTTTCAGTGCTGAAAACATCTGTGTAGGCTTGTAAAGGGAGCATGATTACATCTCCCTTTCTGAGTCTCTCTGCACGGGACAGGAGAGGATCTGTCACTGCCACATGTGACATCATTGAAACGTAGAAGCCACGTGAGACAATAAGGATTTACTCATACAGGTAAGGGTTTCTATTTCCTTTTGACAGATTGTCCCTGTAAAGGGTGGTCTCACATCCTTTACCCTTAATCACAGGGACATGAACATAAGGCAAGTATACGTCCACTTTAAAGCAGGGTGAATTTGATTTAAATCAAACCGATTTTAAATCATGATTTAAATCACGATTTAAATCACTAGTCAGTAAGGCGCGATTTAAATCAAACTGATTTAAATCAATCATTATTGCTGGTGTAACTTTAAAATGCAAGTAGATGAAGATTTTTAGAATAACAACTTTTCATATTAGTTTTTTATCCCCAGTTTAGGCTAATCATTCATATTTGGACAACTTTTCTGTTGCACTTAGTTTTGAGAACTGCAAAAGTAAACCAAGCATCTGTGATAATATCTTGTAGGCAGAGAAACTGCCCAATAATCTTACAAAAACAGACAGAAGTTGATGATGGTATTGGCACATCACCCAAAATTCCCCTTGAATAGAAGAGGGCGAGGGGACGGGCCGCTCAATATGTGAGAGCAATACATTTATCTTGCACAGTGCAAACAATGAAGTAATGACCATCATATCAATCCAAAACAATGTGCAATGTTGCGGATGTCTTGTCTGTACAGGTGCTTAGACAATTGGAGCAAATTTCACCCCAACGCGTGTTTCGTTGAAGACTTCTTCGGGGGGTACGATATGTAATTTCATAGGCCAAATCTACATAACACAAACAGCCAACACAAGGGGATCAGTCATATTGAATAACCAAATCGACATAAAAGTGGACACAGACCCTCAGGGGTTACTCACGTCCATAGATCAATATAAGGGGAAAGACATGATTTCTGAAGATGGCGTCCTCACTGGTGATCTGCGTACAACAAGACTGACCCAAACCCTCAATTGATCATGGTTACCAAAGTAAATGTGTTGTACGCAGATCACCGCGGCATTTATGCGGTTAAAGTCTGTCTGTCTGTCTCTCCGTTTCCCACTGGTGTTGGTCCCCAGTGGGGACACCATCTTGAGAAATCATGTCTTTCCCCCTATATTGATCTATAGACGTGAGTAACCCCTAAGGGTCTGTGTCCACTTTTATGTCGATTTTGGTTATTCAATATGATGTATCCCCTTGTGTTTGCTGTTTGTGTTATGTAGATGGCCTATGAAATTACATATCATACCCCCTGAAGAAGTCTTTAACGAAACACGTGTTGGGGTGAAATTTGGACTATTTTAATTGTGTAACGTGTACAGATGTGTACATCCACAACATTGTGCATTGTATTTGATTGATATGATGTCATTACTTTATTGTTTGCACTGTGTATAATAAATGTATTGCGTTTATATATTGAGTGACCCTTGAAGTCCCCTCGCCCTTGTCTATTCAAGGGGAAATTTTGGGTGATTTATTTATGCCATTATCAACTTCTGTCTGTTGTTTTGGGATGTTGGCCACCATACATCTGAGAGTGTAGTTTTATTTATTATAAAATCTTACAAACACCTGGAAGAGCATGACATTGTGAATGGATTCATGGAATTTATTTACCCAAAAAATTAAACATCTACAGCCTCAGTCTTTATAATTAAACAACTAATCTTTATTTCATCATGGAATAACCTTGGGATGGTAATATATTTTCCTCAAAAAGCATTTTATTTTTTAAAAAATTCAATTTTAAATAAAAAAAATCTGATTTTTTTTAAATCATTGATTTTTATCCACCCTGCTTTAAAGGGAATGTATACTCAAAATCTAAAAAACACAAAAAACGCACGTGTAAAATTAAAGTTTGATTTACCTCTTAGCTGGTATGATGTTGGCATAGCTCTCCACAATCCCCCAAAAATATGCTTACCTTCTATTGTCTGGAATCATATGAGAGATTACATATTAATTTGCCAGGATTCCGGCGGTTACCTTTGGGCGCAATATCGCATGTGGCCATTGTGGGCGTTTTAATGGTTTTCTATGGGAAAATATGTTCCATTCAGTGTAATGAATAGCCGAGATTAGAGATGTACCCGTCTTTCTCTGCGGTGAATTCCAGGGGGCACCATGCCACGAGACAGGCAGAGGGGGTGGGGGGGGGGGGGGGGGGGGGGGGGGGGGGGGGGGGGGGGGGGGGGGGGGTGGCATTCTGCAAGGTAAAGTCTTTCTGTGTTTTTTTTATGCATTCCTCCCTGTTATGGGCACTTCTTATGCCATTCATGAAATTATCAATTTCTGGTGGTAGGTCTGCTTTAATGCTTCCAGATTGCCCAAGTCTGCTTCTGGATTTCTAAAGGATGGAAACTTAATAAGGACTTATGCCTGCCATACACACCCCGACAGGTGCAGACAGACCAGCTCCGATATGCACCGGAATGCAATTGAAGCTAATGCCATCGGCTTCCATTGGCCAGAGATTATGGGACATGTCCGTTCTCTGGCCGGCCGAGCTGTGGGCACATGCCGATAAGCAGTTGATTTTTCCGCTGACCGACGGCGCGAGCGCGCACCCCCGTTGGTCAGGGGAAAAATCGGCCCCTTATCGGCATGTGTATGCCAGGCATTAGAATAAAACAACCACCATATTGCATAGCTCTTGTCTTTGACTAGTGAGTGACCCTTTTGCTGAGATAAAACCAACCGCAGAGATAACGGCTAGATATACCTAGAGGCAGTATTATTTGTAGTGAATGTGAAAATACATTGAGCCTTGTCCTTCTATACTTTTACAATAAATCAGTCACTGTACTATGAACTGCACCTTTTATTGGTGATCATATATGTGGCTGCGTGTATGGTATCTTGAAATATGGTGATACATTCTAAGCACAGGCTTTGTTTCGCTTAAAAGCAATGCTAATGATCCAGATCTTTTTTTTTCTTGCAGGTACTGTAATGGGATCTAACAAACAAACATATGTTTGGAGCTTTGGGCCTTTGTACTAATCCAAAAAGAGTGACTCTGCCAGGGACAGAGAAGCTGGATCAAGCCAAAGGACAGACAAGGTGACCGTGAGCCATCATGGATGAAGAAGGAGCTGACTGGCTTGTAGCCTCTGTGCATCAGCTGGTATCCTGGGGGGCATCAGCTGCTATGATCTTTGGGGGAATAGTGCCATACGTACCTCAGTACAGAGACATTAGAAGAACGCAGAATGCAGAGGGCTTCTCAGTTTATGTGTGTCTTATGCTGCTAGTGGCCAATATACTGCGAATATTGTTTTGGTAAGTACTGTTTTACACTATCAATTATAGTATGTGGTATCATGTCTCTTAGTTACACTATAGAGGGGTCTTTTATGTTCAGGTTATACACTGAAAGCCATTTAAATTCTGCCAATAAAACACATGGTATTAAAGGGTTATTAATCCTTCAGACCACAAAATACCAAGCCAGACCAAAAATATATTTGCATACCATACAGAACCCTCCTAAATACCACCAAAATCATACTTGCCACTGTGATTTCTCCGGTATAGAGTTTTTAACCCCCTTGGTGGTCCCATTCTTTCTGTAAACCACGTCCTAAAGCAGTACAAAAAGTAAAAAGTTATTATGGGGTTTCCACCGCCTCTAGACTCGTTCGGGGTCATCACTGATGCTGCGTATGTGAGGTCCCAGGACTCCTGTGCCTGTAATATCATACAGGCATATGGTGAAGGCACCATGTCAGTTATGATGCAGTTAGGTGCCCTCACCATATGATGTAGATCCAGTGAAGAGCCCGCAGGACGCAGACAGAGAGGGGCTGCTGGAGAGTGCTTCCCCGAGTGTGGCTCAGAATTACTACTTTTGGACTATATGAAAATCGACCCCAAGCCACACTCAGGAATACTGCTAGGGCGGTTAAAGTCAGTGCTGAGGCTTCTTACAGTTCTGTAAAGGCAACCTGGTTCAGCATATTTCCTGCTTCCCATAGTGACACCGCAGCGTGCACGTTCCCTTGAAGAGTTTCCCTCCGCTGAGCCTAAGAAAGTTCCATAAATTGACTACAGTAGTCTGTTCATGGATATGCATATCCCAGGTTTTATGGGGGGTTTTGGGTTTGGGTTTTTTGGGTTTTGGGTGGGTAATGTAAGCTGTATGTAATTAGATTTTTTTGATCCAAGGGTTTATTAACCCTTTAAATAATGCCTGAATGATCCACACATTCTTCTTCATCCCCGTTTCATCAGCAGATGGCATTGAGCATATATAGGAAAATATATTATGAACATTAACATAATTTACTTGGGGTGTACTGCAAAGGTGGCTATAATGTGCCGGGTATACAAGGAAACCCAAACTCTTTTCCAAAGAGAAAACCACACTCTTGACACGATATCCCAATAAAAATTCCAATACTTTGTCTCCTATTTAAAAAAACACAATCCATTAATGTAGAATAGTACACGTCATCCCCTCGACCATGCTCCTTTCACTGGGGCTTATTCGTAGGGAACAAATCAGGGTGAGGAGCATGATCTAGGGCAGTGGTTTCCAAACTGGGGGGCAGTTATTCCAGGGGGCGCGGGCCCTCATTCTTAACTTGTGTTTGAATAGGGAGGGGGGGCATGATAATTTTCCTACGTAGAAAAGGGGGGCACTGCATGGAAAGTTTAGGAACCACTGATCTAGGGGATGATGTGTACTATTACATTGATAAATTGTGTGTTTTAAAAAAGAAATAAAGTATTGCAACTTCTATTGGGATATTGTGTCAAGAGTGCGGTTTTCTCTTTGGAAAAGAGTTCGGGCTTCAAGCACTGGAGGAGAGTGGTAATGATTTCCTGCACCTGAACATGTCCCAGGATATATATACAAAGAAAGAAAGTCACACTGCCTGAGAGGAAAGTGGAAGTAGGTTTTGTCAGTCTAGACATGCCACATGCGGCCCCTTGGGTGTTCTTCAGCGGCCCCCCTCAGTCCTTCCTTTGCGGCCCCCAAAACTTAATTGTTAATGCATAGTAACTCATTTGTCCACCGAACCCCCGCTGATGCATCTTCTTATTAAAGTGGGAGGCAAGGGACTTGCTCGGGCTCTGGCTAAGCACACTGATTGATATATGTAAAAAAGCCAAACCGCAACCCTGAGCAGGTCCTTTACCTGTCCTTCCTCCACTTCACATTCTAAGAAGATCCTTGGTGAACCTCAGATTAGGGGTACATATCCTTTGAATCAAATGCTATGTGCCCCATATATATTGTTAAAGGTTATATGCCCCATATCTATGAAGCATATAACATTTGATGAGATATGCTTGTTTTTTATTTAAAAATGTAAGATCATGTCTTCTAGCTATGCCTGCTGACCTTTTTTTATAAAATGCTTATACAAGCCAGTTTAGATTGAAAATGTTAATGCACTTGTGGCCCTCCATATCAACCCAGTTGCCCACCACTGGTCTTGATACCTTTGGCGTGCGGATCACGGTTTTTATAAAGCTTGTATACAATGAAACCCAAATATTACATTTTTGTCAGCCAATCTGGCAGGTTTAGGAACAGTGTATCTAAACTGGTTTATGCTCTTTTAAAGTCTACATAGTCAACAGTAGACGGCACAGATGAGGTTACTGATATATGGTATATATGTCCTCATTTAATAAATAAATAAATAACTAACATGTGACCTAATTATATTAAGAGTGGAAAGACTTTAATACTTTTTATAGGCCTGCATGCAAAAAAGCTAAACCCCCTTGAATTTGTGAGATATGTGCCTCATGTTTATTTTCTATCTGTCCACTATACACAAGTGGTTCTGAATCTGGCTGGTTGGGTGTTAATATGCCGTGCACAACTCCACCCTCTGTCCTGAAATGAGGAATAATCCTCTTACTTGTGGGATTTGTGATGGAATGGGACGTGCGAATACCTTCTGTATTATGACTGCTCCACATGGATTTGTTGGAAGGCTTTTCTTTCTATCCCCTGGTCACTTTTTCCTGTATTTAGTTATACTGCCAAAAGAAAAAAAAATACTAGTAGTTGAAAATAGGTATTTCTTTGGCATGTACCAACAATGTAACAATGATATTAAGCATTTCTGGACTAAAGGGCTGTCTAGAATTGGTGACATTTTTATGCAGGGTTTTCCGGACTGTAGTGTAAATGTTCCAGCCAGTTGCACAACACATTTTGGCAATGACTGAATAGGGTCAGGTTGACCAAGAGCTTAATTTTATTAAACATCCTTTCAGATTAAATGTTGCAAGTTAGAAAACCTTTTGCCAAGTTTCTTTTCGGCTGAAGATGTCAGCAGAGTCAGATATTGCTTAGGACCCTTTCACATTGTGTACATTGCCGTTGCATTTCAGCAATGCATGCTGTATCAGAAAATACACAGGCTTCTTATGGATTTACAACAGTTAAGGCCACCATACACCTTTAGATCACTCCATACAATTTCCATTAGATCTACCAACAACTATGTAGTGCCAGGTCCTCCCTGATAGAATAAACAGTGATTGGAAGGTTTACAAATGTCCTCATTTTACATGGTTTTGGTAGAAGAAAAGTTGATTGTACAGAAATTGTATGGTGAAATTGTAAAGCTAGCCACACATGGTTCAATTTAGCGTTCAATCAAGGTTCGATTCGATTTTGTAGTTGGATCAAAAAAATTGAAAAACGATTGTAATTTAATCGATGTACACCACATGGGAAGTACAAATATTGTTCAATTGTAGACTGAAAACGGAATCGAAGTAATCCAAAATCGTCGATTGAATTCCTCCTTATGATTTAGTTTCAATCGGAAGTTAAAGGGAAGTAGCCAAAAAAATTTAGCCAAAAAAATCGACCAATCAAGCAAAATTTTCCAATCTGTCCGATCACTTTTCAATCGACGATTTGACAAAAATCGATCAATGATCGTTGATTGTACTATGTGGGCTCACATAATTTTTTTTTTTTTACAATCGATCGTTTTTTTGATCGAAATTTTTTTATTGAATGCTAAAATTGAACTATGTGTGGCTAGCTTAAGATGTATGGGGTCCTTAACACGAATTATCTGCTTTTTAAGAGCAGTATGCATTTTGCCTGTGGTTGTGTTTCCAATAATTGAATAGGAAACACTAGTGCAGGCAATGTGCTTATATTTAACTGCTCTTCCCTCAAACATTGGCAGTGACCATCTTTAGTTCTCAACAGGCTGCCAGCCTTCATAATCGCAAAGCAGAAAGACATGGGTACCCTGTAATAAAAAAATTTTAAAAGATGTTTCAGCTTATATGATATTTCACAGATTGGATTTACATGTAGGTACATGTAGGTAGGTACATGTATGTTTAGGGCCTCCAACTCCTGTATACTGGCTTTAAATGAGCGAATAGATTGGAGATAGATTTTAAAGAACATTTCAATGAATATATCTTTACCTATCCATATTAATTTTTACTTTGCGTGATTTATTATTATGGCTTGTTGTGTTAACTTACCTTGTCAACATTTTTATCTTAGGTTTGGACGCCATTTTGAATCGCCCCTGCTATGGCAGAGTATCATTATGATCGCCACCATGCTGCTTATGCTGAAACTGTGCACAGAAGTGCGCGTTGCAAGTGAGATGAACACAAAGCGCCGTTTGTTTTCAGGTATGTCATGTGACCATTTACAGGTTAGTTATTAATCTGATTGGCCTCCAGTCAATCCATAGCAGACGCTGTAGAAAAGATGTGCCCCACCAACACTTGTTAAGGTTTATTAAAGAAATATTGCTTTAAACAACATCATACCACTGACCTTAACACCCCGTTATCCACTGACTCTTTTATTGGAAAGTAACAATGATGGGACCCATTCCTCTCTTGCATGCAGTTTGGTAGATGTCCTTTTTGGCCTGGAGGGCCTGCAGCGGGATTGGCCATAAGTGTGAACATCGTAGGATTGATAATCTAGTTTAAGCCCCCCATACACGTTCCGATTATTCTCCCGAGCAATTTTTCGTCCCATCCTGTCACCCGATTTTCACCTAAAATGTTATAGTAGGTCTGAAGC
>CM070036.1:58396674-58408394 GCA_036250615.1 Ptychadena robeensis | reverse complement strand
TTGTTCAATAATAAAATTATTCCTCAAAAATACCACTTGCCTAATAATTTTGTACTCCCTTTATCATGATAAACAGGTTCAAGGTGAGATCCAACCATAGTGAACTGAATATAGAAATGTTGATCTCAATTATTCACAATCATCTGGCTATGACATTTTTCCTTCAATGTCTTCAGTTAAAGGCCTGGTGACTTGATGGAGGGAAGGTCACTTTAATCATTAATGTTTCCCCAACATAAAAGAATGTCTGTTCTTTTATGTGTTCCGTTGGACAGCTTTGCCAGTTTTTATCATTCTTAATTTAAATCTACTTTATTGATAGTAGAAGTAAGGATTGGGATGTCCGCCTTAGAGAGTAACCTTCAGTGACAGGTTAACATTTGCAGCTCCTTTCATTTTTACAGCGGTATGTTCCCTTTAAACACCCAGATGTTTCTAACTCGTGTACATATTTGCTCCAGTCAATTAATTTCCTAGAATAAAAGACTACATCTTCCTTTTACCAGTGACTCATAGTTGCTTCTGGATGTCATAGCAACTTTTGTCATGTTCAGTGGCCAGAGAAGAATAAACAGATATTTTGTTCCTGTGTTCTCTGTATTGTTTAAAGGATTGACCTTCGCAGGAATACTTTGTACTTGCTTTTTTGTTCTGCCTTAATGTAACCTGTAATAGGTGTGAAAGCATAGCATACACGTTGTCCATCTTTCTTACCGACCTGACATTTATCCATTTCAGACATTTCCCTTTTTCTCCAATAATATGTTATCTTTTTTTTTAACAAATATTAAAAACCTATACCATATATTTCAGACCATAAGAAGCTCTGTTTTATAGGACACACCCTAATTAGTTAGGGTCAGATCAGATCAGATCAGAAGTTAGTGCTTCTGATTGCCAAAACATATTTTGGCTTTTTTACACTCTGCTGCCCAGAACTCCATGCTCCAACTTACAGCGAGGGAGTTAAGAATGTGGGAAAACTGTATCTGACTGTTTCCCCACCTCTAGCCCCATTGGCAGAGCTTCTGTATGTGATCTGGGCAGCTTGAGTCCAACTCACATACAGTGCAGATGGAAGAGCCACCCAAGGGCTCTCCAGTCTGTATCTACCAGTTGGGCTTAAGCTGCCCACCTTACAGACAGAAGGCACAGAGCTGAAGGAAAGATCCTACACGGGCAAACTTTTCCTATAAACTGTGTAATCAGCCGGACTGGGCAACTTACACAATGCTCTGGCTCTGTGTGTGTGAGAGCTGCAGCGTGAGTCCAGCTCTCTCACACATGGGCAGAGCTAGATGGTAGGGCAGCAGGCAGCTCTTTCATCTGGTTCTGTGCTTGTTTAGATCAGTGGGGCTCTGCTGATATATTAATAATGTAGCACAGATGGAAAATCCACCCATGAAAGCATCCTCCATCTGACTGCTCCTCTGCCTCCCCGGCTCACCTTTTTAAATCTTATAGTGTGAAAAATCCTTGCTAACTTTGTGGGCTTTTGCATTGCTGCAGGCACTTATAAATGTACATATTTCTGTGTCTGTATGTACATGCAGAAACTTTCATGGTCTGCTGCACACGGATGCACAAACTTGTTGCATAATGTGGCATGGGTTTTAAAACAAAAATCAACTGTAACATCTGTTTGCTTCTTTTCCAGACCATTGAGAATTGGCAAAAAATATTATCCAAATGCAAAATGACATGTTATCTAACACTTTCCACCTTTTTGTTTTAGAAGTCCTTAGGCTGTTTAGGCAATGTGTAGGGTACTTATACATTGTCAAAGGTTATGTGCCTCATAGATATAATCAAAGACTTTTCTCAGGCTTTGTTCTGCAATATATATTATACAATCGCCCCCTGTTCATAATTCATTGGAATAGTGGAAGCATAGGCACTTGTCTGCTGATCCCCTGCCAACACTAGAGAAAGAGAGGCAAGGGACTTGCTCAGGCACCATCTGGGTCGCTGATTGACTTTTATGTACGCCTGTCACTTCTCCTCCTTTTCCCACTATAAGACGGACACGTGAGTTCCTATGGCCGCAAGTGGTGGAGTGAGGGTGGCAGCCAAAGAATCCCCAAAGGGACACAGGTTGGGGACCTGGGATGTAGAGAGTGGGGCTGACCTGACATTAGCTATGCTCTCTGAATTAAAACACTGTAAATAAAGTATACCCTCACTCAGTGTGTCCTTGGCCAGTGCTGGTAAACACAGGGAGGTGAGTATTTTAACTTGTGGTTTGAAATTATGCTACTTCCTTATTGCCTTTCCAAAGCCAACATTTATGTTTCTAGCACATAGGTACTGATATATATATATAGGAAGATTGATACCCAAGTCTATGTAACTGTTTGTACCTTGAATAACCCTCGACCAATATTTTGATAGAGAATGGTATGGAAATTGGATGGCTGGATTTTCTCAGATACTTGCTAGATGTTTCCCAAAAGGATGCTACAAGTGGAAGAATGACAGGTTATCAATTGTATTGTGCTTGTGTATTTGATTACTATTCTATATCCATGACCAGCTTATTGCTTTAATGGACATCTGCGGGGCTCTTAATCTGAAGTAAGCTATATTGATCAAATTGCCATTATGGCTCTACATATCATACTGTGCCTTTACTATAACCCAGCAGTTCAGTGTGCACAGCGAGCCCAACAGGCCTAAAGGGCTGAGTTCATGACTCCAGAATTCCTTAAGGAATACAATTGTTAAATGAAGACAAAGTATCTTTTTATGTGTGTTTTTTGTTTTCTTTGTCTTTTTTTTTTTTTTTTTCTTAGACGGAAAGGTTGTGCTTAAATTTTTTAGCACAATGGATGCTCTGAGTCTTATCACAAACCTAGAATGTACCATATGCCCCCAAAGCTATAATACTCAAGAGTGACATTAGACTTGTGGTCTCTCTGCTTTTCACAGTTTTTGTGTTGTATTACTATACTATATCTCTGTTATGGATCCCTTTAAAACTATTTATACAATCTTTCTTTTATGATTGATTGTTTGTTGTTGTTAACTATAACTTTGAGTTATATTAAAGGGAGCAGGTTAGACATTGGAGCTATTCAGCCATCAAAAGTAATGTGTATGTGTGTGGTTTAAGCAGAACTCAAAATATAGGTATAAAGGCATAGTGCAGTATAGAAACCACAGGAATACATGACAACTTACCTTTTAAGAAGGAATTTATTTTCATGATTTTGTTTTTTAGAAGTTACAGTCTTCTAGAATAATTAGGTATGGTTTAACAGTCATTTGGGGCATAGTAACCGTAATATTGAACTGCAGGTGGGGAATCCTGTGAGAAATTTAAAGGTAAAATGTACTTCTCCAATCTGTGCTTTTTTTACACTGGCCAATATATACATATTAAATATTAACCCGGATTTCTGGTGTCCAACCACTACAGAACAGAAGTGATGAAGCCATTACCTCTACCTAAAAAGGAATGTCACCATTATGAGGTTCCAGTCACATTTTTGATGCATAGTGAAATGTTTCCCATGTTTAAGGGCCTGAGAAAAGCTTTTGTATCATTGACACGGGCGTTGTGTAGAGAGGCGGGGGGAGGACGAGGAATCACGGTGGAGAACACTGCTTGCGCAATTGCCTGTAAGGCTGTTTTTCATAAAAAATGGCATGAAAAGCGCGTAACAGGTTTATGAATGGGTCTTTCTGTGAGTAATTTTTTCCTTAATTTAATTGGGGAGCTAAAGCCATGGGTGTACCTTATTGTCTTATCGTGTGTGAAATATAGTATGTTTACACAGTGTCTACAAATGTGTAAAGTGATAAGTAGGTTAAGTAAGTCCGAGCAACTAAGGTAGTTTGGATGAATAGCCAAAGGTCTTCAAAATGTTTAAGTTAATTTGCTGCAGATATTCTATGACCTGGACATAATTATGTGGATATAACTATATGTCATGTGCATTATTAATTATCACTAATTAATCAATTGATGAAGGTTGAAAAGCCTTGTTGTAATGCTATTGTATCCTAATTATTGCTTTTGATCATGTTCTAATTTTAGTTTTTCTATTTTTGTTTTGCAGCATCAAAATGGTTTTGATGTGGACGAGTGGCGACACCTTTAAGACTGCATACTTTATTTTGAATCAAGCTCCTTTTCAGTTTACCATCTGCGGCCTACTTCAGGTCATTGTAGACATTACAATCTTGCTGCAAGTGTACATGTACAGCAGATATCCTCAGAAGCCAGTATCGCACATAACACATGCAACCAGTGCCAAAGCTTTATGATGTGGAGAACATGTACTGTGTAATCATGTGCTTCCCAGTTCTAAAACAACTTCTGCACCAGTACTGTGTATGTGTAATGCATGTATCCTGAAAGCACGTTGGGGTAGATGTATAAGGAGAGGAAGTCTGGAGAAAAATGGAGTTTGCCCATAGACAATCCAGTCCCAACTTTTATTGGTTGCTATGTGTACCTCCTTTTTTTTTTCTGCACTTCCTTTCTCTTTTTTTTAACTCACACCACATATAAGTATGTTTAAAAAGATGCAGATTATAAAGTTCAGTAATCCTTCAGAATCAATGCGTCAGTCATCCCACTAAAATAAAAACCGGATTGGTTGCTGTAAATGACCACGCTTTGCACAGTATCTCTGCTCTTTGCATGGCCTTATTAACTAAGCGTGTTCACAGATTAACCCTTCAGTGCTTTCTGCTGTTCCAAGGGGCTTATTTATAGGGTTTAAAATGTTACGGTGCCTCTTTTTTATCATTTTCTTTCCTTTTATCTTTCACAGTTTGATATGTTTATAAATCATATAAAAGAGTCCAGTTTGCCACATCCATTCCGTTTTGTCCAGGACATTTTGTATATTAATACTTCACAGTTTCTCGCCCCCTAGGGTACATGGGTGTCAGTCTGTATTTTCAACAAGTTTGCCAAACTGATATTTCAAAGAAATTCTAAGCTTTCGATTGCAATGTTACAGGTTTTTCTAACGTTTTGCTGCTTTAACAAATACCGAAGACAATATGAGATCATCAACATCAAATCATAAAAGTGCAAACTGATAAAGTTTACAGATTCATGACAAACCGGCTCACAGTTTCTGTAAGGCTAGATTTACACAGTCGCATCCAGTGTCTTGACTGGGTGCTCACACAACAGCCTGGCAAAGCTCTCGCTGGTCATTTTGACAATGACCCTATGACAGGTCTATTGGGCAAAAGCCAGAGAACCAATGGCGGTTGTGCTAATTGCTCCTTTTGCAGGCAGTTTAAAATCAACCGTGTAAACAAGCCCTTAATGTTATTATGTTGTTGGCTCTTCTTTTTCTTAAATTGCTAACCTGAAATTCTGGTATTTTTGTTGGGGTTTTGTGATATAGAAATATATCTTCTCAATGTATATTTGCTGATGCTCCAGTATTCCTGCATTGTGTTTTCTTAATGGGATGATCCGGAGTCACTCTGATCCACATTGTAGATCAAATATCACTTCATGTTGTCAGTGTTATTCTGTCAGATTGCCATCCACCGTCTCTCCCAGGTAATTGCTGTGCAAGATACCTGGAAATCTGTGCTATGCAATGTTTATTATAAGGATAACTGATAGGACTTAAGTCTCTCTGACTTATTCTTAGGTCATTATCATTTAGTATGTTTGACACCAAATCAAAGTTTGAAAATCTACATTCCTAAACAGGAAGATTCCTCATTCATCCATTCCATATAATCTTATATTGAATGTACTCCTCTTTGAACTAAAAAAATACTTTAAAACGTTCTGTTCTCTAAAGATTAGGAGAACTTTTTGCCTTCATGTACGCTTTTTGTTTTAAACCAATCTCTGGAAAAGAGCTAAACGTTCCCATTCCCTTCTTGTCTATCCAACAGGGTATTTAAATTTTTACTGACCATGTATATACCTGGCTCTGTCCAGGTCCCTTGACCGGACCATCTCGGTATACATACAAAGACCCGCCGATGTAATGCTTTGTAACTGGTCTACTACCGCTGTAGCAGATGTCCCTCCTCTCCTCCCAGTATGTAGAATGGGTCCTGCTATTAGGAAGCCCATAGAAAGGTTTCATGTCATGCAGGTAGTGACATGGAAATATACAAAAGGTAAACAGAAGAGAGAAAGGACCTTTTTTAAATAGAGTATCATTCACTGTGGCTTCTGGTAAATTATTAGTTTTGTTTAAAATTTCCAATACTATTATAAGAATGGGTTGGATTTACCCATGCATCCGAATTAAATCCTTTTTTTTGTCCAACACACATGTATTTATGGACAATTGCCAATTGTTTTACATTTTCTAACCTCTTTTATTTTCAATCTATAGACGAACATTGGATCCAGTTTATGCTGCATCCGCACAGTAATTTTTTAGATTTGGGTCATAGAAAATGACACATCTGTGTGTAAAGTATTCCTTATCTATAGAGGCTTTTATTATTAGAGTCTAGTATTGGTTGTCATTGACAGAAAGCAGTCTTCTAAGATTTTACTGATTAAAGAATATCTTGGTTTGGGAATTCACAAACCTGGGCATATTTAATGAAAACCTTTATCTGTGGCAAAACCAGCTTTAAGCCTCCATACACTTTTCGATTATCCCATTCGATCGACTTAAACTGATCCAGCAGAAATCGATACCTGTCCCACATGGTTCGATCAACCTAAATCGATCAAAAGTGCCCAAAAAATCTATTGAAAAGGGATCGGACATGTTAGAACATTTTGATCGATCGATTATACATTTAATGTATTTCAAATATTATTTTGTTGTTATTTTTGTTGTTAATTTGGCACATCGATCAATCGAACCAACTTCAATCAAATATCGGTTTCTCTATGGTGGGGGTGTTTCGATAGCAGTTTAATTGATCAAACCAACTTTGATCATTACGATCGAATCTGACTTTATGAACTTAGGGAAATTGAAACTTGTATGGGGGCCTTTAGGTGCTCAAGGCCCAATGTGGGATGTGCTTGCTAGTCAAAATGTATTATCTTCTGAGCATGAACAGCCCCATGTTAGGCTAAGTCTACATTATGCCGCCCAGGAACCACGGGGGGCTTTATGGGCAGGTGCCATGCAGGCAATACCACGTCCTATACATTACTACTGGCAAGCCGCGCTTCACACACAGTGCGTATTTCATGTGCACCCGGCCGGGCATTCTGAATCTGCGCCCGCTGCCTTACCATCCCCAAACACAGGCATGATGTGCCAGTATAGAGTGGCAAGTCATTCCCCATAGGAATTTACAAGGAGCGGCTGCAATGCGCGGTTTTCCCTGCAATCTATGCGCTGGAAAACCACAAAGTTTTCCGTAGTGTAGATGCAGGCTTATTGGAGGAGCCTGTAACTGACGAGAGGTTGCTAAAAATAAAGTTTTATTTAAACAAAAAAAAGGCTGTTCTTGTCTATAAGGTTCATGCAGTTTAAATGACGATACATTTGCAATGATGCCTACAGTGAATTGCCATTCCGTTTTTAGTTTATAAAACGAACTCCTAAAATTATCAGACATAAATCAGAAAATTTCAATCAGATTTTCTGATTTTGCTCATAGTATATACAGAACTACAACTTGACCCATTCCAAATCCTGCTAATTATTCTCACCAAAGTCAGTATTTTATTATTCTATGGAATCCGTTACACCTGGGGAGTATGTTATGTAATAAAATTGTCATATTAGAACAATGATTTATTGATTTGTGTTCTATACCTATCTACTCTTTTCCACCACATGATCATGTTTGTTTCATACACCTAGAAATCATAGATGACACCTTTACCTCATTAGATACTTATAGAAGCTGTTTTCTCTCTTTAAAACATCAATAAAGAAATGTCATGTTTAACTTAAAGTTTGGAGTGCAAGTGATACCCTTTATTAGCTAACTGAAGTCATTAGAGAAGCAAGCTTTTGGGATGTTGCTTCTCTAATGACTTAAGTTAGCTAATAAAGGGTATCATGCACTCCAAACTTTCTGTATTAATTGATTACTAACACGTTAGATCACTCTACTATATATAGTGTAGAAAGTAAACACTGTGCCTCACCCGTTGCTAAACCTGGGCAGAATACTGTTGTGCCCAATGGTAATTTGCCACTGACAGTATGAGGATAAGAGTAGTTACAGCTGTCACATGAATGTTACTGTATGACATGACCACATAAAGACATCGCTTGTAAAATGTTATTTATTTTGGGATGTTTGGGAGCTCTAACTATGAGTTTACAATCTAAAATCATTTTTCAATAAAAATTATAAGGCTGTTGCTTTTTTGTTTTTGTGGTTAAAATGCCTTGCCGGACCACAAAGATTGTCTTTTCTGTGTGGGCTACTTTAAAATGATAAAGTTTTAAGTTCTGTGCATTACCAGAATAAAATTTTTACCATGATCTTTTTTGTTAAATGTTATAATGACAAATGTATATATTTATAATTGCCCGCAGTGTATGCGGCTGCTGATTGCTTTTATACTTAAAATGTGTTTCAGGGCTGTGGAAACATTTAGTACTGTTTAGTTTGAAGAAAAATAGTGTCAAAGGAAATTAAATATTTCAAAATGAAATTGTAAGCTGCAACTAAATTGTCATTTATATTATGTAATGGCAATAAAACATATAAATGTCTACTTCGTAGTCATGTACACATTTATTGATGTTTTATGTGTGTATGCACAGTATTTGTCTACCTATACGCCTTTTCCTAACACAGCGTGCCTGTTGGTATAGGGACTTGATAACATTCATCCTTGAAGAAGACTTCCATTCAAAATTAATTGTTTTATTTCAGAAATGTAAGACGTAAAACTTTCTTACAACAGTATCCTTCTAAGAAGAACATTAGTGCAGAAACCTTGGATCATTAACTATGGGTTATTATAAACAGTTTAACATTTCCCCACCAACATAAAACCTATAAAAGGGTAAGGGTAATGTAGCTTCTGTTTCAGATGAATTTGACAAATCCTGTTTAAATGGTGCTTTCCTGATGGTAATACTAAGACAAGTTGGTTAGCATTCATTAATAAATATTGATTGTACTTCCTTCCAATATATTCTGATATGTTGAACTCTGTATTTGGATTTGTGCATCAATGTCCAGATTCCACATTTAATTAGCTGGTAGAATTTCTCACTGACATTTGCTTAATAGTTCTATATTTGAAAGTATTTAATGATTTTAACCTGAACTTTCGAAACAAGGACAAAATCCCTGTCCTATTGCAAGTAAACACTTTGCAGTGAAGCAACCCTTTCAAAAACCTTCTTAAGGACTGGCTAAATGTATTCTCAATGGACACATCAGGGTTTGTTAATGTGGGACAATGCAGCAAGCCTTGATAAAAATGAGTGAACGGAAAGTCCATTGTTTACTGCTACATTGATGAACATTATAGTGTTTTTTTCCTAAGCTTCAAAACAGTGACGTGTGGGTGTTTGACGCTAGTGGAGACTACTGTAAGTCTTAAGCTAGCCATACATTGTCGGATTCCATGGCCGATCGATCACCTATCCGATCGATTCCGGCGATGTCAGCGGGAATCGGAGGTCCGATCGATCGGCCAATTAAGTGTGTCCAATCGCTACATACCACCTTGTCCCACGGATTCCTGGACGATTCCGTGTCCGATCGCTTACTCCACAAATGGCAACTCCCCCTGATGTGTGCAGAATCGGATCAGAAAGACCAACATGTTGGTTCTCTGTCGGATCCGATTCTGGGCCCCCGAACGATCGGACAGACAAGGTGGGCTTCACGCAATTGCGAGACGATCGTTTCGCGTGCACGCACCTGGAATCGATCGTCCCGGAATCCGATGGGAAACGGACCAGTGTATGGGGGCCTTTACACGATCACTAACCATAAAATTTTTTCCATGAAAGATTTGGGCTGAGCACAAGCCATCTCACAAGATGATGCTTGATGTTAAGGGATACGGCCACAGAAACCATTCTATACTGCAATACTGCAATTTATGCGATATTGTGTCTATGAACATCTAAAAGCTCTTATCCCTTGGGTAGATTGAAACAATGGTGTATACTTGTCAAATGAATAAACATATGTTTACCATTTCTTTTTATTGGTAGAACATTTTGCCTTGGTCCTTTTTAACCTCCCTAGCGGTTGAGACGAACCCTGTTCGTTCGGTGAACAGGGTCCTCTCAACCGCCGGGGAAGCCGGCGGCGGGGAGACCCTATGCCTCCCCAGAAAGCTGCCGCGATTGTCTTTATCGCTGCAGCATTTCCGGGTTGGCGGCACCGCCCCGATCGCGTCACAGTGACGCGGAGGGGGGCTGGCGCCATAGACCTCCATGTTAATGGAGGAGCGCCGGCTTTCTCTCACACGCAGCTGTTGTCAGTAATGTGCCGGTGCGTCTTATAAGGCGAAAAATAGGTATATTTTAATTAATAAATCATATGAATTTAAATTCAAATCATATGAAAGCAATGGTAAGATTGCTTGTCTAGAGTGTACCCATTACTGTACACACTTAATTGGTTTCTAAGGGCTGGTTGTAAGTCAAGTCCCCATAAGAAATGGTTAAAATACCCCTAATGCCTTCTGAACCAAAAGCACCCCTTGCCAAACATTTTCAAAATAAGAGTTGTATAATATGTGTAATTTAGGTGAAATCCTAACACTTTTGGTGTTACAATGCATGTAGCTTACCAGAAACAAAAAATTGTCATCACCATTTAGGGCAGTGGTTCCCAAACTTTCTTGCAGCCCCCCCCCTTTTCTATTTAGAAACATTATCAAGCCCCCCCCCCTATTCAAACACAGGTTAAGAATGAGGGCCGCCCCCCCAGTTTGGGGACCACTGATTTAGGGTAATATCTTTGGCTTTCAGAAAAAAAAGAATCAAATGGAAGGTGGTTATTGTTTGGAAATATAATCATCTTCCATAAGAACATCCGGAATCTGTCTCTTTGCTGACCTTTTCTCTCATTGGAAGAGTCTAGCCTTTTGTAGAGTGTAGAGATGGTCCATTATGACATTCTGTACTTACTAGTGAGATCAGTCACATGAATGCCACTCTTGTATTTCTTCACAATTTCCTTCTTTTCAATTCTGAATATTTTCTTTACATTCCCTTTCTTCCTTCATTCTATCTTTTATAGCTATTTTGGGGCCATGTTGATGTTCTCTGACATCTTGGGTCTTTATTTACTGTGGCGCAAGCAGAAACATGTTGGCTCCCTGTTCGATCGCACAAACTTCCAAAAGGGTGGCCACAATCGATCACTGTGAACGCGCACAGGATCAATTGTTTGGGAATCGAGCAATTGTATGGCCACTTTAAGTCAAAACTTTGGATGTAAGTTTAAACTAAAATTTTGGTTGGAACTGAAGGCCCTCTGTCTTTTGATATCAAAATCTAAGTATGCTAATATACAGAAATTTACAAAAGTGAGTAAACCCTATACATTGTGATAAATAGTTTATATTATCTTTTGGGACAACGCTGAACATATAACACTTTGATCATGCACAAGAAAGCCTGCAAACAGCTTGGCTGAAGATCAGCAGACAAAAAATATGGATTACTGGAAACCTGTCCTGTGGTCTGATAAGACCAAGATAAACTTACTATTTAAGCTAGCCATACACGGCACGGATTCCCTGGCTGATCGATTCATTGATTCCGGCGATTCCGCCGGGATCCTCAGGTGTGATCGATTGGCCAATTAAGGAATCG
>CM070036.1:58350404-58389261 GCA_036250615.1 Ptychadena robeensis | reverse complement strand
GGAGGGGGGGGGGGGCACAATGGGCACTACATTTAAAAATGTATTACTCTAAAATATGTTTACATTTTTCATACCACTTCTGACACCTCATTCAGTAGAAATTGAAAGTATTGTAACATTACATGATAAGTTATGTAACAAAATTATTGTATTAAGTCAGTAATGTTTAATTAGCGATTCACATATAAGAATTCAACTATTAAAACATGGGACATTTCAGGGATTTTCAGGAGAGGTAGTTCCAAGCTTTATCTCCCATAGAAAACAACCTGTCACTGAAGAGTGATTAATGGCAGGTGGTTTATCCAGATATACAAAGGAAAATAAGGATTTTATCACAAAGATATATAAACAATATATATATATATATATATATATATATGACTTTTTATATTTCCCGAGTTTGGCTCTCAAGCTACAAACTGTGCTCAGTGAAAGAAAAAAAGGTAATTTACTCATAGGCATGAGCTTGCCGATGCCAAATCCAGCTGTTTCTGGCCAGGTTGGGTTGATAATCTCATCTAAGTGTGTCCTGTGCATGACTGAATTCAGAGGGAACAATCAGGCAGCCTACAACCTATCTGTATAATTAACAGCACATTGCTACGCTTCTTCCAAAGAAATCTTTAAGCTGAAATTTCACATTTGTGAACCATTATTGTGACAGTGGTCCTTATAGGTAATTGAATCAGGTTTCAGCAACATGCATATGCATGCAAAACCAATGTGAGTCTGCTTCAGCCCCTGATACTAATGCTAAGCACTGGGTATGATAAAATGGCTTCTGGGATTCATTCTCAGGAAATTGTGAGATATATATGTATTGAAGACTAATGCTACCCATACACAGCCCGATAAATAGCCCGATCGAAGTTTCTCGTTAATCGGGCATAAATCGGACATGTTGGAGAATTTTAATCGGTCCGGTTACATTGTTCTACTTTTCTTGTAGTGCCCGACTAAATGAAGACCGATCATCCCCGATATTACTATTACTTCCCATTGAATTAAAAATTTGACTATATAAATGATGATAAACTCCGACTACGATGTACAATCAAAACTATTTCATCGTTCAAAAATAATTTTTCCTATGTGGGGTTTTTTATTAGATCATCCGAGAAAACGCCAATTTTTTTTATTGGCAAACTTCAATCGGGCTTGGTTGATCGGACTATTTATCGGGCTGTGTATGGCTAGCATTAGATATGTATGCACACATGATTACCTGGTCAAGAAAAGGTGCACTGGGTGTTTGCAGTCTGCTTGGAGATAGGGCAAACAGTTACCCTAAACTCCCCTAATGCAATATGCTCCTGACAGAAGGGCTAAGGCATGTTCCAGCAGGGTGTGCAGGACTAGAACATGTTGTATATTGCCAGTTACTAGGATCAGAGCCACTTCTCAAAGCCCAGAGAACAACTTATAGAGACTTACTTTACACTTGGAGCTCACCCTGGTATTTACATTCACTCAAGAGGAAGGGTCTCCGGCTGTCACTTTTGCTTGCCCTACACTCAAAGATCTGAAACATTTTCTACATACACAAAAGATCCAAAACTCTCATATATTGTTCACAAATCTGTTCAAATCTGTGTTAAGCTAGCCATACATGGTTCAATTGACATCAAATCGATCATCAACATTCGACTCGAAGTTTTCGATCATATAACATCGTATGTCGATTTGTTAATTGAATTCGAAGTTACCACACACATGTGAGTATGCATATCAAAGCCCGACTTCATCTTGTTTATCGTTTTTTTTAAATCGTTTTTTAAACGTAGAGTAAATCAAAAAGCGATTGTCCACAGGAGTGATCAAAAAGTGGACCATTGGATGTTACAGAAGTGATCTAACAACCATAGGTAATATATTTGAATTTTAATTCCAGGTACATTATAATTGTGGCAAAAGGACATGGGGGACAACATTATTAGGAGATTGTATTCACAGAGATCGCCAGTTTGCATGCTTTGTGTGGGTCAGTGCAACAGACCACACAAGCCATTACCATGCAGCTGTTGCATGGGTTTTTTAAATGAGTGTATTTGCCTTTTCCCTCCTCACATCCTCCAGAAGTTACAGTATGTGCTAATTGATGTGAATCGAACTCTTCAATTGGGACGGGTCAAACAACAGTACCAAAAAAATGAGTGACACAATGTGGGGACAATCATCAAATTTTCCAAAACTGGTGTACATCAAATTTCGGATCGAGCAAAATGACATTATTAAAATCGAATTTCAACGATCGTACCGGTGGACATGCTTCAATTCAATCAATTCAAAAAAGTGATCGAATTACATTGATTGTACAGTCAATTGAACCATGTGTGGCTAGCTTTAGTGAGCACTTCTCCTTTGCTTAGATAATCCATCCCACCTCACAGATGTGGCATATCAAGGTGCTGATTAGACAGCATGAATATTGCACAGGTGTACCTTAGACTGCCCACAATAAAAGGCCAGTTTGATCACACAGCACAAGGCCACATATGTCCCAACCTTTGAGGGAGTGTGCAATTGGCATGCTGACTGCAGGAATGTCTACCAGAGCTGTTGCCAGTGAAATGATCGTCCAATCACCAATCAATGTTGCAGCATGATAATGCACGGCCCCATATTGCAATATTGCAAGGATCTGTACACAATTCCAGGTAGCTGAAAACATCCCAGTTCTCCAGCATACTCAACCGGACATGTCACCCATTGAGCATGTTTGGAATGCTTTAGATAAGCGTATACAACAGCGTGTTCCAGTTCCTGTAAATATTTAGCAACTTCTCACAGCTTCGTTTCACTGGCAACAGCTCAGATAGACATTCCTGCAGTCAGCATGCCAATCTCACGACATCTGTGGCATTGTGCTGTGTGATCAAACTGCACATTTCAGAGTGGCCTTTTATTGTGGGTAGTCTACAGCACACCTATGCAATATTCATGCTCTCTAATCAGCACCTTGATATGCCACACCTGTGGGGTGGGATGGATTATCTTGGAAAAGGAGAAGTGCTCACTAACACAGATTTAGACAGATTTGTGAACAATATTTGAGAGTAATGGGTCTTTTGTGTATGTAGAAAATGTTTCAGATCTTTAGCTCATGCTAAATGAGTGCAAAACCAAAAGTGTTGCATTTATATTTTTGTTCAGTGTATAAGCAAGTGCTGAAACGTCCTGCGTTGTCCAGCCATGCACTTACTTCTGGAAATGCTGTATATTCACTCTATGTGAATGAGTCTTTCTGGGAGTGTTTTTTACCCTAATTTCTTCACTGAAACCATGGATGCGTCTTATGGTGAGTGAAATATGATATATATCTATATATATATATATATATAAATATATATACTGTATTTTTAAAAGTACTCTTAAATCAACAATCAATGTGAAATTCGACATTTATCATCTACTGCTGCTTTCTATGTAGCCACAATTGTTTGGATCATGTACAAACTGCATCACACAATATACACACAATATATATGGATGTGTTAAGTGATTAACTGTGATTTTGTTCTTTTTGTAAATAAACTTTTATTTGTTGGAACAAGAAAAAAAACCTCTGTATGGCTTTATAAATCTTACCTACGGTTTACAATATATGGTTACTGAGGCCAAATGAGTCAGGTGTGTTTATTATTAACCTTGTAATATAGAGGAAGCAATAACATTGTGTTCAGCCAATAATTTAGAGCCACTGCACATAAAAGATAAAAAAAAAAGTTGAAAAGGTTGATATAAATTTATACTTGAGCTGAGCTATACGGGCTCTTGTGCATGACTGGAAATAAGCAGCTTGAATTATTTAAAGATAAAATGCCCTGTACAGATCCAATATGAGCATCCCAAGTCATTACTAAACCTTGAAAAGATAATGTTGTCTTCAGATCTGTGAACACATAAAATCAGCATGAAGGCCATGAGATAAAAAGAGGAAAAACAAGTTAGCATTTTAGAGTTAAACAGTTGTAGAAGTTTTGGTAGTTTTAAGTTTTAATTCTGCACAGAAAAATAATAATAAAAAGTTGTTAGAGTACATTTACACTGACAAAAACCCGGAAAACAACTGGGCGCCCCAGGAGACGGGCATCTGCACATATAACCACTCATATCATGTTACCCAGGAGGTTGCTGTAATTGTTCATTTAACAGGCGGTTACCAACCGCTCGTGTATACAAGCCCTTTATCATTTTATTCTTGCACTTTCCCTACTTGCCTTGTCTTCTCCCCTCCTGATTGTTTGTCACTGTCTCTTTTCAGTAGGGTTGATGTCATTGTTCAGATTCACCCAATCATCTCTTCATGGATCTCTATGCGCAGTCATACTGGAATAGGAGTCCTACCCCAAGCTGCTGCCACAATAAATTCTCCAAATTTTCTTGGTATGTGGAATTGTTAGAATAGCCTTTGACTGTGACTGTAGTCCGATCTCTGAAATACAACCCCATACCGTAATTCTCTCTTCAACAAGCAGTGGATGGTTCATCAAGGCTGCATCCTGGAGACCTTCTGGATGTATTTAACACAATGTAATCCAGGTGGTCCATCCTGACTGATATTAGTTGAACTCTGTTTGCCTTTGGTTTGCCCCTGACAAAGTCTCATGCCTAATCCATCTGTACTGTACTGATCTTTGTGTATAACCCTTGGCTTATTTCTGGATTACCCAATAAAACGAGCGACCAACGTGGTCGGGAGATTAATCGATCGGGAGATTAATCGGATGTGGAATTATGTACCCGACCGATCCAGATTTCTCAAAATCTGGCCGAAAAATCGGTCGGAACCGCTTCGGACCTGTCCGTAAATTTGGGTCGATCTGCTGTTAATAAATAGGGTCGGGCTGATTGATCGGTGATAATTCGAATTCCGATTTTTCGTGCCAGCCGACCGACCGACCGTAACATTTAAGGTTAAAATCGGGTGACAGGATCGGATGAAAAATCGGTCGGGAGAATAATCAGAACGTGTATGGGGGGCTTTAGGTTTGGAGTGATTGTGTGCCCAAGATCATTACAGATTACAGTTGGTATAATGCAGTCAGACATTGAAGTTACATTTATGTTTTTTCTTACCACTAGCATTTGTAATATTACCACTTGATTTGTCAGATTGTTTGTATGTTTTACCTATGATGTCTACTCCCAGCAGAAAAACGTGCCATGTTACAAAGCTCAGATCATTTTAAAGTGATTTCTTGAACACCACAAGAGCTCCACAGTAGCCAAATTTCAGTCCAATAAACCCCCTTTTGGGGGGGGGGGGGGGGTGAATCAGATTTGTATCAGAGATGTGCAGCTAACAAATCTAAAGCAAATCTGGTTTGTGGGTGACAACCAATTAACTAAAGTATTTGATAATCTTATGATATCAATAGTTTAAACAAAAAAAGTGTTTATATATATTTGTGAACTGAAGTTTGCCTTCTACATGATCTTATAAATGTGTGAACTATGATTGTAAATCTTTGTGTTAACCAAACAAAAAGATTAAGCACAGAATTGACTGATAGAAATATTATATGGATTGCATAATTGCATGTATACATTTAATGTGAAATAAATATATGACCCTGGGGATGCTTTAAGACCTGTTTTCCTTTAAATCTCTCCAAACATTAATAGTGGCTGTGACCTGTCCCCAGCTCTTACACATCTCTTAAAATGCGCTCGCTACATTAAGCAGCAAAGGTCCCTCTCAGTACACTGAAATGCAATTATGCTGTTAAATTACCAAAGTGTAATTATTATAATTCAGTTTCACTTTATGTCAATATTTAACTGCTCACACTGTGCTCATTGGGTGTATATTTCAATTTCAGCAGCTTGGAAATTAAGATGAGGAGCCATGCAGCTACATTTCTGGGTGTTTATGGTTATTCTTTAGCAGAAAACTTTTTTTTCCAGTTTTCACATGTGGAGAATGAATGGATAACAAAGGTGTTTTGCAAAATATAAATATTCTAATTTATTTTAAATATTCTTAACTAACAGCATTATAAAAACCCAAAGTATTTTATAGATGGAACAGTAAAATGATGGTCTTCAATGGAAGGGAGAAAAGAAGGGAAATTAATTGTAATTCATGTGCAATCATTCCAGCATTGGCTGCACATTGCACAGCAGATCTGGTTTAGCATCCTGACAGTTGCTACAATGCAACATGCCGATACAATGTATGTTGGCATGGACGCTTGTAGACTTCAGAGGTCAGTGAGACAACAAAAAAGTAAGCGATAAGGAAGCAGTCATCCCGGAGCAAGCGTCTGAATAGGCCCGGTTTTCCTTTATATCAGTATTTTAGTAAAATCCACAGTTGTAAAGAGAGTGAAAACTTAGATGACAAGATTATTTACAAGTGCAAAAAATTCAAGATATTTGCGCCTTACCCACTAGTGGATGTCCCAGCATATTCACTCTATGTGCTATGGTAAAAGAAATTGCAAACTACACAAGAGCTACACCTCATACTTTTGGGGAGCGATGCAGTGGCGTGATCATTACACTGTGGGTGCATTCTCATGGCGACAACAGACAGTCTCTAGAAATTATCTCAGCTCATTGCAATGAATAAGCATTTTTTTTTAAGTTCAAGAAATTTTTAAAAAAAGTCCCTGTCACACGTCGCCTATTACACCGGCATCAGCAACATCATTAGTGATTCCGGCGATGCATGGAATTGGCATAGCTGTGGTGGGTCGGCCATTACGGGCTCTTGGTCTGACCCCGTTATCAAATTTAAGAAGCCAATCTAGCCCACAAGTCAAAAAGTTTGTCCACCCCCTGTCCTAACTGCCTTGACTTATCACAAAATCCTTCTATGAGGCTCAGTGTAAGAAATGTTAGTTGTAATAGTAGGCAGTCAGTGGCCTGAACCCTGGTAATAGGTTTTTCTGCCTGGTTTCCCCCTGGTTTCAAAGCAGTCCATTGTAGTTTCTGTTTCTTGATAGCAATGTGTCCAGGATAAGTGTTAAGCTAGCCATACACGTGTCGGATTCCATGTCCAATCGATTCATCATCTGATCGATTCCGGCGATTCTGCCGGGAATCGCAGGTGTGATCAATCGGCCAATTAAGAGTATCCATCGCAGCATACCACCTTGTCCGAGCAGATTCCGGCACGATTCCGTGTGCGATTCCACCTCCGATTCCACCTCACAAATGGCAACTCCCCCTGATCCGGGCAGAATCGGATGAGAAAGACCAAAATGTTGGTTCTCCATCGGATCCGATTCTGAGCCCCTGAACAATCGGACCTGATCGATCGGACAAGGTGGGCTGCATGCGATTCCGGCACGATCGTTTCGCGTGCACGCGCCCGGAATCAATCGTGCCGGAATCCGGTGCGAATCCGACACGTGTATGGGGGCCTTAAGTGAAAGTAAACAGTTGTTCATTTCAATCAATGAAATAACTAAAGCCCCCCATAGACGGGCCGATTCCCGGCCATAGTTGTAGCAGACCAACCTGCGTGCTCGCTCCTGCCCCGCACATAAAGGTTGGTCTGCCAACTATGAAGGAGCCCACCTTGAGTTTTGTAGAAAAAAATCCGGCAGGTTGGATCGCACACGGATCCGTCCTGCTGGTTTTTTTTCTGCCCGACTGTGCTGCAGGCTGTTAACTCGGAGGGGGAGTCTCCTCCCCCTCCGAGTTAATTGGCTACAGTCTGACAGGAGTGCCGTGTGTTAGTGGAACACACAGGATTCCTGTCCGTGCTGTAGCAGACTGCTCACAGCGTGGTGACGTCACCACGCTGTGAAGAGTCTGCTAAATGTCGGCCATAGATCGGGACGTCTATGGCCGGCTTTATGAATACTACTTGAAAAAAAATCCACCTTGTTCTACATTCTAACAAACTAAACTTCTAAACTCTAGTATCCTTATATGTAATATGTCAGTAAATCGCAGATGTGTGATGTCTTTTACTTAATGGCAATTTACAAAAAATGAAATGGTTATATGAAAAAAAATTCTCCTTGTGGTGAATGTTTAAGAGTTACGTAGTCTATAATTGTCCCCTTGAAGCGTTCTTGAGAATTGCCTGGCACCAATGCCTGTGCAATGCCTGACTAAGCTTGTTGAAACCACCAAGGATTGTCATGCTGGTTGTGTCACTGCCTTGATGACCATAAGCTGAAGCAAAGGAAAGACTCAAATGGTAATGATTTCACCTTCTATAATAAGATGTTTGGATGTTTTAGGTTTTAAGAAGTAAACCCGTGTGAAGGTGAATTTTACATTATAGGAAACTTCAATAAAACAATTACATATATTAAACATGGTAATACAGTAGAATATGAACAAAATGTACATTTATAATTGATTAGTAAGATGTCTGACAGACATAGGGCCCCCTGGTCCCCGGCCCCCTCCCTCCCTGACACAAGCGATGTGCAGGGAGAGTACCTGATGACTATGACTATACCAAACATCCAATCAAGAGAATCATCTGTCTGATTATGTTGATTTTCTATTCTATATTATTTTATATCAGATTACATGTAGAGGTGCATATTGTCATAAAGAATAAAGATGGTCAGATTTTTTATAATTTGATATACATTTTTTTAAATATATGTAACTAGTTTGATTTTGTGAGTTATTGCAAAGTTCCTTGCTTGCTGGAGATGTAGAGAAGGGTGCAGGGTATACTTCAAAAAAAGAAAGTATTGCTCTTACACAAATAGTTGTGCATAAATTAAGTTCAAGTTGAAGTTTTAAACTTTAAACTTAATTTATACAAAAACTACATGTGCTTAAGCAATACTTTTTTTAAATGTTCCTACAACCCTTCTCTACATCTCCAGCAATTTTTGTGATGCTAGCATGTTCAGGGGCTTTGCAATCAACTCGCAGCTAATTCAACCATCTCTTCAAAGATGACCACTGACCGTCAGCACCCAGTCTCCGTTCCAGCATCTTTGCCCTATCTTCTTTCAGATTTCGGATCTTCAGCCATCTTCATTGGAAAGCCAGGATGATGTCATTGTTCTTCATGTGGGGTTCACTCATCCTGACACCTGGCTGATGCTGCAGATAAAACCATGGTATCGTGCACCAGAGAATGTAATGGCGGACCCATGTAAAAAGGTAAATACTAAAAACTCAAGTGTGCGCAAAGCTGGCCAAAGACATCGAGAATCCATGGCCGGCTTGTAGCAGACTCATTACAGCATTGTGACGCCACCACGCAGTGATGATTCGGCTACAGAACTGAATTGAATTCTGTGTGTTCCACTAACACAGGGATTCCCATCAGATTGTAGCTAATTAACTTGGAGGGGGAGGAAACTTATTACAACAGGATCAGCCACAAAAAGTACCTGTCGGCTTTTTGGGTCGAAACTGCAAGGTGGGCACCCTTGTAGTTGCGGGCGACTGACCACCATGCGTTTGGCATATGTGTGCATGCCGGTTGATCGTCAGTAACTACTGCCAGGAATCGACACGTCTATGGCTGGCTTTAGGCAGTTGACTATTTGGCTATTTGGCCGCTAATGGCTCAAGTTGTAGAAAATATATTTTCAGGGGTTTGACCTTCTATAAGAAATTCTTTATTTTAGAGTTAGGGCGTGTTTACATTTACGTCAGGACCCCCTCCGCTAAGCGTATTGCTTGGCGGGGATCTGGATGTAGCACATAGACATTTGCCTGACGGCGCACACTCTGTTTACACATCCGCCGATGCAGAGGCTCGACGTACTCGACTACGTTAAGCCTTACATCAGCAGAGTAGCTTGTGTAGTGAAGACTGAGCATCCGCCGAGCCGGTAAGTCTATGTGCTACGTCGGGACCTCCCACCCAGCAATAGACGGAGGGGTCCCAACGTATAATGGAAACAGCCTTAATATGTTAATATAAGCAGGATTCACATTTCTATGACGCTGTTTTTACTCTTTTCTCTGAATAAACATCACCATCTGTATTTTTATTGCACCCATTACTCACTGAATAGCAGTTTATCTATATATCCATGTCTGGGAGTGATTGTTATTGTTTTAGATAGCTCTGTACAACAGCAGCCAGGCACGGCTCGAAGGTTGCAGATAACAATGCTAAGGGATTCTGAAATCAACCTTTATGTTCACAAAAAGTATTTTCCATTTGTGTTTAATTTTAAATATGTATTTTTTTAAAGATACCCATCAACTTTAAAATGCTAAAGGACATCTAGAAAAGGGTTTTAACCAGATACATGTGTGTACAATGACTTTTTTGATCTGTGTCACTAAGCAAGGTACTTTCTAAACATGGAGATGTCCTTAAAAGAGTCAGCAAGCTGACTTTTCCATAAAATGCAGCTCATGGTAGCTACCATGTTTCCCCACAAATAAGACAGTGTCTTATATAAATTTTTGCTCCCAAAGATGCCCTGCGTCTTATTTTCGGGGATGTCTTATTTTTCCATGAAGAAGAATTACGGCACTGGGGTATCAGGGTGGGGAGATTGCTTAAAATGACACAGGGGGGAATCAAAATGGCACAGGAGACTCAGAGAGGGGGGGATTACCATTTTAGTAACCCCTACTGATCCCCCTGTGTCCTTTTGATTGCCCCCTCTGATCCCCCTGTCCAGTTACAGTACCGTATCTTCGGGGGTGCCTTAATTTCAGGGATGCCTTATATTCGTGTGAGGCAAAAATGTAAGCGTGCCTTATTTTCAGGGGACACCTGTGCCTCTTATTTACTTAACTGACCTTGTGCAATTATAATGAGAGGACATAATAATAATTTATAGTGCATAAAATGACTAATGACTATTATGTCAGACACCACCATTACATGTAAGGGCTCGTATCCACTGCTGCAGGGAAAAAGACGCAGAGAGGACACTTTCAATTTGAATGAACATGCGGTGCTGCCAGAGACGCATCCATTTTGTGCCCCAAAGGCGAGGAACAATTGCGCCAGCATTGGGCGCTGTTTTTCTGCTTCTTTCCTCTGCTGCATCAATAGGGTGCACTTCCATCCATTGTGCAGGAGTGCACCCTTAGCCGCCGACGTGTGTCCAGCGCAGGAAATCCGCAGTGTATTTAAGTGTCATAAAGATTACATTTGTGATAAATGTCTGCCTGATGATTCAAATTAAAGGAAAAACTACTAAAAAAGGATGTTTCACAGTATTATGCAAACCACGATTTTCAAGCATTATGGGAAAGAAAAAGGATCTCTCTCCTGCCTAAGTAGTTGAATGCCTTGGACAAGGTATACAAACCATAGATATTACATGAAATCATATTTATGTCCTACAATGTAGTGTGGATGCCAAGGGTCTAGCCTGGGGTGGGCAAGCTTTTTGACTTGGGGACCACGTTGGCTTCTTAAATTTCATAAGTGGGCTGGACCAAGATCCTGTAATGGCCGACCCGCCATAGGGGTGCCAATTCCATGCATCGCCAGCATCACTGATGATGGAGATGATATGTAATAGGCGACGTGTGACAGGTATGTTGTCATTCCTAGAGACTGCCTGTTGTTGCCATGAGGATGCACCCACGATACTTATACTTGATCCCTGTAGACCTAAACAACCATTTAACCTTTCACAGTGGGGTTAAGGACTCGCTAAACGGGACAATGAAGCTGTAGCTTGGAGTTAACCTTTAAAGAAGGCTGGAATAAACAATGTTATTGAACCATGCTATTGGGGGAACTATGTTATTGGTAGTGACAGACTACTTCATATATTTATTTTGCCTACTGAATCAGTCGCTGAATTAAACTTGGGGTACAGGACTCTCTCTGTATTACTATAGAAACTCTTCTACTCATATACATTTATAACCAAGGAAAGTCAAAGTGATGAGATCCAGACCTCATACGTAACTTTCATCTTAGTCAGGTGACTGTACACCTCCACTACTGTCCATATATCATTAAACTGACCTTCCCAATTATTGTTTTTCATTTAGGTATTGACTGGTACCTCATACATGTTTGGACTGTTTACAAGCCAAAACTGACAGCAGATAGAGCAACTGTCATCTAAAATCTATAGATACTTTTTCATGATAAATGTTTACAGTTCAAGCGTTACTTTATCACTCATACTATTTAACCTGTATATGTGCACTGTAAGAAAAATATATAATGCCCTAAATGCAGTTAATTACTTCATATAAAATACATTTGGCAAAAGAACGTTTAGTAAGTTGTGAAGAAAAAAGAAAAAGCCATTGTCTTCATATTTATCTTTTATTTTCCCAGAAACTAATGAAAATAACATTGAGAAAATGGTTAAAAAGTCATTGCAATACTATTTTCTATTAGGTGCCAGTTACCTCTATAACAAAGAAATGAGAAAAGGCGGAAAGGATCTAGCAGCTGTCACCTTGCCAAGCAGAAACTCATCCAATGCACATCTACAATGTATGTGTTGCTGCAATATGAGGGTGTGTATGACAAGTTTCTTTTTCTCTTCCAGCACATATATTCTGTAATAGACAGCAGCTCTGGGTTGGAACACGCATTATAAATAGCATACCATGGAGACCAACATATTTTAAGAATCAGTTTTCTTTAATGGCAAATGTGTGACGTTCATCAAAAGAAATGGTCTATATTATACAATATTGACATCTCTCCTTACAGGAGGATGGGTTTGATATATTAAAGCAAGGTAGACTTGGTCTTATTATGCAGAGTAACCATTTAGAAGCTTTCTTTCTTTCAATCTAAAATACTTAACTGTCAGAAGTAATAGTGCATTCTGGCTGCCTTCTGTAGAAGCCTTGGCTCGTCATTCATGCATTCTGAGAAACAAGGCAAGACATTCTATGGACTTACCTAAACAAGAAGTATCAATGATAGGTCTTCATGTGTTCCTGGTGGTTTTTAATTTAAATAGTTTTTTTTCTGAATTAAACCATGTAATGGTACCGCCCAGTCATGCCCCTCAGCTTGCCACCGTATATCCTCGGGATCAATGTAGAAGATGTGAGGCCATGGGAAACCGGTGCTGGGCGCACATGACTGGAGAACACCAGGGATGTGCGCCTGCCCACTGCAGCACAAGATTCTGGCAAGCAATAATGGAGAATGCCGCAGGCTCGTGTCGACCAGGTAAGCCTTCCCCTAAGTGTGGCCAGTGATCCACTACGATTTGCCAAAATTGAAGTGGCCCCATCTCCTGTGCGTGTCCCATTCACTTTAAATGGGCGTGTGCCTATGATCTGCATTTTTAGAACATGGTAAACCATGCTTGCCCATTCAAAATGAATGAGATGCATACAGAAGACGCCACCACTATGTCTTGCTATGTTTCTGCAAAGCATAGTGGAGCAGACCCCATAGGATTACTGCTAAGGAGGATATTCTACCTTAAACATTAAAGCAAAATTATGATTTCTCACTCTTTTTTAAGTTTACACATTTGTAAACTAGTTCATATAAAATTTTAATTTTACAATTAAACAGTTAATACAGGCTTTTAAGCCGTTTAGACAGCTCTGTTACAGAGTTTCTGCTATTGCAATGCTCTACTTGCTGGTTGCAAGTGGTACCTTTTCTGACTAACTTGATGGAGGAGTACTAAAATATCAACCTTTCCATCTAAACACTTTACATATTAAATACAATACTTTAACGGAGTACCTGGTCATACCTTTACCCTTTTATATTTCTTGGTTGGGCTTTAATCTTACTAAAAAGTGGATGAAACATTATGTTTTCAAGAAAGGACTCTACACTAATACATCTTATGAAGTAAGCCACATACTCCATGTTATTACCAAGGTAGCTGAATGAGCAGGCCAGCTGAGTAAATTGAGTATTCTGTCGGAAAAGCACAGTTTTCTCTGTGCACACTGATGAAGGTCATCTCCTTCTGTTCCAAGATTCCGAAATTCCTGAAAAGTTAGTAAGACACTACCAATCTCATACAAAAGTGTAGTAGAAGAATGACTGTAGTTGCATTAGCAGCATAGTAAAAACAGCCACTAAACCCCCTTTGTACAATTTCCTTTAGATCTACCAACAACTCTGTTGTATAGTGGTCTCTCTGATAAAATACATCATAATTGTAAGGTTTAGAAAGGTCATCATACTACATCACCTACTGTCATGGGTGAACCACGGGAGCAGTGGACACACCGTGCCACCAGACAAGTATAAACCAGGGAGCAGAGTCTAAGAAGCCCCCCGGTATTCCCCACAAGGAGTGATGGATTTTGCTGCGGGGAGGCCCCAGGTTGCGGTTTTCAGTTACACTTACTGATAACCGCTGATAGCAGAAATCCAAGGCAAAGTACAGAGTCTGCAGGCAGAGACATAGGCAGGCGATAATCAGGGCAGGCGGCAAATAGGTTAGTCAAAGAGGGTACAGGGGTCAGTAACAAATAAGGCAATATGAAGAAGCAGAGCCTGGCTAGCAGAGACTTAAAGACCTCTTTGTTGAGGCATCTCCCTGTTGCCTCAGACTTCCTTAAATACAAGGTCAGGTGGTCTGATTGGACAAGATTAAGGTGTGTGATAATGAGCAGTAATTAGTATCCTCCAGCAGAGGGAGCGGGAGCCACATCATGTGCCAGAATCTCTTCCACCAGCAGAGGGAGCTGACCTACGAAAGATCCTGGTCCTCTGAGATTTGGGACAAGACACAGCAGAACTGCTAAAGGGAAATTCTATGATAAGAATGGAAGGTGTATGGGGGCCTTCACAAATATACCCAGTTTTAAACATAATAATTGAGTAAGTCATATGGTATTATGGTTGTCTTAACACAAAAAACTAAAAGTTGTAACGTATTACAGTTTACCAGTACTTATATGTGGTGTCTTCAATATTCTTTTAGGATATATTTATTTTTTTGTTCTTTGCAAATAGAGAAAAATGTCTGTTGAAGTGTGCTTAAGACATGATGTGGGCTGAACGAAAATTTTTATGTAATCAGCTTTTCCAGCTGTCTAAATTGAGCCACTAGAAGGATCACCAAGTGAAAATACAAAAAAGCCAAATACCTCATTTAAATGTTTGGTTTGGGTTTAGTTTTGTTCTTATACCAATTCTATTTTGTGCTTTTGTATCTAGGATGATTAATGAGATTATGTTGCTCATATATATACCATTACCCAATATTTCCGGTAACCTCATGTTTTGTGATTTCTCTTAAAAAACCTTTACATGTACATTCCAGTATGCTTTTGGCACACACCATATGGACAGCTACAGTGCATCCAGAAAGTACTCACAGCACAGCACTTTTTCCTGATTTTGTTATGTTACAGGCCTTATTCTAAAATGCATTAAATTATTTTTTTCCTCTGAATTCTACACACAACGATCCATAATGACAACATGTAAAAAGATTTACTTGAGATTTTGGCAAACTTATTCAAAAAATATAAATTGAGAAATCACATATGCATAAGTATTCACAGCTTTTGCCATTAACCTCCCTAGCGGTTGAGACGAGCCTAGCTCGTCCGAGCTTTAGGCTCGCCTCAACCGCCCGGGAAGCCGCCGATGGGGAGACTTTATGCCTCCCCGGAAAGCTGCGGCGATTGTTTACATCGCCGTAGCATTTCCGGGTTGGCGGCTCCGCCCCGATCGCGTCACGGTGACGCGGAAGGGGGCAGGGGGGGGCCGGCGCCATAGACCTCCATGTTAATGGAGGAGCGCCGGCTTTCTCTCCCGCGCAGCTGTTGTCAGTAATGACAACAGCTGCGCGTAGAGCTCCGGCGGGATGCCGGAAACGGCGGGCAGTGTACTATGTACACTGCCTTGATCGCCCATATCGTGCCGTTGTAAACGGCGCGATATGGGCGGTGCGCTAGGGAGGTTAAGCTAAAAATTTCGCTCAGATGCATCCTGTTTCCCCTAGCCATCCTTGAGATATTTCTGCAGCACAATTGCAGTCCACCTGTGGTAAATTCAGTTGATTGGACATGATTTGAAAAGACACACTCCTGTCTATATATACGGTGCCACAATTGACAGTTTATGTAAGAGCAAAAACCAAGCATGAAGTCAAAGGAAATGTCTGTAGACCTCCAAGACAGGATTGTCTCACAGCACAAATCTCGGGAAGGTTACAGAAATATTTATGCTTCTTTGAAGGTCCCAATAAGCACAGTGGTCTACATCATCTGAAAGTGTAAGAAGTTCAAAGCCATCAGGACTCTTCCTAGAGCTGGCTGGCCATCTAACTCTGTGATCAGGGGGAAGGGCTTAAGTCAGGGAGGTGACCAAGAACCCAATGGTCACTCTTTCAGAGCTCCAGAGGAGCTCTGTGGAGAGGAGAACCTTCCAGGAGAACATTCCAGTAGGACAACCATCTCTGCAGCAAACTACCAATCAGACCTGTATGGTAGAGTGGCCAGGCTAAGCCAATCCTTAGTAAAAGGCACATGGCAGCCCGCCAGCCTAACTTGGAGTTTGCCAAAAAGCACCAGAAGGACATGAGAAACAAAATTTTCTGGTCTGATTAGATAAAGATTGACAAAAAAATGCCAAAGGGCACAATGTATTGAGCAAAGGCTGTGAATACTTATGTATATGTGATTTCTCTTTTTTTTATACATTTGCCAAAACCTCAAGTAAACGTTTTTCATGTTGTCATTATGGGGTGTTGTATGTAGAATTCTGATGGAAAATTTTATTTAATCCAATTTGGAATAAGGAGGCTGTAACATAACAAAACAGATCACAGGCGGACAGAAGCAGTAAACGACCTGTTCCTGTCTATTAAGCCTCATGGTCCCCATTTCCCCCCAAAACTTTCTATCTGACATTTGTTACAAAATGTGAACCAAATTATGCATCTCTCAGAAATATTATGTTTTATAATTTACAGATTGAGATAATCTTCTACTGACATCACCAGTTATGGGTTAAGTTATCACACATATGAAATCATATTTTGTTTGTGCCTTGCCATCTAAAGTGAATAATAGACTTTGACAATAAAATATACATAATGGAGTTCAGCAATGTCAAAGCCAATGCAATTTGTAGATAATGGACCACATGCTTGTATTAAGTTAGCATATAATTGTAAACATAAATAAAAGGTATGCTCTGGGAAGGGCAACTTGCCAGAAATGGCCTGCATTTCATCTCAACTAGAAAACAACACTACCAATACTGGTAAGCATTCATCTATCCTATATAACATTAACAAAAGTTTAATTTGTTGATTACTATTGTGTGTATGCTGCCCTTGTTTTGATACTAATTGATTTTTTCAATAAATAGTGCAAAAAGAATAAGCATTCATGAGCAGTATCAGGATTTTGATTAGCTGCTATAGGCATTTCTTATAGGTACCTTTCACTAAGTTCCAGATAGCTACAACCTAACATATTTTATACATGTTTTGTTTTAATATATATTTTATCCTCTACTTATAAAAAATCATATTTGCTGTCTGTTAAAACATAACATAGTTTACAGCATGTTAACAATATATATATATATATATATATAAACTAATTTAATTACAACTCGGTTCCATTTAACCTTAATTCAAAATATAGAATTAGAATGAGACAAAATTCAGTGAAAAGTTGAATCACCAAAGAACAAGTCTACAGCAGGGCAAGTCCAGTATCTTCATTATGCTGCAGATCCTCAGATGACTTGTGAAAACTGGAAACAATAATAGTCTAAACAGCTTCTATCATAATCCTGTAAATTACCAATTATAGCAATTTTAAAAAAAAGATGGAAAATAGATGATAGCAAAAGGTGAATGTAACAATGTTTAATTGAGTTAATAAAAATTGTTCCATGTTGACATTTAAGTGCCTGAATCCATCTGAATCCATAGTTGTCTATAGTATGTGACACTGTTTGCAAATCCCGAAGGGCCTGTAGATTCTGAACTGTATGGAGATCTTACTCTGTCCCAGTGAGTTCTCTTTCTTCTAGTCTGTGAAGTTGCCTGCTAGCTCTTTGTTGTTGTTCTTTAAGTTCTGTGTAAGAGCGAGAGAATGTGTGAAATATTGACGTCACAGGAAATGCCATAAGCAAAATACCACTGAGTATGCTGCTTAGGGCCACCACTTGTCCTGGGATGCTTCGGGGAACCATGTCACCATAGCCCACAGTGGTCATGGAGATTACTGCCCACCAGTAACTTCCAGGGATACTGGTGAATTCTTGTTTGGCACCTAGCTCATTCTCTGCAAGATATACAAGAGGAGAAAACAGTGCCATCGCAACACACAAAAACAGCAGCAGTAGCCCAAACTCTCTAGTGCACCTTCTCACTGTAAGTCCAAGGGTCTGAAGTCCTAGAGAGTGCCTTGCTAGCCTCATGACATACAAGATGCGCAAAGCCCGAAGTACACGAAGTACCAGCCCCACCTTTTCCAAGTATTTGTTTCCCGTTCCTCCAGTTTTTTCTCCTGATAGTGAATCCACTATCAAAGTGATATAATAAGGCAAGATGGCCATCATGTCGATGATGTTAAGTGGTGTTCTTAGAAATACACACTTACTCTCAGCCTGGATGAAGCGTAGGATGAACTCCAAGGAAAACCAAGCTACACAAACTGTCTCTAGAACAAAAATATTGTAGCACTTCTGGGAACATTCACCCTGTAAGAAGAAATGAGGAAAAAATAAGTTAGAATACTTTGTCATCATATGAGAAAATAATGACTACACATGTATGAGCTGTTTGAAAGATCTGTTACCATACTGACCAGTCATTATTATGTGCACATCTGTAGTGTTACATTAGTAATGGAAGGATAGTCTAACAACTTTCATTTCACCAAGCAGGTTTGTACACATAACACAATGGTGACAACCCCTGCCTGAGTTTACTGATATATATTTAACGCCATACTTGACATGAAGTGAGGGTAAACCGCAACAGGAAAATTAAAAAAAAAGATTCCCTATTAACATAATTTTTGCTTCTGTCTGTATTTATGTTAGAGTGTTCCCTTCACTGGCCCACCTAGGCGTGGCCATCATTTTACCAGACAGGAAGTGATGCAAATTTGAATGCAAGTTAAATCTGCAGCTGCTGTGATTGGCTTGGTTTCAGTTAGGCTTTGATGCGCCGACACCCCTTGCGTTAATTGCATACACTGACAGGGATGTCGACACATCCCATATGCATGACTTCTCACACAGCGTTCATCGGGTCCTCCGGCCAAGAGAAGGGCAGTATGTCAACCATGGCTGTCTGCTCAGTCTGACCCGATGAACGCCGCGTGAACAGGCGGGCAGGAAGTCATGCCTATGTTTAGGATGCGTCAACATCTCCGTCATGGCATGCTATTAACGCAGGGGGTATCAGCGCATCCCTAAACACTGGCTGAAATGATTGTTATATATGTATTTGTACCAGAAACAACCTAAGCATTTAATTCACACAAGGCCCCCATTGCAGGCATCTTCTGTCCCATTTGCTCTCTTGCCCTCAGGGATGTCCCCCTCCCCATATACCTCCTCTGTGATACCTATGGCCCTATGCTACTTATTTATGCTGTTATATTATGCTTGTTTTTTGAATGTTTTGAAAAATTTTCAATAAAAATATATGGGAAAAACCCCCCAGTTGTATCGCTTAATTAGAATGAGTGCCTTCCAAAGTTAACCTAGATAAACATGTTCCCAAAATGTCTACTTTATTCTTGATAAGCCGGGTTACTGTCTGCTTGAAGAGCTGGAATAGTTTCAGATGTCAGATTTAGGTGTAATCTCCCTACTCTGCTTTTGAAAACTCAGGTGAAACTTGTGAGTTTGATGAAAATCAGTAAGACAGGGAAGGTCACAGGATCTCACTGACAGACGTCAGATATAATTTCAAGCATAGCTGGTACGCTATATCAGCACTGCTGTCCTTGCCTGCAGATAGCTGATAAATATATAGTGAATCCAATGGAATGATTTGTCATCCTGCTACTGTTTTGATGAGTTGAAGTGTCTCTGCATATGAAATGTCTTTGATTTCCTAGCCAGGGTCTTGATTTAAAGCCAAGTGCTATGATGATTCCTGTTAATCGTTTTATATATTTTAATAATAGTAGAGTGTTGTACCGTGTTAGCCATCGATAAATACAGCAAGTTTGGAGATCAAGTGATACCGTTTATTGGCTAACTGTTTCTTTTGTTCAAATATTTATGACCAAGTTATTTTGTGTATAAATGTAAGTTTCAAAGACCAGAATTGTATTAGCCTGAAGAAGGGATCTGCGATATCCCGAAAGCTTGCTTCTCTAATGATTTCAGTTAGCCAATAAACGGTATCACTTGATCTCCAAACTTGCTGTATATATTTTAATAGTTAGCCAAAACCCAATACTGCGGAATAACACATATTCAAATGATATTGATAAGAATTACTATATAAAGAGAACATTTAGGTGCCAGCGCCTGTTGAAATCCTTCAGGTCAGGTTATTTCTAACTGCAGTACACATACAAGTTCAAGCAGCAGGTACTAGGCTAAAATCAAGGGGCTTTGCCCAGTCCTGTTTTCAGCTTTAAACCCTATTGAAAACTTCTGGAATTACATCAAGAGGAAGATAGATGGTCACAAATCAACCAGCTAAGCTAAATGGTTTGAATATTTGCAGAAAGAGTTGTATTAAGTTACCCAATAGCAATGTGATAAACTGGTGAAGAGCATGCCAAGACAGAAATATGTAACAGCAAACATGGTTTTATATATATATTGTGGGGAATCAGCCTCAAAGGTGTACTCGCAATAATGTCAGTCCAAACAATCTGCTTCTCTTAAGGGCTCCTGCCTGTTTTTATTAGCAACAGGTCCAGATTATACCCTCGCAGGGGTTAATAGCAGGGATGCAACAAAATCCACACAGGACAATGCTAATCCTCTTGGCTTGCAGTCATCAACTTAAAGTATTTCCTCTACCTCAGGAAAGTTCATATAATTGGCCTGACACACAGGCCTGGGACCCCACACTCTTTGTGTGGCCCCTGGTATCCACTGCTCAGGCAGGACAGTGTCTCCCCAACTCCCCAGGCAGCCTTGACTGATTGGTCTCAGCTCCTTATGTGGTGACACACCCAGCTCCCCAACACTACTCTGGACTCCCTCCAGGACACACCAGAAAACCCCTTCACTGCCGCACATGAACCACCGGTCTGTCACAATATATATATATATATATATATACACCAATGGAATGAGCTGCATGTGCCTGTGCACTAAAGTCCAAATGTTGGTCCGTTTAGGACATTCTCTAATATTACTTACGTCCGAAAGTAATATACAAATCCAAAGGAAACTAGACTCGAACCCTGATATTTCTGAATGCTGTGATTTCTTTTATTGTATCATGAAAAGTTGAGACAAACAACAGTTTCGAGCATCCCTACTGTTGAACTTGAAAAAGAGCTGGGAAGCTCAAAACTGTTGTTGGTCACAACTTTTCATGATACAAAAAAAAAAAATCTCAGCATTCAAAAATATAATGGTTCGGGTCCTGTTTCCTTTGTACTTTAGTATATATATATATTTATTTTAGACCCTTGACTTAAGAACTTTATTTGTTCAAGTGGTTGTTTGTATGTCAAGTTGGTTGTAAATTGCCATAAGAAATAATGAAAATATCCATCATGCGTTCTGAACCTCCCAAATCAGCTCTTCCCTAACGTTTTCATAATAAAAAGCATTGTATAATATGTATAATTTACCAGAAACAACAGTATTTAACAAGTAACAGTATACAGTATCCTGGTGTTCTTACCAAAAAGGTAAGATGTGCCTAATATACCAGAAAACGAAATAAATCATTTAAGTTCACATCTTTGGCATTCAGACAGGGAAGATGAAATGAACGGGGTTATCCTTTAGTAGGAGAGGAGAGTCCCCTTTTATAAGAACATGAGGAATCCAGCTCTCTGGTGTCCATTCTCTCCTTGAAAGAGTCTGTAGTCTTTTGTAGACTATGACATGCTGGAGTTTTTAGCGACATTGTTTACATGAATGCCCCAATTCCCTTCTCTGTACTTGTCATTGATTTCTGCTTACCTTTCTTTCTTCTTTCCTTCTATCTTGTCTAGCTATTTTAGGGCTCAAACATGTTCCTCAAACATGTGCATCTGGGTTCAGAATGCAACTTACAATTACTGTGACATACTGGATGTTTGTTTAGAACCATGCAAGCTGAAACATGTTTGGCCTAGGTCAGTGGTAGGCAAACTTATTCGACCAAAGAGCCAAATTGTTACAGTGCAACGCTTGAAATATATGTTGAGAGCCAGGGATCTGTTGGTGAGGGTGGGGGGTCAGGGTGCTGTCGAAAATTGACAACAATTGAAATAATGTGTCTTCTTTTCCTAAAACTAAGTTTTAGTTCAAATTAAAACTTATAAAACTTGATATCATACTTAATAACAATATTACAATGACTGACGACAACTAACGTGAACCATGGCTTTGCATCTTCTTGGAAAGTTTGGGTAAGTCAGGTTTGTATGTTGTTGAATTTAAGCCACATAGCCCCCTTGTAGGTAGCCAGAGTCCCCCTCCCCCTTAAAGATAGCCAAAAAGCCCCCTGTAGGTAGCCATAAAGCCCCTCCCTAATGGTAAACGGAGAGCCCCCACTTATTAGCTTATTAGTAGCCACAGTGCCCCCTACAGGTAGTCACAGGTGTTGGTGGTAGTGCAGGGGGTTTTCATGTTGGGGGGATGGTGCATGAATGGAGAAAAATAAAATAAAGAATTGGTCCCTATGCCACTGAGCCAGACTGAAGGGGCCATAGATGGCTCCGGAGCCTCACTTTGCCCACCCCTGGCATAGGTCATTATTCTGGATGTAATGTAAGACTTTGGCTGTAAGTTTAAATTTTGGTTGTAAGGTGATTCTGATAGTGATAGAGTTCCTTTAAACCCCGTTAAAGTAAAGACGACTATTCTTCTAGTTTGGTCCTCTGAATTATTAAAGTTATATGGATATAGCCTAAGGCGGAAGGTGAAAAGATTCTGTTACTGTATGTTCTTTGTGGTTCCCTAGTTATGTAGTACAGCATACATTCTATAGGGAATTTACTTTTTGAAACCTTACAAGCACTAAAACATGCAAATCTTCTTTTTTCAAGCTGCTACAGTTTTAATTTAAAGTCCGATTTTAATGGGGACCCATTCTCTTCAGCTTGCAGCCTTGTGTTGTGAGTGAACACAGCCTCACACTGCTGAGAGGTGCTGCCCCCTGCCCCCACCCCCTTCACACTGACAGCAGTATCCAGGCTGTAGCAGCACCTCAAATACTTTGCATGGAGACACATGTTAGAACTCTGTTCAATGCAGTTTCCCGCTAGGCACACACGGATAAATTTGTAAACAGATTAAAGCACAATCAAGCTCCGTAAGCGCGCACGTTGCTCGATTGTACTAAAATTTATTTACAGATCTACCCGTGTGTGCCTAGCTTTGCTGGAGATTCCTATTTTAAAATAGAGGATAGTTTAACCAGTTAGTAACCAGAATCAGAGACCACATCCTAAAAAATCTGATCACTTAAAAATAAGTACCGTATAAACTTGACTATAAGCTGAATTTTTTGCACCTAAATTTGTGCTGAAGAAATTAAATTCGGCTTATATTCGGGTCAAGAAATGAAAATCGCTGCATTTTGTAGGTGGACTCTATGAGTGAATTGCAAAGTCCCCAAACATGCTATCATCACCACATTTGCTGGAGATGTAGAGAAGGGTTGTGGGAACATTTGAAAAAGCACATGTAGTTTTTGCATAAATTAGGTTCATGATCAAGTCAAATTTGAATTTATTTTGTGCAAAAATGTCATATGATAGAGCAATACTTTTTCCTTCACATGTTCCCACAACCCTTCTCTACATCTCCAGCAATTTTAGTGATGCTTTCATGTTCAGGGGCTTTGCAAATAACTTGGAAATCTGCTGAATTAAATAGTAATATCTCAAAACAAAAGTAAATTTGCTGTGTGTTTCTGAGCCTTAGCTGCTGCATCCCCCCCCCCCCCCTTGGCTTTCATTCAGTTTTTCCAGATTTTGGTTTAGGTACCTCGGCTTATATTCAGGTCGGCTTATCCTCAAGTATATACGGTACTTTAGTTTGTGTGAAAAACTTCAGTTGCTGTTTCTTAGCAATTCCAAAATAGTCAATAATCTCTATTTTATTGTTCTTTTTTCCTTTTATACAGTCTGCCATTTTAAATGCCGCAGGAAATAAAATTCATAAACCGTTTTCTGAAATCCATTTAAACAACTCATTGAATTGTTGGGTAAAACATGTTTGTTTATTTTCAGGTATATTTTTTTTTGCAAAGAATTGATTCTGGAGATGGAGTTTTTTCAACACCTAATAATTACTAGAATTGGAAAAAAAACCACCCTGAATGTTCCCTTTCTGGCCACGCTTCAATCGTGAGACTTCCTGAGACGGCTTTAATGTGGCAAATCATGGCATTTATATAACGCAAAGACGTGTCAGTGTTATATGTGCTAGTGGGGAATGTGCAAAACAAATTCTCTCACCAATGTGTGTATGACACTAACTAGTAAAAATGCACCAAGTGAAAAAAGAATTACACTGACCGCTCCAACTTCATGTTGTTCCTGCCCAGCATTGTCCTGCCAAGTTGACAAAGAAGCCTCTTGTGATGTAGATAACTAAAACATGACAATCAACTTGGAAGAAAAGAGAATAATCAGGACCCTATCCTAGCTAGAGGTTTATTGTTCGGTTCTTTTTAAAGATTATACACAGGGGTGCACATAAGTGGTACTCTGGTACTCAAGAAGGGCCAAAAACTAGCTATGCGTACCTGCATTATTGTTACTCAAGCTCATATGCGTACAAACAACTTGGAGGCACTCCGTGTCTGGGCGGCGGTAGCGATCAGGTTCACCCAAGGAGCCTGGCTATCAGCCATAGAGGGGAGAGATTGGCAGCACAATTGGTATCCCTTCTTCATTAAATAGCTGTACAAACAACTTCACTTTATCATGTGCACACTATCGTAAATAGTACATTTTTGATTTTGGCAAAATTATTTTAGTTTTTATTGTTAAATGTATACAATTTATGTCACTTGGATAACCTCAGGGAAACATTAATAACTATGAACGTTTGCAGTTAGGGGTGTGAAATTTGGAATATAAATGAATAATCCAAACTAAAAGAGTGGTCTTTTAAGGGTGTTGGAGATCTGGGTGTTGAATGTCACAGTAGGCATATGTGTGGGTAAAATCTGACAAGAGAAAAGCACTGTTGGAATGTTGACATTTGGAATATGACTATGAAAGGTTGACATTTGGACTGCTCAGGGGTTAGTTATTAACCCAGAAAATCTTGAGGTTGCACTACTAAGGTATGAGATCTGGGGGTTCAAATGGTGTTGTACTGTTAGAGTTACATGTGACCCAAAGCCAGCTGGTGACCTGTGGATGGAGACAGTTAATTGGAAGATCAATCAAGAACAGGGAGGTGCATCTGCAGCAGAAACAGAGGACAGTGAGGGAGACAGTGAGGTAGACCAAACTACATATGGGGTGAATACCAAACACCATCTCCTGGTACTCATCTGAGGAGCTCACTCAAAAATATATGTGCACCCCGATTATATGTTTTAATCATTTTAGTACATAGAACTAGAGGTTGATCAGCGACCAGCTGGCCAACAAAATTGGGTGGCCATGCACTGGGACTTTTAGGCATTGTTCCAATGAATAGTTAATTCTTCGAAAATCATACATTTTATTAAGCCCTTCATACACCTTTAGATCACTCCATACAATTTCCATTAGGTCTACCAACATCTATGCAGTATAGTGGCCTCCCTGATAGAATACAGTGATTGGAAGGGTTAGAAAGGTCCTCATATTACATGGTTTTAGTAGAAGAAAAGGTAAAGGTGCCCATACACCTTTAGATCTCTTTGTCAGATATCCTTTAAATCTATCAACAACTATGTAGTATAGGGTCCTCTGCGATTGAACACAGGTAGACTTGATGGTTTAAATGTCCCTCATATTACATGGTTTTGGTAAAACAAAAGGAAAACTTAAGGATATCTGACAGAGAAATCTAAAGGTGTATGGGCACCCTAAGATTGTAAGGTGTATGGGGGTCTTTAATAAGTGTTAAAAGTCCATGTCACAACAAATATTAATTTTAGTAAATACAGATTCTCACATTACTAAGGATTATCAATACTGTTCTCTTTAAGTTTCAGCAAGAAACATTGAGAGGGTAGCTCTTTCATACTTTTGTATCCCTGACCACTTGATGTGTTCAAACAGCCATATATATTGGTTCACATTAGTTTTGCAGAACAGAGAACAGCACTCTAGGGCATATCTGGAAAATCTCCTTAGTCACACACAAACAAGCTCTTTGCCTGCAATGAATTAGCACTGTAGATATTGTCTCCCACCCACACCGTGCCTTTGGCCTTCCCTGTAGAAACATATACATGTGTCCGTTCTATCAGAAAGCCAAACGGAGAATGGATTAACATTCAATTCCCCGAGGAGATATCAGCAATCAGAATCAATTTCTTGAAAGACAGAGTGTGGCAGATTTAAGTTATAGGCGGAAAACCCCTTTCAACTGTATTCATTTGAGAGCTAAAATTGTACTGACAATTTATTTTTTGACATCACACAACCTGTATCCTACGATCCAATAAACACATAAGTAAACAAAATCCAATTACAACAGTGTCTGCTCAGTTTCACGCTTGCTGTAGACTACAAATCATACTGTTGGTACAGAGGTACTGGTGAAGTATTGCAGATTACTGCTATCACTGTACTGGAGCCATGAAATTACAATTGCTTTCTGCAGTAGGGTATGACGGATCCTGTAATTGTATAGCTGTTAACCTTCCTGTGGAGATTACAATTAAATAATGCTAACGTGAGAACAAAAACTGAAAGAAAAAGCTTAATTGAGGTATTTTCACAACAAAAAAGCTTTAGTATATGTCAAAGTGGTATGCCTTCTAGCCAGAAAAAAATGATTCCGATGTATGGTCAATGCTTTTGGATGTATTATAACAATTCCAACATATATTATACAATCCCATCACACCTTCATTAAAGGAATAGTGTTGACATAGGACCACAGCTGTCTATTGATCCCCCGCAACCACTGGAGGTAAAGAGAAAGAATTGTTCACCAAATGCTCACCACAATGTGTGTATGTTGGTCAAGGAAAAAAAATAAGGTACAAGTCAAAACAATTTTATTACTCAAGAATGTTTTCAATACATGGTTCTTTGCTCTACCTATAATTCCAACATGGCTGCCACATATGTTGACATGTGTTAAATAGGTAGAAAAAAATCGATCAAAAATTGGTTGACCACGCTTGGTTCTCAAAATACAGAACCAATTTTCAATCAACTGATCAAAATTTACCATCCAGTCCAAACAAATAACGACTGAATTTTCACTCAATTTTGATTGGATTAAGTCGATTTAACCAGGTGGGCAAAACTCCATTTTCAATCAAGCGACATAAAAAATTGATCGTTTCAAGTTGATTGATTGAAAATCTGACCCGGGTATGGCCTGCTTGAGACTTTTTGATATCTGAAGATTCGTATATCAATAAAAGGCCATGCAGGTGGCTGCATTACTGGCTGATTGGAAATTAAATTTTACAGGTTTTAGTGATGGATTGGCAAACTAGCAAAAATACAAGGATTCAACTATTTTCTTAACTATAAATGTCACAAGACAGCTTTACCCAATCATCTGTTAAGTTCAGTCCTTGAACAGTTATTTACGCTCCTAAATGTCATGAAATGATCAGGAAAATTAAGTCTAACCGGTGGTCACTTTGGTATCACTATCTAAAGCCTTCAAATAAAAGCCCCCTGAATTGATTTTGTCAAAGCAATAATAAAGAAACCAATCATATCAGCCTCATATGTTAACCCATTTTCATACAACATGTCTAACACTATCCAAAAAGGTTCGAAATAGAGGACTGCCAGTTTAATATCGAATTATACTGTCTATTAATATTACTGTACAGGTTCAGGATCAACCATGACAAGAGGTGGACATGCTGCTGAAACGAGTTTATTTGAAACTGCGCAGTACAACTTACAAACTCTTGATAAACAGATCGGAACCCAACAGGTCAACCAAGTCCTCTAAGTCTTGCTGAAGCAGGTCTCTCAAAACAGGGTTTTCCTGGCCAGAACAGGCTTCGTCTGCTGTGGAGTCCTGCTGGAAAGGTCCAGGAACCGCGTGCTCGCCACCAGTCGGGCCCGGGTAACAAGGGACTCCCCACTTGAGCAGTGTACTACGGATGGCCCCAACAACTGACACACGTACTGCAACTGGGTCTGGTAGAAGTAGTGCAGGCTATTAGGTCCCCCGGCTGCCTGCAGGCCGGTACAAACGGTTGAGGGCTATATCCCTGGAGACAGCTCCTATGCCCAGCTGCTGCCGTTTTATCAAGAAGCGCACATCTGGACTGCCCCTCCTCGTCCGGGGAAGCGAATATATACCCCAGGACCCTGGAGGCTGATGGTATTCTGAATTAAAGGGGCCAGTGTCCCAATTAGGTAGGGTGACTACACTACATTACTACTTAATCATTATTATATTTTATTTATATAGCTTCAACATATTATGCAGCACTGTACGTTAAATTAGAATTGAGATATTAGTACACAATATATTGTACCACGTTTTGTTTAACAAACAATGTGAACAGTAAATTGTCATAATACCGATCGACTATTGAAGAAGTGGATAATGCATCAAATGCGTAATGTCAATAGTAAATATGATGGTATAAAATCTATCCACATAGGTTCTACATATACTGTAGTCGCACAGTAATAAAGGAATGAAACTATTTATAGCTATGGTCTGATTTTTTTATATTATCTATTGTGCCTTTATATTTGGAATGAATGGGCACACATAAAAGTGGTGTCTAACAAAGAAACAACAGTATTTGCAATCCCCCTATGCATAACTGTAGACCAATTAGCCTTTAATAATCCATAACTGTCACAAATCTGACCTTGCTGTATGCTTATTACACTGTGCAATGCGAGCATTAAGGGAAGTAGATAACACTGTGCTACTACAGTGTCTGAAAAATAACAAAGCCAATCTCTTGGGCATAATAACAAGGACATCTAATTATGACTAGCTGTAGACAACTGTAAGAGAGTAATATAATCCTGTAATTTAAACAAGATGGAACATGTGTGAGCATACAGACTGTATATTTGCATGGTGTAACAATTTTAATTGGAGTGCCACGCCATTTTACTTATTATTGTGACTTGTTATGGTAGCAGACTTGTACTATTAATATTTGTTACAGGTTTATAAGCTGTGCACCAGAAAACTGCAAGATGAGCTGGCCCTTCATGTGTCTGACACTAAAGCTAGGCACACACGGGTAGATTCCTGTGCAATCGACCCCCGATCAATCACAGCGTGGTGACGTTTCTATGCTATGATTGATTGGGTATCAATTGAGTCCAGGAGCAGCAGCTCCTCCAAAACTTTGCATGTAGACTCACGTCTCCATGCAAAGTAATGGACATTGAACAGGGTTTTCCAACATGTTGGAACCCCGTTCAATCAAGCTCTATTAATCCCGCTCAAAGGAAGGCACACACAGGTAGATTTCTAAACAGATTAGAGTACAACCAAGCACCGCGACCACGCACGTTGATTGATTATACTCAAATCTTTTTACAGATCTACTAGTGTGTGCCTAGCTTTAGATGTAGTTCTTTAGATATAGAGGCCATCATCTGGAATATCTAGCAACAACATACTTTAATTCTACCCATACATGTATTAACTTGTTCAATTTATGATTCAATTTAAACATGCACATCGAGATCCATCGAGATCAGCCTCTCTACTACCGCCTAGATCACTGCGTTCACACATGGGTAATAACAAGGGGGGCTCAGCTTGACAAGGAGGCACATCTTGATAGAACACCAGCTCTATAAGGACAGAGATCAGTGCTGGCTATGTCCATGCTAGCTATGACAGTGCTGCTCAGTTTTTTTATGTAATAAAAATCTCCGGTTGATGGTGTGTCTTAACAGCCAGGGCCTCTTATAGGGCAAAAAATATGGTAACCCACAACCGCAAGTTAAAATAATGACATTGTGAAGTAAAAAGCAAATTTGCTGTGTGTTTCTGTGCCTTGGTGTTTGCATTTCTCAACCTAGGGTTATACTCGAGTCATTCAGTTTTTCTAGAATTTATTTTGTAAAATAAGGCACCTCGGCTTACATTCAGGTCGGCCTTTACTTGAGTATATGCAGTACATTTAAATAAAATTATCTAGTTTGGTCTGGTGAATGCCACCTTAAAATCCCATCATCAGTTGATCTCAAAGACTTTTGATGATTTGACGTATCTACAGCATATCAAGCTATTTTATTCAGGCAGATGCACAAATGCTGTGCTAAAACTAGTGGCTGCCTCCCATGAACACAATCCTTGCCCACTTAGGCCAAAGTTTGATGGACCAGCCTTTAGGCCTGGATGCATGTTAACAAATGGACAAAAAGCGTAAATTATATATAATGGGCCTATTCCCATAAATATGTAGGTAAAGGTAATATCATGAATCCAGTGAAATGAAGTGTAAAGCTCCCCATACACTCTTAGATTTTCACCCGATTTTAAGGCCAGCAAAATCATGTGGCGATCTGAAGCTTAAAGGGCTGAAATCGGACGCCAAATCGATCTAAGCCATTAGGGACATGTGTCCCCGTCCAAAATACAGGTATGTCTCCTCAGCTCTGTTGGAGAGCCCTGACGGGGCTGAGGACAAAGAGCGTGTCTGCAGCTGCCTGCTTCTCTCCCTCAAAAGCTGTGAGGGGGGAAGGGAGGGAGCAGCTCTGACAGTCACTGACTGTCACAGAGCAGTGACCTCGCAGTCTGTTCTCATGGCCGGGGTCCCTAGATGATGTCTGCTGGGTCCCCCTAGCTGCTCGGGCCCTGACAGTGGCCCGAGCAGCTAGAGGGACCCCACGGACAGTGCTGGCATACAAAGGGTGCCCGACCGATTGTGATCCGATTTTTGGGCAGATTGACCACGCGTGCTGAAGTCACGCATGCATCGGCCAAAACATCGGGTCACAATCTAAACGTGTATGGGGTGCTTAATTGTTTGCTAAGGGTAGAACCTAGGTTCCTTGCTTACATATTCTTAAAAAAATCCAATCAACTCCAGTGGAATTCTAGGAATGGTTACAATAAATGCTCTGGATACCTGTTAGATAGTTGTACAAATCACAGACATTTACCAACATGGTCGATTGCAACACATTTGATTTTATGCTTGAATTCAGTCACTTTTGGTTGACAAAATGCAGAAATTTTTTTTCTAAAAATTCCATTAAACATTCGAACAGCAAAATCAACTGTGTATACCCAGTTTAACAGGAATATAGAATATTAACAATGTCTGCAATAACTTTAAAGTCTAAAAGAAATACAAAGACATAAATAAATATAGAGTAACTCAATATTGTTTATCATCAAACTATGAACCAGAAAAAAATACAATTATTAGAAATGCAGAGGCATGAGAGTAACAATAATTTCTTTGAAGAATATGGAAATCATATACAGTATGAACTATTGACCATAATTACTAATTAACTGCACAAGGGAGAATAAAACTAAAAGGATACATGAGCAAATGTGTAAATCACAAGAAGATTAAGGAAATGTTGATGCAAATAGCTCACTACTGCAAATGTTAGATGGGTTCATTCATTATGTTAATAGATTCAATATGCAGTCATTTATCTTGTGACTTATCTACTGTCCAGTGCATGCAGAGACATTATGGTAATGCATTGTGTGCAGTGTAGTATTGGAATGTGAATGATCACAGAGGTTTCATGTAGGGCTTTCTCTTCCATAAAAAGAAAGCAATGTACCCACATCTGTCACAGTTACCCACCTTGACTACATAGGACATACAATGCAATGAACAAACCCTTTCATTTTCCACACACAGTTCATGCAATCAATGAACACAAAGTGGTGATGCAACGAATCGCTGAACAATTTTTTTCTTGTGTCGTTGAGAGAATCCGTGCCTGCCACTTTGCCGATCTTCCAGCAATTTACCAACATGTTGATTCCCTGTTCGCTCCATATTTCTGTGAACGGCATCAATCGAATAAGGGTTTTCACGTTCGATTCCCAAACTATCGCAGCAAACGCACAAGGAGATTGATTGTTCATTAATCAAAAATCGAATCCTGTGTGGGGGGCTTAAGTATATAAATAAAGATTGTTGGAAGGAGGAGTAGTCTAACTTATAATTTGCACACTACTTTTATTTATAACTTCTGTGTTTTTAACCTCCCTAGCGTTACGTCCGAAGCCAGTACATGAATCAAACTGTGCCTGTGCCAGGATCAGGCGCAATTGCTGGCTCTCTGTGTGCCTGCAGCATTTCTACAGAGCTGCAGGCACACAGAGTCTTTCCAGCCCATATCTTCGGCATTATCGGTGATGTCGAAGGGGGTGGGCAGCGCATACACCTCCATTAATGGAGGGGTGTCGCTTTTGTCCCCACACTCTGCCGCGATTGCCCGGGAAATGGCTTTTCCTGCTATAAAAAATGCCGCTAGTGAGGTTAGACCACTTGTTGAAAAGCTCACTATAAGGTCACCATGCACTTTAAGCTATGCATCTTAAGCTATATAAAATGCAAATAAATAAATAAAAATGTATGCATTTCTTTGTACGGAGAAGATAAACGGTGTGCGATGAGCAAAAGTCACCAAGCCTAAAGTGAGCAAACAAGCAATGGCATGGAAAACAACAGATTACAGAAATGTGGTAAATGGACACTTGTTGAGTTCAGAAAACATGAATTCAGCAATACATATTTCTGCACTTTTATAGGTACAGATTTGTTAAGGTGTTTCGCTTAATGGACAGAGTCACTTTAAGAAAAAAAAGCTGGCTGGATTATCTTCAACATGTAGTTTTAAGAAAAACGAACATACAGGAAAGTTTCTTAAACTTATGACTACAGTTTGAAGTGAAATAATTTAGAAAGAAAAAGTGTCATAAGAAGGATTAATCTTCTTGTAGCAATGGGACCCTTAGGTCCTGCTGATGAATTGATGTTTGGGTCTGGGCAGCTGCAAATGAGAGTTCTTTGAGACAAGGTGTAGATGCTTTGAAACAAACGTTGGCAAGTCTTCTGAAGGAGAGAGGGTGAGGGAGCAGGTATGGCTTGACCCAAAGTAGAAACCGAACTGATAGCAGGACACCTCTATGGACACTTCTCTCTTGACACGCTTTGCCTTGCTCACTAACCTTCCCCTGGCAGTTCCCACCTTCACTCCAGGCAATCTGTGATATGGCCCCTTCTTGTGGCAGCACAATATCTCTTAGCAACATACAGATCCCTTCTCTAGACCCAGTGACAGGCTCTTCCAGAACCCCAGGCAGACCGGTTAGCCTGACTTGGCTGGACAGGCCTCCAGAATCAATGCTCCAGCACATCTCCGTTCACAGCTCTCAGAAGGCAGAAGACTTGCTGGGCCTTGTAGTGCATCCCAATTGAAAGAAGAGGTTCAGCTCTTTGCTCAGGGCAGACTTGACAAAGTCTCTACCCTAGGAGTCGCAGAGGCCTCAGAAAGGTATCTCTGGCTCACAGGAGAATGCAGGAACACAGGAACACTTCAGACCAGCAGGGCCCCAGGAGGGGATCCCTGGGTCACACTAAACTCAGACCTGAGAGAGCAGAACCTTTTTATACCCTTTGACAACACCCAACATTCCAGAGGGATGGCTAAGTTCCCTCCAAAATGTTGCAAAGTAAGATGAGCAGGTGCTGTTGTTGTCTCTAGCTTAAAGGTCATCTCCAGGCAGAACAGACTTGATACATTTCCAGCCAAAACTCTGAAGGGAAAAAGGTCAAGCCTGCAACTGCCAGAGAAAACCAAGTTAACTCTTACCTCACTTATCACTAGCTCCCCAGAGAGGTGCTACATTCTGAATCTTGTGTTATAAGCACCATATGTAACAGTGCTGCCACAAAGTGTGATCATTCCACTCGTTATATATATAGTGAGGTCTGATTAGCACCTTTGCTCTATTCAATGTGCATCCAAGTCTACTCTTCCTTTAGCTGTCTTCTTTGGGCAATTAAGCCTAGGTAAATCAATGACATAAAGTAGCATGAAGGGAACTGCCAGTCACTGCCTTCCGTATCCACATGCAATAGGTGGGAAGTTCTGCAAGTAAGATAGTCTTCCTATGTATACTGATGTAGAAAGAAGTTTTTTCATGCCACAAATGTTTTCATACAATTATCATACAAAACACTTATGAGGCATTATCAGCTAACACTGGGGATACAAAACAATACAGACAACTCAGAAATCAAGTATTTGGAGACAATTCTGGATCCTTAATAGTCATTAAGAGGAATAAGAAAGAAAGCATTATGAGCTAGCACTGCATTCCCTGTAGAGAATGGAGAAATGAGCTATGATGAGCCACCATTGGCCTCCGGTAATCACAGACATCACTTAGAAATGAGGCGTTATGAGCAAACGCTGACCTCCTGTAATCTCAGAAAGCACTTAGTTATGAGACATTGGGAGTGAACATGGCCCCTGGTTATCACTGAGAACATTTAGAAATGAGGCATGCCAGGCTAACTTTGGCCCACAGCCCTCCACATAACAAAATTTGTCTGTCTCTTTTACATTGATTTGGCAGAACAATGTTGATACAATGCACACAGCACTAGAACTGAAACTGTTCTGTGGAGTGAAGAAGTATTGGCAGAAATAAACCCCAGTCTACAATTATCATCCCTGGCATTTTCAGCTTCAAGTGCACCCGTTCCTGTGCTGGGCTCATAAACCCCTTCTGTCCCAGGAACCAGATTAGTTGAGGAGCAAATCATAGTTAGTATAGGAAGCTAAGGAGAGTTTAAATTCAATTTGATTTGTTCTGCATTAGCAAAATAAAAAAATTTAAGCTTTGGGGACCCCATTCACATTTAACTACATTTTTACCTAACATATATTCCCAATATTCTCTTAGACAACCTCTGAGGCCGTCACAGAGCAGCTGTATTTGTACTGACATTAGATTACACACAAGTGCACTCTATTCAGTCATTAGCGCTCATCAGGCAATGTGTATGGGCAACTGACTGCACTCAGACCAAAGGGGGCTGAATAATTACACACACCACACTTTGCAGTTACTTATTTGTAAAAAATGTTGGAATCATTCGTTCCACTTCTCACGTGTACACCACTTTGTATTGGTCTCTCACATGGAATTCCAATAAAATCGATTCATGTTTGTAGCTGTAATGTGAGAAAATGTGGAAAAATTCATATACTTTTGCAAGCCACTGTATAATAAATATTGAGAACATCCATTTTCTCTTTCAATGGGCTTTAATGTTGTCATCTTCTTGTGCCTGCACTAGTGTTTTGTACTGGTCACTAGTGATGGCTGAAAAGTTCACCCGGCGGATAGTTTGCGGTGAACATATCATGTTCGCAGTTCGCAGGGCCAGCAAACATTATGGATGTTCTACCCGCCCCCTATACCTTAACATGGAGACAAAAGGTGACCCCTCACCCCACAGTCCGTTGTGTTATAATCCTGAGCTGAGGTTTGCTGGTAGTTATAGTCAGGCTGGCAGCCCACTCTAGCCAAGTTTTGGCAAAACCTGTAATCTAGATTTCTGGCAATTAGACATGAAAAAAACAGCATTTTAAAAAAAGTTCAGCCATTGATTCCGGCATGACACTGTCCAGGTGGTTGCACTCTTTTGACACTTTTTTTTGGTATTGTGGCTACAAATATGACCTGAAGGTTTGAGAGGTTCGCCCTCCATTAAAGTCAATAGAGGTTTGCTGTGAACATGGAAACGGCGGGTTTTTTGCAGAAGTTCGATTCGCCTGTTCGCGATCAGACCCAGCTGATGTTCGGCCATCACTACTGACCAAATATGATAACTATATACTGATTGTAGATAATGTAAATGTCCAATAATTTCAGTCTGGAAGACCCATTGTAAAATATTGTTGCCTCTTTTGAAATTATAAATATAAATAAATACTTGAAACTATAAATAATTTCTTCCAGGACTGTAAACCTGCTGGGTTTAGACATCTGCCTCCATTCTTTAAAATCTCAGACTAACAAAGCAATAGTAGAGTGTTGTACCATGCTAACCATTGATGAATACAGAAAAGTTTGGGGTTTGAGTGATACCCTTTATTGGCTAACTGAAGTCATTAGAGAAGCAAGCTTTCGGGATGTCTCAGATCGAAGAGATCCGAGACATCCCAAAATCTTGCCTCTCTAATGACTTCAGTTAGCCAATATAGGGCTTGTTTCCACTTAAGCGATCAGCCGAGATTTTAACCGCAGTGACCGTGCCCATTCATTTCAATAGGGTGAATTCCACATACACAATTGGCAGAGATTGGGGGCGTGGACACAGTGCGGCCCACGATCTGAATCGCAGCTTACAGTGGCGTCGGTCACCACTGATTGCGGCCATAGAAATGAATGGGCGCGGTAAAAAAATCGCATGTCCATCCATGGGTTCTAAACCGTGCCCATTCACTCTCTATGGACGCGATTAGCAGGAAAGTGGGAGGGATGGGATAGCAGTTGGTCACGAGACGCGTGTGGCTGATCGCCCCTTATTGCGGCCATAAGAATGGATGGGCGCGGTTAAAAAATGTGTCTCCATCCATGGATTCTAAACCACGCCCATTCGCTCTCTATGGGCATGATCAGCCGGGAAGTGAGAGGGATGGGACAGGACATCTTGCCCGTGGTTTGAAGTGCTAGTGATCTCCCACGGGCACCACATCGTGATTCAAACTGTGGGCAAGTGCCTTAGTGTAAACATTCCCAAAGGATATCAGTTAAACTCCAAACTTTCTGTAGACTTAGGCTGAGACGCAAAGAGCGCAGCAAAAACCGTGCAGTGCAGCCGCCCTCTGTAATCCCCTATGGGGAAGGGCGTGCCAGTCTATACTGGCGCATCATGCCCGCGGGTGGAATCGGATCCTGGGGCATCCTGCTGCCGCACCGAGGACACGTGCCGTGCCCATTGGTAAACAATGTGCGTGGTGTGTGACGTGCGCAAACCGCGCCCCATGGGTGGGTTTGCCAATACATAAGAATAGGATGCGGTATTGCCTGCACATCAATACCGCATCCTAAACAGCGCCCAAACAGCGGGGGGCACACACACACTGCCATGCCCATAATGCCCCCCGCAGTTGCAAGAGTGTGTAGTGTAGACACAGCCTTACAAAGGATTCAGTACCCTGGCCTGATACCATCACCAGTCCTCTAATTATACTTATATACACTTATATACTTATATGTTGAAAACATTATTTTTTTCATTCAGGATTTTTAGAAATCTTCTGATTGTGTCTTCTTTTAGTTGTTATTTGCTGTTGTACGAATACTACTGAAGTATATCAGACTATGGGGGGACATCCTCATGTGGTGCACAATATCCCTTGTTACAGTGGTGTTCCTGGAAGGGTTCCAGCCATGAAAATGCCAATTCAGCATTTTGCTGCACATAAAAAGGTTTTCAGATAACAAAGCAACCTCTCTAACACATGCGTCGTGTTATGATGAAAACACAATAACAATAACAAGCAATACTTTTGTGTTTGTATGTGATAATTAGGCTACAGAATCCAGTGACAAGACGGAAGATTCTCTGTGGAAACCTACAGCTGATCTAGCATTTTCACCTCCTTGATATATTTCTGTTTTGTACAAAAACATTATAAGTAAGGCACGTTTAAAAAAAAAAAAAAAAAAAAAAAAAGGCTTTCACTGGAGAGAAAAGTGTAAGTGTAAGTGCTTTCTTCACTTTCTGTTCATTTCCTCTTCTGCGTTTTAATGGCTCATTTTCAACAAGGGAACGGCACCATTAACAAAAAGAATTAGAGGGCTTTGAAGCAAATAATACATTTTTATGACTAGTAAGTGTTCATTTAAAATAATTATTGATGATTATTAATTAAAACATACATGTGTATTTAGTAGGGGGAAAACATATGTGGACTTTGACTTGCTTGTAATTGATGTAGCTCAACCCCCTGAAGGTACATAGGTTATATTATAGTATAGTATAGGCCAGTGGTAGGCAACTGGGTTGATATGGAGGGCCACAAGTGCGGCCCTCAGCATCACTTAAGTGCTGAATATAAAAATTTCAAAATATGCTGACTTGTAGAAGCATTTTAATGAAAAAAACTACAGCAGGCAGAGCTAAAATACATTATAGTTTTAAAAAAAATCAAAACTTGTTTTAAATGATACTTCAAGCTATAAGGAACACTGTAGTATGGTAATGCACAATTTGTAGGGACGTACTTAGAGTGTGCTCAATCCGCACAAACCACACCATAAACGTAAAGATTCTTCCCGGTTTACAGATTCCCTCTCTGGAAAAAGGCTCTCACCAACTTCAGGTGTCCAGGTGCTGGTCCGTTCTTTTCTTTCTTATTTTTGTTGGTTGCTACATTGATTCTACTGCATATTTGATTGACTTGTTTTGATGTCTGCAATAAATATATTTGTTGTATCCTTCTAATTCGTTACATTTATACATGAATGTGCAATAGACTTACACCTGTCATGATATCGGCAGAGATCCTAATACATATGTCTTTTGTGCATCTCATCAATCATACTTATAAATTCATAAATATACTATAATGTATCTTCATATTCAAAATCCAAATTACAAAAGTAAAGTAGAGAGCACAAATTATACTCTGAAGTCATATCGGTCAAATTTCACAAATGAGTCTCTAACACAGAGGCTCCCGTGGAGAATTTCTAGATGAATTTTATAAAATCAATGTCAGGTCATTC
>CM070036.1:58331107-58350304 GCA_036250615.1 Ptychadena robeensis | reverse complement strand
TATCAGTATGTTGCATTTTAAGACTTATACAACTGCTGGGTTTCGTGTAATCAGACTAACTTTGGGGGTTAACCCAGTAAACTATGGAGGGCGGTAACACTATCCCAGCTGATCACTATCAGGAAACCGGCAGTTGTATGGTCAAATTCTGCTATATAGGTTAAGTCAGAACTTGTTCCCTTTACTCTATGATTACGCCATAACGGGGAAACGCGTCAGAGGGGATTTGTCCCTGGAGGGACCCTGTCTATGTATACATGTATGTTGCGTGATGTCTAAATAAAGTAAAGATTTTAAGGAAGTCAAGAGTGCGGACCTAAGCCATTTTTCTTCATATGCACAATTTGTATCCTTTGTATCATCAAAGTCATTGATGATATTGATGGGGCACATAACCTTTGATTCAAAAGGTTTTGTGCCTCTATTCTGAGGTTATGCCCACAATATATATTATACAATCATCCCCCATTCGTTGGTGGAATAACCATAGGCACTCATCTGTCTGCTGCGGCTGAGCACACTGATTGGCATACGAGAAAGCCAATCAGCATCCCAGACGGCACCTAAGCAAGTCTATTGTCTCTTCTTCTCTTCCCACTCTAAGAAGATTCTGGGCGAAGAATAGTCGGGGGGGGGGGGAGATGGTGGCAGACAGTTAGGTTTTGGAGACCGCAAATGGTGGACTGAGAGTGGGTGCTGAAGAACCTGGGGTATATGATATAATATATAGGTTGAAGCCCACTGCAGTTTTTTCCTCCCCAGTGTTTTTCTAAACTGTCTCAACAATCCATTAAAGAAAAAAAAATTTGATTTGGTGTTGCTTCTCAGGAAAGTCCAGAGCAAAATACCCATAGCTGACAACGGGGTACTCCTCACACTTCACCTAAACCCTGGGTGGGGGAGTATTTAACACTCACATTGTGATAGCTGGTTCTTGTAGTCCCATCCACCGTTGGTCAGGCCTGTCTCCCACAGGGACCACTCTCTGTCACTAAAAGGAGATAAAACAGCATTCGAGGATCTAAGATTTAAAGATAATGTCCCTCCTACCTATCTTTTGTATAACCTCCTGAGTTACAGCACCACCCAGTTCTGAGCGGAACCAAATTCAGTAACAGGAAAATACAATTTAACCCATTATTGCCTTTTCTCTACACTGGAGTTAAGTGAAACCACAGATCCCTTCTTCCTGCTAAAGCAATGGGCAAGCTTTACCTGTGGACAGAAGTGTGCTGACATTTTGTTGTATGTGACCTTTTTTTGTTCAGTAAAATTATTCATGCTGGTGTGATGATGGCTTTTACCCATAAGACGTTGGATGCTGCTCGGTGTCATTCCGTCCTAAAGAAAACCTTCACCATCAGAGTTGTAAGGCTGCAGGTAGATCATATTTTAAAAAAATCTGGGTACCTTATTTTATTTTGTTAAAGCTGAAGTTGGGCCTTCAGGTGATGTGAGAGTAGTGTCATATACAATATCACACACTATACTAAAGAGCCGCCTCCTGAATAGAGAATAAAAGGAGCAGCCCATGTAGACAATAGACCATGTCTCATACATGTATATACTCAGCAAATGGCTTTATTCAAATAAATTCATAAAGTATTCAAATAAAATAAAAAAAGTAATATTCCATATTTATTAGCAATATGTACGCCAATTTTTTTTAGCAGTGGATAGACCCTGTTATTTTTTTTCCTGTCTATTTGAACAAGGTTAATATTTGTGCTTAGGTGACCACTGTCATTTAGGTTACATTCAAAATTGTCCTGAAACCCAAAGCTTCCAATAGGGACAAGTACCGGGGGTCAAGTTTTCACCATGGGGGTTTTATCCTATCCTACTTTCTTTAAGTAAATTCATTTTTGGGTATACATACACTATGATAAAGCTCTCAACAATAGTTTATTTTATACTCTTACAGACATCATTTAGAAGTTTTTTTACGTGGAGATAAGGTTCTAGTAATGTTTCATTTGACTGCATGTACAGTCAATGGTTCTGAATGTTTCCAGCTGAATGAATCGTCTATGTCCTGACAATTAGCACCGAGCCTACTTCCTGAGCCTTTCAGTGCACTTAGATAACAAGAGCAGAAGGAGGTGGCCATGTAAAGGCTTTGTGCAAACTCATTATCTAGCTGTCATTTGTATTGCTTTTCTGTTTACTGTGGATTTTACAGTACTTAGCTGAGTCCTAACCACAGATGAGCTTAAAACTGAAGATTTAGAGAAAGTGTCTGTTTGCTTTATTGAGTGCATAAAATGTTTTTATGCTTTCTTTCCATCTACGCTTGCAGTAATTAGAGTTGTATTGACTTAATTATGTCATTTGCACATTGTGAAGAATAGGAGGGGGTAAGTGCTGTTTTCTTTTTAAGCAGACTTTCAGCAGTATGAAAATAAATGCTGTTCAGCAAGCAATAACAAAAATGCGATATATTTAGCGCTAACAACACTTTGTGCATCAAACAAAGGCTTTGTATATATTGCACTTGTACTGAACGCACTAGACTTTGAGGTAGGGCAGCCAGTGCTGACAGATCCACATGTGAGCTGCATTTGTGTTCCTAATTTATCCAGTCCTTCTAATGTACCACTCTCCTTGGTAGGCAATGGCTATTAAACTTCACTAAGTGCCAATATCACTGCAGGTATTGTCAATTAAAGGCTCTTTTGAACCAAGCAATTGTACATTTTAGCATAAGCTTGCAGAGTTCCACACAGTAAGAAACAATATTTCATGCACAGATCTACATTGTTGTAGGCTCCATGAAATATAAATGTGGCCAAACACAATAGATCTACGAATGCAATTTCCTTCAGGTTTTACATATAACTACATAGAAAAAAAACCTCTAGATTGATAGATAAATTAAATGGATTGTCTTGGGATGCCCTTTTGTGCAACTATCAGTAAATATTAAAATGATTGAACAGAGGATTGTAAATATCTACAATATGTAAGGTAACTTAAGGTAGGAACACACGGCTTGATGTTTGCATAGAGTTTGCCGCGTTCTCTATTGTGCACTCTATTGTGCAAAAATCTATACAAAAATCGTGCCGTGTATGGGTAGCTTTTGGCGGGTCCCGGTCGAAGCTACAGATTACCAACATGTTGGTAAACCTTATTTGATATTCTATACTTGGGATGGTGACCAAAGTCTCAGCCGGGCTGTTCGCTGGCATCCGATATCGGGGATATATATATATATCTGGCTCGAATGGCTCTAAAATTAAGCCATGTATTCCTGGCTTTAAGGTAATAGGACTGAACACATTGAATATGCCTAACCAGAAGTATAATGTCACCCCCATATCCCCTCCTCTTTAGCCACACTCCAAAGAAATACTGGTTTGTTAATTGGCATCCTTAGACTATAAAACTATGTTAGTGACATATGACCATAGTAGGGACATTGTGATTCAAAGGTCCTCTGAGAGATAGTTAGCGATATAACAATATATTCTGGGCTGAACAACATGTAAACACTACTGTATATATATACTTGGTGATGAAAATAATAATGGATGACCTGCCCAGGAGAAGGAGTTGCAGTAGATTATTTCAGTCATATATCTGCTTACTATATTCTGATAATTTTTCTAACTTTTTACAAATACAAATGCAGCATAAATACTTAGTTCCCAGGGCTACCTTTACTTCTAAAAGGCATTAATAGTGGGATTTACAGTCTGCAAATAAACAATGGGTTGTAGCAACACAGGTTATGTTACCTTGCTATAAAAATGCTATTTTAGAATTTTCTATTTTTACAAATAGTGACCTAAATGCAAGACACTTTGGTTTTGGCCATGGCACCTAGTTTTGAATCTGATTGACTGATTCTGTAGACAGGTGTCTTTTATACAGGTAGTGTAACAAGAAGGGATTAATAGCACTCATGCCCCTTACAGAGGTTGCTCAAAATATCAGCTTGTTATCAGTATAAAACGAAGACAACTGAAAGCTTAACATTTTGCTAGTTATTTAAAGGGGATCAAATAGTTATTTCAGTCATTGCAATGCACATGAATGGCTTACTTTAGTGCATTGGGGTTGTGAGTTTTGTTTTGTTATTCTGTCTCTCACACCTACAATAAACTTACCATTACAATTATAGATTGGACATTGCAGAGAGCAATTGTACAAATCCCACAGAGGATCAAATACTTCTTCTGCTCACTGCAGGGCCACTGTCAATCGGAGACATGGGGCACTCCCGTCCCATGCCCGGACCGGTGCTCCCCGCAATGCACACTGGCTTTCCAGAGAGGGGACCCGCCCCTTGTCGGCAATGGCACTATGGTAGGGCTGTCTACACAGCCCATCAGAGCCCCGGATCCGCAGGTCCAAGCCTTCATCGCGTTGATTTTGATGCAGCCATCCGCGTCTATAGGAATGCAATGGAGGCTTCACGGAACCCAGCGGATATAATAGCTGATGTGGAGTTAGGGCCTAAGAGTCAAATCTGACACGTGAAAAGAACTGTTTTATTACTGAGGTATGAGATCTGAGATTCAAACTGGGTTGTACTGTGAGAGTTACATGTGACCCAAAGCCAGTTATTAAACCGGTGGATGGAGACAGTTAATCGGAGGCTCAATCAGGAACAGGAATGTCCATCTGCAGCAGAATCTACCATGCAGAAAGCTGATACAGAGGACAGTGAGGGACACAGTGAGGAAGACGGCACTTATTAAAACCACACTACATATGGGGTGAGTACAAAACTCCATCTCCTAGTACTCATCTGAGTAGCTCAGTTAAAGTTATATGCACCCCTAGGTAGGTATACTCTGGAGCCCTCAGACCAGGGGAAAAAGGTGGGTGCTAGTGGTAGGGGGACCAGAAAAATGACCTAGGGCCCCGAAATTTCTAAGGCAATGCCCTGCCTTACTGTATATTGTACGTAAAGCCAAACTGGGAATAGTTATACACAAAGGCTGAATAGTTATATCTCAAATGTGACAAGGAACAGGGCTGAAAAGAAAAGATCTGTTGAGTATGATTTAATGTGTTTCCAAGTCTTTTATGTTGAATATACAGGACCCTACAACCAACTAGAATCTTCCAGAAGCAAAGACAACTTAAAGCTTTTAACGTCAGTAACATTTCAATAAGTGGCAGAAGGCAAAGTATAAGAGGTCTTTAATATTGATTATTGAGGTACCGGTATATCTTTCCTATATATATTCATTAGAATAAAAAACTTTTTACATGCCTTTATAAAAGCTGTTGCTGAAGCTTTCTCCATAAAATGATATAAAACTCGAATACTTTTGTCTTCTAAAGCATATGGAAAACCGAGACATCAAATGCAGAGGATGCAATGATATATCACAGAAGCATAAAATGAATTGTATCATCTTATTGAATTACAATGTTAGTTCTTTTCAAGAAGTCACATCTGTTAGAAGCAGATAAAAGCACTTTCTATACAAATGGGTATATACATAGTGGATTGTCACAGCAGACAATACACAAAGTGGTGGAAGATGTATTTCTTGTTTTACCCTGCACTCAATCATTACTTTTTATTCTGAGTTTAAAATGTCTGTCCTTTAGAAGAAACATTCATTATAAATATATAAAGTAGCATTCTGCTTTTTGGGTGCTATAGAAAAGACCATACAACAGCTAAAGAAACAAATATTATACAGCTCTATTTATGAAGGAAGAGGTCCTGGAATACAGGATACGTTACTCCTCTACACTGCATCTTAACACTTGCATTGCTACAGAACATAACATTATAAAACATCTTTAACCTCCATAGTGTTCTGCCGTACGGGCGATTGCAGCAGAGTACCTTGTACACATCGCCATCATCATCAATAACACCGGGGACGTGGGCTCGGACCCCCACCCCTGCCCCTTCAGCATCACTGATGACACCAAAGGGGCAGTGCTGGAACCCCAGAAATGCTGTGGCAATACAGAGATTGGCTGCAGCTTTCTGGGGATATATCGAATTTTTCCGTTCTTCGCTCCTCTAGCATTTGGGACAAACCCAAACAGCAGACGAACTGGGTTCATCTCAAACGCTAAGGAGGAATAACGGTATTGGCTGTCTAAAATTGTGTTTGGGCAGTGTGGAATCCCAAAATGTATACTGGACTTTTACATTACATCATTGAAACATTACATCATTGTAACCCACATACGTGGGTTGGAATTTTTTCTTGATTGTTGATATTTTGTAAGTGTGGTAGGGCAATCGGGGCAGATTACAATGTAATCCACTGCAATTTTGCACCCTTCCTTGTCCCCCCTACGCATCCTCAGTCATTGTTGACATGGGGATGTGCTGAAAGAAAAAGCGACATCACACCATGGGGATGTGCGGAAAAAGCGACATCACCCCCTGACTCTCCAGCATCATCAATGCGGGCTCCCACCAGACAGGCGAGTATACCCAAGGTTAGCTGGGGGTGAGTTTTGTAAGTAAACTCGAGCTAACCATCCAGGAGGTTAAAGAATTAAAGCCAGTGTGTAGAACAATATTTGTTTTAGCTTTCACTTTCTAAAATATATAAATTGTAGAATAATGATTAAGTCAATGGACATGGTACCAAATACCTTGAGTGAGTCTTGTAACAAAGCTGGAAATATTTACTTATAGTTAGATAAATGGGAGTTATTTTCTAAAGCTCTTCCTGATGCTTGTTCCCAACAATTACTGTTTTCTGCAAAAAGTGCTGTGCTAAAGGATACAAAACATATATATTGGTAATTACAGACATAAAGGAGCCATCAGGCCAAACATCCTTGAAGAATGCAGTGTTAACCACAAAAAAGCACTTAAAATCCAAGCATAAATTATGGTATTGTATATTAAGGTACAACATCACGCTTACCCTGTCTTCCTCTTCTCTTAAATCTGGCATGGTGCTTATACAGAGGCTGACTGCTGTGATGGCAACAAAGGAGACTGATAAACAGGCAAAAATCTTTCCAGGAATCCCTGAGTGTGGGTTCTCAACCATGTCCCTGAGATGCTTCATGCACTGAGCTACTCGCCCACTGTCCTGCAAGGCACTTTGAGAATTTTCCTTGGAGGTGCTAAATTCTCCCTCATACATCTTGGCCTCAGCCAACTCCTCTTCCTTCTGCTGCAATTTTCTAAGACAGCACCACTCCAGTTGTTCCTCTTCTATCCCCCAATATATAAGTTCATCCTGAAAGGAAAGGGCACACATTTCTCGAAGTATCCTCAGTTTCCCAGCTGCCAAAAAAGTCATAATCGTCCTAAAGGCACATGGGTTACGATCGAAAAAGAATTCATTGCAGTTAATGTCATAATCATCACACACATCCATTATTTCATCATAATTATTACAGTCTCTTAGTTTTCCAAGCCTAGTCAACGGACAGTCTTCCAGAGTGGTCCATGGAATCCGGTACTTGATACCACCTACATTGATAATGACATGTCTCATTCTGTCTTCCACTTGCCCTCTGTAACATCGCTCCTCACCAGGACGCAGGAGCTTTGCTGTTTTATAGAAGACTCCTTTCCTGGTCCGTACTTCACAGATGTTGTCTATATTTTTGAATCTGAAGGAGGTAAAGTCGGCCTCTGCTTTGCCTGCCAATAATGCCATTTCCTGATACATTGGGTTTCTTCATTGATGCAACTACTATTTGCAGGGAAAAACTAGTGGAGAGATCCTATAGTGCAAAACAGCAACAGATCTGAAAAAGAAGAAAATGTGTTTATAGTTGGCACAGTTTATGGGACCAAAGTACAGCAGAATAAATATAAACGTGTTCCAGGCATAAGACAACTAATCAATTAACTTCAACTGCTGCTCAGTCTTGCATGTACTAAGGAAAGCTGCTTTTGGTGCCTGGGTTTGAAGAAATTATTATGATTTATGATTTATTGTCCTCTTTCCCTTTGCACACCACAGGGTAAATGAGAAGAAAAGATGTACTCAGTAGGGAGCCTGCTTACCCAATGCACTGCAAGGTCATTGTATGTTTATGCTATTGGAATATGCTTGTTAAGCCAGGAATTTTGCTGATTACTTGTTCAATATTGAATTAAACCATTTTAAAATGACATTTTTTAGATGGATAAAGCACTGAATAATTGGTAGCATACCATCGGTGCAGTTTCTAGTCTTTCGGAGGGGCGGGAGAACTATTGGTGGAGCTGTCCACCGGGGTGGGGTGCAATTGGAGAAAAGGAGCAAGCCCATAAACGCTGCTCCTCTTTCCTCTTCTTTTTCTCCTTTCCTCTCCAGCACACACACACACACCGACCCACCCAACTGCTCGCTATGTTTAGATTTGTTCGGGAAAGAAGGGCGCCGGATATGCGTGCAAGGGAGGGCCTCGGGGGTCCTATGCGCATGAATATTCGGCATAGCTAGAGAAAAGGCACTGCATACCAACTCATACTGTGAAGAAAAGTGACTTTCTTAAGGTTACCATTTTCATAACACTAAGCAGGCCCCCATGCATGATCCCACTTGTTACCGGTCATATGTTTTTCAGACCATAAATGCAGCAAAATGGAAAAGGGAGCAGATCAGGATCAGATTGTAGATATACCTTTTTTGTTTTATTGCTCTGCATATTTTGATTAATTATTTCTCTGTTACCAAAAAGATGACCTATTTTATTACCAACGCATTTTTTAATAAACTATAAATGCAGTAAGCTGCATTCTAAAAATCCTGTCATGAGGGGATGCGTGCACATTGTGGGTATTTGCCCATTCAAAGTCAAAGGGGCACATACAAAAGATGCTTGCAACTATGTTTTGCCACAGTTTGACAATACATAGTGGAGATGCAGCCTTACACTTTACAGTTTGTAAAGCAAAGTGCAGAAGATTGACACTTTAACAAATAAATCAACACAATACACTGTATACATTAGTGCTTTGTAGTGCCATCCAATAGCAGATTTATGCACTGAGGTAATACATTTCAAAATCACATGCTTTGCATATCACAACTCAGGATAACACACTTTATCTGCTATGTCGATGTATTGGTAGCTCTTCCTAAGAAGTCCTAAAACTTCATGTCAGTTTAGGGAGAGCTTTAGCTGAGGATATCAACAGTTTAGGTCTCAAAGGGATGGAAATTTTCAGAATCTCATGTGATAATGAAGAAATCCTCAGCTTCCACTAGTGGTGGTCTTGGAGAAGATGCCCACACATGAGAAAATTTCGTTGTTTTGACCCATTTTAAGCTTTCACCAACCTGCAAATGCTGCTCGAATTTAAATGCATTCTGCTTGCAAATGAGATGGCATTTACTTGCTTTGCAGAGCAATTTACAATTGACCTGATTCTAAACTGTATTTTTTTTTATTTTTAGTTGCTAAACATGCTTCAAGTTGCTTTTGAATTTCCATCTACTTGGGGAAAAAGCAAGAGAAACAATTCTGACACTGATAGAAGCTCTTAAGTGCACTGCTTCCGGGCTGTAGCAAAGCAAACATCATAATTACATTTATCATGTAATTATGCATGACATTATAAAGCTACCAAGATATCATTCGACCATTATAGGAAAGTGTCTGATATAATTGAAAATGACATGTCACTGCTATTTTATTCATAGGCCACAAACAGTTTTAGGAATTAATATACAGCAGCATTTTTGGTGCCAAATTTTTGGAACAAACATGCAGAAAATAAAAGCTTTTTGTCTGGGTTAGACATTGTTAAGTGGCCAGAGTTTTGACCGCCACCTGAGCTCTGATTTCTGTGATTTGCATTTCAGAATAAAATATTTCATGGAGAATAGCAGATAGTTTTCACAAGATTTCAAAAAGATTTTCTTTTCATTTCTGTCATCAGAAAAATACTCTTTTTATTTTCTGTATCGTAGTTTAAGTATCTTAAACATTTTTAAAGGTTCATAATGTGGGTCATGCTACAGTCCTCTACAGAGCAAAACAAAAGATTCTCAATGCCATTTATCTGTTGTGTAGTATATGCAAGGGCTTTTTTTCTGGGGGAACGTCCCCCACCTATTTTTAGACTGGTCCCGCAGCTTCTGACCCGTGCTCCCTACACAGCTGGAAAGGAGAGACACGCATTCCCCTCGCCACCCCCCCCCCTTCTCCTTCTCTCCAATGTGAGTGTGACAGGCAGCAGATTCTGTGGTTCTCCGTCAGATACTGCTTCCTGTAGCTCCTCCCGCATATACGTCCTCCCCAGCCAATCAAAACACCAGACAGGACACACCCTCTCCCTCTGCAGCTCTGCTGTAGAAACTAAGCTGAATAAATCTGTGTGTAACTGTAACTTTACACATTCATTACAGGAAAACCATTCATAGTATAATCATGAAACTTCAGGGTCAGTAATGCTCCCCTACTACTACTTACACCCTGAGTTTCACCCCTCTAGCTACAACACTTATTCCCCAGATATTCCTTCCCCATGAGCATAAAGCATTACTCTGCAGCATACATGCTTTCACTTTTTATCCTATTTTGAACACATAGATCTTTGAAAACTCTTGGGGTTTACCAGTTAATCCCTAAGACTACATCCATGCAAATTTTCAGGTCCCTGAGGACAATTCTTCATACAGTTTTTATTGTTAAATGCATACAATTTCTGTCACTTGGATAATGGCAGGGAAACATTAATAGCTATGAAAGGTTGCAGATAGTGGTGTCACGTTGTAAATTACTAAGTCCAAAAATTAGACCCAAAGCCAGCTGGTGACCTGTGGGGGGGAGACACCCTACATATGGGTGGATGTACACCATCTCTTGGTACTCTGTATCTGAGGAGCTCACTAAAAGTATGTGCACCCTAGATAGGCATTCTCTGGAGGCCTCAGGCCGGGTGGAAAGGGAGTGTAGTGGGCCGAAAAATTATCTAATATTGGGGCCCTGAAATTTCTGAGGCGGCCCTGCCTGAGAACTCCGCAGAGGTCTCGCGGCCGACCGGTGAGAGCAGCAGGTGCCAGAGTGAGTAGCTCTCTCTGTTGGTGGGGGGGGGGGGGGGGGGGGGGGGGGGGGGGGGCGGGGGGGGAGCCCTGATATGTACTGTAAACTATATTCAGTATACTATGATGAATAGTATGAATAAAGTAAGAGATGGGCATATTGAGTTCATATAGTAAAAGAGTATACAGCCTCATCCCCATATACACATGAAAGATTAAAGATTAGGTGAAGACTTAAGCCAGCCATAGACATCTCAATCCACCCTGTAAGGAGTCGGCTACAAAACTGAAGAGAATCCTGCGTGCTCCACTAACACAGGGATTCCCAGCAGATTGTAGCCAATTAACTTGGATGGGAGGAGACTACCCCTACAAATTAACTACCTACAACAGGATTGGCCACAACAAATACCAGATGGATGGATCACCATGCGATCTAACCTGCAGGCTATTTGGGTTGAACCTTCTAGGTGGGCACCCCTGTAGTTGCGGGTGACCAACCACCATGCGTTTGGCGTGAGCGCGCACAGGCCGGTCGATCGCCTGCAACTACTGCCGGGAATCGGTGTGTCTATGGCCGGCTTTAATCCACTGGGACTTTGACTAGGCCTACAAATTGACAGAAAGATAAGTATCATAGCATTAAAATATAAGTTTATTGAACATGATTAAAACCCTAAGACAAGTCAAAATATAGACTCACATAGGGACACACTTCAGAATGAATAGCTATGCAGAACCTCATTACAACCTCGGTTACCACAATAACTTCCAAGAAAGCTTGCACTGAGGAGGGGGCCAAATGTAGCACCCTCAATTATCTTCCACCGCCAGAATCCATGTAAACTATATTCAGTATAAATATGACATACAACTGCCAGCCAGCAATCACAATTTCTTTCTGCAAATGTGATCCAGGAGCACATATATACTTATACATAGATGAACTGCTGTTATTCATAGGTGTAGTTATGGATCGCATGTGCAATTCTTCAACTGAACATTCTGTGTTATATGAAAATGAGAAAAAAGAGTCTGAATTATTACAACACTGCTATACTGCAAATGTGAACTATAATTCATGAACAAATCAAATGGAACTTGGTTCACTTTTTATTTAAAATATGTATTTTTTCTTTTGCAGAGAAAAATTTAATACAGAGTAAAACTAGAATATATATTCTTATCTTCTACTCTAAGACCAAGACGGCCTCCATGTATATGTGTGTAATCAAGCACACAATAAAAGAAATATATGTGTGGGTAGAAAATATTATTCATTTACAATATATATGCAGTGTCAACTTATTTTATATTATACTATATACTACACTATATATTATATACTATATTTTATACTATATCACCTTCTGTCTCTTTTCAGAATGAAGATACAGTAAGTTGGCTTTAATTGTACAGTACATCCGGAATATATTCACAGCGCATCAATTTTTACGTCCGTATTCACAAATGGATTGAATTCATTTATTATTGCTGCTCATTATCCTCTGCTTTTTAGCCATGGACATCGACATGTTTCAAGTGCATTTGATTAAAACAGTGGTTCCCAATCTGGGGGGTGCAGAGGTATTCCAGAGGGGCGCAGGCCCTCATTCTTAACATGTGTTTGAAAAGGGAGGGGGGCTCGATAATGTTCCTAAATAGAAAAGGGGGACCCTTCAAGGAAAGTTTGGGAACCACTGGATTAAAAGGAGTAGTAAGTCATATCAAAACTTTCTCACTAGCTGCTACTGCATCCGTTACTTGTAATAAGACGTTTTGTACTACGCTTGCGTTTCCCGTTACTCATTAAACACGCTGTAAATGCGGTAAACACTGGATCAGCTAGTGTGAAATGGACCAGAGAGCTATCCTCCCAATCGACCTTGTGCCAAAATAGGCATTTTTTACCTCAGCATTGCACCCTATTATCACAATGTGAAAAGGTTACTTACATAAGTAAGTGTTTTTGTTTAGATATATTATGAATATAAGAATGTAATATATGTGTTATAATTATAATAATAAAATATATTGATGAGTACCTTGCAGTTTAGGTGCGTTTTATATTCTCCCCAGTCCAAGGCACAATGTTCTAGCAACTTTTAAGCACAGAAAATGACTAAGTAATGTTGTATTATGACTAGCACTAAGGACAGGAGACATGCTTGGCAATGACTAATCATTTAGTTAAACATTTTTACAGGCCAATAAACAGAGTTAGTCTGTTAGTCACTTAATTTTAGTGATGCAAAAAGTGTTGTTACATGCAACGACTGCAGTTCTCACTCTGGATATGATCCACCAGCATACTTACAAAGAGTCTAGACACTTGGCAATTCTGAATAGAGTCAGTCTTTGTTTACAAGTAATAATACATTTAGAAACAGTCAACAACTATGTTGATCACTAAAAGCACTGAAAATAATAAATGAAAAGAACGCTGTATAGTTGTTTCAGAATAAGAACTGAAAGGACTAATAGCTCTAAAGGGAGAAGGAAGATTCAACCAAACCAGACTCAAAGAATGTGTGGGGTTATGAATGTAGGAGACAAAATAACATTTAGAGAAAGCAGCCATAAACCAATTACCTTTAGCTTTGGTTTAGCTGGATGACCAAATTTACCTGTTCATGAAAGATGTATACATTAAAGCAGATGTATACAAAAAATCTAAAAAATACATATGTAAAATTTAAGTTTGACTTGCCTCTGAGCTGGTATGATGGTGATGTAGCGCTCTACAGTCCCCCAAAAATATATTTACCTGCTGTTGCCTGTAATCGTATGAGAGATTCCATATTTATTTGCCAGGCTTCCAGTGGATAACTCTGGGTGCCACTGGGGACGTTTATAATAGGTTTCAATGGCAAAATACATTCCAGTTTATTGAGCCGAGATTATAGATGTACCCGTCTATCTCTGTGGTGAGTTCTGGGGCTACCGCAGAACAAGACAGGCAGAGAGGAGGGGCTGCAAGGCATCTTCTTAAATTACTCCTTACATTTAAGTAATTTTCTCCCTTTTATGGGCACTTCTAGCTTTAACTGAAGCTAGCCATTCACAAATTGACTATTATCAATTTTTTTATATGATAGATTTTTGCAATTAAAATATGGATTGTTGATTAAAATAAAATAGATAGTACTACCACCATTTTTGGTTAAAAAAAACCAAAAATACTATTTATGATGAATTTGAATAAACAATGGGTTGACAGATTAATCTAGCAGGAAAATTAATGGTCATTTCAGTGTTGTACACACTACTACTTCAAGTTTTGAGTAGTTAAGGCCAACTCCATAGTGCAACATTCAACATGCATCAAGTTAATTTATGAATGTTGATAATGCCAACACAACTTTAATAACATTTAAAAGCAAATATGTAAGTATAAAAATTAAAATTTTAATTTGAAAGGTTAGGTCCCCTGTAGATGCATGATTTATTAAAGAATTAAAGTCTTTACTTAGAACATTAACATCGAAAGTTTTTTGGTTTAGTTAAGCAACATACCTTGCATTTTGTTAACAATGTGACAGTGTCTTTGACCTTCTGTGGTCTGGGTCCAAGAGAAAATGGGTTGTGTAAAGGTAGCTATACATGTTTAGATGATCCCTCCATAGATGAGGGACAGACGGAACTGGATTGCCGGCCGATTCTCTGAGGGGGCGGCTGCAGCGTGATGACACCCTATGTGTATGTGTGTAAGCCATGGGATTGGATGGAAATCTTCCAACGTGTTTGATCACCATGCGATCCAACATGCAGGAGATTCCTGGTCGATCTCGCTACTCGCTAGGTGGGCACACCTGATTTTCGCCAGCCAATTGACGGGATCGTGCATAGCTCAATGGTATGTCCCCCCAGCTCTTCAATGTCATCGATGACTCAGAAAATCCCAAAACAATCGGCAAGCTTGGCAATGGTAAATAACCCAGAGTGTAGCTCATGTGAGTTTGTTTTGTTAAACAGCAAGGTTAAGCAGCAGGCTGGTCAGGTATTTGTGTGCATTAAATGTATTTACTATAGTATGCTTTGCAATCTCTTATGTTTACTGATATCTCTGTCCAATGCTCATTAATTTACTCTGTACTATTGAGTTAAAAGCATGTGGTGTGCAGAAACTGTTCCTGTCTGTTGGCTTAAAGTACAAATCTATCTCTACTTTGCCAACCTAGCACTACACCATAGAAAAAAAATTACATTTATAAAAACCAAATGTGATGTTAAAAATTAAAAATATATTTCATATCTCTTGTACCTTGTACCTACAAGCCCAATCATTATAACTTCCAAACAAGTTGTGAGAATAGTGGAGAATGCCTAGACTTGTGGTTGCTAGAAAACAGTAGGTAATGCTGAGACTTGTTGTTCCCCAGCACTCTGGCTAACACAACTACAACTCTCAAGTTCATTCATTTCTGTCCCACATCACCTCAGATGTAGACACATCCATGCACACATCACCTACAGAAAGACACATAAAAGCAAAAAGACAGGTAAACGCATAGAATCCAGTAACTTGCCACTGCATATTCATCTCCAGCTATAGAGGATCCTTGTCCCACCCCGAGCCCCAATGGCCTCGGCATTACCCGGCTACCGACATGCCGGTTAACACCAGTGATTCACGGGTGTGGACCCACCGCAACAACGTGCACAGTTGGCAGAGGTGCAATCCAGGGAGCAGAGTTTAAGGGACCACCTTGTGTTCACCAGAGCTTTGCTGAAGGCAATCCCCGGGTTATGGTTCCTGGAAAGCACCTGTGCAAGTTGGCGTCTGATAGCATCTGATGTGAAACTAAGACCTCGTGCCAAGCGTTAGGAGTTAGGAAAATCTGAAGAACAAGCCGAGAGTCTGGAGTTGGGAAGTCAGGAGAGGTACCAGGATAAGGTGGCCAGGATCAACAAGTAGGGAAAATCCGTTGAGCGTCCGGAACTGGGAAGTCAAGGAGTTAACAAAGGAGGCTGGTAGTAAACACTTGAAAGACCCAAAGTTCAGGCTACTTCCTGTAGCCTGACGCTTCATTAGAAAGGGCAGGAGGGTGGAGCAGCAGATAGGTTAGCAACCACCACAGGTGTCCAGCAGAGGGAGCTCCAATGGCTGAACACTTAACCATTGGCAGCATGGACAGTTTTCAAAGCTGGATGCAGACACAGAGTCCCTGGCCCTGCTGGGATCTGTAACCCCTGGCATTCACTGTATATTGGGGGGGGGGGGATGTGTCTTATGGCGCGAAAAAATACATGTTACAGTTTTTTTCTGCATATGATATTTTACTTTGTGATATACAGATTGAATTTGTTTAGGTTGTTAATTAACTTTGTATTTAACATAAGGCGTTATTTCAGAATATTTACGGCTGAAGACAATTGTAAATATCCTGCTTTGTTACTATGTGAATATAAAGGACTTATATCAGGATTCTATCTCAGCAGTCTAGTACTGCTTCTTTGCATTAGTTGAACCCATACCATGCTTTTAAGAACTAGAGAATCCAGATGTATAGCCTAAGGACAGATTTGAAAAACAAAGCTTTTAAGCTCCTGACTAACATTTATTGGGTTTCCATGAAAACTGACTTTATATACATTTGATAGACTTATAACATCACTTTGCTTTAACCAGGATAATACAAAGGTGGCTGGTTCATTGACTGTGGTTTTCTGTAGATTACCGTATAAACTTGAATATAAGCCAATCCGAACATAAGCCAAGTTACCCAATTTTACAAAGAAAATCTGTAAAAACTGAATAACTCGAGTATAAGCCTAGGGGAGGGGTGATGCAGCAGCTACGGCTCAGAAACACACAGCAAATGTACTTTTGTTAGGAGATGTTATTATTTAACTCAGTAAACTTTTAATTACAAAGCCCCTGAACATGATATCATCACTAGAAGTGCTGGAGATGTAGAGCATGGATGTGGGGACATTGAACATAGAAAAGTATTGCTCTAGCATATCATGTTTTTGCACAAAAATGTCAAATTTTACTTGTTTGTGAACCTAATTTATGCAAAAACGACATATGCTAGAGCAAATTTTTTTTAAATGTTCCTACAACCCTTCTCTACATCTCCAACAAATTTGGTGATAACAGCATGTTTGGGGGCTTTGCAATTCACACATAAAGTCCACCTACAAAATGCTGCAATTTAAAACATTTGGACCCGAATATAAGCCGAATTTATTTTCTGTAGCACATTTCAGGTGCTGAAAAATTCGGCTTATATTTGATTATATACGGTAGTTTTTAAACTGCACTGTACATAATATTCTAAGACATTTACCAAGAAGGTTTATGTCTTACATTCTTTATTAATCCCTATAATGATTTATGATTAAACCCTAAAGTTCTATGAAATCCTATGGTATGTATAATAATATTTAATATAATATTATTATAATATAATAAAGCATTTGCCAATGTAAATGTTTTCATGTCTGCCTCCCTCTTGTCCTAATAGAGGAATTGTTGCCATGGAAGAATTTGGAAATAATCCTGCCTAGAGGACTATTGATGATGCATGTGTATCTGATACAGTGTTCTCTTCCTAATGAAACTTGTGCCAGATCTTAGCTCAAAAAGACTGATTATTGCTACCAGAGGGAAAACATATCTGTGATATCTAAAGCTCCATCAGTTGTATCAGTTCATTATTAGCAGAGTGAGGGAGACTGATACATTTCCCAGAATGCTAAACTCTGGTCAGCAGACCAATTCACATACATATATCTCGCTCTGACAAAATAGAAACATTGCACTAGAAAAGATAAATGAATGCCAATGAATGCATTCCAATCTACTGCAAGTCCCTGTGTGTTCCAAGACAGTACCAGAGCTTCCATAGTCCATTGGAATATCTCATGAAATTAGTAACACGTTCTGATGCCAATGGGCAAAGCCAAGTTTATTTTGGTTTTCATTCTAACTCGCATTCATTTCCTGTTCATTGTTTTCAAAGTTTATTTGACAGCTTTGCGCAGTATACCTTATTATAGTAGGAAGTTCAATCAGAATATGCAAATTAATTACTGGAATCACAATGTGTGTATGCTTTCTACCTACAGGAAGGAATGACAAGAATATTCTGCTGTAGAGCCATGCCAACATATATAACTGTTCATACAAATGAAGTATTAATATGTTTTGTAATTACTACTTTTATGATGATCAAATGAAAAACAAAAAAACTCTTTTGCAGCCTGAAATTCCCTGTGTTCATAAGATTATATATTTTATAGGATTTAAGATCATTTATTTTTACTAATGCATTATATTACTGGGACCTGGATAATGGGGAATATTGGCAAAAGATGCTTTGGTTTTCAGGAACCAATTATTCTACCATTTCTTTAGAAATAAATAGATAATAAGAACCCACGGTGGATTGTGTTTTGTGGGCCTAGGTTTGATTTGATTATTTTTAACAACTACAACTTATAAAAAGCATACAGATAGTGACCCTGAATATATGATAAAAGCAAATGTGTCTGATAATACACTCAAGGTATAGACACTGGAGCATTGCTAACATTAATACAGATTAGTGGTATGGTTGGCTATACTGAATAGAGAAACAACGCCATTGTGATAAACAATAAGTGTGCTTGTATTTTTTGGTGGCCAGCGTTGAAATGCCTCCTTTTTAGTCAGTGATGCAGTTCTCACTTTCACTGGTGAGCATCGCAGAACCAATGGGATCCAGCAGAAGACCCAGAGCACATGTATTTGCTGATTCAACAACGTAAATTTTTATTGTTATTTGTAAAGTTCACATTGATCCACATTGAATCGTATGAGCGAATAAATATTTATTCGCCAGGCTTCTGAGGGTTAACTCCGGGAGGCCACTGGGGGCGTTCAATGGTTTTCTATGGGGATTTTCCTCAATATACTTTGAATGGAGAGCTGAGATCATAGAATTAACCAGCAAACACTGTGTTCAGAAATCTCGGCTGCCAAGTAGTGAGGGAGTGGTACGAGGGATTTTCTTAAATTACTCACGCCTTTCTCCCTATAATCGGCACTTCTAGTGCCATTCATTTAATGATGCACTTCTGGTGGTAGGTCCGCTTTAACTTGTATTGATGTGTACTGTGCACTGCAACACAAGCTTTGACAGTGCACAGCATAGCGAGCCTAGTGAAAAAAAAGTATTTTTCATTAAGAAAATAAAAATAGACGTAACCACTTCTGTAACATTAGAGATGTCCCGAACTGTTCGCCGCCGAACTGTTCGCGGCGAATATCGCATGT
>CM070036.1:58316742-58331007 GCA_036250615.1 Ptychadena robeensis | reverse complement strand
TGAAGTCAATGGCGGGTTCGCGTGTTCGCGTGTTCGCGAACTTTTACGGAAGTTCGTGTTTGCCGTTCGCGAACCCGAAAATTTGGGTTCGCGACATCACTGTGTAACATTAGAATACCCGCTAACAATTAACTAACTATAGCACTGCATGCTTTCTTCCAGTTATTTAAACTATCAATTGTAAAGTATATTATAAATATCTGCATGCTTTCTTTAATATTTCAGGATACCCATATTTATAAGCACAAATTAAAGGGCAATCAAATCATATTTTAGGTTAAAATCCAGATAATCTCTGTCACAGACTTTTTAGGACTCTTCCAGTTGGCAAGATGGATTTAAACGTTCCAAGAATTATGCTTGAAATATGTTTAGAATGGATTACATTTATAATCAGGACATCAACTATATCAGTAGGAAAAAAAGTTTATTATGCTTACAGTTTTTATTTCAGTTATATGGGAAAAAAACAACTCAAAAAGAACAACTTTACTATTGACTAAAATGCCTCTGTCAGCATTAGGCTGCCTTACAATACAATCCAACTGCTTTGCTATATCAGCAGCAGTTCCACTGTTCTGCACAATGCCTATGCTCAATACTGACAGACTCTCCCTCCACTACTCATAGTATCCCAGCTTGACGAAGGTAGTGCTGAGTTGCATCCGTTATCTTTATAAAAAAAAAATCCTTGTTTAAACCTTAATGAAATAAAGACAAAGACCACTTGAAGCTCTTGGAAAATTCTTGTATTAAAATGTGGAAATGTACAAAAAGGCCTTATAACAAAGTAAGTTACAGTCCCTCAACAGTTCCATTAACATTTTCATTGAAATAAACACCAAACCTAAATAATAACAAACATAAATATTAACCTTAAATAACTATTCTTACCAGCCACTAGTCCTTTTTTTATCCAGCACAGTGGGTACTTCCAAAATAATCTCCCTGTTAAACAGGAAAACATATAAAAAAACATTATATAAAATAATCCTATAATATGCCCTTTGGTGACTGCCATCAATTTGAGCACATCACTTCACGACTCCTTTTCTTTGCAACCTTTACAGGCAAAGGTGACCTGCCATACTGCAACACAATACACATATACAATAACAAAACATTATAAAACAGCATTATAACATTGTCATAGGGAGATAGGGTTGGTGATCAAATTCAAAATGGATGACTCACTTCCTATTACTGTCCTATTTATCAGCTAAGCCACTCCCCTTGCTAGCCTCTCCTGTCTACTCCCTCTCAATTCTTAACCCTACCTGCACCTCCTGCCAGCAACACCTCGTCAAGACTCCCTCACGCCTACGCCAGGGCACGGTTCTGGGAGTCCATTATCTGCTTTTAGTGAATAGGTGTGGGGCAGTTGCAGGATCACCAAGCCAAAGAGGCAGGAGACAATGCTCACTTACCTGTGGGAATTTTGTGGTCATAGCCAACAGCGTAGGGTCTGTCAACATACAACACAGAACTTCAAGTAAGGCTATGTTCCCACAATCGCGTATGGCGATCGATGTTGATCACGTCTATTTAGTTCAATTGGTTTGTCCCCCATTCAACTAATGGCCCCCGATCAGACCTGCGATCAGAATGAGGCAACTATTGAAGTATTAATAAACTAGTAAAAGGGATCTCACAACAATGCATCGCTTTCCTTGATGTAAACATAGAGTACAAATTTAAACTATTCACTTTACAAATAGGATATACATAAAGGCCCCCCATACACATCTAGATTTTTCATCCAGTCAACTTAATTCAATAAATTTTTTGGTTGAGCCATGTGGCAGCCCACATGGTTAGATCAACCTAAAACTAATTAAAATTGGAAAAAAAATTGATTGAAAATTGATTGGACATGCTGGTAAATTTTGATTGGTTGTATTGAAATTGATAACTTTTTCAGTCGATCCCAAAAAAGTTGATCAAATGTCTGTTACTACAGTTGGCAAACATACAATCAATCACCAATTTCCCTGACCCAAAATAATTGATCTTTTTAAGTTGATTGAACAGAAAATGTAGACGTGTATGGGTGGCTTAAGAAACTTTTCTGCATATTAAGTTCCCCAATGTAAAATTTTATATGTGGTACTGTGTTAGTACATTATTTTTGCGGGCACCCTAAATGGCTGACAAATGTGTGAAAAATCCACCTGAGGACCTGCACTGCAAATGATTGAAGTGCTTTTCCAATTTTTAATAATGTCTTTTGACATGCGCTTCCTCTCTTTCCACCGATCCTGGTTTCTGTGATGTCATTGATTTCTTCTTCTCTGTACTATACATGTTCAGTCATTCCCACAATAAGAAAAATAGAGCTTTTTTTAGACTGTGAAGGAGAGGCCATGTGTGTATGACCTGACAGGCCTGTAGAACATATAACAAAAGAACAGAAGATCTGTCAAGCTTTGGAGCCTGCTTATGACACGCAGGTACCCAATAGACCAAAAAACTCTTGGTATGTATTATTTTATATTGCTATGCCTATAACTGCAATTTTATTAAAGATTTTTTATGTTTTTGCTGTTGCATGACTACAGTTTTTTTTTTATATTCTTTCATTTCTTTCAGTAAAGGACATCAGAAATTGTTGGAAGTCACTGCACATTTTATAAGAGCTGAGTAAGCAGAAATAGGCAGCAACAGAAAAGGTCAACTTGTGCCACTACTTTGAACAAAGTTTCTTAAAAAGATACCAAAGATGAGCCTACAAGTACGGCTATGTCAATAGTTTATACATAATGTGTATTATGTATTATGTATTATGTGCTGCATATGTTTTTACAGTTTGGGTTGTTTAACAAGTAACAAGTAAAAATGTGGATATAGCTGAACTGTTACATAGTGTTTTTTTTATTGTAACTTTTCTCCCTTTAAATGTTAATATAGGTAAAGTTGCCTAGATTTTTCAAGTGATTTGAGTTGATAGAGGTGGGTTTTTTTTCTTTATACTTTTCCCTGTGGTATATCTGGAAGTGTGAACCCTAATGATGCAGCTAAAAACCACACAACAGAGAGTTCCACTGCTTACCTTTCCTCATCCTCAGAAGCAGATGTCCTGTGACCAGAGAGAGCTCACAGTAGTCTACCATGAAGGATCCTAGAGTGTGCCTATACTTGCCATACAGATTGAGAGTAAAGGTGCTCTCTACCTCCAGAAATGAATAATCAATAGGAAATAATGGCTCTTTCCTAGATTTGTCACTAAATTGAGGTCATTTATGTTCCATTTGTCAGGGTTCATTTCCTGGCAAATAGATATTGAGGCTCTGTAAATTGGCTTAACATGCATTCACTATTACACTGAACCAGTGTCCTCCCCAGGGCAGATTGGCCGGGCGGCCCGCCCGGTAGATTTTATCCCCGCCCGGCAAGTTGTTTTATGCGACATTTGTTCAGGCGTATTCCTTGTTGCCAAGGGCGCGGGCGGGTTCCTGAATGATGGTGCCTGTCATGGCCGTATTGACTCCGCGACCAGGTCGTTAGGCTCAGTCTGGCGCATACATATATGATTGCGGAGGGAGATCCCGCGAGTGAAGATGTCTGTGGAAGGTGCCGCCCCGGGGTTGGCAGGGAGGGATGCTGAGGGAGGCTTCTTGTATTGTTGTTTGTTTTCGCTTCTCCTTTCCCCGGCCTTGCTGCCCAGTTCAGTGCTTGGCGGTTCTAAGGCTTCCGGGGTAGCGCTTTTCTATGGCGAAGTGCCTGTGTTAACAAGGAAACAGCGTGTGGGGTTCCCGTGGGATTTGCTGGACGACCATGCAGGTGGACACGGCGGCTCGGCATTGGGCGCTGGGGCGTTTACAAGTCTGCAGCCTGGACTTGTCTATAGAAACTGTAGTCCTATGCTATCACATTGCTTGTATAAGAATTGTCTAGAAACCCATCGTATACAGCTAATAATCCATGAATCCTCACCTATGTGACATCTCAGAGCTGGGCTGTGCTGAGCTATGACTCCTTGTGTGCAGACCCATGCTGGGTCATTATGGTTGCTTCTGATGCAACGCTTGGCTGCTTAGGGCAGAAATGAGTAATAAAAAGGTGGATTATCCATTGCCCCCTTTATTAAGGCTTGGTTGTTGTGGCAGTTCAGTCGGTGACTATGGTAACTTCGTTATCTGTAGCCTACACATACTGGGACCTGTTTTTACTGGAAAATAAGACTGTTCTTATAGGGATTTTAGATGCAAAAGTGCAATGGCGCTTATGTCAGGGTTTAGAAGCGGTGACAAAAATGCCTCCTGTTGTCTTCCTAAAATTGGAAGTTGTTTTTGGGACTGGGTAGTTTTTACAATTTTAGATGTACATGAGCCAGGTTCTGGTGGTGTTTAGATTTTGAGGTGAATGGGCTGTAGGGACCAAGTGTATGGCTGATGTCTTTATGGGGGTCAGTGTGCTTTTATATTCAATAAATGGTAGATCGTCGTGTCGCAACGATCTTCGAGCTATCAGATGTCTTTGAGATCAACGGCTTTTCAATCTTGTACAATTTCCGAATTTCCCCCTCCCTCACCACCCGGCTACTTTTTCATGCCACCCGGCTGAAAAAAATTTCTGGGGAGAACACTGCACTGAACTATGCAGAAAATATGCACTACGTATTTCCAAACGTACTACTTAACCTGCAGGGTGTTCTGCCTTTTTAAAAAAGCATGCCATGGGCAATCACCTCAGATAACGGCCTCCCTGTTCCCCACTTTACATCCCAAGCATCATCGCTGATACCAGAAAATGTGCTAGAAAAAAAGCAATGCAACCTACATTACATGGAGGTCAATAACGCCATCACGCCTCTCAAAGTCAAAGATGACGTCTTCGAGACAGAACAAGAAATTGTAGGTGCAGGCGCCCAAACGCACAGGGGCATGTGATGTCTCTTTCTGGTCTGCTGCCGACTGTCAGTATAACAAGAATGTGTAGAGAAGAAAAAGAAATACCTCCAGGTTCCTTGGCATCTGGTTAGGTTTTCTGGAGAACACATAAAGCTAGAACACTGATATATTCTGTGCATTGTACTTCTTCTGAGGTTTATTACTTTGATTGACACAATCATTGATTAAGTTTAAGCTCAAATTGAAGAAGTATTGAAGCGTACTGGTAAAAATATACCATGGCCAAAAAAACATTCATATCTATATTCAGGGGCTTATCTTCTGGCAAGGTCTTATTTTTTTGGGAAACATGGTTTAACATATTAATTGGATAAATAGACATAAATACTTAATTTTCTTCTCCTAATAAAAGTACTATACCATTTTTTTTTTTATAAAAGACAATGAAAATCTACATTTGTCAATGTAGAAACACACTGATTAAAATGTATAATTACATAAAAAGATCCCATTCTGAGAAGAATATGACCAAACACATTACATCCTAGATATAAGGTCTAGCTTTAATACAATAAAGCAAACTCCACTCAAACAGAAGAGTGCATTTTCTGTGAAATCATGTCATGTTGACATCAGGGATCATGTACAATGCAAAAAGACTTTGATAAGTGTCATAAACCTGTTCAAATGTATTAATTCAAATCCCGTGCACTTTTACAGCTCAGATGTAACGTATGACAGCTACATTAACCCAAATGTAAAAAAGATAAAAAAATATCCATTTCATGAGAAATGGAATTGTGATATGTCAAAGTAAATATAAACTTTGCATGGCACACAAGTATAAGTACCCCTTCAAAAGTATACTGTACACCTTATATTTATTTATTTATAACAGAGATTTGGAAAATGATGGCAGTAGATTCTGTCTTTGCAGTTCTTACTTTCTATACAGAAGGGATTATTTGGATACTGTCCTGGAGTAATATCTAGAGTAGTGATCAAATAAGGGGAAGAGAAGGAAGCCGAAGTGATTTCGATAAAAGCAAGAGCTGTAAGGCTGAGGCTCCACTAATGCACACAGAAAAGTATATGCAGTAAGCATGTGTCTTCTGTCCAGATCAGCCGTGGTTTTCCTGTGGGTTTTCACCGCGTTTTGTGTATTATTTTTTATTTAGTCCATTGCTGTCAATTGACTAAATACCGAGGCAAAACCGTGTCTGATCTGTGTCCATTGATTATTGGTAAACCAGTCTTTTTTTCTGTGGCCGCGCCACTGCAGATCCGCAACCATGGAAAGAGGCACACTAGGGATAATGTAAGCTGTGTGAGCACGTCTAAAAAAACATGCCGCTCCCATATCGCCCTAGTGGAGCCTCAGCCTAACAAGGGTCTTAAAGAGTCATGTCAGGATCGGAAAACATATCTAAGCATATCAAACATTCAATGGAAATATTTGATAAAAGGAGGGGCCCTACATTTGTTTTTACGGTTTAGTGAGAAACTTTGTGTGTTCCCAGGGTAATGTTTACAATGGTACTGATATAGATGGGTGGGTTTCTCCATGAGTACCCATTATTTGGAAGAATTCTTGTTACACCAAATATATAGGTCAAATGGCTTTACAATATAACCTTTTCGTTTATCAAGGAATGACATTCCACTGCTGATTTTGAAGCATACTAGAATTGAATATTTGATACAGGTTGGTTTTTAAGCCCAGATGATATTGAAAGTGATTGATAGTCTAAAGAAATAATTAGGAACTGGATTTGGAGCACTTAATTCTATTTATTTATAGTACTTTTTTATTGTTCTTTTCATGTATAAAAAAGTTATGTTGTGGCATGAGGTAGAGTGGAGGCATAGTTAAGATGGTACCCAGGTGTTGGAGTGATGTAGCAGATTTTTTTATATGGTTAATTAGGCAAACATGAGATTAGTGGACTTTGTATTCTGGTAACTGATATAACAAATTACAGCAATCTGGAGGAGTGATGAAAAAGAAAAGCTTCTCTATGATCACCAAGGTAAATGTAAGAGTTAGTCATGGTGAGAAATGTCACCTGGCCCATGCTCAATGTGCAATTTTCTAGCTAGAGCTATTTATAGTGTGACAGACCGCATGGTGTAAGTGGTCAACATTCGGCAATGAAAGGGTCTGAGGGTGTATCCAGGAAGGAGTCCAGAATATTGTTGGACAGCAACAGTAGGTTGCTGCCCAGTTTTTTGTTATGTTTTTGGTTACAGGGATCTGCACTGTGGAGTGGGAATGGAAGGAACTGGGTGGGCCTTCCCACTCCACCAAGATACACCTGCTGGACCCTAATGAGATTGCCAGGTGTGTCTCCACAAAAGGAGACCAGTCACCAGCCACAACAGCATAAGGAAATCTAAAGATATTCTCTAACAAGGATTTTATCTGTGTAGCAAGTTCAATAAAATGTGTAATATTCCAACAAGCAATGTCTTTTGTTTGTTTTTCAGGCCACATGTGTGATATTTACAGAAGTGTTCTTTATTCCGGTTTAACACAGTTATTATTTCGTTATGCACGCATGAATACTGTAACACCAAAGTTATATACAATATATAAATATATATATAACTGATTAGTCCAGAGAAGAACAATACTGAGAATATTTTACATCCCTAAATTAAGCGCAATTTGTCACAGAGTTATCCAATAATGAAAACACAAGAATTTACCTTTTCAATATACAATTCCTATAATCTTGCATTTAGTCGGCGACATTTCTAGCAGCAGCTAATAGAAAGCTGGTTACTTCAACATGTTGCAGAGTCGCAATAAATTACCAGCACTGTGTTACATGTATGGCTGAGCATTAAAAAGAAAGGGCTTTGTGCCAAACCTACTGACACTTTTACAGGCTTCTTGCAACAATTTTATGTGTTTATTATTTATAGACATAAATTGCTATGGCAAGTACCATATATAACTGCTAATCTTGTATATGAATGGGGTGAATCATGAAAACATCTGCTTAGTTCTTTTTCAACACTGATAGTTGCTCATGTAGAAACAAGTTAGTAATGTCTAAAAAAGTTACAACTTTGTAAAGCCAGTAAATCAACAATGAAAAAACTAAAAAAAATGGTTCACAAACAGGGGTACAGACGCGAAGGTATTCCAGGGGGGCACTGGCCCTCATTCTTAACCTGTGTTTGAATAGGGAGGGGGGGGGGGCTCGATAATGTTCCTAAATAGGAAACGGGGGCCCTGCAAGGAAAGTTTGGGAACCACTGCTATAAAAAATAAAAAATGCTTGCTGCACTGTAAACATTTTGTATTGCTCAAAATAGTAACAGCTTTAAATCGAATCTGACCTAAGTATATTAATAATGTATTACCAATGGCCAGGTCTTAAATTAAATAGGCTGAACTTTTGGCAAAAAGCTGCGAAACCATAGTGGTTGTGTCTTTTGCACACATACCATTCATTTTTAAATGGACGAGTACTTGTGATGCGCGGGTGCCCCATCATGGGAACGCACTTATTTAAAGTGAATGTACCACGTACAGAAGATGCAGTCATTACAATCATGCTGCGTAATTGCAGTTCTCAGTAATGGAGTTCTTGGAGGTCTTTAGCTGGATTTTACATATACCATAATCTATCTACTAAAATACCAAGGAGGAAACCAACATCGGTTGCTAAAAAGGAAATGTATTATATAAATTCATGTAAAAATTGAGGTGTCACATCTAAAGTCAGTAATGGGTACCCTCAGACCCCTGGACTTTAATTGGAGCCAAATAATAGGAGAAAGTTATAAAGTCTACGTCAATTTATTTAAAATTAGTATGTTTATTTATTTATACATCCATGTTTCACAAAAACAAGTTTAAAAGACTGTAATGGTCCACAGTTTTCTAAAAAAATCTTTCTACAATACCATGTACCATATGAACGTGATTAATTTATTAAATGGTCGGGTGCTGTGTGGGAGTCTCCCAAAAAGAGTAGGGAGTGCCCCAAAAAGATTCAAGGTATAAGAGGGGGTTAGGAGCACATATAGGAGAGTAAAGATAGGAAAGAGTAAGAGGACAGGTGAATGTCAAACTTAAGTTTTTGGTTGCTGGTCAGTGGTGCTCTAGTGGTATAGGACTACTGGTGCCAGCAACCTTCGTAATGTGCAGGCCTGTGGAGATATTAGGTCACTATCTCCACACAGTTCTAGTTGCGTAAGTTCGAATTTTATACTTGACTTTGAACTTAATTTGTGAAAAAACTATTTGTGTTAGAGACTTACTTTCTTTTTTCTTCATTTCTTCTCTACATCTCCAGCAAGTTTGGTGATGATACCATGCTCAGGGGCTTTGCAATTAAGTCGAAACTGGCGAAATGGTCGAATTTTTGAAAAAAAATTCGACCATCTCTATTGGAGATCCTGCGCCTTTGTATCAAATTGTGCCAGGGAGGAGCAGTTACATTTTAATCTAATGTACTGGCTATAGGGTATGGAATTACTAACATACAAGGATGAAAGCTCTGTGTGTGTAAAATTGTGTTGCCAGCTGATGTCTTTCTGTAAAGTGTCGTAGATATGGACCCATCTTGCTCAACAATTACCTCCGTGTCCAGAAAGGGGATGTGTGAGCATGAATGGTCCATAGTAAATTACAAATTATGCACATTCACTGTTGCATTACCCTTCCTGTCCTTTCCTGGACATCTTTATGGCATCATACAATGGGATAAGCTCCGCTCCCTTAACTCCATTGGACAGGTCTTTTATAAATTTGGAAGGAGAGAGCGAGACCCTCATTCTCGTATAGTCCGAACCCATAGCAGTTGAGTGGGCATGTATATGCTTCCATGAAGATGTCCAGGAAAGGAAAATTACTGTAATGCCTGGACATCATGGCAGCCTACAATGGGACTTAAAAACACGTGTACAGGGAGGGTAATGCAAATGTGAATTTTATTAGGATGCCTACTGTGAACTGTAGGCCTGAAAGATATATCTGCCGATGCCAGCTGTCGTGTAAGATGCTGGGTCCACCTGACAATGTGTCAAGAACATGTGAGGAGCATTGACCATGTAGCTCATTTACAGATGACCGACACTTTATAGTAAGCCGCCCAGGATGTTGCATACCCCTGGTAGAGTGCACCCTGATTTCGCTTGGAACTGTGAGACTTGTCACTTCATAGGGTCTTGCTCTTCCCCTCCTGTGGAGTTAAGGGAGTGGATCTTAAGCTATTATGGTGTCCTGATTTCCAGAAAATGCTTCTTAATGTACATAGAATCAAGTAATAATTTGTGCCATTAAAGTCCCCTAGTCCCATACTCCTTGGTTAGAGGTGGAAAATATTTGGACAGTAGGTCTGTAATTTGTTCATATATAGTATAAGCAGCCACAGCCTCGTTCAGTTTAGACCTGTATTACTCGTACTATATCACAGATATGCCTAATGTGTTTGAACATGCAGAATAATCACTTTATATGTGAATGGCTGTTCTTCTGACTCATTTTCACATTTCTCATTTGGGGTGCGTCTTATGGTCTGGTGCATCATATAGTGCGAAAAATACAATTTATTATTTTTTTACAGTCTCTCCAAAAAGTAGCTTTTTGTTTAATTTCTTAAAAAGTAAAGCTGATACAGTGCACACAAATGTAAATGGGTTCTATGATACAGAATTTTATAACAATCTGTCACTATAAAATTGACAGCAAATTTGTCTGTACAAAAATTGAATTGCACAGATATGTAGATTAGGCTGATCACTTCAAGAAAGTGAAATTCTAACAATAGCAGATAGAAAATAATGAGAAAATCCATCCAGAATTTAATTAGGAACACTGTGTACCTTGTCTGTTTTGTGTGGTTGAACTTTTTTTTTTATTTCTATTTGCAGTAAAATGTGAATCCAGCAGCTTAAGATGAGTTTAATGGAAGTCAGTGTGTCATTCACTTATCTCAATAGGGATGTATCTAAAATGATGCCAAACTGCAGCACTCCCCTGATTTCAGAGAACATGTGCCATCTGTATCTCAAGCATCTTATAGACTGATATACAAAGAACATTTACTAATACCTGGAATCACACTGTTAAATGAAACACCTCCATTTTCCTTAAGAAATGTCATAATGTAGGTGCCTCACCCACACAGTGTCAAGTAGGTTGAGTTCTACGCCATCTCATGGGAAGATGGGAAGTAGGCATAGACATAAGGAACTTTCAAATTATTTGTACTGCATTTATTGCACATTTTTAGTCAATACCAGATTATATGGCATTTGAAAATATACAGGAGACTGTGATTACCTAACCGATACGGACTTTTGTTCTATTCTTCTCCAAAATTCTATTTGTAGTGGTTCCCAACCTTTTTTTCTTAAGGCCCCCCTTGCCTGTGTCCAAGACAAACCTTGCCCCCAACCCCAAATCCTACCTTCATGCACACAATAAAATAAATGTTTTTAGAAGTGAAATCACACCACTCCCATCCTGGGATAACATAACCTCCCTCCTAACTTGCATGCACACATGTCCATTATCTGGGCGGCCGAGCTGGGCAAAAGGGATCTGTCACCCCATGTGGGCACCCCCAATCGGCGGCCGATTTTGCCGCCAACCGACGGCCGCGAGCGCGCACGCCCGTCGGTTGGCGGCAAAATCGGCCGCCGATCAGTGCGTGTATGGCAGGCTTTAAGCAGGGAACAGACAGCTCGACATTTGAGCCGTCCAATGTTCCCTGACGTCATCACGCTGCTGTCAGATATCGGCGGAGCCGGGGAGACAGCTCTGCCATCTCTCCAGCTCAGCCGATGCTTTGCATGGAGACCTGCGGTTTCCATGTAAAGCAACGGACATTGGCCGTATTTAACGGTCATGTCCAATATGGCTGTTTTTTTGGAAGCGGGATAGATTGGTCCCGCTCAAAAACAGAGATGGCCGCATATTACATATGTATATGGGCCAGATAGATGGCCATGAGCGTGCACGGCGCTCAAAACGGCCATCGATCTGGCCCATATCTTCATGTCTGTACCCTGCTTAAAGGTCCCCATACACCTTAGATTTCTCTGTCAGATTTCCTTGAGATCTCCTTTTGTTTTACCAAAACCATGTAATATGAGGGACTTTCTAAACCATCAAGTCTACCTGTGTTCAATTGCAGAGGATCCTATACTACATAGTTGTTGGTAGATCTAAAGGATATCTGACAGAGAGATGTAAAGGTCTAACACGCCTGCTTAACATGCCTGGACAGTACATTTTAGACAATAATCCCAGGGCAGTACCAAACCCACATGGCACAATAACAGTGTATACTATTCTAATAACGTATCTTTTTATGACGCTTTAGGCCTTCTTTACACTTGGCGTCACAACAGCCAACTGGGGGCACAGGCATGATTCATCCATGTTTAAAGTGGGAGCTGTATTGATAAAGTATCCCCTTTACTCCTATGGGCATGACGTGGACACTGTCCTGTTTGTGATTGGCACACTCCTCCAATGTTCACCACAGCTTCTCTCTAGTGCCCCTCTAGGGGCAATTCACTGGATTTTCCAGGCAAGGGGCAGCAAGTGGGCACTGATAAGCAAAGATAATATATTGTCTATTGAGGATCAGTGTTTTACAACTTCTAGCCTGCAGCAACCAGGGGAACCTGTGTCAGCTCATAAATATCTTCGGTAAAGTAATACAAGCGCTACCAGTATTCCTTCTTCAGAATTGGAGAAGAATGTAAATCATATGAAGATGCTATACAAACAATACACAAGAGTGAAAACCACTGCTTTGTTTACATTATAACAACAAATTCCCACCAATAAGTGTATTGTTCTTAACATTTCACTTCTGATGTATTGCTATTCTCTTATTCTCTAGTGTGTATGTGTTGTTCACATAAAATGCCATCATATAGAAGCATAAAGCATAGTAAGTCACATTATTGATCAACTTTCATTCCATTGTTGGATAACAGTTTTAAGCTAGGTATACACGGCTCGGTTGTTCAATAGATTCTAGCACAATCAAGTGCGTTCACAGTGTTCAATTGTGCTCGAATCTATACAAAATTGAGCCATCCAGCCGTCCTTCGAATGGGATCAATCGAAAGAAAGCTAGGTCTTTCAGGGAACTAACGTTGGAAAACCCTATTTGATTTCCATTACTTACAAGCACAACGGCATTACGTCATTGCGCTGTGGTCAACGGCTCCTCAAGTTGCATGGGAATCGACCAGTGTATGCCCATCATTAGAAGGAAAATATCTGTATAGCTGCAAAAACGACATTATCAGTTACTTGATATCTTGGTTTTAAACCTTTTGTCAAACTAATGCACTAAAATCTAGATTTGGCAACATAATGAATATGATAAATGTCTGATGAACATATGATAATAACTGTGAGTTGTGTTGGACATTTGACATACTTTTAGAAGTGAAATTCATACTATGTTTCCTAATACCCTAATTTAGGCCTTTGAGCAGCAAATATCAATGGGTCAAAGCATGAGTTCCAAAATAAAACAAGAAACAAACTGAATTTAATTTTTTTTAGTAAAGATGACATTGTAGGCGCTAAAATAAAGTATTTGTAGCTGCGATAAAGTATTGTGAATGAATGTCAGTTGCAATGCAGATTGTGGCTTAGGGGACCAATATCAATTGCCAATCCTGCAATGCCTTGAAATAACTATTTACTCAGCTCCCACTCTTCTAGGAAAACAAAAAAGACAAGCATTGCTATTTCAGAGGAGCCATAGCTGCTCCTTAAAAAAAAAGTTTTGGGCTAGCCATACATGCAGCCATCCGTGAGCAATTGGCCGCTCGAAAATCTGGTGCAAATTGTGGCTTGTATGGAGGGCTTTAGTGTGCCAGTGAACAGGATGGTATGGGTTGGGGGGTGTAAGAATATTTGCTGCCTTTCCTGACTTGCCTTTTACAGAGGCTGGCTATTTAACCTACTTTGATTACCCGATTTATCACTGATCTGGAATAAATAAACAGCAACTGAAGAATATGCTTGTCCAGATCAGTATGACAATGCTAATAAGGTAATGTGAAGAGTTGCAAAAAGCCCAAATATTACCATCAAAAAGTCTGGGTAAATCACATGTAAACCCAACATATAAAATAAGATATGCAGAGGAACTGGCACCTATGACATAAAACAGATATACAAAACGCTTTTACTGGTATATTTAAAGGATCCAAAGAAAGCTGATAACATTATTTCATTTCTCCGGGCATAACTAAACCTTGACAAGCTTTCTTAAGCTACCCATACATGGGTAGATTCCTGCGAGTTCCACCAGTGACCGATCACATTGGGGTTCAAATGTCCGACGAACCTACGGGACTAGCAATGTGTTCCACTTACACATTGTGTCCTGTAAGATACTTTCAGTGTTCTCCCCAGAGG
>CM070036.1:58275382-58316485 GCA_036250615.1 Ptychadena robeensis | reverse complement strand
GCTGGCCGGCAGCCTATCAGAGAGGCCGCCGGCTGAAAAAAAATTCTGGGGAGAACACTGTACTTTGAATGAGGACATTGGTCTCCATCTAAAGTATAGTGGTCGACCAGCAAAGAACCGTCAAGGCGGATCGCTGTGACCTTTTTTGTGGATGATTGACACCTGAGCATGCGCATGAACATGTACCGCAGTCAATCATTGGCTACATCACCCCCGGGAATAGATAAATGTATGGATGCCCTTAGACTCAATACACAATTGTACACAGTCTGTATCTCTTGTGACTCTCTTCTGAGTAAAAAAGGATTTAGGGATTGGTTTTTGGCAAGAAAGGGTCACACCCTGATGTTTTTCTAGCCTAAAAACCACCTGACAATCGTTCTACAAAGACACATGATTGTAGATTTTTGTCAATAAGGGCAGTTGAGAAGCCAAAAGGCAGCAAAATTGAGCTTCAATTATTCTCTTAGGAATTGTAATTTTACATTTAAACATTCCAAAAACAACACCTTTGTAAATAGGCTGAACTGGTCTTTAATTTGGAAATTAATATTTAATGAACTTTCACAAAAACACACAAATATTTGCTCTACCCGGTCCCATTGGTAAGGAGCTCTGGGTAGCTCGGAGATTTTTTAGGCATTTACATATGGTTATTACCAGGTAAGATGAAATCAAGTTTTTTTTTTAATTTAAGCTATTTCCAAGGTAAATATATTCAACTTTCACATTGCAGTACATTTCAAGTACATTAAGTCATGTATAATTACTCAGCATGTTTCGCTTCTTCAGGAGCTCATACAATGACACTGTTTCTGTGATAGAATGATAGAAAAACCATTATAAATCACATATGTGTATAAAAATATAATTACAGTATTTGGGAGGTAAACTCTACCTCATACATAGCAATATGGTCCCTTGGTATAGGTTTTACCCACTGAATCTCCATCCATCCACCCTTTAGTTCCAACTTCCAAATCTCCTAACTGGGCACGGGGGTGTAACATGAAAGTACTCAAATTGGTCTAAAGATGTCGTCTATCCTAAACCATGCGGTATCAAAGAGGTGATCCAAAGATCTCTTATCTAGTAAAGTGCTGTATTGGTATGTAACCTAAAAATAACGAACAATAATCTGATGGTATTATTTACTGTACTGGGTAAAGGCCCCCATACACCTTCCAATCTTTCCATCCAATTTCTGTACAATAACATTTTGTTCTACCAAAACCATGTAATACGAGGAGCTTTCTAAACCTTTTAATCACTATGTATTCTATAAGGGAGGCCACTATACTACACAGTTGTTGGTAGATCTAATGGAGATTGTATGGATCGATTTTAAGGTGTATGGGGGGCTTTAATGAATGCTAAATCTTCCTTACTTCTGTTCCTAAGGAGGTCTTTTCTATCCTTCTTTCTTACTTTTAGTACCGAAGCCTGTATACTTTTTTCCGAATATCCTCTTTTTTTTAAATTATATTTTAAAGACAGGGTAGAATATGAATCTAATAAAGTATATGACTGGGATAACAAAAAAAAGAAATAGATAATTTTATTCAAATTCAAGCAGAATATATAGTAGCTCTACCCCGGTGAAAAAGAGAACTAGGAGAGGAAAACATAGGAAAAAATCTGAAGGACAGTCACTCTCTGGGGATACTAATATATTAGAGGATAATGTGATCAATCTCTCTAAAACCCCATTGGCACACATAGCACTTCTGTCTAGGGGCCTTAATTTTGCCCCAGATAAACATTTTGATTTGTTTTCCACCATTATTGATGTAAATAATTTGTTAGAAAATTAGTTTGGAAAAAACATTGTTAACACATGGATGAACAAATAGATCTAAGGGCGGAGCTAGAGGTAGAGAACCAATTACCCAACAGTACTCAGGATATGTTTAGAAGGTTCACTTTTGAGGGGATAACATCCCTTGAGACCTTAGCACAAGTGGCATGATGATCAAGGTTTTATATTGGATAAAATTCCAGACTCAATTTTAGAAGAAGAGTTGTTGGAAACCAAATAAAAATTTTACCCCACGCACAGTAGACCTGATTGTGTAGATACTTTTCAAGAGTATGTTGAGAAAGAACTTACAGAACCACATGGCTCTGTGCCACAACTCCCGCAAAGAAAAAAATCTCACCTTTAAAGATAGAAGGGCACATCAAGAATTAAAAAGTAGTAATAAAAGCAGACAAGGGAGGGGCTATTGTAGTAATGGACACGGAACATTAACAAGTTGACCCTACTGAACAATTTATGTAGAGCTTGAATGTCTAATAGACGGTGCCCATTCTATAGGAGCCATTAGTAATATACTAAGAGCAGTTTAATACCTAAAAATCCGATAATACCGTTTTTTGACCATCTACCTAAGGTCCATAAGGGAGAAACACCTATAACCGGACGCACCCTTTTGTGGCTTGTATAGGATCCCTTACTGAACCCCTTAGTCAACCCATTGACCATCTCTTGCAGCCCTTAGTTAACAACTCCCTAGCTATGTACAGGATTCCAAAAGTATCATTCAAAAACTAGATGATAATAATATGAGCAATAACGTAAAGTGGCTAACATGTGATGTTGTATCTTTGTATTCCAATATCCCCAATAGTCCAGTAGCTAAGCACTTTAGCTTGAAACATCATGGGTCCACAGAAACACTTACGGTTCAATATATAGAACATATTAAGATGGGAGCCAGGAGGCGGAGACAGATTTAGTAGGTTAGCCAGGAGGGAAATCTTTTGGATCTATAACTTGGAAACTAGGTCCCCCAAAGGTCTTAATTATAAATGTAAAATGACCCACTACTGGGAGTGATTTTGTATACATTATTATTTAACATGGATTTTTAGGTGATTTATTTATGTTCCGCATGTATGGTATCTTGTAAAATGTATCTCTGGTTTTATTACATATTACCTTCTGCTCTTTTATGACTTTATGCCTGTAACATTTATATTAATATTTATATGTATATTTGTAAGTTATTAAGGCTATCCTGCTATCCAATATTGTTGGTAGTTTGGTCCTGTACGATATTATACCCTATGGGTTGGAGATGTCCTAATGACTAATTACTGAGTCTTTCCTCAGGTGTCTAATATATATAATTAATAACTAATCGCACATGCTTTACAAGACTTTTTTAGTATGGTTATAACAACATAATTCACTTTATATTTTTGGTGGTCGTTTCTAGTAGAAGGTACGGTTTAATAAGGGCATAGTACTTCACATGTCCGCTAGATAACCATAAGCTATTAATATTATAATTTTATAAATCTGCCATTATCAAATTACAGCTTTAAGTAAGTGTTTGAACTACTCTTTGGTTCTCAGCGGACATGTTTTCCATACATCATTTTTGTTGTTAACCTTCCTAGCGCTCTTGCACGGTCCAGATTTCTGTACCAAAAGCGCACCATAGACTTAAATTGAATTTTTTTTAAGTTGTAGGCCTGTAACTTCCTAAAATACTGTATGTCCATACAAGGGTCTAGTAGACATCCTGAATATAATAGAAAAGTATTTTTTTGTAAATATCCTGGCTGCATATAGTGGAAAACTATATCCTGAATATAATAATGTTTGAAACACCCAATTATGTAAAAAAAATCTGGGGAATCACACTGAAACAGTCTTCTGCATAGAAAACTGTTTTCGTGCAATTTACATTCGAATCTAACGCCGCCCCAATGTGACATCACGGGGGGGGGGGACATCGGTTCAGATGATCAGAGCCACCGGGACGGCGCAAAACTGTAAGTATGCGATCTTTGCTGGATGGCACCATCTCGTCCAGAGCAGTACTGACAGGACAGTGCTGGACGAGATGGTGCCGTCAGAAATGCTAGGGAGTTAATCTTGTTAATCGTGTGGGTTTTGTATGGTCTGGTAGCACCAGTCTTCTATGCATTTAAATATGTGTGTGATCCGAATCCTCCCTTAAACCTTTGGAAAACTGTGGGTTAACCTTCTTCTCCTTTGGCGGGGTGGGTGGGACTACCATATAGGTTTTGGTATAAATAATTGCACAGGATGGACCTCAGTTATTTTCTATGAATAAGTCCCGCTAAATGGGTTGATATGCATAAGAGAGGTGGAGGTGGCCCCCCAAGTGTGCTAAGATGTCATGTGTTATATGTTATGGATTTATATAAGAAGAAAAAAAGGATTTTGGAGATTTTATCCCTGAGTGCGGAACTCGTTCAGTTTGAATTGTGTGCATTTGGACACCTGCAAGATGGGGTGATTAGAGCTCGCAGTCTTCCTAACACAGGACCCCATTGAGCTAACGGCCAGAGAGGTATATTGTCCATCGGACTTTGACTGGAGGTGTGCGGATTCTATTTTTCTTCATGTGCATGTACAGGTGAAATGAAACCAAACCAAACATAATGATTTCGTTAAGGACTTGTCATTTTGCCAACATTTAAACATTCAAAAAACAAGAATGAGGCAGTTGAACTGGTCTTCAATCTGTAAATTAATATTTAATGAACATAATTCAGGAAATAAGACTGCTGCATGCTTGTTTGATATAGCATGTATTACGATAAGAGGATTACAATGACTGGCAACCAGGATTTCTAAAGCAAGTAAACAAATGATATCACATAAAATGTTAAATATTGCTATTTTTTTTTTACCTGACTTCCTTTTTGGTAAAAAAAAAGTCAGTTTGAGAAAAGGTGCAGGGCTATCTCTCTGACAAATCCCTTTATAGTAAAAAAAAAAAGTGCTAATCCTCCTTTACTATATGTGAAAATAAAAATGTTTGTTTGACAGAGACTTTATTATCAACAGTGGCATGACACAGAACAACTTTAAAATCAACACCCTTCAGATTGACCGTATTGCTTCTATTCATTGTTTAATGAGGTTTTTATGTGAACGTCTAAATTAACTTTTTTGTGGTCGTCACGTCCTTTCTTCCGGGCTCGCCACATGTAATCACTGCCTTGCAGGTCTCCTTGCACATTGTATCTCTGGTATCTTTATTTTCTGCTTTCTCAGCCTCTCGTCCATTTTGCTGCAGCTTTTTTGTCACATCATTTGTTGTCACTTCCTCATTTGTTGTCACTCCCACGCCACATCCTTCCCAATATTATTCTCCTGTTTTTCTCATTCAGCAGCCTGACTTTTCCCTATCTCTATTTTCATTGCCGCCTTCATGTCTCATTCTCTCTGGCTGTCTGAAAGGACACATTTTCTCATTCAAGATTAAGAAGTTCCCTGCAAGGTTCCAAGCCTGCAGCATTTCTTAATATCACAGAACGTGGATTAGATTTAATATGTACAATCACGCGCACAAAAGATATTTTCTTTACTACTTAAGAAATAATCTTTCAAGAGGAACAAATGCTTAGCTTCATTCCAAGCCCCCAATCTCTATAACTCAGGCTTACAAAGAGCTCAGAGAAAATCAGATCCTTGGTAGGAAGGAAGAATTCTCATAACTAAAAGTAGTTTTCGGCAGCGGTAAGCTTAGGATAAAATTGATGCTAATAATAATAATAATAATAATAATGCCAGTGCAGATAACACTTAACAGCTTTGCTAGTACACTGACCTGTAACACGGGGCAAGGTAATTTGTACTACCACCCCTCAGCGAAGAGGTGAAGGAGCTAGTAGAGTACAATTATAGACACTACGGGCTGAACAGCAAACACAATTTAAAGTCGTAGAAAGAAATAATAATTCCTTACACCACATAGGGCTTAAATAAAAAGTTTTATTCTCTGTGTAGAATGCTTGAAAAAATAAATAAAATACCATATTTAATGCATAAAGTGTTCAGCATATAATATTTATTTTTTATCATTTTATAATATTAAAAACAAAAATTTCAACTGAACATCTAATGACTTCTAATGAGCCTTTTTAGGCTCACAAACAGTATCTTAAGGCCCCCATACACCTTACAATCTTTTCATACAATTTCTGTTCAGGGAGGACACTAAACTACACAGTTGTTGGTAGATCTAATAGAGATTGTATGGATCGATCTTAAGTTGCATGGGGGCTTTACACTTTACCTATAGTCAAGATGATTTATCACACTTCCCTCTACTAGGAAAAACAGAAAGTGTGTCCCCATCTTATGTCATGCTAACGTATTCTACTGGATATACACTGCTCAAAAAATTAAAGGAATAAATTAATATTCTCATTAAATACTTTGTTCTTTACATAGTTGAATGTGCTGAAATCAATGGAAATCAAAATGTATCACCCATGGAGGTCTGGATTTGTAGTCCCACTCCAAATTAAAGTGAAAAAAAAACACTACAGGCTGATCCAACTTTGATGTAATGTGATGTGTGTGGCCTCCATGTGCCTGTATAACCTCCCTACAACGCCTGGGCATGCTCCTAATGAGGTGGCAGATGGTCTCCAGAAGGACCTCTTCCCACACCTGGACTTAAGCAAAAAAGGTATGCTGTATCTGTCAGTGTAGTGTCCGAGCATGGAGGCGCTACCAGGAGACAGGCCAGTACATCAGGAGATGTGGAGGAGGCCGTAGGCGGGCAACATCATCAGGACTGCTAGCTGTATCTGCACAAACGATCAGAAACCAACTCCATGGGGGTGCTATGAAGGCCCGGCATTCACTGGTGGACCCTGGGTTCCTCCTAATGTAAGAAATTGCTAGACCACATGTGGCTGGAGTGTGCCAACAGTTCCTGCAAGATGAAGGCATTGATGCTATGGACTTGCCTGCTCGGTCCCCAGACCTGAATCCAATTGATCAGAGACATCATGTATCGCTCCATCCGCCAACGCCACTTTGCACTTCAGACTTTTCAGGAGTTTGGGGATGCTTTAGCCCAGGTGTGGGAGGAGATCCCTCAGGAAACCATCCGCTACTTCATCAGGAGCATGCCCAGGCATTGTAGGGAGGTCATACAGGCATGCGGAGGCCACACACACTACTGAGACTCATTTTGGTTTGTTTTAAAGACATTACATCAAAGTTGGATCCGCCTGTAGTGTTTTTCTACTTTAACTTTTAGTGTGGCTCCAAATCCAGACCTCCATGGGTTGATAAATTTGATTTAATCTTTTTGTGTGATTTTGTTGTCGGCTTATTTAACTATGTAAAGAACAAAGTATTTAATAAGAATATTTCATTTATTCAGATCTAGGATGTCTTATTTTGCCTTTTGAATTTGCTTCATGGCTTGCTTAGACCTTGGTATATAGATTATAGGTAGTAAAGCTACATAAGCATTTGCAATACCGATGTTTATCACCATCTAACCCAATTTCTGTCTGTCTAGGGTGTCAAGCGATGCTATAGAGAATAATGCTATGTCATTTAGGATTTGTGTACTACACTGGAAGTTTTTGGTAGTATGCTCAATTGGTAACATATCTTTTTTTTTCCATATTTACCCTACAAGAGTGTGATCTTAAAATTGGTATTTCTGCAGGATGAGTGCAGAGAGTAGGATGTCTGTAGAATTTTTTAAAGTACCATATTTTTCTGCACTAGACCATAAGATATACCCCATAGTTTTAGAGAGAAAATTAGAACATCAATAAATACAGCCACTCACATAAAAAGTGAATGTAAAGCATATTCCAGCGAAGTAGGCAGGGCTGGTCCATACAGCATTCACCCTTTATTTCTCCAACCAAGCCCAAAGGCCAGGACACGGAGCCAGAGCTTAGTTCCAGGAGCTTGTACAGGGCTGAAAATTTAGCATGTGTCTATACACTACTAATACCAATTCTCTGAACACACCAATTTATGGAGAAACACATTTTACAATCTGGCACTAACAACTTACTCATGAGCACCTATTTACATATGGGAGGAGGGTCTGCATCACAGAATAATTTCTTATTGCATTATATACACAACTCATGCTATCTAAATAATCTCAATTCTTACTACAGGTGATGGCCATTCAAACATGAGCTGAGGACATATTGGAGATCAGGGTGGTTCTGACCCATATGATCGTATTTACAATTTTGGGACCCTATTCAAGAGCAGGATTAGTTTACCACTAAGACATGAGTTGATGCCTTTTTATAATTTGATGAACCCTCCTTGTACTCTTTTCGAGCACCAAGTCCGGACGTAGTTCCCCTCTTGGGGGAAGTGGCCCAGACCACCAGGGGGTGGTCTCTGGAGTAACATCCTTGACAGGGGCACTCATTATTGAGTGCACCTTTCTGTGCTGTGTGCCACATCTCTGTGTGCCACATTTGATCTGCTGTGTTAATGTCAGGCCGTCTTTGTCAGTCTGTTGCTGAGGAAGCCCAACATTTGGGTGAAATGCTTCAGACTTTGAAAGACTGAAAAGCCCATAACACCAGGGAGGTTAATCATCTTTTAGATGATCCCAGGTATTGCTATGAGTTGCTGCACAGCACACATTGTTATTGCTCTTTATACTATATTAGTAGTGATGGCTGAACATTGGCCATGTCTGTCTGTGAACAGGCAGATCAGTTCCTTGTTCCTATACCGGAAGTGATGTTGGTCGCACATCACTTCTGGTCCGTGCCCGGTATAGTACTAGATCGGGTGGTCTACCCAGTTTCAGGTGAAAATAATTCTTCCTCCGGCCGGACCAGGTGTGGAAAGGTCTGGCCGGAGGAAGAATTGTAGACTTCTCATCAGCGAAGGGGATGGGTCAAACATGCATACTGCTGCCTCCAGGAAGAAGAGAAGAGCAAACATTAAATGTTTGCACCAAACTTTCGGCATGGCGTTCGGCCATCACAATATATCAGTGAACAGGCCTCCAATTTCACACAATAAGCAATGAATTGATAAGTGGATAAATGTAAAATATTTGCAACTTTTATTACTGTAACCTCATTAATAGTACATTTGTGAAGATGCTAAGTATTGTACTAATAATACTGTAAGTGGCAGTCCTGACAGAGTAGCCAGCCTGCTACCGAAAATCATGTCTTTTCAAATTTAAAAGAAAGAAACTGGCAGAAAGCTTGTCTGCAAAAGCAACAGAGGCTCGCCAATCTGTGTCAATACAGATTTCAAAATATGACAATATATTTTGACAATCTGAGCGGTCAAGTAAAAAAACCCCCACCCTTGTTATACAAAATGGTATCTGGTAAATCCTAAAAGGTGATCATCATAGACACACACATTTGCACATTGTATATTTATGTTCCTATATATATATATATATATATATATAACTTTTCTGCAGATGCTAAATAAATGTCACCCCAGACAATCTACCATACAAATATCAACTATTGTCATACCAGATGTCAATCAGATAGACTTGTGCAATTTACAGTATATATTAACTACTAATTGAAAATATATTAATAATGCTAACACTGTAATCATTGCACACTCCATTTAACCTCTCTTTCAGAGTTTGTGTGAAGAACAAACTCTGGATGAGCTGGGCTCCCATGAAAGCCGCATATCCCCGGAAAGCTAGGGCGATGCTGCTATGGCATTGCTGCAGCATTTCCGGCGACGCGGAATGGGGTGAGGGTGAGCAGTGCCATGAATGACACTGGCTGTGTAGAGAGGGAGGGAGGAAATGGCAGGCAGTGTACCTTGTACACTGCTGCCATTGCCTGTACCACACTGTTAAAAACCTTGAGGTACAGGCGGTGCGTTAGGGAGGTTAAAGATTCATTTTAAATTGAATTACTGTATTGCTCAGAAGATACATATCTGTATGCACACATGCTCTACAATCTGATCAGACAGAAACTGAATGGGAAACCTAAAAAAATCTTCAGATACTTGTAGGATCAACAGAAATTTTGCATATTCTGGGGGACAACCGAGGACTCTCCATCTTGCCTTCAGAAGTAGATTATTTGAGATTATTTGGCTAGGACCTTGTTCTTATGTTTTTTTCTTGTTGTGTCCTCCAAGCTGAAGAGAAGAGGGACCAGCCAGCCAGCATCTGTTATGGTATAGGAGTGTATTGATGCACACTGCATCAATAGTTTACATATCTGGACACCATTTCTGTGAAACAATATATTCAGGTTTTGGAGAGACACATGCTCCAAATAAATATTTCCTTTCTTATTTCACCAAAACAAAGCCAGAGCACATCATGTACCTATTTTTTCAATTTAATATGTAATTGGATCCCAAAATTTGATCAAAACTGAACATAAAATTGATCGAAAAGTAAAGGGATATGATGGTAAATTTCAGTTGATTGTTCAAGTATCTGGCAGGTTTTCTAGGTATTAGGATATATTTGCATTTGATCATATTATGGAGCATACACACATGGCTAAGCAAAGAAATTGATGGTTTTGAATTTATGTGGTATTTAAAACAATTCAAATGTAAGAAGATTGACTAATAGTATCTTATTCGATAAGTTGATTGAATGGAAAATTAAAACTGTGTATGCCCAGTAGTTTAGAACAATTACAGAGGGTTGTTAAAGGTGGAAGAACGCATAAGTTAAATTTTCAATCTCAAACCAAATGTTTTTGGGAATAAAATGAGAATAAAATTATATTTTTCATAAAATAATGACATTTTTCATATTTAAACATCTAATACCTTGTATTTGTGTTATATTTTAGGGTCCAAAAATGTGTTAATTATCACATTCTCTTTTCATTTACATTTTACTTAGTGTCCACTTTTTTGAAAGGGGGGTGTGTACATAGAAAATTCAACAACCACGCCACTGAGCCTATTTAATGACGCAGGGCAAACTGCAATGATAATGTGAAGTGCAGTAGCCCACAACAATCAATCTGTTTTAATTTAAATCTAGACAGTACAGTTAAAGATGATTTCTTATTGATCACTATATAAGCCCATAAAGCCACATTTGGTCAGACTCCAAACTGAATCTTTGAAGAGGGAAAATGCTCCATCAGCAGAGGAAAAACATGACAACATGTTTTCCGTGCAGCATACGTTATATCTTGACAATAAAATACTTTAAATGCACTGAACATGCTGTTCATATGCATATAAACTGATTATTATTAATGAAATAAACTACAGCCACAATCTGTGGAAATAGATTAGGTCTCCCTTCAGGGTATTCTCTATTGACATGTAATTCTATCTACTCACATTTAATGTCATAGAAGAAACCTAATCAACCACCCCACTCTCAGCTGCCTATCTGCATGTCCAACACAACTGTCTATATGTACGAAGGGTGTACCAAGTAGGAAATGAATTCTTACTTTTGAAAAACAAATTGGTTTACAAATAGTTCTATCATCCATGGTTTGAAAACAGAAATATGAATCGATTCCTGCAGGTATTGTTTTTAAAGTGATCATTACATTCACCTGAATGCTCATTGGTATCACATAGCTAAACCTTCTTTTTTCTTCCATTTTTCCCTAAAAACTTAGGTTACCAGATGACATTATCATTGCCAATGTACTAGTAAAACCATACATTGTACTGTAAAAAAAAAGGAATGCCTTCTACACTGGCCCCTGAGAATATTAAACCAACCTCAGTAATTTGTAAGTACATACAGATAAAAAAATATCATTTTAATCTAGGTAGCACAAAAACATACATTTAATACTCTAAGGTCAATACAATGTACAGTGTATGTAGTTCTGTGTTTCACAAGTCAGTGTTATGAACAGTCTGTATAAACAATGTTCCAGTCAATAGATGCGTCAGAAATAGGCTAGAGTTACACAAATTTTCTATGGCAGCTAAAAAAGTTTATGCCATCACAGACACTCCCAGAGGACAGATACTCAAAGCTTGTTCTGCTGAGTCGTCAGACAAAGTCCTGAGAGAGAACAAACATCATTTTTGTAACATTTTCATCAGGCACAGCTCAAGCTTATGGAAGGTCGCTTTTTAAAATGGAGCTTACGATGTCCAATATGCTCATATAGTTTCATACATAATTTAAAGCAAAACAGTAGAAGAGGCTCAGGACAAATTGCGGAAGAGAGGAGAGTGAGAGAGAGATAGATAGAGAGAGAGAGAATTGGACGTTCGTGCTTTACCACCCAGTGGGCTTCAGTGTGTTAGAAAGCAGCATTTGAGTTGCCTTAAAGAGTATTGGCACCTCAGTGCACCAGTACTCATGAAGGGTATTGCCAGATTATCTGAAGTACAAAAAAGCACAAATAGTGTGAAAACTCAGCAAGACACTTGCAAGCAATCAATATTTAAGAATGCTCTTTTGCTAGGTTTGTCAGTTGTCACATTTTCTGGCAAAATAGAAAAAAAGTCAAGATTATCAGTCTTAGTTAATACACCAAAAACTAAACATGATTAGCTTGTGTCTTTCCTCCCTGCAAATAAATGCTGCATGGGTTCGGTACTATTAATAAAAAGGTAGAGTGCTCCTTAGTAAGCACTAGCATATTGGAGTGATGTCCATTACAGGTGATGACAGTTATTAAAATTAATGGTGGGGGGCACTTAACTTGGCCAGTAGTTATTAGTATTAGTTCCCTCACTGTTCTTGTGCTGTTTGCATTCTTACAATCCATGTAAAGTTATGTTATTGGGGAGATAGTAATGGTTTACTTGTTACCAATACCAATACATAATCACTGTACTAGTTTAGTAATTTAAAAACAACATTATTGCTGTTTATTGTTTTTAAACAAATTCAACCATGACAGTATTAATGAATTGCTTTGTAGTAACTACATGTATGGTTTTTACAGTGATATATTAGTGCCATAGAAATCCTAGAGTTTTAGCCTCCACCCTCGGGGGTGGGAGAAAAGCGTTAGGTGGTCCCTTCCTTTGTTGGGATGTTGGCACATATAATATGGGAATAACAATTCTGGGGTATAGCAAGAAAAAAAAAAAGGATAATTTGTTTCCATTTATTAATGTACTGTAAGCTTGCGTTTACTTTGTTCTTGTAACCCAATGGAAAGCACCCACAGAAAACAGGAATTTATCTATATACATGATTTGATCATTAACCTTCTGAGCGTTCTCCCCAAGTTAACTCGGGCTGAGTTTCATGCTTCATGAAACTCAGCCCCAGTTAACTGGAGCCGCGCCCGAGGTCTCGCCGTCTTCTGACGGCGGTCGGGAGCACCGGCATGTATGCCGATGCTTCCGGGTCCGCCCCCGATCGCGTCACCGGTGACGCGAAGGGGGCGGGGGTAGGCAGCGCCATAGATCTCCATGTAAATGGAGGGGCGTCGCCTTTCTTCAGCATAAGTCCGGCGTCTCCAGTGACGCCGGGCTTATGTTTACAACCCTGAGCTGAGCAGGCAATCGCGGCGAAGCACATTGTGCTCCGCCGCGATTGCCCGTGGCACAGTTATAAAAAAACCGTGTCATGGGCGAAACGCTCAGAGGGTTAAAAGGTGGGTTTACGTGTGAAGATTTTTTCTTCAATGAACTACCAATTAATTTTTTTTGTTCGTTGTCGAACATCGTTCGTATATTTATCGAATGTAACATTTTTTTTCCGTCCATCCTGATATCGAATAAAAATACATTTGAAATAACAATGACAGATACAAATTTACCAACATGTTCGATGACCTTTCAAACGATTTTTTTGTTCAAGGTCAAACAAAATGTATCCATCGAACAAATTGGCCATTCTAGATTTTTGTTTAATCAACCAAAGAATTGTTCGTTCTTCATTGATTGAACGAAAAGATCTACACATGTAAACCCACCTTAAATATAACTTCACTGACTGAAGTTTTAATGTACTGTGTTAGTATATCTTCCTTATGAGTTATCTTTCTCTGGCAAGAAACAGAAAATGCTTAAAGTGCCAACTGACACTAATTACATTCTTACCTTTATTGTTAAAACTCTCTTGTATGACTGTAACAAATGAATGAGTTTCAGCAAATACGTACAACTCGGTAAATCAACATTTCATAATGAACATAACCATGTAAACTGAATCTCAAAAAAATGCTATTCCCTCTCCCATACCTATTTAATGTGCCAACATCCCCATATTAGTATGTATAAAAACACAACTAAGGAGAAAATGGGGGAACTGCCACCACATTTATCCACAGGGTTGAGACTAGACTCAGCGACTTTTTTTTTTTTTGTTTATTTCACTTTTTTACAGACTGAAAGACCCAGACTCAGGGACTTTTAGGCACAGATAGATAAATTGATTTTGTAAAACATCATCACATTTTTTTACACTTATTCAATCACTCAGCATCACTTACATGATCTATCGAGAGAAGAGTAATTAAAAATGATCTTAGTTATACTACAAGATTACACAATTCGAGGTGTTAATATATATATTTCAAAATATTTCAGTGATGCTGAGTGATTGAATCTCCTGAAGAAGCAGGAATGTGAAACGCGTTTAGATATTATGCTTCAGCATCATGGATATAAAGTGTATACAGATGGAATGCTATTGAATGTGACATGATATTTGATGTGTTGTTTATTTGCTTGTGTCTTATATTTATATATACCCAATACCAAACAAATTGGCTGATATGTATAATTCTGTATTGACATGTAAAAATAAATGTGATGATGTTTTACAAAATCAATGTATGTATCTGTGCCTTAAAAGTCCCAGAGTCCAGTCTCCATCTTGAGGTGGATATATGTGGTGGCAATTCCCCTATTTCCCCCTCTGTTTTCTTTTTATACATAACCCTTTAAATGTTAGTGACAATACTGTAGAGTGAGAATACAAAACATGTGGAGTGACAATACCATGTGGAGTGACAATACCATCTACCTTGCTGAATATAAGGAAACATTCGATGAAAATAGAAACAATAGGAATGCTTCATCAGAAAAGCAGCCTAAGATGTCAGAATGGCAGGATTGTCCATTATGCAGAGCTCAGTACACAGCTCACAATAATAAGAACACTAATGGATTTAATCCTTGTAAATCTGGCAAATGGATTAGAGATTTCTAGGGAGAGATCATGTTGTAGTTAACTACAGGAGTGATCTGTGTGTTTTATCTGAACAGAGCTGTTGTCTGCCAGTTCCACAGATGTTTTTTCCTGAAATGGCTAAATAAGTTTTCCTTTGAGGTACAGATAGTGCTTCAGAGAAAGAGGTTCTGCATACAGTATGTGTCTATCTTTGTGTTGTGTGAACTTTATGACTTTATGCTGTTGACAGATTTACAGAGACAAACTTGGCTAGTGTTAAAGGGCCCTTAGGGTGTTTTACATAGACCGTTCAGCATCTTTTCCACTGTAGGATCCAGATCGGCAGCCACTGGGCGATCATCCTCTGCCTCCATTCATTCTCTATTAATTATCCTCAAGCACCATTTCAGCCAGTACTGTGGAGCACATCATTGGAGGGGAGACTCAGCAAAATTAAGATTGATCCCAGGTAACTTTTATTTTTTACTGAATGCATATTTATTAGGTGCTTTGACTGCAAGGGACTAGAAATGAAAATTCAACCATTTTGATGATTTTGAGTTAATTGCAAAACCCCTGAACATGGTATTATCACCAAACTAGCTGGAGATGTAGAGAAGAGTTGGGGGTATACTACAAAAAGAGTATTGCTCTAACACAAATTGTCAAAATTTTTACTTAGTTTTTGCAAAAATTACTTTCAGAGGCTTTGCAATCAGCTCACAAAGTAAGCTAGTCGAAAAATTCAACCATCTCTACAAGGGACATTAGATGACTATAGGTCCACTATAACATTATATTGAGATGTAAAGTATTCAGTATCCTTAAGTTAAAATATGTATAAAGGTGGCCATACATGTTTAGATTATCAGCCAATTTCACTGCTAATCTAAAGCTTAAACTATTAATGTGGCCAGAAATCGGCCGCGAAATCGACCGAAGGCATTACGGACATGTCCGTAATTCTTAGATCGTGCCGGCACACAATGGGTCATCATGTGAGGCAAGACCTGCCAGAAGATCGGCTGCTATTCTAAGCACATGTGGCCAAGTTAAGTTAGGTTTTATAACCTAAGTTATAAAAATCTTGACTAGCGATGGCCGAACTGCCCGCAAGGCAGACAGTTTGGCTGCAAACAAGGATGTTCACCCTCCTTCTTGCCGGCGAGCAGTACGGGTGTTCAACCTGCCCTGTTCGCTGGCAAGAAGGAACTCTCTATTCTTCCTCCGGCGGGATCAGGAGCAGCGAGATCCCACCAGAGGAAGAATCTTTTCACTGGAAGACCAGGCATGAAGCCGGTCGACTAGTGAGCAGCCGGCTTGTAAACCCAGAAGTGATGTCATTCATTCCAGGTACCGGATGTGACGTCACTGAGGCCCACTAACAGACGGACTTCCCTTAAAGTTCGATTAGCCCGTTCGCAGACAGATCTGGCCGATGTTCGGCCCTCACTAGTCTTGACAGAGATGCTAAAACATTAAAACCAAAAATCTAGTCTAAGAAGATAGAGTTAACCATAAACTTTATATTAACATTTCTTCCCAATTTATGGACTTTGTTCAGTTTTATAAAACACTATATTATTTCCATTTCAGAAAAGATATCACTTATTATACTGGAATGTAAAAACACTATCAACTCGCAATTCAGAAGAGGATTACAGACTTATTTCTCCATTTCTTCAATCCTAAATCCCCTTTCATGTAAAATAAATGCAAGAATACGGCAGATGATCAGGTTAGCTGTATATATTATTCTATGTATAACATTTTATACAATATGACACTATTTTTGGTGAGCAGATGATCCTTCCCGATTCTGTGTGGATGGGCCTGCTTTGGTTTTTTTCTCAGCACTGCTTTATCTCTCTTTGGCATAGAGTTCTCAAGAGGTTCATGGATCATGGAGAACCTATTTTCGCTACTCTGTGACATCACAGAGACGTTTGAGGATGCCCTACAGCTGCACCATTGGGTTTAGGTTTGAAGACATGCTTGGCCAGTCTAGCACCTTAGCAAGGCAGTGGTAGTGGTGGAGGTATGTTTGGGGTCCTTATTATGTTGTCATACATCAATGTGTGGAAGGGATCATGTTGTTTCAGTATGTCACAATACATGTTGGTTCATTTATGGTTCCCTCAATAAACTGTAGCACCGAGTGCCAATAGCATATAGCCTCATATAGCCCCAAACTATTTGACTCCCACTACATAATTGACTGTTGTGAAGACATGCTTGTCTTTGTAATTCTCACTTGGTTGCCGTCACACACGCTTGACACCATCTGAACCACGTTAATCTTGCTCTCATTAGACCACATTGTTCCAGTAATCCAACAATTGTTTTTTTTTCAGATCCTAAAAGAGTTCTTTTCCATTTGGTGCCATGCTTAACTTCCAGTGACCAGTGTGAGAAATTGTCAGAGCCAGAACACCAAATTTAAAACTGGGGAATGACACTGGGGAGTACTAACTGTACTCTTCTGACTACAACAAATTTTGGGGGGAGGGAAATGCCTGCATCTAATATTCCGAAGGCACTGCCGCTCCCTGCTATCGTCTTTGCTCGCTTGGCAAGAACACTAGATGAGGAAGCGGAAGAGCGGCGGATCTCCCATCTGTACTGCATTGTTCACATGCATATAGACAATTAAGAGCAGAGCCGGATGAAAGAGGTGTCAGCCAGCAGTTTTCTCATCTGTCTCTGCAACTCACACTGCCAGCTTTCACACACAGAGAGCTGAGCAATGTGTTATCAGCCCGCCTGTGTTCAATCTGTGTCAGCTGGACTGCTTGAGCTCAATTTACACACAGATGCAGATGGGAGAGCTGCCATATGCACTGTATTGGGAGTTGGTCAGAAGCTTCCCACCTCACATACAGCTCTGCTGCTCAGGGCTAGAGACAGGGAAGCTGCCAGAGACAGCTTCTCCACCTTTTTAACTTCTGCTCTGCCATTCAGAAATATTTTTCAGCCAACTGATGATAGGGTGCGTCCTCTACATGACAGCGCCTTTTAGTCTGATAAATACAGTCAATTTGTTGCTGTGTGTTGCGTTATTTTGAGGTAGCAGAACTTTAAACTGTTATACAAGCTGTACACTGACTACTTTACATTGTATTTAAGTGTCATATCTTCAGTGTTACTCTGTACATACTCTGTACAGCAAAGTAGTTGCACCTAATAATTACTGTTTCTAACTTCTTTAACTTGGGCTCCTGTTTTCCTTCTTTTCTTGTGTTTTCTCAAGAGCCAGGCCAAGCGATGAACAATATCTGTGTACCTACTACAGTGGTCAATGGGTCTTTTACTAAGTGATAATTTTCTATGTCAATTCATACAAAGACCATGTCAGATTTTTAGTGTAAGGAAGATTGTATTGATACAATACACTATGTTATATTATTCTTAGAAAAAAAATAATGTTTATATATTAAATTGAACCTGAAACGTTAAAGGGGGCAAATACAGTAAACGATTTATCATTAGTCTTTAAAATTGAGCTCTTAAACCCTATGTTATAAGTAATTTTTTTTACAGTCCGGACCTGCTTCAGAGATTCACCTGTCTATTCTGGTCTAGCTTGAAAACCCAACATTTTTTAGTTGTTGCTAAAGCAAGAATTGAGGCAAATCTCTTATTTGCATACCTGTTTGTATGGCTGCTCTGTAAGATGGTAAGAGATTTACTCTAATTAATGATGTCTCTTCAGGACAAGCAGTTTTGGCCTTGCATATACTTTAAATTCAAGCTATTATTTTCTGAAGGAAAATTGGGAGCCTATGCATACAGCAGGGAAAATAAGTACTGATTATGGCAATGTCAGCACGTGAAACTGGGCTCCTGCACATCACGGAAACCAGTCCTCACTGTAAGCACTGTTTTCCTAAAAGAACAATTGCAAATGAGTTATTAGCAATCTGAACAGGATGGTTTTGTCCAGTTTTTTTAACAGTTGAAGAGCTTATCCAGCAATTAAATAATATTACTAATACGTTAACAAGTTAAACAACATACTTGGGGCGTCACATTTTATAACATTTAACATTGCAAAAGAAAGAATGTACAATAGAAAAAAAACTATTGTAGAAATGTTTACAAAATCGTGAACTGACCACCCCATATAACGCAATACTAGTAAGAGTAATTTCTACAGTATTGTCATTAGTAATTAGCGTTTTTTAGATCTAAAATCAATGTAATTACTTAACATAAATAATTCCATACTGCTTAAATGAAGTTGTAATCCATTATTATGGATCTGGAATATATAGCATCATGTATATTTTACAAATATGAAATTGCTTAAGTTAAACATTATTTGCTCATATAGTTTTGTCGTGTATGTAAGGTCTCAGGCTTTAGGCCCAGAATTTGAATGTAACAAATAATTGCAGGTACAGTTGTAAGTAAAGTTTGGCTAAAAAAAATTGAGTAGAAAAACTGAAATTCGGTGTATGCTTGTATGCTGCAAAAGTAGTCATGGGAAAAGTATACATATGATAATTTACAGTTTTTGGCTACACTCACCCCCCCCCCCCCCCCTTTTCCCACTACATAAAATATAATATTGTAAAAAAAATTTATTGATATATTTCTTTACTAGAGTTGGAAGGAATATAGTTAACTACCCAATAGATGTGATACCCTGTTGGATTAATGGATTACAATATCTTCTGAAGAAGCCCCTATAGTTGGATGAAATACGTCAGTGAATGTTATTGGTAACGCGTTGACAATCATCAGTGCTCTTTATATTCTTCTGCTGGATCTTTTTTTCTGCCTTTGACACTGTAGATCACCCTCTTTTTCTAAAGACCTTGCACTCTATTGGTATTCGTGGCTCCTCACTTTATTGGTTCTCCTCCTACATGACTGACCCCTTGAGATCTGAGACACCTCCCTTGGGATGGGCTAGCAGCCAGAGAAGCAAAGAGATTAAGTTAACCATGTCATGAGTATTTCTCTGTATTCTCTCCCTGTTGGCATTCCACAGGGCTCAGTCCCTACTTTAGTGCCCAAATACTGAAAACATCAGGTCAAACATTTAATACTTTTATAATGTTATTTAGTTTTGTTTATTTATCCACCTTTCTGTGCTTGGGAGCTTCTTTTAGTCCAGTTTAATACAGAACATTGGCTTGTCACAACAATGCTCTGTATGTTTATGAACAGAAGGAAATCACTTATTATTAAAACATACTCCACATCTACCTTTTCAGAATATATTCTGTTGAATCTGTCCTGGCTGATCTGGTATTGTTTGCTGAAATAATCTTTAGAAGGAAAAGGCCTCATATCCCTCCGGTGATGACACGCTATAATTTAAGCATTACCTCTATGTAGACACCTTGATGTGTCTTGATGGGACTGAGTGCGATGTAAATGAAAATGTTGTGTTCACCACCTGTGGATGAATGTTGGCTTGATACCAATTGATTTGCAATCCTGGTTCAGAATTACTAACGTAAAGATTACAGACTGCTGGCAGACTGCAGATAGAAGAGACATTTTGCAGATAAGATATCTGTTCCTGAGATTTCATATTTGCTTTACAAGGACCTATAGCATATGTTTGGTGGTGTGCCAGTTAGTTAGATGGGATTATAAAACAGACTTACTGAAACCTAAGATCTAGCTGTTCTTACAGTAAATGGGATATTAATATACTGTACACTGTGAATTGGATAGTCCGACATTAAAACTTACACTGAGCTACAAATGTCAGGATGAAGCTGTGTGTATGTAGTAAAAGAGGTGATAAGTTATATTAGAAATGGAAGTCTATAAATACAAATGCTTTTCAACTTTTTTTAAATTAAAAATATCAAAAGAAACCAGCTTTAATTATAGAGTCTTTTCAATTTGTATAGACACTTCATTGTACATATAGTTTATAATTACATAATTACATAGAGATATTCATGATTTCAAATTCTTGTTGTAAAGCATACACTTTTGCACTATTGATCTTAGATTCGATTGTGTTGTGCAATCTAAATATCGATCACCAGTCTCAAGCCGGCCATAGACGCATAGATCATAGATTCTCACACTTTGAGTGGGGACTCTGGTCCAAAGAAAAACAGACATGTCCTTTCTTTGCCCGATCACTGTTTGGAGTATCCGGTATTGGTCACTCCAGATGGGCAGCTTTGGTCTGCAGACGAACTTCACCTGCTCAATTGCCACGTATGATGATCGAGCAGCTGCAAAATCGTCCGCAGATCTATGTGTGTATTGGGGGCTTAACATCCATCGATCGTATAACTTTAAGCCCCCCATACGCCTTTATACACTCCATACAATTTCCTTAAGCTCTACAAACAACAATGTAGTGCTGGGTCCTACCTGATAGAATACATAGTGATGGGAAGGTGTAGAAAGGTCCTCATATTACATGGTTTTGAAAGAACAAAAGTGGATTGTACAGAAATGGTAACATAAGGTGTATGGGGGAGGGGGTTACATAGACATGCTCCATAGTACGATCGCATACAAATCGATTCCGATATCTAAATACCTAGAAAAACGCAAGATACTTGTACGATTGACAAAAATTTACCAACATTTTCGATCATTTCTTGATCAATTTTTATATTCAATTTCAAGCACTTTTGGTCGAACATAAGAGGTGTGGGGGAATTCATTTTTAAGTTGAAAAAAGGAAATATAGAATCGTGTATGGCGACCTTAAGATTTACCAGGTAAAGTCTGTTCCTTTTTAATCACACAGAATGTTATTGATTCTTGTGCAGTTCATATCAGCAAGTGTTACTATTCCTCCCCTAAGGTAAAGGGCAACTATGCGATGTAACACATAACATAGTCATGCACGCTGTGATCCTCTTTCGATCGACTGCCGTGCGTCCCCATTCAAAGTAATGTCCAGCACACAAAGGGTGTGCTCCGCTCCTCTGAGAAATCGGCCGCCATACGTGCCCATAATGCCCCCTGCGGTTGCTGGAGCGGCGTAGTGTAGATCCAGCCTTAGGTGTGATGCTTAAGTAGAGATACAAGAATGTTATGTAAAACTAAACCAACCACAATATGATGACTTTCAGTAACCAAAGATGCCAACATACACTAAACTCTGCTGCTTACTTCATTAAAATGTACCGACAGGCTAAAATGTTTCAGCTCCACCCACCCCAAATCATAGCTTTTAGGAAGAAATCCTTCTACAAACAAAGTGCAAAACCTGGAACAAACAATTAAATACATTAAAACACATGATAAGTATTAATCTTAAAAATAAAACGCAGGAATACTAAAGCTGGCCATAGACATCTTGATTTCCCCAAGATCATTTTTTTTTAAGATTTGTGGCATCCAATTGAGTCTTCGATTATAAGTCATACATGGTTTGCACCATTTTCAGGATCCGATCAATTGCTGATTTGTCACTGATCGATCAGTGACGTAACTAAAGATCGCTACACAACAAATATGATCGGAAATGATGGAAGTGGGATATGGCCTCCATGGGACGATCGATAGAAACGATCACTCTAAAAATCTCTAAAGATAGGCATATACGATTTGATTTTAGCGTTTGAACGACTTAAAAGATCAAAGTTTACATTGATCGAACTTAAATTGTATGCTGCACACATGGTTTAATCGCCGAAAATTGTTCGATATCGATCAAAACATTGATCGAAAAGTGATCGTAACATTTTGTTTGTTGGTCGGGTCGATTGTATTTGATGAACTAATTTCTATACTCTTCCTGTGTTTTTTGATCGATATTACAATCAAACCTTCCATGTGATACTACTTTGGATACAATTACGATCTGTGCTCGATGAAAAGATCAAGAACTAAGACGAACCGTGTATGGCTAACTTAACAACGTCCTTCAATTCACAATCGATCGACAAAAGATTTCAGATATGTCTGATCCCTTCACGATCGTTTTTTTCTCGCCGTTTCGATCGATCATGCATTTTTGCATGCATCGATCAGTGAACGATCTCTCAAAAATCGCATGAAAATTCTGGTATTGGTATTGTTTGTATGCTAATATGATAAAAGTCAAATTAATGGAGTACTTTGCTGTGTGCTGGTGTCCTTCATTGCTGAAACAATGCTGCACAAGCATACACAGTCATCCTAAAATAATAGAGTGGAGGTGAGCCAAATATGTTCTGCTACTTAATAGAATTACATGATAGGAGCAAAAGGCATTTTATTTTATATAAAACCAATATTTCTCTTATGTCGGTTTGTGATGTACCAATACTTTAGTATCTCAAAAAGTTTGTGCTCCTGGGATTGCAATTTAGATTACTACACACCATTAATTTGCTATGTTTTATCTCCGAATGTATTCGGAATAGAATGGATGTTGCTATTTTATCTAACACTTCTAGGCTAATCTTTAAGACGTCTAGTGTCGACATCATTAATGAGATTGATTGTGCTATGAGCTAATGGAGACACCAGGGGATGTAGACTTCCATTAAACAGATCTGACATAAGTGAAAGCCTAGTCCTTTGATAAGGAAGAGCTGCATAGTTCACCCTCATTTCAGGAGGGGAATCACAGCATTGTATCCCAGTGCGTCTTTACAGTCATTTTCAGAAAAACTTTTTATGTCCATTCCCTTTCTATCTCACTTGGTAGAAGGCTATTGTAATTAGAAAAGTCTGTTTTTTATACTTGTACATCTACTTAACAGCAGGAATCCACGATGGCACTACAACTGTCACTGCAATGTGAAATGCATGGTTTATTTCTTATACGGCATAATAGGAAAGTTCACCTTGCATGAAAGTACTCTGCAGCTGACAGAAGGTGGAAGGTTTTTCTTTTTAAAAAGTTCTGTGGGCTGTGGTTCTTTTTCTATAAGTGCTCAGTAAGTCTCTGGCTTGAAACAAGTATGTACTGTATGTTTCGATCTACAAGACGCACCTAGGTTTTGAGGAAAAAAAATACAAATATTCTAACTAAATGGTATACTAAAACATTTAAAGCGGACTTCTAAACTGCATTTTCACTTGATTTGCACCACAATTGCGGATATAATGGCAGAATGCAGCGTGCAATATCACAATGAATTAACCCTTTAGTAACCTAGGCAGCCTAATATGGAATCTCTCATATGATTCCAGGGAACAGCTGGTAAGTATATATTTTTTTAAGATTGTGAAGCATTACGCCACCATTGTGCCAGCTCAAAGGTAAGTCAAAGTTTAATTTTATACATGTATTTTTTTGGGTATACATCCATTACAATATACAGAATAATATTTTAACTATAATGTGTCTTTTATTATAAGGGGAACTTTGCATAGCACATCGGGGAATGACGCAATAGTATTCCATATATTGTACCAACAAGCCTAACTATTTGATTTAAATATCTTTATTAATTTAATATAACGGCAGAATTAATATAACATTCACAGTATATCTTAGTACATCATTACATTTCCCATCTGGGCTTGCATAATATAATTTAACAATTTCTTATATCTTCTTTTCACTCATATTATCCTCTCACCTCCCATTCTTCCCCTTTTACTCCTTCCATTCATTCCCATTCACACCGTCCTTCATGTCTTCACTGGCGTACTTATGCCGTTATTGTTTCACTCTTGCTCTATATAAGCATCCCAGTACTTCCAGATCTCATGGAAACCTTTTGTTCTATCTTTTATGCATGCTGTGAGGTACTCCATGGTCCTGGTCTCCATAATTCTATCAAATAATTCCTTAATTGTTGGGGAGTGTCGGGATTTCCATTTGTTTGCAATTGCACATCTAGCTGCCGTCAATATATGTTGGGTCAATCGCTTTTGTTTTTTATTTAGATTTTTAATCGAGGACCCCAATATGTGTGTTTTAATATCTAAATTTATTTCAGTGTCTAATGTTCCCATCAGGATATCATTAACACTCTTTAAGTGTACCTCTAGTTCCGGGCATGCCCAGAAGATATGGTCAGTTGTACCTCTGTCTCTCATACATCTCCAGCATACATCCGTGGCCTGCGGATATATTCTATGGAGTTTGTCCGGGGTGTAGTACCACTGGAAAATAATTTTATAGAGGTTTTCACGATGAGACACACATATTGAGACTCTCTTTGCATTTTCCCATATGTCTTTCCATTCTATTTCTGTAATCCCTTCTTCCACCACTGTTTCCCATCTATCCATATACTGGGGCTTCCATCCGTTATCTTCCTCTAATAATTCATATATCATGGAGATATGGCCTTTCTGGATCCTATCCTGGCCACATATTCTTTCAAACATTGTGAGTTCCTGAAATCTTCCAGGGCTGGCCCTTCCGTGGAGGTAGTGGACAATCTGGATGTGAGTATATCTCTCTTTTTCTGGCAAGTTGGTCTTTTGCTTAATATTCTCAAACGTTTCTAATTCCCCTTGTTGGTCTAGTAAATCACCCATCTGTTTTAACCCCGCCTTTTCCCAGGATTCAATCTTCCCCTTGCTCCATCCTACTGGAATAAAGATGTTCCCCACTATTGGTTCCAGTTTTGAGATTTTATTCACTAATCTGAATTTTAATTTATTTTTCTCCCAGATTTTCTTTGTATGTCTGATTGGGCCGATTTGAATATCTATTGTTGCCCCATATCAGAACTCTCATATCTTTAATATTAAGGATTTTTTTCTCAATTTCTATCCATTTACTTTTTATTGTGGGGTCAGTCCATTCTTTCATTATTTTAAGTTGGGCTGCTAGGTAATATTTATGGAGGTCCGGTACTCCCATTCCTCCTAACTCCCTGGCTCTACACATTAGCTTTGTGGATATTCGGTGGTTCTTGTATGCCCAGATGAATTCCATTATTTTTTGTTGTAGTTTACGTATTTTATTGTATGGAATTTCCACAGGTAATGTATTAAAAAGGTATATGAGTTTGGGTAGTATCATCATTTTAATCGTTTCTATTCTGCCCATTAGTGAAATAGTATGTTTCTTCCAACTTTTTAAAGTGTCTTCTATTTCTTTAAATAAATTGGGATAATTATTGCCGTACATCAGTTCATATCTGGGTGCGATGTTAACCCCTAGGTACTTTATTCCTCCCTCTGACCATTTCCAGTTGTAATATTTTTTCAATGTTTCTAACTCAAGACTGCTTTGGTTTAAGGCCATAGCCTCTGTTTTTCCAGTGTTATTTTTATACCCAGATACCTCCCCATATGTTGTTAAGGCCTTTTGGAGGTTGGGAAGGGTAGTCAGGGGTTGTGCAAGAGTGAGGAGCACATCGTCCGCGTATAGGGCGATTTTATACCTCTCTCCCCCTACCTCCACCCCTTTTATATCTTTATTCTCCCTTATCTGTGCCGCCAATGGCTCTATCGCCATGGCGAAGAGGATGGGAGAGAGTGGGCACCCCTGCCGGGTTCCGTTTTTAATCGTGAATATTTTGGAGCGTCCTATTGTTAGTTTTACTGACGCTGTTGGTGCCCTATATAGCCCTCCAATTGCGGTGACGAAGGCCCCTAGAGTTCTCATTAAGAAGGGCCAACTCAGTCTGTCGAACGCCTTCTCCTCGTCCAGACTTAGCACCACTGCGCCCATATTTCTCTTATTGATTATGTCTATTAAATCGATCGTTCTACGGGTGTTGTCCCCTGCGTGTCCATTACTATCTCTCCTTTGTTATTCCAAATTTTTTGGGGTGTCACCTCTGATTTCCTTGCTTTTAATTTTCTTGCCAATAGGCGGTCTGCTTTGTTCCCTTTATCATAATAGGTTTGTTTTGTATATAACAGTGCACGTTCCACCTTGCCTATAGCAAATTGTTTTAGTTTAGTTCTTATATTTATTATTTTCCGCAAAATCCCTAATGAGTGGTTAGTGAGCAGTTTGGTTTCTAGCCGTTTCAATTCTTTTTGTAGGTCCTTTTTAATTAGGGTCAGGTCCTTCTTTTTGGAGGCTTTCAGGGATATACAGTGGCCTCTCATGACGGCCTTATGGGCCTCCCATAGTACTCCGTCTGAGGTCACCGAATCCTGATTTATTTCGAAGTCATTTTTTAATACTATTTCTAAATTGGCTTTTAATGTGCTTTCTCTTAATAAACTTTCATCCATTCTCCATTGTTTTTGTGTATTGTCTTTTTTACCCAATGTGAGTGTCAGGTGAATAGGTGCATGGTCCGACCAAGTAATTGGACCAATTTCTGTTCTTGTGATCTGTTTCAGTATATCTATGTTGCCTAACCAATGATCGATCCTAGTGTGGACTGCGTGTGGGTGTGAAGAAAAAGTGAATTCTTTTTTACTTGGGTGTTGGGTTCTCCATATATCATATAATAGGTGAAATTTTAAGAATTGTCTGAATTTCTTTGCCTGTCTAATTGTTTCCCGTGGTGCCCTTGCTTGTGGTGTTTTTAACCTGTCCATCTCTGGATCCATAATCATGTTACAATCCCCCCCAATTAGCAAGTGATCATTCTGTGAGATCTCTATTTCCTCAAGTACTTTCGTGAAAAAACCCACTTGGTTTTTATTCGGTGCATAAATATTTATCAAAATTATATTTAGTGTTCCTAACTTCCCTTTAAGTGCGATATATCTGCCCTCATTATCGAGGTTAAATTTTTTAGCCTCAAATTGGACTTTAGGCCCCATCAGTATTGCGACCCCTGCTCTCCTGTTAGGTGATGGTGCTAGGTATGTCTTAGGGTACAGTTTTTCCATAAACTTAAAGGACCCTTTATTGTCCATGTGTGTCTCCTGGAGAAATAAAATATCTGCCCCTATTTCTTTAAATCCTTGATAGGCTATCCTTCTTTTCCCTAGGGAATTCAGACCTTTTACATTTAGAGATACTAGCTTATATTCCATGTTTCTCACCACAGATAGCAATTATTTAACTGTCGTTTACATACCACTCTGATGAGATTCCACCTCCAGACTGTCTTATCCATACCTCCACGGAAGGGCCCTGGTTGTCCAGCTTGATTCTCCGCTTGAGCATATTTATCAACAGCAATAAAAGACAATGCATTAAATCCATTCTTACTACATACCATCCACACCCATGCAGCCCCACACACACACATACATCCCAAATTTTTGTCTCATAATACATAATACCGATACAAATATTTCCGCTGCTATAGCAGCGTTTATTTTCCCCTAGATGGGCGCCGTCTCTACTCTCTCCCACTTAGGGGAGAGGGCGTCCATCATGGGGAGATTACCCATCTGGGTCAGGGCGATATCCTCTCTGATCGCTTCTTCAATGTCGTTAGTCCCAGGGGGGGGGTCTCTTTCTACCTTTGAGTTACTATTGCGTTTACGCATTTTACATGAGTTAAACGGAATATGGTATAAGAACGAAGCAAAATGAAGACCCTATTAGAGGGGAGGCACTGCAAAATCGACCTAAAGCTGTCATGTGTATATCCCCCATTAAGACACCAGGCCGCTATCGGGGTGGACCATCGTTCAAGCCCAACACTTAGCTGATATTGATATGCTAGTTGAATTGCTATATGATAAGGTGTTAACGTGGGTATGTGGAGGGAGCCACCACAGCGAGAGGTGGAGCACCATAAGGCACTGGAGGGCATGAATAGAGCTAAATATAAAGGTACAAATGTATCAGGAGGTGGTAAATATAGATTTTTTATCTTTCCCATCTTGTCCCCCCTGTCATCGCCCTCCCGTTCGTGTCTCTGTTCGTGCCCGTCTCCCCTCCCCCACCCCTTCGCTTCACTTCATGCCACACTTCTGTGGCCGGGAGTTTTTTCCAGACAGTCAATGGTGTCTATCCTGGTAGGTGGGGTTGTTTTAAACCGAGATCTTGGCAGAACTTGGGTACATCCTCTGGGTATCTCACAGAAAATGTTTTCCCATTTCTGTTGACAACGAGGGCGAACGGGTGTCCCCATCTATATTGGATATTATGCTCTCTGAGTATATCCAGCAGTGGGGCCAGCAGTCTTCTTTGCTGTAAGGTCATCCAGGAGACATCCGGATAGAGCTGGATTTTCGCTTCAAGATGCCTTATATTTGGGTTCTTTCTTGCTGCTATCATTATTTCATCTCTCACATTACCCTCGGTATGCCGTTATTATTTCTTAACCTCAATGCCCGGTGGACCCTGCCTAGTCCAATCTCCGCGGAGTCAGATTTTTGTAAGATTTTATTGAAGATCATACCAACTGTTTCTCTTAGGTTAGCGTCCTGTACTTGCTCAGATAGGCCTCTGAGCCTGATATTATTTCTCCTGCCCCGGTTTTCCAGATCCTCATTTTGGCGTTGAAGTTCTCTTATAATGGATGCATGTTGAGTAATCTCTTGTTGCAGGGTTTCTACTGTTTGTATAAGTACTTGTTGGTTATTCTCGATTTGGTTTACCCAAGAGAAAAGCTGGTGTATCTCGTCTCGTATAGCGTTAATTTCTCCCCTACACACTTCCTTCACTTCTCTAACCAGTATCTGGAAGTCCTGTTTAGTTGGTATTGTGTGTGAATATTGGTGCCATATAGCGTCCATCCCTGCCACGGATGTCGCAGAGGAGTCCATTGATATGTTGGAATTGTCCATATGGATATCTAGTTGTGAAGCTGGGGGGGTCAATGAGACCTTGTTGGGTTCTTCCCGGTCCAGGGCTGGTTCCAAGCAGCCTATCCCCGTTGGAGGGGAGGGGGGTGGTTTCTCTTGGATTTGGACTGGGTTCATGCTATCACTGATTTCTTCCATCACATTCCCCCTGGACTGAGTCCCTTCATCCTCCAGCCGCCCAGCATCAGACTGTAAAGCCCCCTTAGACCTCCCTAGTGCATTCTCCCTGCTCCCATCCCCCCCCCCCCCCCCCCCCCCTCCTCTCATATCAATCAATTTAGCAGGGCTCACCTCCTGGTCTCCCGGCTTTTGCTGTTGTGATTTCCTCCGGCGCTGAGGTAAGCAGTGATGGTGTGGGGTTGGGGTCTCTCCGTTTGCCCCCTTGTCTGCGCTCTCGGCGTTGTATGTACTTTGCCTCCTCTGGGCGTAGTATTAGGGGTGAGCAGCTCCCTCCCGCGTCTCCCCATACCTCTCTCTCCTCTCAAACGGTGTGAGATGCGCTTAGAATCATCCTCTGGGACATGCTTTCAGACACGTTGGCGCGTGTCTGCTTCCTTCCGGGTAGCTCCCTCGTCCACAAGCCTAACTATTTGCACATCAAACCAAGCATTAAGTTGTAAAGCTAGCCATAGACACCTCAATCCATGGCTGGCTTGTAGCAGACTCATTACGCCGTGGTAACTTCACCACACTGGATGAGTTGGCTACAGAACACAGGGATTCCCGGCATATTTTCGCCAATTAACTTGGAGGGGGAGGAGACTCCCTCTGCACATTAACTGCCTACAACAGGATCCGCCACAAAAAAAAAGTACGCCATGCAATCGCCCGCAACTATGGCCGGGAATTGGCACGTCTATGGCCTGCTTAAGAGTATAGAGATTACTGTAGACTTGTAGCTCCCCAGCATAGACAATTTCTTGAGGGCAGAGCAGACACAACTGCAAGCCTCTATTTATGCCCCACACCACCCCATATGTAGACACATACATACATATACATACAACACACACAGAAATAAATAAAAGGTAATTGGCTAAAAGTAATCAACTTAAAAAGTTTTTAAAGAAGATCGTGGAGGCCTACCTTTTCTCAATAAGACACACAGTGTCTTTTCCCAAATGTTTTGGGGGTGTGTGGGGGAGTGAAAAATCCAAAGTATCTGACTTCAATCTGAAGAGAATCTCTGTTAGTGGCACACACAGGATTCTGGTCAGTTCCATGGACAATTTATCACAGTAATGTGTCTCCAGCAAAATGGCAGGTGATCGACAAGTCTATGGCTGGCTTTAAGGCATGCAATCTCTCCCCCAGCACATTACAAAGCTATATAAACGGCTTATAGAGAAAAACTACAGCTCGTAAATGACGGTCCACAATTTCCTTGAATACTTATCTTTCTCTTCCATTATATTTCCCTACCTCATCCCTATTTCTTTGACTTCTTTGTTTATCCATTTACACCTCATAAAATCATAATAACCCTCTTAGTAGCTCATTCCATTACTTTTGGATTATCTCCACTTACTCCACTTTTTGACCCACAAAATCCAGGAGCGGTGTCTGCGTCTTATGGTCGGAATGAAGCTCCCCACCAGCATCCTCGCTCTCCCGGCAAGAATATTAACTGGGGAGGTAGAGGAGCTGTCAGATGCCCATGGCCGGATCTCCCATCTGAACTGTATTGTTTATATCAGCAGAGGCCTGCTGATATAAGCAATGCAGAGCTGTGTGTGGGAAAGCTGCACTTACGCTGGCAGCTTCCCCACACACACAGCCTAGAGGGGAGACATATACAGAAGTTCCCCAATTGCCCCTCTCTTCCCTGTGTGTAAGGAAGATGATGATCTGCCGTGAAGTGTGCTTTCTAGTCACACTAGTTAAATTGTAGTTGAAATTTAGTACTGAAGGGGATTTCCCCCCCCAAATGATTTGAACACTCAAGCACACAAATATTTTTTTCTGGTTATACTGCTCTAAAAACTGGGTGCGTCTTATAGTCCGAAAAAACAGTAACCAGATGAGTAAATTTACTAATAAATACTTCTTAATGTGGAATAATGTTCAAAGTATGTTTTCTCTATCTTTGTTATCTTTATTGTATATTCTGTTTATATTCTATAGTAAATATATAAGGTTACCCACTATTTGTGCTACTGGGCTTGCCAAATAGTACTATGCAAAGTCATGACAGATCTGGCTATTAAAACTTAGGTAATATGCCAGCTCATGCTTGCCATATTTGCTGAGTGTTAAACCAGCCATATGGTTATTAAAATATTTTTTTTCACAGCAATTACAGATATTGAACATTATTTTGTTCCTAGATGGGTTGGATTGTTGAATGCTATAATTATTTCAAACAATATATTTTTGCATTTAAAAGCATTGCAAAAATGGGATATCAGTTTTCTTGTTACAAAATATGAAAAAAGCCTCAATCTAATCTGCTAACAATACAATTTTCTGGATGTGTTGTGGCAGCAGTATAATACATAACATTTCAGTAACCTACCATGACCAGTCAGGTGTCAGCTTTGGGTTTTGCACAACATGATTGCTTTTTATTTTTCTGTGCAGTGCCTACTAAGTACTAAAAGATGAACTATGGCAGCGTACCAGTCATATATCACAAAAATATTGGACTCACTGTTTGCAAGATCCTTTTGTTTTTTTAACAAATTTTCAACTCATGCTGATAACAATCCAATGTGACCACAGACTGTGTTGTCATTTGCTTTTAACGACTTCATGCTGTACTTTTGGCTTTAGTCCAGTTTTACTTTCCGTTATGTGAAATGTACACTGTCTCGTCTCGATTTTTGAATAGATTCGAGCACAATGGAGCAACGTACACGTTCATGACGCTTGATTGTGCTAGAACCTCGGAAAAATCGTGCTGTCCAGCCTTTCTGGGATCAATCCCTTTTAAAAAAAGGTTGATTGAACCAGAAACCGATATGTCAGTAAATCCTGGTCGATTTGATAAGCACCACAGAGATACAGACAGCTGTAAAGGAGGACCCCCCCCCCCTGCACAGCACATAGACTGGCTCCCGGCAGGGGAAAGGGAGCAGAGCCTAGCACGGCTGTGTACTGTACAGGGGGGAGCCCCCCTCTTTAGCATTTCTGTGTCTGCTCTACCAGATGCCTGTCAGCAGCTCCCAGACAGTGTTGTGAGGGATTTTCCAGTAGGAAAATATCTCACAACACCAGACCAGGGTCCAAATCGGGCAGGGATCAATATGAAAAGTGGTGCACATTTATTCCTGTTCGATTGACCCGCGATCTGCGATCAATTTGGGTTGATTGCACGTCTTCTTTGCTCCCAACACAGCCCACCTTGAGTGATCGATCCTGCTCCATACTGTTCAATCACCATTACTTTGGATGGGGACAGAGGGACCCCGTCCAAAGTATCAGGCAGGGATCAATTGTCATAGGTGGTGAGCATCAATTTGTTAAACAATCATTCTGCAATTAGTTACGTCACCACGTTGCAATCGTTCGCTCCTCAAACCCACATGAACCGACCGTGTATGGCCAGCTTTACATGTGTTAAATGCCAGTTCACCCAAACGTCGTTTTAACTGGGGGTAGACCTGAGCAGACTTTTTGGCATCTTTTAGGAAGTAGAAAAATATCCCTTGGCTTCATCTTCAATAAAAAGCCTCTCCGTTTCTATTATAACACTTATTCAAGCTCAGAAGGAACAGTGTGACCCCCTTGGAACGTTTATGGCAGGTAAGCACCCATGATTCTTGATCCTGCCTGAAATCCCTCAAACTATCCATACACCTTTAGATTTCTCTGTCAGATTTCCTTTAGATCTCTTGTTACCAAAACCATGTAATATAAGGGACTTTCTAAACAATCAAGTCTACCTGTGTTCAATCGCAGAGGACCCCATGCTACATAGTTGTCGGTAGATCTAAAGGATATCTCACAGAAGGTGTATGGCCAGCTTAACTGATGGGAAATACAGTCCATTTGCCCCACCTCAAACATTTCCCCACTGGCCTGGCCATTTACTGATAGAGTAATCTTCACATGATGAAAGATTAAACGTTTAATAAAGTGTATTAAGAAAGAGTAATAAGTTAAAAAGAAAATTCAGATCTAGAATTCATCATTTCCTTGGACAATCAACTCAAGAGAATAAAAATAAAATTTTTCAACTTACAAGCAGAACTTACAGCTTCATATTCTAATGATAGAGAATGAAATGCCAGAAATTATATACTTGGAAGCACAAAAAGACTAAAATAAATTTTATATGAAAGAGGTATGCTGGAGGACTAAAATACATTTTATCTGTGGGGTATATTGGCGGAATAAAATAAATGTTATCTTTGCATTTTATTGAAGGACTAAAATAGATTTTAAATGTTAAGAGTATACTGGAAGTCTAACATTTTTATATTAAAAACATATATTTAATCACAAACCTTTTGCTGGATATCAGCCATTTCCAGGACAATTCTAACTGCCTCTTCTCCTCTTCCCTGAACACAAGCCTTGAGTTTAGCATACTTAGATCTCTCTTGTGATCTTGTCATCTAAATTTGTTTCTCATGGTTCAGCTATAAGTGTTAGTGGAACTGGAGGCTGGTTGAGGAAACAGGAGGAGTGTAAAAATCCAGATGCCCCTCCCCTGTATGATGATTTTAGGCAACTTCTAACATACAGCATGGGAATAACATCGCTGAATAAATGTATGATATAAATAACTACGTCACTCTTACTCTATTACATTTTTCAATATGAAAATAAACTTAAAGCATGAAGTTCCTTTGTATGTGTAAAATGCCAAAGTCAGATTAAGAAGAAAAAAACAAGATGTTTTTGCATGTATACATTATTTATGCTTATTTTCCTATTACATCTAGTGCTAATAACTAGGCCTTCCAGTTCCGAAGCTTATCAGAGAGAGGACAGTCTAAGAGGATAATGAGTTGTTAATATCCTTGTAATGGATAAAGTTTTTTTTTTTCACACAAACACAAGGTCCATATGGTACTAACTGATCATTACTCCCAACCAACAGCAAACCATACCCTCGGACCGATGTGACATGTACCATCTTACATGAAGTTGTGCATATGGATAAAACAGTCAGGGGTGGTTAACAATGGCCCCTGGACAGCACACACAAAACTGTCAAATGCTCTATTGAGCCCTGAAAACTGGCAATTAAGCTGGCCACATGCTGGTCCATCTTTCTGTTTGGTCAAGCAGTGAAATCCATAGTTTATTAAAATTGTTTGAAATTCTGAATTCAAACAACAAAATATAAACAAAACAGATAATTCAGAGCCACGATCGGTAGGGTTATGCCCCCCATACATACACAGATTTTAGCATCCGACAGACTAAAAACGATCAATTTTTTTCAATCGTACAATTGGAGATTGATTGATGGAAAATAGAATATACTCCACATGGAATAACCAATTTTTGATCGATTTTGTGGTTTTTTTTTTATTGATTTTTTTGAAATCGTAATTTGTACTCAATTTGTACTCAACCGATCAAAAATTTTCGGCATGTCCGATCATGTTTTGATCGATTTTTTTCACAATTACGATCAAATTTAATTGATCGGACCATGTGGGCATGCACCAATTTTCAGTCGACCGATCTAAAAATTGATCGTTTTAAATCTGTCGGCCGCTAATATCTGTGCATGTATGGGGGCCATTAGAAAATTTCAGCTGATTGTACAATACAATACAATCAAATTGTATTTGATAAGCCTTTTAAGCAGGGTACAGACGGCTCGATCGTCATCACACTGCTGTCAGATATCGACGGGGCTGGGAAGACAGCTCTGCTGTCCTCAGCTCAACCGAAGCTTTGCCTGGAGACCCGCTGTCTCTATGCAAAGCAACGAACATTGGCTGTATTTAGGGTCATGTCCAATATGGCTGTGTTCCAGCGGGATTGATTTGTCCCGCTCGAAAACAGCAATGCGCGCATATTATATGGGCCAGATAGATGGCCGTGAGCACGCACGACGCTCAAAGCGTCCATCAATTTGGCCCATATATGCAGGTCTGTACCCTGCTTTAGGTGTTTTGATCAATCAGATCATACTTTGGAGGAATCAAATTTAAGGGGGTTTACACACATGCGCTTTACAAGCTGCTTCCAACTGCCAACACAATGTGGCATTTAAAAACACTCCAATTCTGCCAATATCAAGCAGACCCAAAAAGCGATCAGGGACGCCTTGTCCAGGACCCGAAAAGCGATCAGGGACGCCAAGTGATGTCTTGTCACTTTTCTGAAAACTGCTCTGAAAACTCACTGTTTCCAGGCACCCTTGTGAATGCCCCCAAAGGAATAAGTATTATATTTTGTGCACACTGTGGGGTTGCATGATGGCTACCTTTAGAGTGCTGTGGAAATGCCCCTGGAGTGGTACCCAGAAATTCCCTAAAAAACATTTCATTTAGGTAAGTCTAATTCCCTGCAATAAGCAGGTTTTAATATACCTAAATCTTGGGGCTGGTCCTCTGTGGTAGTAAGGTGGATCGATATTTACATTGCACATGTAGATTAAATACTAAATTGATACATGTTTGGCTAGATTAAGCATAAAACGGCATTTTCTTTTTGTATATTGAAAAACAAATATAAACACACATTTTCAAAATATTAATACAAAATGACAATGCTGAACTTCTGCCTAGACCCTATTAGTTACATCTGTCCGTATAATTTGATTTGACATTGTTTAAAGTGGAATAACCAGACAATACCTTGCTCCACTGCAGATATCAATTAAACAATTAAAGTACATGAATAGAAAAGATTTGATTAAAGCTAGCCATACACGGCACGGATTCCCTGGCTGATCGATTCAGCACCGATGGATTCCGGCAATTCCGCCGGCATCCACAGGTGAGAACGATCAGCCAATTAGGGAATCCGATCGTGGCATCCCACCTTGCACGGCCGGATCCGTGTCCGATGGATCGGCTCCCTGACCGCAACGCCCCCTGATCAGAGCAGAATCGGACCCGAAAAGACCAACAGGTTGGTTCTTCCTCGGATCCGATTCTGTGCCCCCGATCCATCGGATGGGGTCTGACGGGCAAGGTGGGCTGCAGAGGATTCCGGCACGATGGATCCGCGTGCACGCGCCTTAACATTGTTGAGCTCAGGCCAAGACATAATTGAAACTTTGATGCCTATAATGATCAAGGAAATTTAAATACAGAGACAAATAGCTACAATGCTTAAGGCCCCCTCACAGTTTACAATCTTACCATACAATCTCTGTACAAAACCCATGTAATATGAGGACCTTTCTAACCTTCCAATCACTATGTATTCAGGGAGCCCACCATACTACCGTGTTTCCCGAAAATATACATTTCTGCCTCTCCTGGAAATATGAGGTGCCCCAACACCCTCCGAAAATAAGGCACCCCTGCAAATATGGCGCCCCTGAAAATAAGGCGCCCCCGACAATTAGGCGCCCGCATGTTCCTGTTCGTGGCAAATGAATGTTCGCTTTTAAAATCAATCGCAGACAAATGGGAGCAGCCATAGACATGAATGGAAAGTGACTGGAGCAAGCAGACAGGAAGTGGGTGGCGAGCCTGTGCCATCGCCAGTACAAGCTGCTGCTTACTGCTCTGAAGGAATCCCCTGGGCGAAAGGGGTCACTAAGGTAAAAGGGACCCCCCCTTCTCATCCTCCTGTGTCATTTTAAATGCTCCCTCTGATCCCTATCATAATGACACAGTGAGTACAGAGGGGGGCAATCAAAATGACACAGGAGGATGAGAAGGGGGAGATTACCACTTTAGTAACCCCTTATCATCCTCCTGTGTCATTTTTATTGTCCCCTCTGATCCCTCCTGTGTTGGGGGTGAATCAAAATGACACAGGAGAATCAAAAGGGGTAATGGTAATCCCCCCTCTGATCCTCCTGTGTAATTTTGATCCCCCCTTCTGATCCTCCTGTGTCCTTTGATTGCCCCCTCTGAGTGTGTGTGTCGGGGGGGGGGGGGGGGGGGGGGGGGGGGGTTCTTTATTGAAATACAAGACATCCCCTAAAAATAAGACATAGCACTTCTTTGGGAGCAGAAATTTATATAAGACAGACTTATTTTCGAGGAAACAGGGTACATAGCTGTTGGTAGATCAATATGATATTGTATGGAGGGATCTAAATGTGTATGGGAGCTTTACTAACATTATACAGGTCTATATACTTTGATACTGATGACAACACAGCAGTCTTTCTGCCATTGTTTTCGCACATGATTCACACAATGTTACCCCAGATATAGACATTTGTATCTAGGATTAATTTGGGGGAAAATGTGTGAATCCAAAAGTTGTGGGACTTTTGGGTGAAAGGATTGAAAAGGCAGTATTATTTGAAAAAACAAACAAACAAACATAATGAGGGTGATACTGCATGAAAGTTTTATGAAATAATTGTCCTCCAACTGCAGTATCGGGCTATCATGCAGTGTGACTCTCAGAGTTACAATTTATTTGGGGGACATATCAAAGGTTTATGGCTATTTTTGCATTGATGTACAAAGCATTAAAGATCAAACAGTCCAACATTTTTAAATGGCTACATTTACCATATACTGTATGTGAATGGCTGTGTCTGGGACTTTTTTTCCACCAAATGTTCTCTCCAATACCATGGGTGTATCTTATGATGCATCTTATGGAGAGAAAAGTATGGTTGTCGTGCCAAAAAAAGATATGGCCAACAACTTTGATGGTTCACAGTCCCCCTCCATCAGTGTTGTACAGAACAACCAAAATATGGTGGTTGTTAGTGATGAGTAATGGGGGAGGTAATATGTTTTATTGCTGACATTGTAGTTTTTTTAACTGGTGATCATTGAATGAAAGTGATGAGAAATTAAAAACATAGATATCTTGAGAACAGAAGGATACATCTGTCCCATGGGAACTTGGAAGATGTTTCCTATCATTTTCTGTTGTGTGTCTAGGATAGGAACTTAGGGGAAATTTAGGGGAGACAGTGACACAATAATATTTCTTAGGGTTTACCCCTTTCCTACTTTGTCCACAAACTACAAAAGCTACACTTTAAGGAAACTGTATATAGTAGAGTGTTGTAGCGTTATGCCATTGATGATAAGAGAACATTTGGAGTCCTAGTGATACCCTTTATTAACTAATTGAAGTTATTATGCCAGCTTTCAGGGTGTCTCTGGTAACTTCTTCAGGCTTAATCAAGCTTGAAGAAAGGATTAAGCCTGATAAAGGGATCTTCAGGCTTAGTCCCGAACGCTTCCGTCTTTAATGACTTCAGTTATAGAGCATATCAGCATAGACATAGAAATAGGAGTTCTTCATGGTGATCATATCTTGATTAGTATTGTAAAAGTGAAGAATGACTCCCTCACATGAGTCTACCCTAAGTATAATGGAGCTCACCAACTACAGAGAAAGCAGGAGGCTAGGGGTCAAGTTGGAATTTCACATTGAGCGTCAAGCTTTGCATAAAGAATTACCTCCATTTATCTCTGGATCTGCGTGCCATTTTCACATTTGGTTTTGATAAAATCCAACCTTTGATTTTGGATATTTTACCTTTTACTTTGACACTTCTGTGTATTGGTGTATTTTAATTAATCAAAAATGATCAGAAAAGATAAAGAGAACAAAGCCAATCTACAACAATTAGTAGAAACATGCATATTTTACTGTCACACAGGGTAATGCAAATCAATTTATTTCTGAGCAAAGTATATTTGATGTATCAGCATCAAGCTGGTTTAGACTGAGTCTTGACTAAAGTATGCAAATGTATTATTTTATTATTGATTTGGATGAGTATACCTGGAACCAACAACAAGCCTATTCAATAAACAAAGCAATGCACTAATTACAAGTACACTAACGTACAACCAGGAATTAGAAGTCACTTTAGTCAGTGTAAATTAGAAGGATGGGATCTCATTGGTCAGGTTATATTCATTAACAGACATCACACAAGCATGTGCAGCTAACTACACGCACTTTATCAAACCCAGTCAGCAATAAATATTATTTTATTAGTAAACTATGATCTAGGAAAACACATCATACCTCATCTCTGAAGCCCCCCCCCCCCCCCCCCCCCCCCCCCCCCATACACTTTTAGATCACTCCATACTATTTCCATTAGATCAACCAACAACTATATAGTGCCGGGTCCTCCCTGATAGAATACATAGTGATTGGAAGGTTTAGAAAGGTCCTCATATTACATGGTTTTGGTAGAACAAAATTGTATTATACAGAAATTGTATGGTAGGATTGTAAGGCGTATGGGGGGCTTTACTTATGATGGTTATATAAAAACAGAGTAACAGTACTAGATAAGATTATTCCAGGTGTCTGCGTTACACCCTCCCTGTAATATAAATGTGCCCTCAGTCTGCCGTGATGTATCATCTTCTGCTATAAAATGCATACTGCTAATAACATGTGCTGGATGACAAAATGATACAGAATCTGTTACTGTCTCATCTTCATAAGGTCCACTGATTAAAGCAGGATGGGATGGCACGCTGTGTAATCCTTGCCAGGGTAATGCTGCTACACAAGATTAGGGCAAACATGGTCAATTCAACACCATGACCCTAAGCACATCATACAAAGTATAAAAGAATAGCAGTGCCCAGCAGTACCTGCCTATTATTTTCTCCTACTGGGAGAGGAATAATATGTCTGAACTTGTCCTGTCCCATACAAATTTCTGGACATATAGCATGCCCATCTACCCAACAAGACCCTTGGGAGAAAGTGCCAATGCCCAAACCATCTGCCAACCCATAGGGGCTCATTCACACTATTAGGTTCCACATACCCAAACCATGTCATGACAACATTTATTACTGTGTACCATGGTGTTGTTTCAATTAGTATTGCGGTGACCATTGGCACCCCATTTCGGTTGACTAATGCAAGTGATGGTTAGCAATTCCATCCTGTGTATCTTAAGGCAATGCACCAGACCCAAATTTGGTGCCCATATGGCAATGCAGCCTGTAATGTCTCCATATATACACATATGACAAGTTGTACTACAGAGACAAGTCACCTCCCTGTGTCTACAAACAACCATAAAGTAGAGTGATGGAGCTACTTACTGTGTGTCCTGTACTTGGTCCAGCCTGCGCTCCCGTCCCACACACTGAGGCAGCATCAGCCGCTCTGACTTCTTCTCCTACCTGAAGTATTTTCCTCCGATCAGCCGAGCATGCTCCGTGCTGGAGAGCTAGCTGCCCATCAATGGAAAGTCCCCACCCATTCGCTCCGTGAGATGTCTGTCCCCGCGTGTTGTATTTTCCTACTCTCCGTCCTCTGCTGGCATGTGTCTGCTCTCTTCTGCGTCCGTCCGAGCTGCTCTCTGTGTTTCTTATGTAAGTTTCTTCTGGTGTCAAACTGTTTATGAGCCGCTTCCTAATACTGAGTAGTAGGGAACTGGCTGTAATTAACCCTTCATCCTCTGTCTGCGCCTAGCCATTACACTGCATTCCTTGTATGATTACTTTCCTATCCGCTGCACGTGTAATGTCATTTTATGTTATATTGTACTATTTGCTGCATTTCTAATGTACATTTCTTCTGATGTAAAGCTGGCCATACACCTGCAGGATTCTCTGTCAGATTTCCTTCAGATCAGATC
>CM070036.1:58222634-58247528 GCA_036250615.1 Ptychadena robeensis | reverse complement strand
AAAAGAAACAGTTTAAAGAAAAACACAGTATGTATGATGCAGACAGGATCTCTTTTTGAGCGACAAATACTGTATATTTGTAGTGTAGTCACTCTACCAAACCGGGACACTGGCCCCTATGATGCAGATTCGCATCAGCCTCCATGGTTCCCTTCCCGGAGTATATACACGCTCCCCTGGACGAGGAGAGGCAGTCCAGAAGCACGATTCTTGATGAGACGGCAGCAGCTGGGCACACTAGCTTTCGACTGGGAAACAGCCCTCTACCGTCTATATTGGCATGCAGGCAGCCTGCATTACTTCGCTCAGACCCAGCTGCAGTACGTGTGCAAGTGGGGTGGGGAGCACACGCCCCTTGGGTGATTCCAGCAGGACTACAAGAAGGACGAGGACTGTCCTGGCCAGAAGGGCCCGTAGTTGCAGTTGGCTGAGTGATGTGCCTAAGCAAAAGTTAAAAATGGACTTGGTAGCTCTGTTGGGATTATGACCCGTTCACCAGGAATTCGTGAATTGTTTCTGCGAAGTTAAAAAAAAAAAAAATCTAGTTTTAGCAGCACGTCCACCTCTTGTTGTGGTTGATCCTGAACATGCACATATCTTTTCCCTTACGTCCTATTCCCTATCCTTGGTTATTACAGTATGTTTTCTTCCAAAGAGTGTCTTTTGGAGGGATCTCTTTGCACCAGAAAAAAGGCAAGAAAAAAAGTTACATGATAAGATTATAAATTAGCAGGGTATGTAATGATCTTCAAGGTTACATTTAAATAGAGGTGTCAAACTACGGCCTTGGGGCTAAATCTGTCCCATTGTGTAATCATATTTTACCCTCGAGGTGAAAGGTAGCCATAGATGAATCGATTTGTCGGCGATCGATTGCCGATTAGATCATTCAGCAATAGAGGAATTGGTGATCGATCGTTTTGCAATCGATGGCACACCACCTTGGGAATTACGATTTGGGGTGGATTATGGCAGGATCGGATAAGCAAAAAGGCAGATTTCTCAAAATTCATCAATCGGAAAGGCTTCTGCATAGGGAGCTATGGGTCAATCACACAGGAAGTGGTTGATTTTCTGCATCAATGTACTTTGATTGACAAATGATCAACCAAAAACAAACATCAGGTCGGATCAATGTTCGATTAAATTTTTGGTCGATTTAATTAAAGCTCCGTCATCAAATTTTATTTTTGTATGTGCCAGACTGCTATTTACACTTGATAATGAACCTTACATTTTAAGGGGTTGACACTTTTATGAAGAGCCGAGCTCACAGACTGGTACTCCCACATACTACCCAAGCTCACATAATAGTGCAATATCTGTAAAATATGTATATTCACTAGTGATGGCGCGAACCCGGAATTTGATGTTCGCGAACGGCGAACGCGAACCTCCGCAAAAGTTTGCGAACCCGGCGAACCCCATAGACTTCAATGGGCAGGCGAACATTAAAAAACAAAGGGACCCTTTCTGGCCACAATAGTGTTGGAAAAGTTATTTCAAGGGGACTAACACCTGGACAATGACATGACAGAGGGGAATCCATGGCAAAACTCCCAAGAAAAAATCTTTTCCCGCAATAAATCCGCACGAAAGATTTCTACGAGCTGGAGAGCACTAAACAACATGGTTGGTAAATGCCTGTGTGAATTCCACCTGAAACAACCTGTGAAGATCTGCTTTCCACGTTGCCTACAGCTTAAAAGGTGAATTTTAATTTTATGGAGGACACTGGTGGAGATGGACAGTGTGGAGGACATTGGTTGAGAGGGACAGTGTGGAGGACACTGGTGGTGATGGTCAGTGTGGAGGACACTGGGGGAGATGGTCAGTGTGGAGGACACTGGGGAGATGGTCAGTATGGCGGACACTGGTGGTGATGGTCAGTGTGGAGGACACTGGTGGTGATGGTCAGTGTGGAGGACACTGGGGGAGATGGATATTCCCCATGGATGGATGGATGGGATATTTAGTGAAGACTGTAGAAAGATTACACAGAACACTGTCCTAGCTACTGGTTTCCCTATGCAGCAGCAGCAGCTCTCTTTCCTAACTGTCTCCTTCTTCAGCAGAATGTGTAATGGCGTCCTGTACTTGATATGTTATAGGGGGTGTGAGGGTCTGTGAGGTGGGGGGTGCTCATTGGCTGGATTATGTCTGCTGACTGTGACTCACAGGGGTCAAAGTTTCTGCAATGTTAAAAGATAGGGGGCGAACCGAACTCGCCATATGTTCGCGAACATGGGCGGACGCGAACATGCGATGTTCACCTCGGATAGTTCTCCGGCGAACAGTTCGGGCCCTCACTAATATTCACACACATGCACACAGACACATAGGTCTCCAAATACAGTGAGTAACATAAGTATTGGAACACCCTGCGGAGGGGTCTGAAATTTACATTGTAGGTGCATTCCCATTGTGAGAGTCAGCATTTAAAAATACAATTCAGGAAATCAGATTGTATGATAATTAAAGAATGTTTTTGTAGTGCACTGCTGCACATAAGTATTTGAACACTTGAAGACTTGAGAACACTTGATCCAGAAGCCTTTGTTTGCATTTACTGAGGTCAAACGTTTCCCGTTGTTCTTGACCAGATATGCACACACTACAACAGGGATTTTGTCCCACTCCTCCACACAGATCTCCTCTAGATCTATCAGGTTTCTGGGCTGTCGCTGAGCAAAAATATTTTTCATTGGATTTAGGTCTGGAGACTGGCAAAATCACAGGGTGTTCAAATACTTAAAAAAAAGACCCATAAAAATAGAAGCTAAACAATTATTGTAAAAAAAATATTTTTTTGTTTACGGACTGGCATGTCCTTGCCCATTCAATTATGTGCATGCATTTGTATTTATGTGTGTGAGCATGTATGTATGTATATATACCTTTTGTGGTTTGCTACTTTGGTGTAAAGAGCAGCAAGGCATTAATTTAACTCTGCTGTTTGTCTCCTATTACTGTGAAAAAATACTTATTTTTTCAGTTAAGGTGCTGAAATGTTGAAAATAAATGGCAAACACCAATATTATAGGTAAGGAGTGGAGGGAAAGAAAGGTAAATAACACATTTCAAGTTGCCACCAGAACAGCAATGGAGGACAATCGCGCCATGACCACTTTCTATGATTTCCTTCACAATGACAGATTTCCTCTCACTTACTGTTACATCACTAGAGCTGAAAAGATACATTTCTCCAATACAAAAACCTGACAGTTCCTATGTTCTAGTTAAAAAGTTTTTGCTTTAGAGATACTTTAAGTTAAAAAGTAAATACAATAGCTAAGCGTTAATTTTTTGTTCTTTTGCATTCAATTGTTTTTGATGCTGAAAAGCTCGTGCCAAAAATACTTACTCTGGAAACATGCCTTGTGCACTCTTTCTATGTATAATGTATAGATGCACACAATACTAAATCCTTGATGTGCCTGCCAAATGTATGAGCTCTCCCCACAAAACAGCTTGTCAAATAGATATTTATGCTTTTCATTGGTTGAATCCAAGGATATTTTTAAAAGGGACATTTAACGTATACTGAAAAAACAGGTGTAAAATTGCATATCAGCCTGTGAGCAGCTGTTACCATATTCAGTACAATACTGTGTATTCCTTATCATGTCTCTGCAATGTCTTTGTGAAGGCAGTATTTGTTGTTATTATTATATGAACATTACATTCATGTAATGTAGTTATCTTTCTCAGCAGTACCTGGATGTGAAGGAACCAGTTTCCAAATTAAACTGATACCATCATATAGCCCTTATCACATATCTTTGTACAATCTGGATGTGACCTTGTATGTTAGAAGTATTAAGGATTTATTAATAAAGCAGTCAATAGGTTGTTTACAGGAAAAATGATGTTATCACCACTATTACTTCTGAAACCTAGTTATATTATGTGAGGTGAATCTAATTTTTTTTTTATATTCAGCAGTAAGCACCACATCACAACATTAAAAACAGAGATGAGTGGCTTTTAAGTACCATTTTGTAAGTTTTGCCACTATGAACACTTTTGTTAATGGCAAACTAATTTAATTGAGAAAGTGAGAGCATACTTATTTAGATCAATTGCAGGACCTCTATTTAGCAGTTTTAGAAGCCCAAACACCAGGAATTAAAACTCTAAAAGGTAACAAAAAAAAAATTAAAGAGCATTTTTACTACCCACAGATAGATTGTTTATGGAGGTAAAAACATAGCTCTAATGGCTTGATAAGGGGACGTGATGATGTGACCAACTATCTGTGTCATAGCAAAATTGTTCAGGATTATCTTATTACATGTGAGTTTTTTGTAATCTTTTTTTGAAAGATCATCCAAATAAAAGGGTGTTTGCCTGCAAAAGTTATATACTACATGATGTGCTTTAGATAGTTAAAAGTATCAAGGACTATTTAGTGCAGCTTATGTTTTTGCAATTCCTGTTTAAAACCAGAATGTTGTTTCTGGTGTCAGAATTGATACTAATAATTAAATACATTCCACTAGCCTTCAAAATTTATTTAATTGATTTTATAGATTAATATAGTTACATAAAATATTTATACTGTATAAACAGATTACAGCTCTCTCTGATGATCTATTTAAAACATGGTTTTGTTTACAGAAGATATCTTGATGCCACAGGAAACTGCCACATCATAAACAGCATAGCTGTCATCTTTAAAACAAAAAAAACTAAAAAAAAAAAACGGGTGACATACAGTGACGTCTTTATGTACTTGTTTAACACATTAAAATGTTGTTGTTTTGATGTTTCCACATCGTTTTGATCAATAAAAATTAATTGAAAGGAGGATCAGCATATCCATATGGTAATACAGCTTTAAATAGGATAGGACACTGCTGTATAATTATATATAATATATAAGCTACATACATTGCTCGATTTTCTGTTTGATCGACCTATAAAATTATAGTTTTTTAAAACATAATATGATCAATTCACAATCGATTTATTCCTCTCCTTAGTTCTGTGCTAATGCTCCATAGTTCATGGTTAGTTCAGATACAAATGGATCGAATACCAAGAAAATCCGTCAGATCAACATGTCCCATCACTGTTTAATCTGAAAAAAATATATATATATAAATACAAACTGAAATCTATCGTACAAAAGAAGTAGTTAAGAGATTTTATCATTCAAGTTATCCTTTATATAAAATTTTTTTTTTTTATGTAATTTTTTTTTTTTACATAATCGTTTGTTTCAAACATTATTATATTCAGAATGTCAACTTGACCCTTGTACGACCATATTTTGGGAAGTTGCAGAGCTACAGTTTAAAAAAAAAAACCCATTAAAGCCTATGGTGCGCTTATGGTGAGGAAATCTGGACCTCAGCAGTGCACTAGAAAGGGGACAGAGCATGCTCTATTAAATGTGTAAATGCCACAAAAGTTCACCTTTATCAAAAAGAAAATTACATGAGCCCCAAAACAAGTGAAAAGCATTAGCGTTTGATTCACTGATAAGACTTTACTGCCTTTTATTTATATATCTTTACCACACAATGTGGTGTGCATACTTTTATCATATTAACCTCCTGGGCTTTCTGCCTAAGATATATCGGGGCGAGTTTCTCAGCTAATAAAACTCACCCTGAGATACACTAAAACTCACCGGCCGATTCTTCAGTGCCCCCCCCAATGATGTCACATATGACACTGGAGGATCGGGGGTAGGCGTTGCCATTGACTTTCATATACTGGAGGAGCTGTCGCTTTTTCCAAGCAGACCTCGTGTTCGAGTCTTCCTGGAGAGTGGAAAATCGGGGCACTAAATGTGCTCTGCTGTGATCACCAGTGGCGTGCTTTTTAAAGAAAGCGTCACATGCACAATTCCCAGGAGGTTAAGATCAATTTACATTTTGATTTATACCATTCTTTCGGACGGTATAAAACAAACTATAGATTTGGGGGGAAATTTTTTCTAGTGGTGTATTAATGTTTAGTCTTTTGTTTTTGTACCCTTAAATTTTGTTTAACTGGTTGGCAATTAGAAGAAAAATATTTTCCCAAGATCACTCACACTTTGATATCACAGACAAAAATCTGATTAGGCTGACATATTCTTTAAATTCCATAAGAAATTTACTACCATCTAATCTAACATTGCTTTTTCAGGAATTTCAGCAAAAAACGCTCCTAAGATCATTTCTGGTTTGTGTCTCATTTAATCGTAAAATGACTTTGGGCTTTTTGACATAAAATCAGATAATTTTCCCATGATATCTTTCACTTCATTGCTTCTTAGCAGAATGAGCAGGGGGCAGTGTGAGCCTGCCTAGATAAATGGCAGTGTGCTGACACAAGCAAACAGGAACAAGCAAAACATGGAACACTTTAATAAACCTAATGAAAAAGCTAAAAACTCCTGAGAGTATATTTCCAGTGGTCTATAGAACTTGGATTAATAACAAAGATTTCAAAATAATAGCGAATGAGATCTAATGGCATAGATGTGTGGTTCCGACTGAATGTGAATGAACTCTGTGATACACTGGCTTTGTTAGGAATTGTGGAAGCCTTTGTTCTGTAGTTTTTGATTAGAAAGAAATAGAGACCATTCTTTTTCCATGTAAGGGAACAGGAAAACATACGGCTGCTGCCAAATTGCTATAAACCCGTTTTATCAGGCTATAATGTGTCAATGTGAAATACAAGGGTTGACATATGTTTTCTACTTCAGTTCTTGAAGCAATGCTCTCTTTATCAAAGCTGGAAGAAATGCAAAAAAATAAAGATTTTTTCATTCACATATAAGTAAAATTATATTTTAGTAAGTCTATTGGTCCTTTATAGTCAGAATTTAAAGTCAGCACTTCAAATTCACACAATGATTAAAAATTATAAAAATAAAATAATGTTCAACTTCAACAGCAATGGAATGACTTATATGCTATCTGATCATACCAAAGACCTGTGACCACCTAAAATCTTTATTACTTTGGCCATTGCTCTGGGGTACATATGATAGTGGAGGTCATCCATATCAGACTTGACCTGCCTAATTACACCTCGTTCTACATATGCTCTGTCTTGTAAAACAGATCTCCCAAGGAAGCAACATGGGGGCAAAAAGCTGTGGAGACAATGGACAAGACAACATAATCTCATTATTTAGATCAGTAATCCCAGTTTGGGTATTTTTATTCATACCTAATCATGTTGATATTCTGACAGTTGGAAATGCATAATGCAATATAATTGACATTGATGTGATATTTCTTGCAATTTAAAGAGATTTGGATGCCTTAAAACTCTGTATTGATGGAGGGAACAATATTTCTAGGTTTGTGCAAAATATTTGTTTGGGAATTAATATGAAATCATCAACTATAGTACATCTTTATTACTAGTAACTATGTGTGCTGGATATACAGTAATTAGTAAATTGTTTCTTAAAGTGTACATATGCGGAGACTAGCCACATTAGATCCTTTATATAAGCTGCAAAATATGAAAACATTACTGAAAAGATGAAAAAAGTAAATGAATTGCTTCAATATGGTTTGAAAATAATTAGTTAAGTTACTTGATTACATCTTGTATGGATAGTATAGATGCTAAATTTATAGATCAAAACACACCCTCTTGAATCCTTCCTCAATACTTCACCATAAGCCAGAGTTGGGCTTCAATAATTCCATAATTATGTTTGCTGTCAAACATTACTTCTTACAGTTGTGTTCAAAATTATTCAACCCCCACTGAAATTGAGTGTTTTGGCTATTTTGACATTGATTTTTATCATTTCAGTCATCTTGTTTACAATGAAATGATAGAGGCGCTTGTAAGTCAGACAAATATAACATAACATTAATAATGATATAACCACAAATGTCTTTTCTGTGCTCACATCATTATCAGTTTTATTCAACCCCCAAGTGACATTCATTCTTAGTACTTAGTACAACATCCTTTTCCAGTTATAACAGCTTTTAAAAGTGAAGCATAGCGTGACACAAGTATCTTGCAGCGATCTACGGGTATCTTAACCCATTCTTCATGGGCAAAAGCCTCCAGTTCAGTCACATTCTTAGGCTTGCACGCTGCAACTGCTTTCTTCAAGTCCCACCACAGGTTCTCAATCCGATTTAAGTCTGGTAACTGCGATGGCCACTCCAAAATGTTCCTGCCTTTAATCTGCAACCATTATCTAGTGGACTTGGAGGTATGCTTGGGATCATTGTCCTGTTGAAAGGTCCAACGTCAGGTTTGTGACAGACTGCATCACATCTCCTTCCAATATCTTTTGGTACTGAAGAGAATTCATGGTACCTTGCTGAAGCTTCCCTGTACCTGCAGAAGCAAAAAAGCCCCAAAGCATGATTGACCTCCCGCCATGCTTCACAGTGGGCAAGGTGTTCTTTTCTTCATAGGCCTTGTTCTTCCTCCTGCAAACATAGCGTTGATCCATGGGCCCAAACAGTTCTAATTTTGTTCCATCAGTCCACAGAACACTATCCCAAAACTTTTGTGGTTTGTCCACATGAATTTTGGCATACTGCAGTCGATCAACGGATGGATGGATCAACGCTATGTTTGGAGGAGGAAGAACAAGCACAAAACTGATTATAAATTATATATATAATAACACTTTTAGTTTGCAATGCTGAAATGTATGCAATGTTTGCCTCAACACCAAAAGACAAACTTCCCACACGAGGATGATGGAAAATGAAAGTACTCTAAGCCACCTTCCCTGTAGTCTTCCAAAAGAGGATTGAGAGTTGTAGTTGTATGTTGAACATATTGTTTTATAGGCTGTTGGGATTGTCACTTGTTTATTTCAATTGTATTCTTTGTTTTGCTAAGGGGAAATGTGAAAAGCCTTAATAAAAATATTGAGAAAGAAATAATCAACTTGGAAAGAAACTGGCCCCTGCTGTTTAAATCTTGGGTTTTGGAAACTATCTAGGTTCCTTATAATTCACATTTTGCAATTTGGGGGTATGCATGGTGAAACCAGCCTTTGTATCGCTAGAAGTTATATTAGTGGAAACCCTGTGCAGCTACTGCTGTAAAGCTATCTGGGTGCAACATTTTCATGGGGCTCCAAGTATCTCCATGTGGCTCTTGCTATCCAACCCACTCTGTCACTGTCTTGGTATAATACTTATCTGGTGCAGTTCAGTCGTAACAATCAATGTTTAAAGGTTGTAATCATACATGTATGCAACTTGATAAATATTGGTGACAACGGAAGGTATATTAGTAGCAGTATTAACCTCCCTATCGGTCACCGCCTACTGCGTAGTATTTAACGACATGGGCTGGGAAACCAATGGCCCCTATTATAATGGAAGTGTATTTTGCTGCCCCCTCCCCCCTGCCCTTTCGGCATCAGTGATGAAGCATAAGGTGTGGATCTGGACTCCCAGAATAGCTGGAGCTGGATAGAAAATCGCCACAGCTTTCCGAGGGTATGGTCGATTTGTACAATTCTGGTTCATTCGGAGTTTGATTCTCAAACAAACTCCGGACGAACTGGGTTCGTCTCAACCGCTATTGAGTGTAAGTGTAACTGGTGCTCATAAATCAGCTTCTAAAAGTTGGCCATGTACACTCTGCATATTAGGTGTGTGGCTTAGAAGTGGTAATAACAGCACTGGGAGGATCCCTTTGATCCTCTAGCCGGGAGCAAGCATGCACACCAGCGAGCATGTGCACATGCACGCTTGTGATGTTACGGAGCCTGGGAGATTTAAAGGGCCAGCTGGCTGCAATCGCTCTCTTAAATTTTCCTGCAGCCAGCCATGCCCTCTCTCCCCACCATTCCCCCAAAGCTCAGCAGCCTCCTCCAAGTGGATCTCCAAAGTCCAGGAGCCCAGCTAGGTCAATGAGTCCAATGGCTACATAGTTCCTTAACCACCTGATACACCCCATGATTGTTCTTCTGGTTCTTCGTCATCATGTACATGGGACTGTGTCTAGTCTACTGTAGGGTCAAGAGTCTTGCTGACCAACTACAACAAAACCAGACAGAGCTTCATGAAACTAATCATAGAAGTAGGCTCAGGATGTTACCATTCAAGTCCTAAAACCCCACTGTATTCTCTTGTATATATGTATTTTTCTTTGTTATATTTGTGGTTTTATGGGATGTAGAAAGTTTGGTGGGGGTGTGAAAATAAGTTTTTTTTTGTGTGTGAATGGGGACAAGATAAGGGCAATATAGGGATAGATCCCTCCTTTAGCACAGTATTTGCCACTCTAACCCTAATGGTAAAAGTTTGTAAGGAAGGGAGTGAGTGTTGGTAAGTGAGGTGTCCTTTCCCGCAGGTAGAATTTGGGTACTTAGACATCACCTCTTATTCCAGTGTTCTGGCCTGCTTTGTAAATACCTACGCATCTGTCCATGGAAAGACATCCCTCAGTAGATACTTCAATCAAGATGAAAGGAAAAGCGTTGGAGGAAAGTTGTCCCTTTACAGAAAAGAGGCCAGTCCTTGGTTGACTGTACTCCAGGAAGGAGGTGCTATGTAGATTGACCCAGAGACGGGCCAGTAAGATGATGGTGGAAGCAACTGATACCTGAAAGCGACACTGACAGATGGAAAGAGATGTGTCTGATGGAAGCCACGGTCTAGCCACTGTGAGGGTGTCCCTGTCCCAGAGTCTGACAAACTAAAGACGACAATGGGAGCGGCGGATATCTGAAGATCGACCCTGACTGCAGAAATGAAAGAGCTCCATTCGAAAGCCAAGAAGGTTACAGAGCAAGCTCCAAAAAGACCATGTATTCTGTAGATGGAGACGTTTAGTTTAGGTGAACGGCAGGAAAGAGGTCATGGTCACAAGGGGTGATGTCTGGATACCTAGTCTGGAGTATACTACAGTCCTTTCTGAACTGGTGCCAACAAGTGGGGTTGAAAAGGTAAATGCATCCCAACCCTTCCCTTAAAACTTTAATGTTGTGTACTCAACAGGGGAATGTAGAGGGAAGGCATGGGTCCCCATCCACCTGTCAGATTCACCTTCCCACAGGTGAATACTGAGTTGCCCGCAGGGGGGGGGGACAGGTGACGCCCGGGCAGAACAAAGGGAAGACCCTCCACTCTTTGCTTCAGTAAGTGCGCTCACCTCCGGCGTGGTAATTACAGCACCAGAGAGGTATGTACAGACTCCCGGCGAGAGGATCAAAGGGAACCTCTAGCCGGGAGCAAGCATGCATGCCAGCGGGCGTGTGCAAGTGCATGCTTGTGATGTTACAGCCTGGAAGAATTTTCCTGCAGCCAGCCATGCCCTCTCTCTCCACTCTCCATTTCCTCCAAAGCCTAGCAGCCTCCTCTAAGCGGACCCCCAAAGCCCAGGAGCCCAGCCAGCCCACCCAGCAGATTGCCCAGCAGCAGCCATCCAGCCGTGACCCCCACTCAGTGCTGATCCCACTCAGCAGCCAGCAGAGAGGACCACCACAGCCCAACAGAGAGTGCAGCTGGCTAAGTATCACATATCTCATGCCTTTCAGGTCCCAGTATTCCCCTTCCATTAACACTTTCACTGCCATTGACCATAGTTAACTCCTTCTTTTCCCTGCTGTATAACCCCTTAGTTAACCCCTTACCTGCCATCTGTATTCCCTTTTGTTAACCTCTTTATTGTCCTCAGCCCTGCTATATCCCCGTATCAATGTTAACATAATGTAATCTGTAGGATCAGACAAGTGCTAGAAGGGAGGGTACCGTTTATCGTATGTGTATGTCATACCTGTCAAGTTTCGGCATACCTGTCGCGTTCCACATACCGGAAGTGACGTCACTGACGTCACTCCCGGTGTCCGCCAAACTTTCACTGATCTAGCAGGGAGAGGACATTACTCTCCTTGCTTAAGTCCCACTGCGCTTGTGCTGATAATATGCGAGCTGGGACATTAGCAGGGAGAGTAACGCCCACTCCCTGCTAGATCAGCTCGATTTCAAGTACCTGGGAAAATCCGTGATTTCTGGGAAAATCACATAAAAACGGGACTTCCCCGGCCAAAACGGGAGGCTTGACAGGTCTGGTGTATGTGAGCGTTTGATTTTAGGAAGATTTGGGGAGGATTTACTGGATTATTGTGTTAGTGTAGTGTAGTTGTGTATTTTAGAGTATTTTGATGAACGTCTATGTGTATGTATATCTATGACCATTGATGTGGATATATATGCACATAGACTATAATAATTGACTGTTTATTGTATATTGATTTATTTGTTCAATAAATATTTTATTGTTTAAGTGTAACGTATAGTCTTGTTATACTTTATTGTTAACACATCATTATACTCAGGTTAGGAAATCGTTAGGATAGCTGGTTGGTATACACAAGTGGGGGGAGCCAATGACAAGCGACCGACGCCCACTGGTGGATACTAACCAGATATATTAATTAGGAATAATTAATATTTCCTTTAACATTGTGCAATTAAGTGAAAAACAACAATGCAAAAGAGATTCCAGATATTAAAACAGCATATGTCACATAGCACATCGTTATCAGTTATCGATGATCAAGCAAAAACAGCAAGTGAGGAGACGTAAGGATGGGCAGAAATACCTAACTTACTTTTCATAGAATTACAAAAATAGAAAATGAACATACAAAACATACAGACACACATATATATGTGAAATGTCAGCCAATGAAAGCACAGCTGCTACACTATTTTAACCACACAATAAAATCATGAACAAAGACACACACTATAAAAGCACTGACTGCTTGGGGTCATAGAACATAATAAAATAATGATGAATCCTCCCCAGTGAGGAAAATTAAATATAAGATTCATGTTTATGTTTGCCGAACAAGCAAGGCATTTTCAGAGTAGCTTGTGCCACCACTTCTGTGTGCCTTAATATGAGACCAGGCTGGAAAAAAGCAGAACACTCAATAGGACTCAGGGACTCGTTTAACTGTATTTCTGATTTAAGGAAATCTTTCATTATTAATACACTGCATAGTGCATGTACAAGATATTTTTTTTCACGGAGTAACTTAATTTATTTGGACTGATAAAAACAGTTATTGTTGTTCTAAGTATAAACTAGAAGAGCGTGGTGGCGGATTTAGTCGCTAATAATTTAAATACATCATCGTGTTTGATCTAAATCCCACAATGATTAGTAATAATTTAAATAGGAAAGAGAAAGAATATGGGATTTGAAATAGATCAACACCAAGCATGGGTATATGGAAAAATATATATATCAATCATATTTTATTGAAACCATAACATTGTTATAACACAAGTGATGCGATTAAAAAGCAGAACCAACTAATGACAAGGTTACATTCACAAATAGATATAATAATCATGATCAAATGTTGCCCAGATAACCTCGACGCGTTTCACCCGATTAGGGTTTCTTCAGGAGGTAAGTAGGATATCTAATATCAAAAGATGTTACAGGCAATTAGGTACAATACATATAGAAACCATGAAGAAATATCTGGCATTACCAAATAAACCAACACCATAACACCGACATTTTACCTGATCACTGATAGAGTATCAACGTAGCCTTAGTAGTATAGCCAATGTTTTTTTTTAAAACTGGAAACTACGCATGCATCACCTAATCAATAGCAGCCAGCTGCTGTTGACTTGTAGTATCCATCAGACTTACTTGCTTGCAGACTGACTTACTTACTGACTGACTGACTTACATATAAAATACAGCTGGGCAACAACTAAAATTTACAGAAGTCTACAAAAATGGAATTCTGGCACGCAATCACTACCAACCAGATGTTCAGACTTTATTGGCTAATTCAGAAAATAAGCCAAGGGTCATACACAAAGATCAGTCCAATAAAGTACACTACAGATGGATAAGGCAGAAGGGGTGGTCGGGGACAAACCAGGGCAAGGAGAGCTCAAGCAATATTTGAAATCAGGACAGGTTACTGTTGGCAACAAAGACACTTGCAGACAGAGAGGTATGCAAACATAGTGGCACACTCAAGCACGCTGCTATACAAATGCTATACCGTGCAATGGTATGCAAAACAGATCCTCATTAAATGGTCAGATTGGCCAATCATATTGTGCCACCTGGTGACCAATTAACAAGGTTAGATTAGGCTATAAACAGACAAACACAAAGTTTATGGATGTATGCAAAGACATTGAATGTTTAGACAAAGCCATGCAGAACCCAAAGACCCCGTTGTGACTGCAAACACCCCCTTTCCACCCCACACATACATATTTCCTCAGAAATGATTTTAGCTATCTTTTAATATCACAATGTAGTCAAAGTTTACTTACTACTATTACTGATTTTCAACATGTGCATATTGCTCTAAAATAATAGGCAATTTTCTTGTTACCAATTTTTCCATAACAACATATGATGTATATGAATGATATAAGTCTTGAAAATGGCAATCACAAAAGTTACATAAGCAACAACAGTAAAGGTTATTGACACACTAAGATCTAGATAGGCATATTGGTTACTTTTATTTGAGAAAGGCTGTTTAATGTGTTAGAAAAAGACATGACATAAGCGTTGACCTGGGATCAAGGGCAATTGATTAAAAATACAGTAAAATCAGAAATATCCACTAGTACATAAATTATATAATCAATGGCTATAAACAGATGAACTATTTTAAATGACTATTTCTGAAAATGTATTTCCTTAAATTGAATCCTACATGGTATGGAATAAAATAGATAGACCATACCTTTGTGATGATTTAATATCTCCTGTGAAAACATATTGATTTTCAACCAGTAGAGGTTGCACTTAAAATAATGGTTCAGTGGAAATGTCATATAACTTGTTGACCATGATGCCATGTTTTGTTGTAGTAAATCTAAAGTGATGTGCAATAAGGATCTCATTATGAAGGGATAATAAGAAAACAACTGCTTATTACTGTTTGTGATATATTACCATTTTCTTTTATACTAAATAAAAACAGTTTCTTTGTTCTTCAGTATCTCTGGAGTAGACAACATAATAACAATTACAAGATATATGAATTAATAATTAGTAGTAGTATACATTTAAACCCAGAATACTAAGATATATAAAATTAAGATTTACTTATATGCAGATAAAAATCATAATAAATTGGATTCCTTCTTTTGAATTTAACCTTACCAAAATTGATACCTACTTTTGAGTCAAAACATCCGTAATCGTTCAGGTTGGAGTTTCTAAGGCATACGCATAGATATTCAGCTTCAGAACAGTCACGCAGGAAAAAGGAATCCAATTTTAAAGGAATCCAATTTATTGGTTGTGCATCTATTAAAGTGTGTGGCAGTATGATTTATGATTTATTTATAATGGACAATCAATATGTAAATTACTGTTACATTAAGTTGATGTAGTTTAAAATTGATTTAACAAAAGTTAATGCACATATGTCTAGCTTTAGTCCTGCAAAAATCAAACACCCAATGGAATGTTGTAATATTGACAAATGTTCTGAGAAATCTTTGGTTTGAGCCCCAGACCTCTGCTGCTACTGCTGAACTTTCATGTCTCATATTTATCTTTGTCATGCGATATGCCCTAGAGGATTATATGAATACGATTTATGGAGGTTGGAAAACCAGTTTATAATGGTTCACAAATGCACACCTCCAAATATTGGGACAATGAGGAATTTTAAGCCCTGAAGTATGTTGTTCGGCGAACATTCCCGACACATTTCACAGGTTATCATCTTCATCATAGGTATTGTGTTTTACAACATATCTAGTTGTTCTGTATAACTTATATCCTTGTGAATGAGAACCATGTGCAAAAAAGCAGAGAACACACAAGATGAAGAATGGGGAGTTTAAGGAAGCAATCCAGTTTTACCATAAGATGACTAGATTGCTTCCTTAAAATGTCCCCATTCTGTCACCTTGCGTGTTCTCTGCTTAGTTGTACATGGCTCTCATTCACATAGATGTGCCAAACTCATATACATCAATATATATGAACTGTAAACAAATCATGTGATCATATTTATGTATTGGGCTGAACAGGCAACAGAGATATTTTGTTTTGAAATAAATGTCTTAAGTGAACTTTACCTAAACCTAAATTGTTGCTGTAACAGAAACCAACCTTTCCCAAATGGATTCCACAAAGTTGGAATTTTAGTAAATGCTGAGGCTTATCATGTCTCTTTACAAGAACAAAAGGCCTAGCCCACCCTTTATAAACAATTTATACCATTATCCCTTCACTATCAAACTATGCAGGTTAAGGCCCCAGCACACATATCTTGTGGGAGCTGACAGATGAGCGGTGGAGTGCAACATTATGATGCCATCACGCTGCATCCCGTCGCTCAAGGCTATCAGCGGGCACCCTTTTACGTGTATGGGGGCCTTTAGCCATCCACCAAGCCTGGCCTTATCCAACTGACTTTTCAATTATATTTGATATTATATGGTTAATATAATATTGAATATAATTGAAAAGTCTGTTGGATGAGGCCAGGCTTGGTGAATGGCTAAAGGCCCCCATACACGTAAAAGGGTGCCCGCTGATAGCCTTGAGCGACGGGATGCAGCGTGATGGCATCATAATGTTATTATATGGTTGACATACTTTTCTCATGCATTGCTTAGAATGTATGTCAAATGTAATGTCAAAAGAAAAATTATTAAAAATAGCCCGAAAAACACCCAGCAAATGCCTCATGTTAATTTCACAGGGATGTCCCGGCAAAGTTCCCACGGAACAAGTGCTGCAAGCTGGCAACTAATAACATAGACCTTGGGCCCCTCTTATCTATTAGCCCGGCATCCACTTCAGCATCCTCCCCCCCTGTTACTGGGCCAGAAACTCACTGTAGGGGTGGCCTGGCTATGGCGGGAGTAAGTAACGTGTTTCCCTCTGCAGCTCCTGCTTCCTGCTGATACACTGGTGACTCAGAGGCGTTTCCCACCGAACCTTCCTAACAACTTGCTCCTGTGGCACAACCTTCCCTTACAACAAACTTCCCCACACCACCACCTCCTCACTCCTCCACCCCTCCAACCTTCTCCACACTACCTTCTTAATAACAAGCCTGCGCCTGCGCTGGTGAGTTGCGCTTCGTGGGTCCGCTGTTGGCACGTGCTGGGGGGGTTTCCCCGTGGGCGGAAGAGAGATTCCCTCGCGCTAATAAGGGCCAACGAAAAAAAGCAAGCGACGTAAGACAAACCCAAAGAGAAGGAGTGCAATAGTTTTTTTCCCTTTCCCCAAACCCTATCAGAATACAGAGCCATAATCAAGATGCGGCGGCTGCCTCCCCGTGCAACGAGCTAATGAAACTGTACAGTCAGCCATATCAAAATGGCGGAGCCCGCCTCCCCCGTGACCAGGAAGTCCAAACGAGATTGTCCTTCTCTGAGTCCCCCTTCATGATCATCACTACCGACCCTGCTAGGTCAGGGTTCTCCTCTCCCAAACTCCTCAATCACACCTCCCAAGTGTGTGTCAGGACTTACCGTGGCCGCAGGTATGGACTCCCTCCACTGAAGTCCCTGCCGCCTGCTGCTTCTGCCAACTCCCCACAAAATCGATTTTGAATCCCATCGTTCCAACTGGAGATCTTGCAGAAAAGATCTCCCAGCCCTTACAACGACCGTTGCAAAACTACTTCAGCTAGGGTGGGCGGTTGAAGATAGCTGCTATCCAGGAATACATCCATGTCCTAAAGTAATTGCCACCCATTCACCTCATACTTAATACAGGCTGCAATTCATCAGGAGGACAGTGAAATAGAGCACCCGTAGAATAACCTGAGAATCAGAGGCCTTCGGAGGCTACCCCACCTGAACATTAAAAACCACGGTGCAAAGCATCTTAGCCGCCTGCTGGTACGTCCTTCTGACAGTATACACCCGGATGATTCCACAGAGCTGCAGCCCTCGTACCAACCCAATGGCAATCCCACGTGACCTTTTTATGCAGTCCATTACTTTAGACACTAAAGAAGACATTTTGAAGCAGCTTGGCTGAAACTCCCTTGGACTTTGAGGTGCACAATACAGATTAATGCCAGATCTTTCCCTAATACACTCCGGCGAAGGCAATGTGCACAACTCTCTGGTCAATTGTCATGGCTGGTATCCAATTATAGATTGGGGTTACCCGCTGCATCTAAGATACTACGAGGAATACAGATTTGTGATACTTCACCGAGGACGTCCCTCTGTCCCTGATCAATGAATCTTCCCTCCGTGGAATACCTAACTTGTTTGCTAAACATTTTTCTGATCAGAGAACACTTCCCAGACCATCATAAACCCCTGCGGCAAACTCCTCTTCCTCCTTTCGCAAGTGGACCTCTCGCCATCAAACCACCTCCCCCGAATTACAAGTTCAACCGACCATGGAGAACTAAGCACTACATCTTGTCCAGAGGACTACCTTCTTTTCTGGCTGGCCTTTCTGTCTATCAACTACCAGTAATTCTGGACGCTCCTGGTTAAACCATAGAGGGAAACTCACCAATGGATAAGTACTGTTTACACATATTATATATGAATGCCTTAAATGGCTTTCATTACCCAATTCTCCTTTTTTTTTTATTGAGGGGCAATCAAATTGGCCAGCAGATGAATTTCCTTCCTCTCCTGTTCATCTCCACCTTCCCCTTCCCCCTCCCTTATAAGGTTGCTTTTGCTCTTTGTCCGTATAAGTTATTTGTTGCATTACAATCTCTGTACTGTTGATAATGGATGCTGTCTTATTAATTTTTTTCTTCCTTTTTTTTTAACTTTTTTTTATCAAAGTATAACCGGTCTTAGTGGAGGCAGGGGCGGGCACCGGGCCTCTGCCAGTCACTCACCCCCCAGCAATAGGCATAAGCTGGTCATAGACTACTGTCTTCCCCTTGGGTGTCTGGCCCAGCAGGCTTTGTCGCCTATTAGTATTTGTTGCTTTTGTTGTGCTGCTGGTCTTCCCCCTACCTTTTCCCTTCCTACTCCTACCTTCTCTCTGGTGACACTCCTTTGCCCTCAGTAGTAGAGAACTTTCATTACCCAGAGGTAATCCTTTTTTTTTCCTTTTCTCCCCCCCCACCTCTGATTCTCATCCTAGCCCTTCTCTCAATTCACGCCCCGGGCTTCACTCCAAGTTTCTTTTTCCTAACTGTTCCTGCCCTTCTAAAACTTCTCCCTCCTACATCCACTATTACCATTAGTTTTTAATTTATCTGTCCCACCCTCTTTTCATTGGCCCTCTGAGGGGCTTATAATAGCATCTCCACTCACTGACAATTACGTTTCTTTCAATGTCAGAGGCTCAGCACCCCAGAAAAGAGAAAATGGTCCTCAACGAGTGCCACACCGAATAGAACTCAGTGTCCTCTTACAAAACGCCCCATTCAGGGCGGTCAGATCCCCCCTATAAAAAGAATAAGGACTTCCCTTGTATTCACATTCGGGCTCGCCCGATAAAAACTCGAGGGGGAATCACGATAACGTTCTCTAAAATGTTCCCGGACCCATGTCGACACTTACTCAATGACGAGGAAAAACTATGTGAAAGGGAGAATAGGTGCCCAGCTTTTTACCCATTTCTAACTTTAATATCCCCAACCACAACAGATACTTTCCTGGGAAAAACCCTGCAATACTCCTCATGGAATTACTGAAGCCACGACTCTTTTAAGCGGGATTTAATATTAACCATGGACCCACCTATTAACACCATCGAGGAAACTGTCTCACTTACCGCTTTCTGCTTATAGACGCCTTCGCGGATATTGCACACTACCCAACTGTACGTATGGAAGTGTTAAACCTACTGTGAGACGATCACTCTTACACTCATCCCCCCATGCATAATAACCTATTCACGTATAGATTTCTTTCTCACTTCCCATTCCCTCTTGATTTTTTCAATTCACTGATCACCATTGGAAATATAATTATAAATCGGATCACACGCGCCCCCGGAAGTGTGACTCTTGACCTCCATCGAGCCTTCCACCACATGGATTGCTACGTCTTAAGGAATCCCTCCTGAACCAATCAGAATTTCTTAGCTCCCTTAAAAATGATTTCCATCTTTTATTTCGAAGGTAACTATTTATCTGAGACCCCCCCCCAACTTGTGTGGGAAACCCACAACGCCGATAGCGGGGCTGTGATAAAGCTCGGCTCCGCTACCGAAGAAGCGCCAAAGACAGCGCAACTGACTCTCATTGGGCAGATCTCCGTCTTATAAACCATCCTAAGCGCTCTCCAAACCGTAATATGATGCGTACTTGACTCAATTACGTATGCAGCTTACGCTCACATCTGTCCTCCTAAGCCAAAGCAGCACTAGTGTAAATGCAAAGCGAACACTTCTATGAATTTAATAACCACTGTAGCAGCTCCATGGCACTCGCCCTGAAGGCTGCCAGAGCCAAATCATATACCCGATCCCAGCGGTCAATAATGCTATAGGGGAGAAACAATCTCTCCTAAAAGATCACTTCATGCCTGTAGAGGCGAGTTTTACTCCGAATTGTAACAACCTAACCTACCTAAATCTATCTTCGTTATCTCAGGCGGAGAGACGGGAGGCCATATCTAGTTATCTGGATGTCCTCCGGTCTCCCCGCTTTGAGACGCCGAAGTGATATTCCAAATGGAAGTTCCATCACGCGAGAAAGGTCGAATGTGCCATAGAAAATACAAAAAAATCGGTGAAGCTCCTGGGGCCCTGATGGCTTTCGGTGAAATAGTATGACGTTCAGGAGGAGTGCTCCTTACTTCTTCTCAAGCTTCAATGTGCTCTACTAAAACAACGGTCTACCATTGTGTCTCCAAGCAGATGTTAGAGTACAACATAGTAGATATTGCCAAAGGAGGCACAGATCCGCCTCCTCTGTGAGAGTTACTCAGAAAGCCTATAAGCCTTTAACACCGACCCAAAAAAAATGTATCCCAAAATAATCTTGCACGACACTACCATCACAACCTTCAGTGCGATGATCCCTCCATTATGCAGGTATAATAATCAAGAAATCTACTAATGGACGGCCAAAGGCACTATTGAGTCCTCATCTCCATACCACTGCCCCTCTTCGCACTCTCCACAGTCCTCCTGTCCTACAGACATACCGAAAATGCTTTCGAAATCGATTGATAACTGTACTTTATACCCTTACTTGCAACGATTGGGTTGTCTCTATGTTTATCATGGATCATGTCCTTATATTCCACCCCCTCGCCAGAGTCCCATGGCCAACGGAGTGTTTCGACCCCTTTCCTAATCTCTAACGGTACAAGCAAGGGGCCCCCATCCGCCTACCTCTTTTGCTTGACCGCTGGCCTTTTCCTCCCCGATAATATAGGTCAAAATCCTACTCTCTGGTATCTCCATGGGTGGACACCCATCCATTTTCAGCCATATGCAGCTTTTACTATTCCATTATCCTCTCCTACTGTCTCCCTGCCCTAATTTTGGGAACCTACTGTATGGAACGCTCTTTCCAACTTCCCTGTAATTCCAGAAGTCTCTGCCCCCTAATCTTACACTTCAACAGGACGTTCTGTCCGGCCCTTAACATTTGTTTCCCTTTTAAATGGGCCCATCAGGCAATTAAATACTTGGGTATACAGTCCCACATAAGCTCACTTTACTATACCACTAATTCTGCCCCTGCTCATGACGACCCCCGTTTGGACTTAGCAACACTTTTGTGTTTCCAAACCATAACTTTTCTTGGACCGGTCAGATAATGTCATCAAACAACTTTACTTTCCTCCCGGATTTTGTAATTTATCCAACTGTACCTATTATTATCCGACATCCCTTTTTTCCAAATCTATCCATCTATGGTGAAAAGCTTTGTTGTGGGCCAAAAACACACCCGACTGAAACCAATCACCACACTTCGTAACAACACCACGAATGCGGCTTGGATTGCCTATCCCAAATTTACTATTGGCGGCCCACTTTGCGCGCCTTCTGAACTGGCACAAAAGTGACTCAACTAAGCTGTGGTCCCGAATGGAACTTCCGCGCTCCATGTATTCTAGAGACAGGCTGCCGTGGCTCGCCTCACCTCTCCCGAGACGATCACATTGCACCCTTTGATCCAGGCGACGGTTTAAAACATTTAGCGGGTTTTTTGCCTGCCACTAGATTGTCTTCCTCTCATATCTCCTCTTACTCCATTATACTTGACCCTACATTTACAACAGCACATCCCGATTGGGCGTTTAGTTCAATGGTGGATTGCGGGCCTGACGAAGCCCATCCACTATACCTCTGGCAACAGATGGAAACGTACATCAGATATCCTCAAGACTCTAACTTATCTTTTCTTTTCTTGTTTCTGGAAGGCGCAGCAACTCGCCCACTACTTGGCTTCGATCCCTCCCCGGTTTTCTTTACGAGACCGCTCACCACCCGTTAGAGAGAGAACCTCAAAACCTACTTCACTCCCACACTCCCTGTCACACGATGTATGGTCTACTTTTGGGGGCACTTTCCTAGATAGACCTACCTACTATCTAGATGGAAACGACTTACATATGACCTTTACTGACTCTGACATCAAAAAATTATGTACCCTCTCACACAGTCATCGATATCTAATAATACCAGGAGTCCGGTTTAAGTATTTTGTCCAGATGGTATCGGACTCCATCTTTGTTACATAGAATATTCCCTTCCTTTCTGATTCTTGCTGGAGATGGTGGAGAGCCAGGAACAGATTTGCTCCATGTGTTCTGGGCATGTCCAAGTCTTTGTCCTCTGACGCAGTCCATGATCTTTGCTGCCGTTTAACAGATACCCTTTACCATTTTCCCCAGCCTTGTCTTTACTCACCACACACGATATCCCTACCTCATTGTATAGGACGATGCGTTTTGATCATTTAATAACCTGCCCCAGGGCAAGCATCTCCGGTACTCTCTGGAATATCTCTTCCCCCCTAACTAAGCCCAATGTACAGAGGGTGTCGGAAATCAATCTATGGGATCATCCCAGTTGTCTGAGAGGCTCAGAGCTGAATTTCGTGACATCTGGCAGGCCTGGATGAGGTTTACAGAATCCAGTGACTTCTACACTCTGATGCATAGATAGGCTCATTTGTAAAACTAGCGGCACTACTCTGGTTGAAAATCTCCTTACCCTTCTTCTCTGCCCCCCCTTTTTAAATTCCCCTATCCATCACATTTCTTCTTTTCTTTGATCAATGTCTATTGGCTGTTCTGACGACCTTACAGTTGTATTTTGCATTTGAGTGGATCTGTGCAGTCCCCCTCAAGTAATTATTTCTAAGGGGTACTAGGATTGTATGTCCACCTGTCTCCCCCTTTTTCTTTCCTCTTTCCTTTTCTATTTTCTCTTCTTTCTTGATGTGTCTTAATGTATTGTAAACAAAATTATTTCTGAATAGAACTTGGAATTTCAAAAAAAAGAAACTCACTGTACAGGAAATTTCCAGAAAACAATGAACTTTTACAAACCATTCCATTCCACTACATACTAACACGTACACTCCACCCATATGCCTTCTAGTTATTTGTCAATATACATGTCTGCAAAGCACATAAATAATAAAATTCCAATTTAAAGGACAGAAACATTGCAATATAAATATATATACGCCTGAACAGTTTTTAATGTAACTTTGAGTGCCTTTGTGGCCTCCTTTTCACAGTAAATATTTTACATTGACGGTAGTTTACAGCTGATTAATAAGCATCTGACACATTAATTAAATGAGAAGTGGCAGTGTTTGGAAACACATCTATCTTGTCCGGATCTATATCCTGCAGCGTTGGAGAGGACCCGCTATGCACTGAATGCTACGCTTAGTTGCGATACTGTCATACAGTATATTCCATAGGAAGAAATAAGAGCATATTCAGTGAGTGAGCAGATTAGCATTTTCCATCAGAGGAAATGGAAGTGTCTTGCAGGCTTCACAACACTTACATTAAGCTGCTTTACATATTTTCCATATAAATAGCTGCTTTGTTTATTAACGCAAAGAGTGACATATTTACCTAGCATAATTGCATTGCAAAAAGCATAAAACAGTAATAAACATATAAATAACTTCACTGTTTGTGCTGGAGAGAGGTATACTGTTTACTATATCAGTGCTATTCTCAAATAATCATCTGGAACAGAATTTATTTGATTAGGAACACAGGAAAACAAAACAGAGATGACATAAAGCTATAATTTCCCTGTAAGTGTTCAATGTCATCAATATTAAGATATTTCTGAGCAATGAATCGTGAATTACAAATAAGTGTTGCTTTGTTACTAAAAATACTCTTACATTAGAAATGATGTTAGATTTAGACTTGCCTCCACTTTTAACACTTTCACAAAATCCCTGCAACCCCATCTCATCCCTTCTGTCTGGTCTACATATCCTCTCATTGGTAACATTAAGGGCTTGTTTCCACTGCGTTTTTCAATCCGTCAAGGTCCCTCCGTCAACAGAAGGGTGCATCCGTCAGTGTATCCATCAGGCATCCGTCAGTGTATCCATCAATGCATCTGTCAGGCATCCATCTGTGCATCCGTCAGGACATACAGGAAATGTTTTCTTTTAGTGCATCCGTCAGTGACAGATTTCACCCCTCCGTTGCGTCAAAATAGACGTAGTGATCTATGTCAATTTTAATGCAACGGAGACCAACGGATTGCACTGACGGATGTTGGAACAGGCTCATTTGATATAATGGGCTACGTCAAAATTTTGACGCAGTGGAAACTAACCCTAACACCTTGCCAGTTCCACCCCCCTATCCTCCTGTATCATAGTTTGTACTTGTAAGTTATGCTAGTTTTGCGCTTTAACCCTTGATGTACAGTGTTGAATGATAGATTGGTGCTTTATAAATAAAGGTTTATAATTAGTGATGTCGCGAACCCGGAATTTAATGTTCGCGAACGGCGAACGCGAACATTTGTAAA